>JAAWXA010000005.1:16380099-16436089 GCA_038090715.1 Florisuga fusca
CCCCCAGACAGCCCCAGCCCAGCTAATGAGGCGCTGCTGCAGGACATGAGGGCACTGACTTCGTGGTGGTGCCTGATCCGGATCAACTGCAACACCCCATGGTGTCACTGGGCCTTCGCTCACAGCTCACGGGCTAAACTTCCTGAACTTTTGTCTTCCTAAAGCAGAGACAGAACAGCACTTTATTGATGGGGGCGGTGGGAATGATTTGTCCATTTTCAGAGCTTTTGCTTGAAGGATTTCAGGATTTTCCTTTTTTGTAGAGGCCGATTCAAATAAACATTTTGAAAACACATTTATTAACACTTATGCATAGATAATAAATATATAATAAATATATGATAAATATACGTATTATAAGAAATGTATGCAATTTTCCCAACATGGCAGGCCAGCTATATATGGTACAAATCCATCTCTGATATGCTTTCCATATCATTTCCAGAAATATTTTTTTTTTGGCATGGTTTTGGAGATCATATGACCTCATATGCCCACATCTATTTATTAAGTACTGTGGCTCTTATCCTAAAGGAGAAGATACAAAGAAACATGAACAATAGATCTTTCATCTCTAAGAATTCAGCGCAATTTATAAGCTTAGGTCCAGCATTAGGAACACATAAATACTCAGAGGAGCTGTTAACATATTTTAGCTTTAGATATGCTGAAAGTCAAAGGTACATCCTCTTGAAGTCAAAGATACTTAAGCACACAACCGAAATAGAGGAGGAGAGCTTTTATAAGTACAAACCTCAAAATACCCTAAGTGCTTTACTGCAACTGATGCTTAAAGGGCTTTTCTGTCTTAGAATTATTCCACCACTACCAAAATGGTTTCTTGTTGGTTTTTTGTTTTGGTTTTTTGTTTTGGTTGGTTGGTTGGTTGGTTGGGTTGGGTTGGGTTTTTTTTTTTCTGGAGTGGAACAAAGAAGTATGTAGTATATCAAGGGAGAAAGTTAAATGGAATTCTCTTTTCTAATTATAACAGGGTGGATTTTAGATGGGCAAATAGACTTCTTCCAAGAAGATTTCTGCCAAGAAAAGAAAGGATTAGTATCCCTATATTTAAAGAAAGACACAGTCATGAGCTCAGAGGAATATTCATCAAATCCAGGAACTCTAGTGGTACCATTTTAAACTTTGTTATCCATGCAATACAAGCTCAAGAGGACTGGTACAGACATAATGGTGTTTTTTTCATGATGCTTGTATCTTGATATAGCATGAGAGCAATTTACATTTCAAGGGTAAGAGAAGAATAGGAAATAAAGGAAATGTGCTAAATTCTCACCTCAAACCTGAGAGATTTGTACTGGAAGCACATCTTGCAATATTTTAAGCATTTTCCAGGAACTCTCATCCTCTGATACCAAGCCAGTCCTGTCCTGTTCAGTGTGCTAGATCTGACAGGATAACATAACAGAATGACTCCCACTACCTCCAATATCAAATACCATATGCACAATCTGAAAGGTGCCTTTCATATTTATGAATGAGCACACCTCTGCAGAGTCAGGCTCACCTCCAGCACTCTGATCTTCCTGCACATGTAATTAGCACCAGCAGCCCAGCATTTTCCTATATGATCCCACAACATTCTGAGGACTGCATTTTACATTCTCAGCATTCACGTAAGTGGAAAAGTTACAGATACTGGTAGCCAGTTTTTAAAGTATCTTCATTGCAATCTGTTCAGGGCAACTGTTTCTAGTGGGAAACCAATGGAAGAATCAGATTTAGAGTGGTGATGTTGCAGTTTGTAGTGTAGCTGCTGCATTCTTCAGAAGTAACATCAGGGTTTCACTGGTGTCTGGAAAACATCATCTGCTGTGCAGGTAGTCTCTCTGTCAGATATTGCAGGACAAAGGACAGTACTGAAAGATTACATATGATGTGTCACTATGAAAGACTACTGTTCCATCAAAGCTTTCCACATCAGCACAATATAATTTCAGAAAACAGTGGAAAATAAAGGGGGAAATAATACCAACAAAAAACACCTTTAGAAGGTGAAAACATGAAGCTACATTCTCACTGGTGCAGAATTCTGACCAATACAGAAAATTTGCTAAAATTTCTAGAAAGACTGAAGGAATATAAGTGCCAGAGAAATTAATTCTGCGTTACCTTTTGGAGGTGACAGGTCCTGTGTCGTCTTTGTTAAATCGTTCATTATTAAATGAATGTTTAATTGATTAAAATGAATTAAAAAAATATTAAAAGAGGAGCATGTTTTCCTCAGGAAACCTCTTTTAAAAAGTCTGTGAAATTGCTGGCTTGAAGTGAACCTACTAAAGGATGAGTATAGGCAAGCCTTGAAAAGTATTTAGGGATTAAAAACTTTAACAAAATGCCAGCAGTCACACAGCAGTATTTATGCTAGGTGGCTGCCCTGTACTAAATGATACAGATTTAAAAGGCTTCAAGTAGTAAGATAATATCCAAATTATAATTGGAGGGAAGCCAAAAATTCTAGATCCAGATACCCACAAGCTTAGATATTTATGGAAACCATATCCAAATGTAACATGGTTTCATAGCTAACAAAAGAATAACAAGTAGCTGTTGCTAGTTACTAGACCTGTCATACGTTATTAATTGTGAAGCAGCCTTGCCAACACTTTGGGTTATCCTACGGTCTGCTCCTACAATAATCAGTGTTTTTCTTGAAGTAATAATTGCTGGAGTCGTACAAATACGTACAAATCACACATTTCTCTATATATTCTTTTAGCATGTCTTAAGTAATTATCACAACAGAGCACTACATCGTTTATACACAGAAGGGGGAAATTCAGGGCCTTGTCTTTCTTCCTTTAAAGTCTACAGAGAAACTCCAGGCTTATTTCCATCAAACTTTTGGCACAATACCTGGGCCTGCAATGCAGTATGTCTTATGTAAGGACACACAATCCAAACTGACCGAGATACTGCATCTTAATAAGCTATTATCTATTGAGTAAGTGGTAGTAGCTGGCTGGTGGAGTGCTCTTACCATGTCCAAACTGTGAGGTACTTTTGAATTAAAATGCTCATTCTGCAGCTGACGTTGCAAATGCTCCTAACCCAGCAGCTAAAAGAGATCATAAACACAAACCAAATTCACGGCAGAATCTGAATCCATTATAATCTTCAATTTAGTAGATAAATGCTCCTCCATCTAAATGAAGTAGGCAATAAAGTGCACATGGCTTCTGGCCATGTTGAAAAAACACACAAATATTGGTCCTCTGCTTCCACATCCATTTATTAAAGCAGAAATAAGCCCATTGAAACAGAAGATTGCTATAGGATCCCTATCTTCAGCTTTTCAAATGAACATGCCTTGATGTTTAATTTTCCGTGAGTTCCTCTGCATTTAGGTACCAGCAGGAGACCATTATGCTGTGACAGCACTCAGCTCTGATGACATTATCTTAAACTTTTCCCAGTTGTCTGTCCTCACCCCTGTTGTGCTGCCATCATCTATTAACATTCCACTGACAACAATGCAAGATGTTAGAGCAGAGCACAGCTCAGAGGCCAAGCTGGGCTGCTTTCACCTGGATGTACACCATTGTTTGGCAGCAGCTATATAGTTAATTAGCAGGATGGCATCTTGCCGATTCCTCACGAGGCTTGTGCCTTGCTTTGCACTTATAATTCATGGATCTGGAGATTTTTAAGGCCAGGAGAACTCATTAGATCACCAGGCCTCCCCTTCTCTATTGTAAAGGCCATACAATTGCATTCACTTACTCCAGTCGTTAACCCAATTACTCGTGTTTCACTGTCTTCCAAAAAAGACAACCAAAGACTTCAAAAGATGGCAAACCCACTTCTCCCTTGGAAGTTTATCCCAACAGCTAATCACCCTAAGTATTATACAACTAATACAGGCTTGGGACTAATAAAGCTTAGTCCCCTATGGATGCATGTTTCATGGGTGATTGACTTTGATGCCTAACAAGCTGTGAGCTCTGATTAAAGTTTCTTCCCATATACAGAACATTTTTAAGGACTTTTCCCCAAGTACTTGTGGATTATCTGTGTCTTGCTAATGCGACAACTCATATTATAGCCCTAATGGTACAGATCATTAGACTTCTGTCAGGATTCTTCTAAGAGAGGTTTCACCTATTCTTGACCACATACTTTCATGAAACCTGTAGAAACGTAATTGCTTTTCAGAACCTCCCCCCTGCCAAGAGAAGTGGCTGCAGAGAAAAAAGTTCAAAAGTTATTTGAGGCACCTGTACGTGTACATGCTTGCACACATACACACAGCATGGTTACTTGCATCTTTTTTTTTTTTTTAATAATTGTGCCTTATTTCTTATTTATTTGCATTTGTTGCTCCTTTCCTCGCTATGTCTTTCCTCCTCAGTATTACTTTCATGTCTGATTCAGATTGCCCCTTAGCAACCAGAAGACATTCATGCACTCAGTGTTCTTCTTCATATGATTAACATCTTGAGTTACTTCTGTTTCTTGCCCAATTGTATTTTTTCCCAGGTTGGAACAATTTTTATTTCTCTTTTCTGTACTCTTGCCAATTTTTCCTAAGACAAACATTGTGATGTGAAGAAGGGCCAATATGCCCAACCATTTTTCCATATTTTTCCAAGTATGTTATCTGGTCCATTAAAAAAATAAAAATTAAAAAAAAAAAATTCATCCCTTACTACGTATCTTCTTTGTATCCTTAGACCACCATAGTTATAACAACAGTGCTAAGAGACAGAAACAGTATGCAGTATTCTCAGTGTTAATCTCCCCAGTGTGAGAAAGAGGTAAAAACACCTCTTTATGCTACTCACAACTCCCCTTCTTATATATCAAAGGACCACATCAGCCTTTTCTCAGAACATCTCACTGGGAACTCATGTTGAGTGACTTGTCTTCTTTGACCTCTAAATCCTTTCCAGAGCTTTCCAAGACACAGTCTTCTTATTGTTGAGAGACAAACTGCCGAAGTTCCCCAAAATGCTACATGTTATACTAATAGAAAGGTTTGCTACAAATTATTTATTTGGATGGGGAAAGTGTAGAAAACCAAGTTACCCAGAATCAGTGTAAGAAATATCTACCAGAAAAAACAAAATAGAAAAAAAATTAAATATATTTTTAAAATTAAATAAAATTAAAAAATTAAAAATAGGGAGACTAAGCATATTATACTACTCTTAATATGTTAAAATTCAGCTTTCATACTGTTGGAAGGTTGGAAAGAGTAGAAATGAGATTTCAAATGCTGAATTTAATTATTTTTTTGAATGCAGAACAGAAAAAAAATATGTTGCCAAATTCTGTAATCCCCCCTCTTCTTTCCCATATTTTAGACAGGCTTTATTCAGTAGTACTGATAATCAAGACTTCTTTGTCTGAAAGTAGAGAACTGAAATTGTGCAAACCAAAATTAGAGGCCATTTTGAAAGCAGGATGCTTGGCTTCCCTCTACCATGGCTTCCCTTTGAGTAATCATGACACTAAAAATGAATTCCTATCTCACAGAGACACTGAGAGACACTTAGATTAACAGCAGATCTCTAACCACTGAAAGGGTGTTTTAATATTTTTTTTATTGTTTTTCATATTGCTTTTAATTTAATTATCTCTTCCAGACTGATTTTTATTAATCAATTCCATTCCACCTCATCACTGTCAGTTTTGCTAACAAAAAAAATAGTCAGCTGTTTGACACTACACTCTTTTGCATCTATAATGAAGCCTAATAAGGACTTTGGAGAAAACTACTAAATTTATTGTGGGAAACCATAGCTAACTTTCACTGAATCATTTGTCAAGAAAATAAACCTAAGCAAAATTCATGTTGTTGATCTCATGCCAGTTCCTGATTGGGGACCAGGTCCTTGTGGAGCTGTCTGTCTCCAGGAAAGAACTAAGAACACTCAGCTTCCACCAGATAAGAAAGAACTTGCTTCACCAAAACCTGACTCTGAGAAAAATTTTCAGGGATAAACCTCTGAGCAGGAAATACAGTTACAAGGCTTTTATAGACAGTCCACATACCTATAATTTATCAAAGACGTAGCAAGGTTTAAAAAAAAATAAGATGATGATTAAGAAAAGTTGTAGGAAGGGAGTGTTGATCAAGTTGATTTTGAATGAAGCTTGCTTACAGACAAGAATAAATTTTAAATTTAATATTTATTATAGTAAAGATTTCATTTTCCTTTATACCTTGTCTAAAAATATGCAAATTACCCTCAAGGAAAATGAAAATCAAACCTTTTAATATTTTAATATAATTAAAGGGTATTCTCTGTCCTGATGGTTCTAACTGAGTATAATGGTTGCAGAGATCTGGTTCTGCAAACACTAAAAAATCACTGACCTTCATCAAGTTGTTTTCAGGATCAGAACCCAATAATGGCTCATTTGTAGAGCTGTTAATATTAAACAACAAACTCAATTAAAAAGTAAGTTAGAAAAACTCTAATCTCATCCTGAGGCATTACATAAATCTGCTGAGACTGCAAAAGCAACACTCATGGAGGAAGAAAGCCAAGGGTGGCAAACTAAGTTTCTAACTAAGGAAGTTAATTATCCCTATTTTTAGCTAGAAGGGGATTTCTATTTAATATTCACCCAGGTTTTCAGTTACAATGATTTAGGATTACAGACACACGAAAGAATGTATCTGGAAAATTTGGTTTAAGGCCCTAAACTAAAATAAAAAGACTATATAAAATACCAAGGTAGTCATATGTTCCTTCCAGCCGTACTTGAAAAAAATATTTCTCATGAGATTACAGACAAAGAAGGATTAATTAGTAAGAGATAATTCTCATATGTTGCACAATGCATTCATCTTCCTCAAGTCAGCACATTTTACTGAATGATAATGTCAACAGCATAAGTTCTTACTGGTCAAAATTGCCTATGTATGATGCCTCAGTTTTAAGACCACAATCTCAAGGGGTTTGAATCTATATCAGGGAGGTATCAGTAATACAAAACAATTCCTAATGGGTTCATTCCTGATCTGCACACTTTTAAGTTCCAACTATTGATAATGAACATGGGGGAGATTTGCTTTTGATTTTGTTTGGCTTTGGGAACAAGCCCATTGGAAATGTCATCAATGAAAGCTGCAGGTGCATACTCCCTCTGAAGATTACAACCTAGAAGAAAAGCTATAATTCAGTATGATGCAAGAATTATAGGAAGGCTTCTAAACATTAGAGGGAAGTTCTGGTACAATCTTTTGCTAAGAAAAGAAAAAAAATTAACATAATTTTTAGGTGGAGCTCGGCTGGCTCATGAAAACGCTCTGTAGTGCGGGTGTCTGTGACAGCAGAGAAGTGCTGCCTCAGAGGCTTCTTCTGGTCTTATATTCCTGACTTCACTGGAAAACACCCACTGGCATCATTGTACCTGAGAGCTCTCCTTGCATCCTGAATTTGCCTGGAAGTCTAGCTCTTCAGGTTCTAGGATCACATTTGAAAATACATCTTTTTGACTTTTCTGCTTCTTTAGCCGTGAAATAGCTGCAGTAGCTATGTAACACTAAGTAACATCAGTGACAGGGACAGAAAAATGCCACGTCCCTTTGCTGTGCCTAGAAATAGTGACACTTCAACACCAAACAAAATGCACAGCAAAGGATGCTTGAGAAAGAAAAGCCAGCCCTTGAAGTCATTCACTGAAGAGAAATCTTTGGCAGCCCTTACCTGGGTTTGTCTGACAGCTCTAAGGAAATCAAGGACGGGTATTTGCTTTACTGCTTTATTAAGCAATAAAGCTTGAAGGCAGAAAAATAGACTTGTGAATACCATCTCTTTAACCATCCCTGATAAATTGTCTTCATCCCTCTTCCCACTCCTGTTCTCTACCTGTCCTTTCTTCTTTTTAAGTGACTACACCCTTTCACCTGCTTCACCCTCACCCCTTGCCAGCTTCAGTGCTCAGAGCGATTCAGAGAGCCCTGCCAGCAAACCTCCGGCTCCGCTCGCTGCCGCTCTGATCCACCTCCTATTTACTGCTCCACAGCCTCTCTGAAGAGACAGGGATTGGCAAGGGGACAGGTGAAACAAGCTGAGAAGGCAGACAGAGGGAAGCAGCAGGTTCCCAGCTGGTAGGAGACAGAATAGGACTTAACTTTTCTCCCACGAGACTAGAGTAACCCATAGGTGGATGGAGTTGCCCTCCAGTCACTGCTCATTTTCCAGAGAACATCAAAGGTCTAGCATGCTACATTATGCACTACTTCTTCAAAAAAAAAGTGAGATGCTATTGAAAAAAATCTGGTAAATGCACAGCATTTTTGTGATAAAAATTATAATTGCCAATGAAGAAGCATTTAATAATTAAATAAAGCTCCGAGGCATTCTTAGAAAAGAAATATAGGACTAAGAATCCTTTTGTAATATAATGGAAACCCTTCACTCAATATGTTAATGACATTCAATTAATTAATTAATGGAAGTTAATAAACATTTAAATGTACTGTGCCTTTGGCTATCACAGAAAAATTCTTGTCAACGAATGCAATCAAATTAAGGGACTGCAAAGAATTTTTAATTTAAAGTAAGTATGAAAAGGTATTCATTTAAAAATGCCTTAAATATGAAAAATTAGTACTACATGTGTAGTTTTCGTATCTAAGGTCACTCTCATTTAGAAGCTCACTAGTTCATTGCATTTTCAAATGAACAACTTTTCATTAATACTCATATTTGGGGATGTAAATAATTGCATAGTAAAGCCAGAGAAAGTGTTGGCTCCAAACCAAACCAGGGTAGAGGCCAGTGGTCCCTGAGATTATAGCAACTGAGTACATTACTATACACAATATGTATGATGATAGCAACAACTGTACACATTTCACAGAAAGTCACATTCACCTAAGTTCATTAGTGCACTGAAACAAATTGAGAATTTTCCCCGCGATCTTGCATTATTAATTTTCTTTTTCCAAAGCTGATTTTCCAATCTAGTTGTTAGAAAACAACAACAAAAAGCTACAATATCTGAAGGAAATATACTGTCTATGGGTCTCAAAATGTATCAAAAGGATGAGTTTTAGTAGAAATTTCAGATGGGACAAGCCTCCTAGCCTTTTGCTTGCAGCAATTAATCACCTCAGTCAAAATTATAAAACTTCCTGGAATGCCAAGTTAAATGGAGAAAAATGAGATATGAATCATGTTTATTTAACTTTTATTTAAAGATAGCAAGAACTCCTTTGCACTCTGTGGCAGCCTAGGGCTGCTTACAAGTTACACCTGTAACTTCCATTAGGTTAATAAGGTTATACCTACTCATTAACTCTCAGCGTATTAATAGCTAATTATGTGTCTTATTATTTAAAGGTGGATGCCCCCATGCAGGTTGGGAGTGTTATGGGAGGAGAGGGGTTGACCCAATTAGAGAGTAAAAGTTGATGTGCATGAAATGAAAAGGTAAGGCTGTGTCTACAAGGGGTTCTTAGAGGTTAAATATTTCGGAATAGGAGGGTATTTGTTATGGTATATTTAGAATAAATGAAGGTGCAGGTGGAATAAAGACAAAGCACTGATACTGTAACTTGCAGCAGCCATTCAGTTCAAAGGTGCTCTTGTGAATTTCTTTAGTGTCAGTCCAGTCTTCTCTCTAGAGCATTCATATGTGCCCTATAGCATGTAAAAGTATAAAATGTACAAAAAAAAAAAAAAAAATCTACTCTCAACTTGCTCTCTGAGACAATATTGAGTTCAGGACATTCTAACTGGAGCTAGAAAAAAATTGAAGTTAGAGTGCTTTTTCAGAATAGAAGTCTCAAAATGTGCCATGTCATTTGCAGCCATTTAACTCAATTATTTTTTCTAGTTTAAAGCATTTTAAATATCAATACTGTTCAAACACTTTAACAGTGATTCAGTGGGAAGAATTTGATTGGCTTGAAGAAAAATTCACTTTGAAATTGTCTTCAAATAATTTCTCAAATAGTAAAAAAATATTATATTCAGTTTCTTGGAACTGCTAACCAGTCAAATAATCCATCCTCCACAAAGTGCTTTCTCTTAAACACAGAAGTTCTCAGACAGGGCTTAGCCTGATGAACCCCATTTAATCACTACCACCAAAGCACAGTCATGGTGTCATGCAAGAGATAATGTCACTGAGTCTCTAGGTATGAGAAAGATGATTTGCTTGACTTGATTATTTTCCTCATAGCACTGAGAAATCCCTTTAGGCAAGAACTTTTTTTTTTTTTTCTTTGTGTTAATTTTTCCTTAAGCAAAAAGGAGGGGGACTCATTTGTTAGGTGTGTGAGACTTTGCAGGTCTGGTTTTACAATACACCATTTAGTCTTTGGCGAGGCTTGTTAAACCCTGAAAGAAAAGTCATGCATTGACTGAGTGACGCCACCCTGAGGTTGATTCCCAAGGGAAAATAAAGACTTGATGCTGCCTTGGAATTGTTAGGGTGACCGAGAACACCTTCTAGCAAGTGATAGCACACCAAACCTTGGCAGGCTGCATAATAACATTAAACCCAGTGATCTAATTATTCACCTCTAATATAAAGGGCAGGGTTCCATGGGAAATCAGGAGCAGGGCTGAGAAATACACCCAGCAAATATGTTTCACAATACAAACAGAGGCAGTCTGTCAAGACTCTAACCTGGGAAAATTAACTTATGAAGCTTTCCTTTGCATCCACTCTGCCCAGTTCAGAATAATTTCACATGTATGCAGGGAGGCTCTTTTAAGTACCAAATATCGTCCTTGAACACCTTGTTTAAAATATCACTGTAATTTTTGTGTCTCGGAGTTCTTTAGGTTTTTATTAATAAAGAAGATACATAATATAAATATAGAGATAACTACAGCATTGGAATTAAAACTAAACCTTACTGACCTGTGAACATAAGAGAAAGTCACAGGTAGAAAAGTGGTATCTTTTATGCATGACAGTGAGAAGGTCATGCAGCTCTCAAGATGGAACATAAGACCTTCTTTTTCAGCCACCAGCACGCTTGCAGCAAGTGTGGGTAGAGCCCTTCTTAAATCTTTGTTCACAAAGCCAAGCCATGATATGATCACTTCTTTCCCATGATCATTTCTTCATTTTTATTCTGTATAATCTAGTGTGTTGTCATGTACCAAATTTTTGCTGTCTAAAGGTATGAATTTCCAAATACATCCCAAAATGAGCACTGCAAATATTTGCATGTTCACTCATTTGTACACCTAAAACCTTGGAATTTTTTTGCAAAGGAATAGCTGCACATGCCAAAGAAGTGACTGTTCTATACCCTCTGTAGACAGAAAAACAGATTTTTCTGCAAGTGTATTTCCAACTGTGGAATATTTGAACTGCAGCCCAAGTAATTACCTGAACAGTCTACTGGGAATGTACATATTAGAACAAGTTGTAAAATAATCTCTTCCAAATAGCTATTAAAAACAAAATTACAGATCCTGGGCCAGATCCTCAGCTGTTACAAATTGATGGCTGTTACAAATCTCTTTGACTTCATGAGTGCAAAGTTTGAGCTTTGAGAGAAATTTTACAGTAAAACTACAAATTACTGAAAAATGAGGTTCAGAATAGAAACACAGGTGGTATTCACACCATCTTCTTCAAACTCCTTTAGAGTTCAATGAATCATGCCTGCCTTCTCTACACTGGCAGTGTGAGGGTTCTAGGATTCTAGGTTCCTCAAAACTGCACCTTAACAGAAGAACGAAGTAGTCTGAATACCACAAAATATGGTCATGTTTTCTGTCAATATAACCGAATTGCTAGAAAGACCCTGCCCAAAAAAAAAAAAAAAAAAAAAAAAAAAAAAAAAAAGGACTATCAAGCCATTTCATTATAGAAGTTGAGGTCATTTCCAAAAGAAAATCAATACTTCCACCAATTTCTGCATCATTTTCTAATTTCTCTGTAGTTCTCTTAATTAAAAAGTGTTCTGAATGATGTCTTGCTGCCTATAATAAGAAAGATTTTTATTTTCTTCTAATGATGGTCTAAATCCCATGTAGTAGCCAACTGACTAACTCAGGGAAATCCCAATCTTTCAGCTCCATTGTATAATTTATACAATATGTTCAACGCTTTCCCACATAATAAACGTGGGAATCCCTTACAACCAGTCCAAGGTCTGAGGTTTTTTGTATGAATCATGTTCGCTGCATCCTGGCTTTACCACACCCCCAGCTATTTCTTCTGGGAGCCAAAGAGTTACTGCAATCACCACTGGTAGGAGATACCATGTGCAGAACCATTATTCACAGTAGGAAACAGTGAAGATGAGAGACAGAATCTGATAACTTTATCTCAGGGGTTACCTGGGAAAGACTCCTCTAGGTCTATTTAAAAGAGCAACTCTAAATAATGAATAATTTAAAAGATATTATCATTCAAATATTACTTCTTGCTATGACAAATCTTTCATGTAACCCTTAGCCAGGTTCTGTTTATTTAAGGTGATGCTCATTTGAATAGTTTGGGAAAGAAATGCTTTCACTGTACCTGTTATTCAATTTGACAGTTCTTTGCAACACGGGAAAGAGTCATGTTTGAACTTGCACAGAGAAATGTCATTGTCTTGTCTTTAGAAAAGATATTCAAGATACCTCAGATAATATTCACACGCATTTAGCCTCACTGACTGGCAAATTTACTGTCTGGCAGCAGTTTTTATGTAAGGGATGGAGGGGAGAACAACAATGATGGGTTGCCCCATCATTAATACAAAACTGACAATTTTAATCAGCCCTCAGAAAATAATGTGCAGAAACTGAGCCACAAAGTTGCCTGTAAAGTTGATGTCCCCACTATTCCTGCTGCTTAGAGCCCTCACAGATGTACAGGTATATCAGAGGGAAATTCACCTCTCAGTCTTTTCTCTGTCATCTGCATTTCACTTCTTACATACTGTACTGTCAGATGAATCCCATCTCCACCTATTGCAGTCAGGCAACAGGAGTTTATCAAGGCTTTAGGCACTCAGTCAGCTCAAATCTGAGCACCTGACTTCTGCTCTGAATCACCCACTGGAAGAACCTCCTAGATGCACACCTGTTTGTAGACTCCAGAGGGAACCAAATCTGAAGACTAGTCAGCTAACCCAGCTACCTAAATCAGAATCCAGATTCTGAATGTTAAATAAAGCCACTCACTGTTGTTAATAAAAAAAAAAAAAAAAAAAAAAGCAGAAAAATACTTTCATATTAATAATGCTGCATTTATAAGAGTGAGTTCTTTAAGCATTTGCCCCTCATTAAAGCTGATTTTTGAAGAGGTAGGAGAAATTCATAAAAGGAATTTCTTTTACACTTTTATTCAAAGGTGCACCAGCCACAATCCAGACACTTGCTCTGTTGAATATTATCTGCATTTACTGTACAAAGCAAGAGGGGACAAAAATAGTGACCCTGAGTTTGGTTCTTATCTGCATCACTGATTCAGTTTGTAATGTTAAGCAACTCAAGAAAGTGGTGTCAGCTAGTCATCCTGGATTTTCCCACATCACAGAAGTGCTCTTTGGCTGAATTAATTAATTTATGCTTTTGAAGCACTTAAATCTTTTTTGGGGAAGTCAGCGTAGTAGTATGGAAAGGAGTTTCTGGTGGGTTCCAGATGAGCTGGGATCTGTAAAAACACTGTGGTAATCAATCAGCAGTATTACAGAGTGAGAGCACTGTGACTGCCTGAAAGACAAGAATACACAAAAGTTAAGAAATTGTTTATTCCAACTGTAATAGGAAACTTTTGTATATAATTTCCCTGCTTACTCAGAGGCACTCTCACATCTGTCAGGACAGGCCTAGCACTTAGCATACAGATCTGAGGAGAGAAACACATGCCCAGTTTCCTGACAGCAGCTCAACAGCCACTGCTGCCAGACTCAGAGACACCACGCTCAGTTCCACCAGCGTACAGTTGGACTTCATGGACTAAATCCAAATTTGCACAGGTGTAAATAGAGCAACCCAATCTGTTCAATGTCTTTAATGAAATTCCAGCTCTGACTGCATGGCACTCTCTTCCTTTTAACCATTCAGGAGGTGATTAAGGACCAAAGACAAGAGCTGGTTCACTTTCTGTTCCTTGGTTCTTTGAGGCACACAGCCTTTCAGCCAGTGTCCTTCCCTAATGTTCCCAGATGTCTGAACATCATTCTTCCACCCACCCATTCAGACAGTGCAGTCAGGTCAAATGGCAATCACAATGTTTAGGGGAAAGATGTTTAAGGGGATCCATACTTCTCTTTTAGATTTCTGATTTCAGTCAAAATCTATTCAAGCAGAAAACTGCAATTTCAAAACAGAAATATTCAAAACAGAAAAACTGCAGCTTTAGCCCCTACACAACCAAACCACTCTTCTTTCTTGTACTTAGTTGTTATACCCATTCACTGAGTTGTTCTCTTTGCACTTTGCACCTGTGGTCCTCTCCACTTTTACCCATAAACTCCTAATCTTTGGACATCTGGTAATGTCCAGTTCTATCAAGTTTTCCTGTGAGAGCAAGTGAGCTCAGAGGGCAACAGGGCAACAGTGACAGTAATCACTGTAACAGACAATTTCAAATATTATATCTCTCTCTGACACAACAGAGATATTTTCCCAGCCTAAAAATAAATAAATAAAAAACTGAAAAAGCTTAGAACTATCTAAAAATATGAATTTTAAGCAAGACAGAAAAGCTATTTAGGGTTTTTAATTTTTCTTCTTCACATTTAGACACCTACATGTGTTCACACTTCTATACTTCAGAGTACTTCATCACCTCAGTCCTAATTTAGAATTTTTAAAAGGCATGTAGTGCAAGATATTGCAACTGATAGCAGTTATTTCCATCACCCAAAAACTTAGGAATCATAAGCAATGGTGTATTCCGTACTCACTTTACTTTTATTTTTTACAATACATTTTGCACCCTGACAGAGGATTAATCACCTGATGGGAATACCACAAACTGCAGAGGTCTGCTGGGAAATATATTTCTGAATGACTTCACACTAGTCAGAAGTTCATGATGTCTATGATTTATCGTCTCTGGTGAATTTCTCATTGCTGTTGAGAATTTAAACTAGTTCAGCTGCTCCTAGTGATGAGGCACAGAAGGCAAATACAAGGCCACAGTAATGTCTGTAAAGCTCAAATTTGGAAAGCATAATTTCCAAAATACGCAGAGAAATGATGAATTTAGACCTAAGGAGGAGAAGAACAGCTCACTTTTCAGCTGTTTCCACATTCCCTTCTGGCTGTGCTGTAAAGCCTTATACATAGAAAAAATAGAAGAACTGCAGCCAAAACCTGAAGCTTTCCTTCAGTCTCCATCACATTTTTAAACCACAAACTATCTCTCAGCATAATTCCATGTGATAAGATACATACGTGGAAGAGCAGAAAAAAAAAAAAAAAAAAAACAAGCCCAAGATCTGAAAAAGAGAGCAGCTCAGGTAAGCAACACTGTTGGATAGATGGAGTTTATACACCCAGGATGGGAAAAAAGGCTCAGTTGGATCAGTCAACAGCAAAGGCTGATGGCAACATAATACAAGTTCTACTTCAAATAAGGATTGCAGGTACAGAGTCCTGATCAGAAAGAGCAAATACAGTGTGGCTGGCATCACTCAATGTTTAAACTTATTTTTAAACCTAAATTTATATATCTTCTTCGTTGTTCAGCTTTGATTTTCGATGCTCAGCCTTGTATAGGTTACTAATTTCCTAGGGATCCTAGAACATGAAAAGCAGCACTTGTTCATACAAAATAAGCACATACCAGTTGGCAAGCTCTAAGTATACTCAGATGACATATAGAATATCTTTTTTGGTCCAAAAAGACTTCAAAGGCTGTCTTTGCCCACTGATGGAATAAGAACACTAAAAATATTGAAGATACTTCCATTGTTTTAAGTGTTGAAAAGTAAAACACAGTTGCAAATGAGCAAGGTCTGACTCCTGACTGATTTGCCCCTGTGTAAAGGGGCATAAACACCTACCCCTATTCTGATGTGGACAACTGTAAATGATAATGCTAAGCAAAAGTGTTGGAAAACTAAGGTTATCAACCAATCAACCAAGCTAGTGAGTCAAGCAGCTATTTCTCCGTGGTCATATTTGTATAAATCTGAGCGACTTATAAATTTTAGTGCACAGCAAAAGTAGAAAATCAACCTGAGGCTTGACCTAGGAGAAAAGAAACAGGAAAGGGGAGCACACTGGGAGATAAATAGCTTAGGCTTTCTTTCCTCTGTCATTCCCCTGAAGTCTGGATATGCCCATCCTCCATTTTGGGAATTTATGTGTTCCCCTGAAATGAAGAGAGGTTTCATCTCCTTTAAGCTATCACATTCACCTCTTTCAGAAGGTTTGCTTTGCCCAAATTCTTTGACAAGGAGTGAGGGAAATCACAGCCCCACTGAAGTCAGTGGGAAATTTGCCATTCACTACAACTAAGCCAGGATTTCACACAAAGTTTATATCCGTAGAAGACCAGGCTGAATCTAGTCCAGTGTTTATGAAGTGCTTTGAAGTAGAGAGTGTTGCAGCACTGAAAGTATTGCTATTATTATTATTGCTATTGAGTGCATGACAAAGAAGAAAGGTAGAAACCTCAGAGTGAACTGGAAGGAAATACTGGTTCTGCAGACCTTTCCCAGAGGTCAGTGCATGACATTTTTCCAAACAGTTTCTTTTAAAAGTGTCTAGTAAATTTCTCTTTCAACCTAAGTACTTTCTTGGCATGTTAATCAGAAGCAGATCTTCCTACCAAGTACAGCCATCCTGACTGCAAGCCTCCTATCTTTTCCTTTGCGCACTTTTCCTCGAGCTGTGTTATTGCTCTCGAAGGATTATCTGAAATACTCCTCAGAGAGCTTAAAATCTTTTCAGAAACATTGCAAAAGTCCAAAGGGGAAGGGAGAAACAACGATTTTCTTCCTGCCTGCCTTTTCTTTCTCTGAACTACAGTGTGGCCTTTGCACTTCACTGGGCCTTAGAAATGAGAGCCTGGGATTCGGTAAACTTTGGCGATGATAACTATCACTACGTGTGGCTGTCCTCTGTGTATTACCACCAGACAAGACAATGGTCGATCACCAAGGAAAAAAAAGCCCTCTCCCATGATCTCATTAAGTAGTTTATTCTGCCACAGATTCATTCAAAATTCTTTTCAAGTTACACGGACAACACGGCAGTCAGGAAATGTGTTCGCTGCTACCAAAGGAACGAGCATTTGGGGCTTGGCTGTTGCTCTGCAGCAGAGATCTCACCCCAGTATCCTCAGATCACAGTCCCTGCAGTTCCCCTGAAAGCCTTGCTCATTAGAAAAGAATGCTCCCTGTAGGGTTCAGACACCCAGGGACAGATCTTTAACTGGTGCAAACTGTCAGTGCTCCGTTAACCTCAGGCAACCCAAGGTTTTAGGCTGCAGAGGATTTATCAGCGACTCGGCAGCTGTGAGAAGAGCGCAGCATTAGGTCAGAGCGCGAACAGGCCAGCAGCTCTGATTCAGCCATTGGCACACGCAGCTCAGCTGAGAATTCCCAACCACAGCCTACAAAAGGGAGTTGTTACATCTTGATTAATTTCAAATTACACTGTCTTCTTTCAGTCTCTACCTTTTTTGGTTATCTCAGTGCACAGCAGTGGTCCCAGTGGTTGAGATCTGCACTGTTGAGTTCTTGACTCTGATCTTAATCATGTGGCCTGTGATGGAAACAGTGACAAATTACTGCTATCAGTGAACTACAAAGGAAGGACAAGTTTGTGCCATCTCCTAAATTTAATCTGTGGCACTATAATCCAAATAAATGCACTGATAGAAAATAGGCTATTAAATACTTCACTAAAGTATTTTGTAGGTATAGCTGCAGCTAGAAAGAAACATTAAACACCATAAGCTAAGAATTTTCTGCACCACAGTGTCAACAACAAGCTACTGCTGCTGAGCCACAACACAGTAAATTTTAGCTGTGCCTGGGATACTTTCTTGCATTTTATTTCTCTGGGCATTAAACTTAATTCAGGACTGAGATTCATAATTATAAAATATGTGAGACAAAGCTAGATTCTCCAGTGCACGTATCCCAGTGTAGGTAGGTCTCAATATTATAGGAAGACACTTCTATAAAGACATATCTGTGTGGGCAAAAATCATGCCTTAGTAGCTTCAACTCAGCAGTGTATCAATGCACTTATTTGGTTTCTGGAATGAAGCTGGTTTCTATATGGAGGACTCTTTTTGTAGAAGAGGGGACCACATCTATCTGTGAGCAGTCATGTCAACACCTCACTTGATGCTCATGCAACTATTTTTCAGGAAGTCTCTTAGTTTCTCAGTACTTTGGAAAATGAGACCATTTCTTAGCAAGCTGAAATAGGGACATAAATGCCCAATCTTATACAGAGAGATTTTAAAACATTGGCAACAATGATTAAGCATACTAGTGAGAGTAAAAATAAAAACAATCACCTGTTAAGTGTTTATATCCCCTATATATATATTATATATAAATATATTTATATCCCCCATTTAAGCTTACCAGTATATTTATATCCTCCATTTAAGCTTACCAGTATAAAATACTGGGTTCAGATGTAGCATTTCAATCACTAAACACATTCTTAAGGGAAGATATGACAGGTTTTTCTACCACTCATCACAATCAAACACAACAGCTGCATGTGTTCAGGACAGTTCATATATACCTCCAATCCAGGACATTATAACCCTCCTCCACTAACACTGCCCAGTATGTGAGGGCAAAGCTTCTCTTTTATTTTTATAAGGTTTGTTAACCACATTGCTATAAGATATTCATTCAAATTCCACCCAGATAGACCTCTTACTTTCAGTGTTTAATTATGCTTGCATTCCTATGTAAATAGAGCTTTAGCCAAAATAGAGACTATTATAGGAGATAAGGTCGGGCACATCTGCACAAGAAAATGAAGCTTTGGAAGCTTCTGTACTTTTCTCAAGAATAACTTTCTGAATGCAAGAAAAAAGTGTAGAGAACCAAGCATGTTCTGCTGGGGATAAATCACGTTATTGAAAGCTCTACTCTGTCTTTCTGTGTCTTTCTTAGGAAATCTAAGAGGACATATTTGATATGTGTATATAAAGTACATCCTTGTAAGACTAAAAGGTCTTTTCAGACTTTCCTTGAAAAATAATATACACTTAAGATCACTCTTTTTTAAAGATTCACAGCTCAGGAAAGAGTTTGACCAAGGTTTTTTCCCAAGATGCTCATCAAATTATCTAAGTCATCTTCTCAGTTTGGCTCATGTGTGTAAACATCTGGAGAAACATTACATTCTAAGTTAAACCACAGATTTTATATCATAAGATAGGCATACATTTTAAATCCTCATTTGATTCTTAAAATACTGAAATCTCATCAATTCAAATGGCCCCCCAGTCTTCCAAGTATAAATGTCCATTTCTCTCTCAAATAACATAATCCTTCAAACAAGAATATCAGACCTCACTGTATTTAGATTGATGGGAACCACTAAAAGCTGCATATGACTCTTCCTCACCAACATGAGTCTTAACTCAATGGTCAGGTTTTCTGTCCCCTCCAATCTAGATTCTTGTGGAAGGTCTTACAGATCTAACACGGTGGCTCAAGTTTTATTGTGCCAGGACACTGTAGTTAGCTCCAGATTCCCATCCAGCCTTCTCAGTAACCACACTGAGGGGTAGAACTGAAATCACACTGAACACCTACAGAGCTATTTTCATGATAGAAGCTATCGAAGTTAAACTTGTGGAAGCTCCTGGAGGATGAGAAACTGCATCAGCTATTTCAGCACTTGTTTTGGTCACATTCCATTCTGAACCAAGATTGAATATCAGTAATCTCCTGCTGCTCCAGGAATCTATATAGAACACAATTCAGTATACTCAAAATGAGACATGACACATTATTTTCTAGTGACACACATGCCCTGACAGTACAAACCCTGTTTATCCAAAGGTTCCTATGTTTCTAGTAGTGTCAGGAGTAAGTATCAGACTAATTTTTTTCTGTAATACAGCAAAAAAAAATATATATGTTTATATATATATATCCAGATCACCCAAGTTCTTCTTTCTGAGACACCAGTAGAAAATCAGAGCAGAATCTGGCTCACTGTATTTTTACTTGTAGACCTCTAGGTACACTAAAAATGCTCCACAATGAAGATAATAATGAAGCATTGGTAAATAACTTGTTTTATTGCTGAGTATTGCTCCTGCACTGTGATGTAACTCACCTGTACTTTTTGACCTGGACGTCACTAGCAATTGGCTCTGGGATGCATTCTCACATATTGGCCCTGTTACCTAACATTGCCTTCTGCTGCATGAGAGAAGTGTGAAAATTATTTACATGTAAATACAAAGTCAATTTTATACAAAGCACTCTGAATAAATGCCTTCCACTATATGTTTTTAAAAAAATATTTTATTTGGCTGGAAATGCTTTGATAAACAACAGGTCTCATTGACTGCAACACTGAAATGCTCTAATGAATTTTTAATGTTTTTAGTTGTTTAACTGGATCTTATTACAAAGAAGCTGAAGACACAGAAGCATGATGTTTCCTCCACTGGCACATTTAAGAAATCAACAGAGGCATGCCAAGAAAACGTTCTGCTTTCAAAACAAGGCTCCAAGGCTGAACTCCGGGGAAAAAATAAAAAGAATTTTGTCATGGTTTCTAGAATTAAACTCCTGCTGTTAATTTAAAATCTATATTACCATTTCCTGGCCTGGACGTGTTCCTATGTGACCCACAGTAGGTGACCCAGCTCTGGCAGGGGGGTTGGACTCAATGATCTTTCGAGGTCCCTTCCATCCCCTAACATCATCCCTTCTATGATGTCTGTGGTTTCCTCTCACTGGCTACAGGTTTTTTTCAGCCCTTTACTTCACTGCTGGTATGATACTGCATCTGTGCCTGGCTGGCAGGTGGCAGAAACTGATGACGTTTGATGTCAAATTAGAGGTCAGAGATCTCTGACTGCACAGACAGTAGAAGGGGAAATCTCTTATTAAGATATTTGTGCCATTTCCCTGTGAAGCTAAAACACAGTTTTCAAGATGGCACTGTGCTTCACTCATCACTGCACAGGCCTCCCAACTGCAGAGATCCTTCCTCTCTGTTCAGTAGTCACACACTGATTGATGAGACTGAACGGAGAAAGTACACCTTAAAAAATTTCTTCAGGTCCTCCTTTCAGTGCTATTGCATTACCAACTTCCCCTTGTCTGCTGCAGGTTTTTATACCTCTCATGCAGGCCCAAGCAATGGAAACCCATACCCATGAAGACAATAAATCATTACAGACTCCTCAAGCGTTCTGCTCTTTGTCTGGTAACCAACCCCTGGTGCTTTGAAAAGCCTCCCAGCTTGCCTGGAGGCTTTCTTTGCTGGAAAAACCTATGTATTATCATCACCAGCAAAACAATGGAGTTGGCTGCAGGCACAGGGGTAACACAGTGCACAAGGAGAGAGAATAGCCCCACGCAGAGACTGCAGAGCAGCGATCGTGAGGAGTGTAATACAATGAGCCCCACTGAGCACTAATGCACATCAGAGATGCTCTGCCAATGCTCCACTCAACAAGCTGCATCTCCTGGCAAAGTGACAGGGTAGTACTAGTGTTGGTCAGAAAGCCAAGCTACTTGCTCAGTTTCCTCATGTAAGCGAGGATAGGAAGAGTTTCAAAGCATGCAAAGACAAAAGAACTCCTTCTACACTAAAAGAAAAGGGAGAAAAAAAAAAAAATAGGTTCTTCTTCCTGCAATGCCTTTTACCTTTCCCAAGAACAGTGAAGAGGGTCCCAAAGTTCACCTGCCCATAGATTTCCCTGAATAAGAAATAACACGTAGAATGTGGGTGTCTTCTTCCCAGAACTTACTCTAAAGTGTTTGAGTATGTACCGCATCCTCCCTCCCCCCACCCCCCATTATTTGTTTTATCCATCTGTTATTGCCCCATATTTGATTATGAATTGAAAAGCATTCTCCTGGAGCTGCACTCTGAGCTTTTTAGACTGAAGTGTTTGAATAAGGCTTGTCACTACAGGAAGGATGTAGAGGGCATCACATTCCCCAGCTGCCTCCCATCACCCTTTCCCCCTCCCTGCACCTCAGAGCCAGGGAGCAGCTCCGATGCAAACTGGGAGAGCTTGAAGCAGCTGCTACACTTCCCCTGTTTCTCCTGCTGAGCAGCTTCCATGGAGGAGATGGAGAGTGGCTCTGTAGCTTCCTTTCAAGTGAAGTGAAGGAGCCTGAGGGCAGATAGGATGGTTCATTGGGCTCTGTCTAAGCCTATAGTAGCACATTAGCAGAGGATGGATTCACCCATCCTACACAGCCACAGAAGGAGAGGTAGACAAGTACATGAAGAAGGGGTCATTTGTCTCCCTGATTCTCCCTGCCTCTGCCTGGTTAAATAAATTAACCTCATTTTTCCCAGATGAGTATCTCAAGGAACTGTGCACAGTCCTACAAAGTATTTCTTCTGGAAGGATTTGCCAAAGTAGGATGTTTTGGCAGTACTCTAAAATTTGGGAAGTCCCCTCATTCAGAGGACTTTCCAGGAAGGGGCATTTAGGGGTGATTTCCACTCCCTCTGCACTGGCTGAACTGACATATGAAAAAAAACTGCTGAAGTATTGGAATGAGAAGGAGCTTCTCAGCTCCAACCAAGTGCTCTGCAGAGCAAACTAAAACCATTTTGCTCAGCCTGGAGCACATCTCCCTGCCACTGCCAGAATGTGACAAAGGCCACCAGCATGAAAGGCAACCAAATCTCAGAACAACCATATTTCTTGTGCATTGTTCTCAAGGGTGCACAATATAAATATTCTAAATGTATAGTCTATTTCTTAAGAAGGTGTTTGTTTTGAGTGATATGGGGGCTCTTTCAGGTAGCAAATTTTTTGCTTTGTTCTTCACATCATGAGGAAATTTCATTTAAAAAATGGATTTTCAGCTTCAAAGCCTTATAACCTGACACAAAACAGCATGTGCAAACCATACGTGCTTCAAATTTTGACCATTTGCAATGCCCAAAAGAGATGTGGAGCCAGCTGACAGTAAGGGGGATTGAAAAAGAGTTTCTGTGTGGGCTTCTACTGCAGCCAGATTTCATGAGGGAGTTAGAGACAGGGTGTGGTTCCCACCTAGAGTGCTTCTCTTGCAGTTCACAGACCTTCACAGTCTTATTAATGCACACTTCCCTCTCTCCTTCCAAATATGCAAACTGCACCCTCTCCCAGGTCCCTCCTTAGCTTAAGGGTGCTGGCATGTTCTCTGCTGACTTTCTGGAACCCAGGGATTTCCAATTATTTCCACATCCTCCTCCTGTTTCTCTTTAGGCTGCGGTGCCTCTGGGCTGCCTGCTTGACTTCCCACTTCACAGGTCTGCAAGGCGAGGGCAGAAAGGCCAAAAAAATGAAGAGCACAGAGTGATGTTCGCACAAGGCAGACGGGAAGAGGAACAAATATAAATTGCCTGGGGCCAGATCTGCTTATTGTCTCTATCTTGCCATTCCCTCCAAAAAGGCAGCCTTCGTGTCTCCTCAGGTTCTTGTTGTTTCCCAGCTATCTTTTATACAGCATCCAGCTCGCTCTCTCTCAGTTCTTAGGAAGAGAGGAGGAACGTAGGCACAAAAAGCTGCATCAGGGTGAGGTGCAGGCAGTGTGTTTTATTACAGCATGGGGCATGAGGACAAGACAAGAGGACACAGTCTTAAGTTGTGCCAGGGGAGATTTAGGTTAGATATTAGAAAGAATTTCTTCACGGAGAGGGTGATCAGGCAATGGAATGGGCTGCCCGGTGAGGTGGTGGATTCTCCGTCCCTGGAGACATTTAAAAAAAGACTGGATGTGGCACTCAGTGCCATGGTCTAGCAACTGCACCAGTGGGTCAAGGGTTGGACTTGATGATCTCTGAGGTCCCTTCCAACCCGGCTAATTCTATGATTCTATGATTCTATGACAGAGTGCAGCAGATCTGAGAAGCCTTGAACACCTTGCGTTTGGTGACATCCCCCAGATCAAAAGTTGATCCCAGTCTAAAGAAGTGATCACTATAGAGCCTACACCTCAGGCCTGTCCATCACTCAGCCAAGCAATGCCCTCCCCCAGCTACACAGCCCTAACACACTGCTTTGGCTTTCCTGTGCTTTCTTAACTGCTGTTTCATTTTGCAGTATCTCTGCAAAGTACTCCTCACTCTATACTTTCCACACTCAAAAGCTGGTGGCTACATCCTGGGCTGTATAAAAAGACATGTCACCAGCAGGTCTATGGAGGTGACTCTTCCCCTCTACTCTGTTCTCATGACGTATCACCCCGTATACAGTTCTGGAGCCCCCAGCACAAGGACATGGAGCTCCTCTCCTATGAAGAAAAGATGAGAGATCTGGGGTTGTTCACGCTGCAGAAGAGAAGGCTCTGGGGAGACCTTATGGTGTCCTTCCAGTACCTGAAGAAGGATGCAGGGAAAGCTGGAGAGGGACCTTTTGCAAGGGCTTGTAGTGATAGGTCAAGGGAAATTGGTTTCAAACTGAAAGAGGGTAGATTTATATCAGGTATTAGGAATAAATCATTTCCTGTGATGGTGGTGAGATAGGTGGAAGAGGTTGCCCAGAGAAGTTGTGGATGCCCCACCCGTGGAAGTGTTCAAGGCCAGGTTGGATGGGGCTTGGAGCAACCTGGTCTAGCAGAAGGTGTCTCTGGCCATGGCAAGTTGGTTGGAACTAGATGGCCTTAAAAGCCCCTTCCAATCCAAACCATTCTATGATAGGCAGCCTCCTCCAAGCCCTTCCCTGGGCAAGGCTACAAAGAACCTACACCATCTTGAATGGTGTGGGTATTCCTACAAAAAAACCCCTTCACCCTATTCCCAGACCAAGTATTGCAAGAAGGGAAAGGGAAGGGAGGAAAAGAAGACAGCAAACTGCCTTATTGTTTGCAAGAAGGGTGAGGGAAGCATAGAGAAAAGCTGACCTGAGCTGCAAAGCTCTTTAGTTTCCTTTCTCTTGTAAGGATGATTTCTGCTGCTTCCACTCTTTACCACCCTACTCCTCCTGCCATAATTCAACTCCTGCCTCTAAAGGATAGGTAAGAATTGTGCCTGCCTTTTGCAGAAGTCCTAGTTTGACACTTTTCTGTAGGAAGTCAGTCAACCAAAGTGGCACTTCCCACTGGCAAAGTTAGGAAGCTCCTACAGGCCCAGCATCAAGATATACAGATAGCAATGTAGGTGTTTATATGCCTGTCCATTAGATTGCCAGAATAAAAAACCAAGCCAAATATTTATCTGGTTAATTACTCCTTTCCTTTTCTACACTATTTCCATTTCCAAATCTGTATGTATACATTTGCAGGTCCTAACAATAGCATGTTTGTGTGATTCCAGCTGACCAAACGACACAAGTTATTTATAACTACAGATGACTGGACTCGGCTGTATTTTCATTTATGTAATTTTCCTTAGATCATTCATTGGAAAGTGGTCGTACTTTCATGTTTCTCACATGCAGAGGCCCTGTAGGTTAGCACACAGGAGACTAACCTTGGCAGCCTGCACTTCTGGACTGCCTGAGGAGGAATTCTCCCTGCAGCTGCCTGACCCCACAAGCCACAGGGCCTGGGGGGACAATAGCTGCTCTCAGGGCCAAGCCAGGCAGCAGGTAACAGCAACAGCAGTACTGATGAATTTCAAATATAAAGCATTCTAAAACTGGGACTGTGTAGTTTTGGGGGGTTTCCCTTTTGCCANAGAAGGCCAATGGCATCCTGGCCTGTATCAGGAACAGCGTGGCCAGCAGGTCCAAGGAGGTGATTCTGCCCCTGTACTCAGCACTGGTGAGACCACACCTCGAGTACTGTGTCCAGTTCTGGGCCCCTCAGTTTAGGAAGGATGTCGAGGTCCTGGAACAGGTCCAAAGGAGGGCAACCAGGCTGGTGAAGGGACTGGAGCACAGATCCTATGAGGAGAGGCTGAGGGAGCTGGGGCTGTTCAGCCTGGAGAAGAGGAGGCTCAGGGGAGACCTCATCACTCTCTACAACTCCCTGAAAGGAGGTTGGAGCCAGGGGGGGGTTGGTGTCTTTTCCCAGATGACTTTCAACAAGACAAGAGGACACAGTCTTAAGTTGTGCCAGGGGAGGTTTAGGTTAGATATTAGAAAGAATTTCTTTACGGAGAGGGTGATCAGGCAATGGAATGGACTGCCTGGTGAGGTGGTAGATTCTCTGTCCCTGGAGACATTTAAAAAAAGACTGGATGTGGCACTCAGTGCCATGGTCTAGCAACTGCACCGTGGGTCAAGGGTTGGACTTGATGATCTCTGAGGTCCCTTCCAACCCGGCTAATTCTATGATTCTATGATTCTATGACAGAGTGCAGCAGATCTGAGAAGCCTTGAACACCTTGCGTTTGGTGACATCCCCCAGATCAAAAGTTGATCCCAGTCTAAAGAAGTGATCACTATAGAGCCTACACCTCAGGCCTGTCCATCACTCAGCCAAGCAATGCCCTCCCCCAGCTACACAGCCCTAACACACTGCTTTGGCTTTCCTGTGCTTTCTTAACTGCTCTTTCATTTTGCAGTATCTCTGCAAAGTACTCCTCACTCTATACTTTCCACACTCAAAAGCTGGTGGCTACATCCTGGGCTGTATAAAAAGACATGTCACCAGCAGGTCTATGGAGGTGACTCTTCCCCTCTACTCTGTTCTCATGACGTATCACCCCGTATACAGTTCTGGAGCCCCCAGCACAAGGACATGGAGCTCCTCTCCTATGAAGAAAAGATGAGAGATCTGGGGTTGTTCACGCTGCAGAAGAGAAGGCTCTGGGGAGACCTTATGGTGTCCTTCCAGTACCTGAAGAAGGATGCAGGGAAAGCTGGAGAGGGACCTTTTGCAAGGGCTTGTAGTGATAGGTCAAGGGAAATTGGTTTCAAACTGAAAGAGGGTAGATTTATATCAGGTATTAGGAATAAATCATTTCCTGTGATGGTGGTGAGATAGGTGGAAGAGGTTGCCCAGAGAAGTTGTGGATGCCCCACCCGTGGAAGTGTTCAAGGCCAGGTTGGATGGGGCTTGGAGCAACCTGGTCTAGCAGAAGGTGTCTCTGGCCATGGCAAGTTGGTTGGAACTAGATGGCCTTAAAAGCCCCTTCCAATCCAAACCATTCTATGATAGGCAGCCTCCTCCAAGCCCTTCCCTGGGCAAGGCTACAAAGAACCTACACCATCTTGAATGGTGTGGGTATTCCTACAAAAAAACCCCTTCACCCTATTCCCAGACCAAGTATTGCAAGAAGGGAAAGGGAAGGGAGGAAAAGAAGACAGCAAACTGCCTTATTGTTTGCAAGAAGGGTGAGGGAAGCATAGAGAAAAGCTGACCTGAGCTGCAAAGCTCTTTAGTTTCCTTTCTCTTGTAAGGATGATTTCTGCTGCTTCCACTCTTTACCACCCTACTCCTCCTGCCATAATTCAACTCCTGCCTCTAAAGGATAGGTAAGAATTGTGCCTGCCTTTTGCAGAAGTCCTAGTTTGACACTTTTCTGTAGGAAGTCAGTCAACCAAAGTGGCACTTCCCACTGGCAAAGTTAGGAAGCTCCTACAGGCCCAGCATCAAGATATACAGATAGCAATGTAGGTGTTTATATGCCTGTCCATTAGATTGCCAGAATAAAAAACCAAGCCAAATATTTATCTGGTTAATTACTCCTTTCCTTTTCTACACTATTTCCATTTCCAAATCTGTATGTATACATTTGCAGGTCCTAACAATAGCATGTTTGTGTGATTCCAGCTGACCAAACGACACAAGTTATTTATAACTACAGATGACTGGACTCGGCTGTATTTTCATTTATGTAATTTTCCTTAGATCATTCATTGGAAAGTGGTCGTACTTTCATGTTTCTCACATGCAGAGGCCCTGTAGGTTAGCACACAGGAGACTAACCTTGGCAGCCTGCACTTCTGGACTGCCTGAGGAGGAATTCTCCCTGCAGCTGCCTGACCCCACAAGCCACAGGGCCTGGGGGGACAATAGCTGCTCTCAGGGCCAAGCCAGGCAGCAGGTAACAGCAACAGCAGTACTGATGAATTTCAAATATAAAGCATTCTAAAACTGGGACTGTGTAGTTTTGGGGGGTTTCCCTTTTGCCAAGGCTCATTGCCATTGCAGTAGAATGGTCAATGCCTGAGAAATTCTAAAATGAGTGAGTGGGATACTTAGAAGGGGCATTAATTAAACAGGAGAAATTACCATAAGATGAAGCATCTTCTTCTTAATAAAAAGAGCCACAGCATGTCTATCCATGCTAACGGAGTATCACTTCTCATCCTTATAAAGGCACTAAATTCAAAAACGTTTTTATACTTTTCAGATGCTTCTCTCTGTACAAGCTTGAATGGGGACAGGCAGGAATTTACATGATGACATTTGGGACATCAAAGGCTACCTCTTTGAAGCCATTCTACCTAATACTTTTTCAAATTATAGGAGTCTTACAGTACGTAGAACATTTTCTGTAGACCCTTCAGTTTCCAAGGCAAAGTCATTCAAGCAAACATACTATAACAAAAAAAGACAATTTGCAAAACCCCTAGCTTCTGTCTAGTAGGTAGGGCAGTTCTCCACAAGGCTCCTGCAAGAACACTGAGGTTCAGAAGACACAAGAGACAAAAAAGGAACTGCAGTGTCCAAGGTCTCCTCTTAGGGCTGTGCATTAAGATTCAGAGAAGCCAGACAGAGGCAGCAGCTTATTTTACAACTAATCCAAGCAGACACATACCCAGCCAGAGCAGATCTACTAAATGAAGCCACAAGATCTTTTCCTTAAAAGAGAGAATATTAAGGCATTTGGTGATTAAAAATACCCAATAAAACTCATAGCTGGCAGTAAACAGGACAGAAATGAAGTCTTTTCATAAAGGTTGAATTCCTTTATGTTAAAGCAGCATAAGCTGCCTTCATACTTGGAGCAGCCTAATTACCAGAGCAAACTATGTTCAAATAGTCAAAGAAAAAGCCAAGATCTTTCAAACTTTTCAATACTAACCTGCAGTGATGGTGTCCTGTGTAACTGTGCTGTTCTCTGGAATGAATACTTTTCCTACTTCCCAGGAAGTTACTTTTTCCTATTTGTTTATTTATTTAATTATTGTAAATTTATGGGAAATTTAGGCACTTTCTGAAGGGTTCAGAAAAGAAAGTTGCCTGATACTGGGAATTCTGATATCACAGCCATGGAATGCCTCTCACTTATTAGCCAAGTGTTTCCATCCATGTGTATACATGACTCTTCCCTCGAGCTAATCATTTTCATAACCTCTTGCCCTTTCCATGGCATCATAGCTATTTACTAATATTTTTTTTCCCCATCTTGTAAAATGTGTGACCCCGTTGCCTTTCCAGTTCAAGGTTGATCCCTACGTATATCAATTCTGACTCAAAGAGTAGTCCACAGAGTCTGTGTTCTCTGACATACTTTATTCCGAATATGTTAGACAATACCCTCTAATGTTCCCTAAGGAAAAAGAAAATCAAATTATTAGGAAGGAAGAGGAGGTGCCACAGCTTTTTAAGCCTGTTTTCTGGTGCCTTTAGTCTCAGGCACCAGTCTCACAACGGAATTTTCTGGAAGAGCTTCTCTCTTTTGAAAACCAGTGCCTTCTGGGCTCACACTGAGAACATGTACTTGGCACAATATCCAACATAGGGTTGTAATTAGCAGCGAGTATAGCACTTCTGTTGACCAAGTAACCAGCTGAGTTTATTGCTGAGGACCTATTCACAATATTACTATTTACTAAACGTAGACATTATTATAAATGCTATATGGCCTAGGACAGATAAAGTTCTATTCTCTTCCTCATGCCCACTCACAAGCACCATAAGCACTATCTAAAGCGCCAATATTCATCAAAAAGTTAAAGACTCCTTTTAGAGAAGAGCAGAAAATATTCAGATGCAGTATTTGCATCAGAAAGAAGACTGAAGGTACTTTTATCCTAATCCTAAATGCTTCATGGCATGTGAAGGTTTGGGGTTTTTTCACTGTATATGTTAAAATGGATGACTGTGCAGAAAAAGTGAACCAATTAATCAGCTAAAGTGGCTACTTTTCTAGTAAGAAAAAATGATGTTTTCTATGGACTGTTGAGAAATCATTTTGTAGAGAATAATGACAATTTAAGAACTTAGATGGAATATCTTCGCATTTGTACTGAAAGAAAAACTGATTTGAAATATACACACCTAATTTTTACTGAATCCAGAACTTTGTCTGTAATTGTACACATTATACAAAGTTTATTTGGCCAGGAAACTCCAGGAATATGCACCTTCCATATAGCAAATCAGAACAGAAGTGTGACAAATCTGCCAAAGCTTCCTGTGGTGCCATGTGGGTACCTCAGAAGCTTTTTGTTTTGCATCCTTTCTCCTCAGCATGGGGTCATTTGCAATCTCTGTTTCTGAGAAAGGTCCTTTGTGTCTCCTGCTGCCTCTAGCAAACTCATATAAGAGATCTGAAATACATACACCTACTGAGTGACTACAGAAAGCCACAGTAATACTGCTAGTATCTCTCTTGTGCATTGGATTTTCAAAAGCGTATAAACTTTCTTAGAAATCTTACAGAATAAAAAACGTATAGATTTAAGTATAATACTGACTCAGTTCTTCTTTTTAACCTTGAAAAGAAAAACTAAAGAAATGGTCAGCTAGGAAAAGTTTATAGAAATAAATGTGTTTCTAAAATATTGCTAGAGTCTGGACTTTGCAGAATTTCTGCACTCATTGGTCACCTTCTCTTGGAGATGAGTTTCTTCTTTTTCTGTTAGATATCACATCAAACGGATCACTGGATAGTCACTGATTATGTAGTGGAACCAATGCAAGCACAATAACTTTCAGGTGAATGAAAGAATAAGAAAATAATAAATGAAGAGATTTTGCATCTGGAAATCATGTGTACACATGGAGAAACTTGTCAGCAGCAGCCAGATGCTAGGAGGAGCACAGACTAATTATAGAGAATTTAACACACATACTTCCCTAGCCTTCATGGGATCTCAGGTGTTAAAAACATAATTGTCAATAAGGTGCTGTTGCTGCTGTTGGGATTTGAAATTAGCAGTTCAAATTTTAAGATTCAGATCAGCTTTCACAGACTTCTTTCCTGGGAAGCGAGAATAAAAAAAAAAAATAAAAAAAAATAAAATAAAAAAAAATAAAATAAAAAAAAAAAGATCTGTGGGAAGGAAAATGTACAGAACAGGACGTGCATTCTCCTCCAGGATGCTCACAGTATATGACACACTGCCCACAGCATTGGTGCTGGAGACATTCCTGAAAACCCTGTAGGAATGCAACAAGTGTCTGGTAAAATATGCAGGGATCTCTGCAAAATTCAGGCCAAGCATTGAACATTTTCTTCCAGCAACTATGGAATGGACTGCCCGGTGAGGTGGTAGATTCTCCGTCCCTGGAGACATTTAAAAAGAGACTGGATGTGGCACTCAGTGCCATTGTCTAGCAACTGCTCCGGTGGGTCAAGGGTTGGACTAGATGATCTCTGAGGTCCCTTCCAACCCAGCTAATTCTATGATTCTATGATTCTATGCCCTTTTGTAGACTGCTTGAGTAAAAACTGTATTCATTTTTCTCTGAAGGGTCCAAGCAACATAAAGGCTGTTTGGGCTGCCCATGATGTATGGGAAACCTTGGGCAGGAGATCTGGCATACAGGGTTGTGTGGCACCTCTCCCCCAGCTCCAGAAGTTGGAATGGAAAAGGTACGAGGCAGCATTACAAACCTCTGAAGTATACTTGGTCTTGTCTATCCCTCATCGGCCACCAAGACCAACTCTGCAGATCTGTCCAGTTTGGAAATATGGGTTCAAAAGCCTTTCCACTCTCTGTCTGCAGCTGTTAAGCTTGTGCTTGATGTGTTTATGTTAAGGGTTTGGTGTAAACGAGGCTTATTTTGCATAGCTGTCTGAAAATGTCACATCCTCCCTTTTTTCAAAAATGGGCTAAAGACCAAATATTTCTGTAAAGCTTTTACAATCCCATAGTCTACAGAACACATGAAATCTTCTAAACCAAAACTGAACATTTTCAGAACGCGGGCGTTTTTTCTGGAAGAACATTACATTGTTAAAAATGGCAAGTTTTAAAACTTTCAGATTAAAGCTTTTCAGATCCTTGTCACTAAACTATACTAAAAACTAGAGACAGCAATTCCACATGAATTCTGCAGCTTTCAAATGGTTATAGGTTCCTTTAAACATTTGCCTAACTCAGGCAGCATGGTGTAAATTCTTCATAGAAATGAGGGTTAATAACAGCATTGTACACAGTGATGAGTTTGTAATATACCTCATCTTTATTTCTCTTCATCATGAGAAGAGAAAGAGTTTGTAATTTCTTGATGAAGCAATTTAGTGAATGGGGGCAAATAGAGTAATTTAATCACTGGCTTAAAGAATTTATGTGATGGCCACGCAGTTCTTTCATCCTCTGTTACACAATGTGTTCATATTTTTATGTCTAATGCTTTAGCACAGTGTGTCACATTACTAAACACAAGATGTGAGGAAAGCCCAGGGTCTCTGTGACAGGGAATCAGACTGTCATCAATTAATGAATTAATTCCTCTTTGCTGCTTGGAATCAGGACTGGTAGGCACAGCTTTGCCCAAGTTGTTGTGTTGTTGTTGTTTTTTTTCACCCTGAACAACACAAGTGCACTTAGACATATTCCAGAGGGTAATACAGTTATTATGGCAGAAACCCTGGCACTGAACAGTACTGAAGGACTCCAGAGATGAGGTGGGAATAGCTTGATCTCTGTTCAGCACAACACTGCTATGCCTTGCACCACACAATGGTCAGGTGAAGATGGACCCAGTCAGAGCTCAACCAGACCACCTAAAGAGGACACTCAGCCACCTTAAGAAAACGACAGACGATAATCCGAGGCCACAGGTGGCTGGAATCTCAGCCTGAATCTACCAGTTGAAGTAAGTAGAAATATTCACCTTCAGCATCAGTGAATCTGGCTTTCTTTAGCTCCAAGACCTGCAGACTTCTCTGCAGAAACATCTAATAGCCATTTAGAGATTTCTGGCCCATGGTTATTCTTACTCTGGAGCACAGGTTGCATTCAGAAGCTCTTGTTTTTCAGGTGTTGAAAATGACAGGTGAAGTTGGAAATCAAGGACAAGAAGCAGTCTAGTGTTACTGCCTCTCTTCAAACACCATATTTGACCTTTAAGCAGGTAAAAATCATAGAATAGTCTGTTGGAAGGGACCTCTCAGGTTCATCAAGTCCAACTCCTGTCCCTGTGTAGGGCACCCCCACAGTCACCCCACATGCCTGAGATCATCATCCAAACACTTCTTGAACTCAGTCTTGGTGCTGTGATACTTCCCTGAGGAGCTTGTTCCAGTGCTTGACCACCCCCTGGGTGAAAAACCTTTTCCTGATATCTAACCTAAGCTTCCCCTATTTCATCTTCCTACCATTTCCCTGAGTCCTGTCTTTGGTCAGAGGAGGAAGAAATCAGTACCAGTATAATCTCTTCCCTTCATGAGGAAGCCATAGACTTCAATGAGGCCACTCCTCAACCTCCTTTTCTCCAGTCTCAACAATCCAAGTGAACTCAGCCACTCCTCAGAAGTCATCCCTTCCAGACCCTTCACCACCCTTCTTGCTCTCCTTTGGATGCTCTCCAATATCTTGATGTCTTGTCTACACTGCCATGCCCAAAGATGCACACAGTGCCTAAGGTGAGGCCATACCAGCACAGAGTAGAGTGGGACAATCACCTCCCTTGACCTGCTGGCAACACTATGCTTGATGCATCCCAGGACATGGTTGGCTCTCTGAGCTGCCAGGGAGCAGCCAATGAAGCATGAGGCATCCGTGAAACAAGCCCTTTTACCTCTCAGAGAAGATTACATGGGAATTCAAAAGTTCTGGTATAATTCACAGATTCCTGAGTTCACATGAACAGCAAGAGAGGAAAATTGCTCCATATCCTGTAGAGAGGAAATGAAAGGTATCAGGAAGAGAAGAATGTGCTGTGTGGTGCGAAAACGCTGTTTTCATTCCTGATGCTAAACATCTGCCATATTTTTGTGTAGAATCACTTGACTTAGTGAGGGAATAGCATCTTCGGGATTGTGCAAAGCCTATTCCAGACTCGAGCTGTCTGAATTGGCAGCTGTGGGAACACCCACAGGAAGCTTGGGACCCTGGAAGAAAAAGTGTAGGAGTACATCCTGTGGGGATAGATAAAAGTCAGAGCTGGGCTATGGGAACCTCTTCAGAACAAACATGCAAATACAGTTTCGCAAGTCAAAGTCCCAACTGTTTGTTTTGGGATTTTTTCATTGTTTGTTGCTTTTATTTGGCTTTCACAGAACAGAAACAGAAAAAGGATCTCAGGGAAAAAAAAAAAAAAGATGAATGAAATCAAAACCTTAGATGTTTCTTTTAGTGTTTGGTATGAGTTCATGTGCTTTGTATGCAGCAACACATCTTGTTTCTTTTGCCATGTGATCAAAAATTGACATAACTTACCTATTTCTGGCCCACCAAGTTTGATAATGTCTCCACACGCAGCCAGTAAGAGTAGTGATAGAGCAGAGGTGCCTGTAAATTCTCACTGTCACTGCTTCATGAACAAATGCCTCTTCTCATCCACATGAAATCTTAAAATTACTGGTTATTAGATTGTTTACGAGGAAGAGTAAAAAATACAGAAAAAAAAATTAATCCATTTCTTAATTATTAAGTGCTCCCAGTCAGTGAAATAAAGTAGAAACCAGTGTCATGCAGACAGTGTCCCACGAATACCCACATATGACCAAGAGAACTTGTCATAGAACACATGATCTCTTGCACTCCCATCGTCACAGTAATATGCTCATCTTTCTTCTTACCTTTTCATTTCTTAATAAAGGTGGATTTATTTTTATCTTACATAGATAGCATTTACATTTAATATTTGCACCCAATATTTTTCTCAGTCTTCTGGACAACTGTCTGTTACTTGTACAAATGAAATACACCACAAAATCGATGCCTATAGATTGATTGCACATTGTGTCAACTACTGCTGCTTTTTGTTTCTGAACATTCCTAATTCCTACATCACTCACAAGGTTGAAAAGGAGTTTAAAGTTGGCTGTCTGCCTGCTATCTATTATTTCTTGTGTGACACATGCTATCAGTTCTCTTGTTCTTTTTACTTTCCTGAGTAAATAACCCTCATCTTTTCTATTTCTTCCCACAAGGAACATGTTCTCTCATATTTTCACTACATCCCAGTAGTTTGTTTCTAGTTCTGTGTCTGTCTTTGTTTCAGATGGGGTTACTAAAACCAAATGCAATAACCTAGCTGAGGACATGGCATATTAGATGCAACATGTAATATTCTCCACATGATTGTCTACCCACTTCTAATATGCAGTCTACTAAGTCATGTTTCCTGTCACACACCCAGAGCAGATATTCACTGTGTTGTCCATGATGACTTCTAGGTCTTCTTTTCTCCCAGGAGGTTACTACTACATTCAGAAGCTATTCGTATGAAAGTATAATTTAAAGTGTATTTCCATGTACTTCTGTTATTAGTTTAAAAAAAAAAAAAAAAAAAGAAAAAGAAAAAAAGAAACAAATAAACCACCAGCTCAGTAGAAGTTTAAAGAAGTAAACATTATGCAAGTTACCATGCAGTGTGGAGAATTGGTGACCATCTCTCAAAGCGCCTTTTGATTCCCCAAATGCTGATGGGAAATATTCTGGAGGCACAAATAAACTGCAGATGTTGGAGAATACATCTTAGAATTCTGCTGAACATATTACCCTACTGGGAGGCTGTTTCGAGTCTCTGGGGACATTCCTTTGAGAGCCCAGCTGATTGTCTCATATTGAAACAACATGTCCGAGATACATTCCAAGTAAAAGAAAATAGAACCGGGGTACTCTGACCAAATATAAATCACGGGGCTAAAGGGCAGTTTATCTTCCTTCTTTTTACCATTCCTTTTCTTCCCCAATGAATACTCCCCCCAGGGAAACAGACCACTGGGTAAATGACTGCCAAACATGATGACTCAGACATTAGGCACTGTCCCCAAGTGCTTCACAGATGGTGTCTGGATGGGAAACCCAGAGCTTTCGGCACCATAAGCCTTGCTACTTTTTTTTTTCCTCTCTCTCTCTCTTCTTTCCTGCATTCACTGCAGCATTACTTCTGATCTCATGTCAAGCCCTTACAGCACTGTTGCCCCCCACAATGAATTCTGATCCTGACCTGATAACAAGCAATGTCATTGGCACAGAAAAAAAGATAGGAGAGAAATCCTAGCAGAGCCGGGGCAGTGGGAAAAACAAAGCTAAAGTAAACACATTACTTAAAAGATTAGCTTATGTCCAACTGAAAAAAAAAAACCACTAACATACATTGAAGGGTCTGCTGTAAAAGAGAGGCATACTGTGAAGTACAGCACATTAAGCACATTACATAGCACGGTTGCATAATAGTAGGTACTAGAAAGAAAATGTTCTCTGTACAATTTTTATTGGTCTGCTTCTTTCTGTGGAATCCTGTTTGTTTCAGTAAAATCCTGCTCCTTTCAGTTTGCTTTATGTTCTCCACTGCTGGCTCATCTTGGGATGCACATCTGGACACGGGCAAGCCTGAAAGCAATGGCATGTTTCTGTGCTTCTCCAGTATTGTATGTTCACACTGGACACTGAAAAAGTCCTCTGTGGAAAACAAACAAACAAACAAAAAAAACCATCTATTTTTCTTCCTATGAAGAGAAGCTCAAGAAAAGCCTTGTAAAGATTATGCACAATGAATGAAGCTATCACAACCCTAAACAAACCATATCATGGGACATGTGAAAGAGCCTCTCTCATTCTGTCTCTCTCTCACACACACAACTCCAGCTGCTAAGGATATTGCATATTGAGAAGAACCAGGTACAGAGCATTTTTTTTATTCCCTCTTCTACATCTTTTTTTTTTTTTTAATTTATCACCAGTATCATCCATAAGAAACAAAAAAATTGTTTACTCGAACTTGAGAGGAGAAATAACTAGGTCCTTTTGTGAGTTTCATTATGTATCAAAGGTTATGTAGCAATTCACTGAACTTCTCAGATTTACACAAATTCAGCTAAGTATTCACTCCATTTAAATCAGTTGAGCATGTGTATAAAAGAGAGAAAATTCAGACATTTTGCTTCTGTGTTCAAAGTTAAAAGTCCCAGAATTAAAAGCAGTAACTCTTAGGTTAGCCAATTTCTCTGTTGTTTAAGAAGGAGCCTCTGATAAAAGTTGATAGCACTCTGCAGAATCAGTATCTCCCCAAGCCCTGGGTTTTATGAGCTGTGTGAGCCCTTGCAGTATGCTGGCTGATGGACCAAGTCAGGATCACAGACACCGACCACCACGGGGTTCCTTACTTGGAGACTGTCACTTTAGAGTCATCACACCTGGAAATTTTCACTTCCGAACAGCCAGTTGGTGAACTGCTGAGGAACCAAGAGTGGAAGTCAGCAGAAAACCAGCCAGATTTCTAAAATGTGCCTGGCAGGCAGTTTTCAAGCCCTGCCTGGGTTTGGAAGAAACTTTGTCAAAATTGGACCCTCTCCACAACCTTCTTTGATGTTGATGAATCGGTAAATTCCAACAAAAACTTGTTTAGTCAGAATTTTTCTGACCAGCTCTATTTCCTCCTTCTGCCAAGACTATTTACTAATTCCCAAACTTTCTGTGTGGCTCCAGGCAAAGATTTTCTGCCAGGACCATCAGGGCTCCAGACTTCTGTGTTCATGGGTCTGCAGGCACAGCTGAGCACAGACACCCACCCACCAGGGCCCTTCCCTTTCATGTGCCCATAAGAGAGCAGCAGCACAGCTCTCAGCCTCCCTCTACATCCATAGTACAGCTCCATCCAGACCTGTGTAGCTCAGGAGGCTTCATCATGGCTAAAGTATCATTACCCTCATTTTACAGCCAGAGAAACCAAAGCACAGAGAAATAACCAGTTACGAAGTGTCACAGCAGCATTAAAAGTGGACTCCCAGTGCTGATGCCTTGGCCCTGTATGGAGTCCAACAATCAGTAAAAATCTGTTTGCACATTTAGATTCACAGCTGCTGTTCAGAACCTGAGTCCAGTGTGGATGTGGGTGAGCCTGTACGCAAAATGGGCAGGGAGGTTGGGAGAGAAGAGGCCAAGATTATATTAAACCGTTTCCATCCTGGGCTTTGCAAAAACAATGCACTGCCCTGAGACGAGGTGTTATTGTCTGCTTTTAAGTGCACCCTCCCTTTCAAGTTTTTCTTTCTTAATAAAGTATCTGAGGTCATGCTATTGTCATTAGAGCTTGGCGAGTGCTCCACAGCTGTCACCGTGGCAGCAGGAGTGTGCCTGGTGCCAGTCCCCTTTGTCACGGCAGCCGCAGCAATGTAAGGAGAAGGGCCTTGCAGGATGCAGGACAATACTGGGAAGGAAAAGGAGGGAATCCTCGACCTTGGGCCAGGGCCTGGTGGCAGACTATTGAACCCCGCGCCTCTCGACAAACCACAAGGAGTAAAAATTCTTGGAAGCTGCAAAGGTTGCAAGTGAAAACAAAAGATTCTATCGTGTAGGAAATAGAACAAAACACAGAGAAATTTGTTTTGTTTTCAGAGATAAAATAAGCAAATAGCACTCTGCTAGGGTCAGGAGTGCTGCCCTGTATGCAGCACTCACGGCAGGGAGGAGAGCAGAAAAACCGGAGCGAAGCTGGAAGCAGGTAGGACACTGCTCCATAGCTTCCCACATCTTGCCCCGTGAGCAAGGGATCCCTCACGAAAGAAAAAGGACAGTGATGCTTTCTACTGGAATCTAAAACATAAAATCATCTATCCAAACAAAACCCTGGTGAAGTAATGTAATCAGATAATTGTCTTTTGAGCCCATAGCTGAGGCAGGGACTGAATCACAGCTACTGAGCTTTGTCAGGTGAGTGATCTGAAAGGCCCAGCATGGGATAACTACCACTGATTTCCTTGCACTTCAGTCAAAGCAAGACTAAAGCCTGCACCCAAAAGTTGCTGCAGGAACCAACACTGAGGATGTTATTGGTCCATACAGGCTTGTTATCTTAATAAAATTTCACAGCTGACATGTTGGAGAATTTTGTCCCATTTTATTTGTGTTTATATCAACACCCAAAAATGTGGCCTTGACTAGGAGCTACTTAGCTATTTCTTTCTTGCTCACTTCTGAAGATCCACTCCAGAAATACCAGCAATTGCTAACTTATACCTAGTAATCAGTGCAGCCTCTTTTGCACCAGAGATCCCAATGTACTCTGTGTGCACAACTTTCACATCTTTGTGGGTGTTCTTTTAGGACAGGAAGTGAAGAAATAAATCACACTCCAATGGAATCACTGGTGGAGCTCTGGGCTGGTGGGATGCTACCCAGGCTGCAATTTGGCTGGGATGCCTGGGCCAGTGCCCCTGTATTTTGAAAAATACCGTGGCATTTTGAATGACCACAAGTGGCCAGAACCTCAGCTTTATTCCTTATCCAAAAGAAAAATACCTTTTGGAGCAGAAAAGGCCTGCAATGGGTGAGCAGGACTTGCAGTGCCACCTGCTGAAGCTCAGGGCAGCAGCCAACATCCCTCTGAGAGGCGGGGGAAGGCCTGGCTCCACGGCCATTGCAGCTAGCCTGATAGTAGCACCAGCTTGTCCTGCATGGTTTCCTAGGTGTAAAAACCCCTCCTTGGAAAAAAAAAAAAAAACAACAAAAAAAACCCCATCTCAACAGATGGGGTAGGGGGAGGCACAGGGTGCTGTGGCACTGTGGGAAGACAGAAAAGGATTGGGTTTTGTGACGTGAGAAAGATGTTCAGCTTTGGGTCACAGCAGTCTTTGTACCAGCAGCCAGACTGGTTATTACCCTCAGACAATACAACTTGTTCTTTTTCTTTCTCAGTAATTTCACAGCTTCCAGTCCCTGCTGGAGTCGTTCACTCCCTTCCTCCCCACACTCTGGCCTGTGGCTCCATTGAAAAAAGATGCTGGTAAAACTCCCTCATACTTACATGGGGTTCTTAACGGAAAGAAACTAAGAATATATCTTTTAACCAGCTCCTTTTGCCTCTTTCCTGTCTTCTCCCACAGCAGTAAGGGACAGCAAGTAGCTAAGACCTGAAAAAAAATAAGCATCTGATAGAGAGTTCCTCCTTACCCAATAGTGTTGTGTAGTGAGTGAGAAGCTCCTAGGAGCTCAAATCCAGAACAACAGTAGGACCAACCCCTATATCCCCTGACAGCAGGTGCATTATTGCCCTGAGCTATTTCCAGCCTAACAGTCCTCAAATAGACTGTCTCCCTCTGGTATGATACCTCTATCTGAAATGATACAAAGCATCTGAAGAAGGGGAGAGTGTCCCTGGTGCATTCAGTAACAGAGAGGAGTGGGGCCAGGACGTGAATAAACAGGGCTGGTTTTGTCTAGGCTCAGGTACTGCAAGCCTTTCAAGAGAGATTGATAAAAACTCAAAAATGAAGCAGGAAGGTAAACATACAGTATCTTCCCTGTGTGTAAGGGTAGGCAAATCTCTTGGGAGATTTACCAAATGAACTTGTGTGGGGAAAGGGGGAGTCCAGGTGGTGGACAACAGAGACATCGTGCAGTCTGAAATGACTTGGGCAGCATGTATGAGGCATGTAGTTTTCCAGGCATGCCTACAGCAAAGAAGTTCACATGGCACTCACAAATCAGTCATCCTTTCCCTTGTACCCTGCAAAGAGAAAAAAAAGTCATTTTCCCGGTTGCTCATAAACTTCTCTACAACCTTTCTATAGAGAAGAAATAGAAGGGGGAAGGGACGACCAAATGTGGCATTGGCTCTGTGACTGTGGTTTTTGTTTCCATAAACCTTAGAGCACAAGAATGCATGAGATATTTACACAAATCTTTCCACAATTCCTGTGGCCTTTGGGAGCATTGCATTTGCATGACTTCACCACTGTGGCTGGTTTGTGCTTTCTCAGCAGCATTGCCTGCAACAGGGAGCAATCCTGGCCATTCCCAGTAGTTCTCCCTCTCCCACCCTCAGATACAATCACACCAGTGCATGTTTAATACAAACTATGTTAATGCAGGAGTTCCTGTCCTGCTTGTTGTCCAGTTTCCCAGGGATGGTACAGGAAGTTTCCCAATTCATCTCATAAATACAGAAAGAGAAAAATGTTGTACTCATAGAAAGTGTTGGTCATTTAGACCTTGAAGGAAATATCAAGGGATGAGAGGGAGGAGGATGCTACTTAAAGTTACTGGCTTGAGGTAAACGTGAGTTGATCAAACATATTAGGGAAAATGAAAACATTGGCCAGCTTTTGCAGCAACATCTCACCTTACACCTGCTTGCCCTGCATCACAGGATGGTGGTAAGACAAGCTCCATGAAGACAGTGTATCCAAGTGAATAGGTTACTGAATCAGAACTTGGCTACTGGGGCTCCATCCTCTGCTGCCCTAATCAGGGACTTCAAGTAATCTCTTTGTTCTGTCTATGCCTCATTTTCTCATTTTCTCAATCTAATTAAGGGATGTTGCTCAACCTTTGCAAAATACTTCGAGTCAGTGGACAAGAAGTGCTGTGTGAGGACCAAGGCATTTTTTTCACTGCATGGGAACTGAAGCCACTCAGTGCCCAGGCTGCCAGTCAGAGAACCAAAGCCACAATGTCTACAAGGCAAGGTGGTCTTGCCCATTCTCACTGATGCAGCTGTGACCATTTGGCTGTGGCACCTCTGGATTCTCCAGTGCTAGTAGATGTCTTTACATGGGAGGCTGCCCTCTCGGTGTTTGTTCTGGAGGATTTGAGGAAAGTGGATAATGAAGGAGGGCACACACCTCAACACCTAAGTCTCAATTCTGTTGCTGTGGGCTTTACAGGGCAAGTTTCTTGAAACCATGTTCAGAGTTGTGCCACACCTCTCATCTCTGCTCTGGCTGCTCCTGCAGGAGATGCAGCCCAGAGGCAGAAGTAACAGCAGATTCATTTGCAGGAGCTTAACACTTGATATCAGAATCAGTGTGCAATGACATAAGGCAGAAGCGTAACCGCAGATGGCTTGTAAAAATTCAGCTTTGTCCCTCACAAGCAAATACATAATTAAAGCTGTAACTATAGTCCATTGTACTTATCCAGCAGGAGGACTCACTCCTGCTACCACTTGAGTCAGCAAGTTTCTCTCTTTGCAGTAATCCTTTACTCTGTCTTTCTTTCTTTCATTAATATTGAAACAATTTTAAACTTTTTAATGTCAGCCAAGTTGTGTTTCAAATTATATTTTCCAGGAAAAAAAAAAAAAGAAAAAAAGAAAAGAAAAAAAAAAAAAGACAGTTGACTTTTCAGAGGGGAACACTTAGTTATGTTATAGTTCATCCTGAGACACTCTGGTGACTCTTAGAAAGTGTTGAAATTACAGGTTCATGACGTACATGGTGTTGAAACACCGTGTTACTGCAACACTTGGTCCAACACGAACTTGCAATTTCAACACTTCCTAGGCCTTTTGTAAAACCCCATAACTGACCAGAACAAATGTAAATTCCCAAAAAGTCTAAAGCAATGTGGTGGTGTATGATAGCACAGGATGGAAAACCCATTTTCCAGCTCTGGTACTCTGACACGGAGTAATCATTCTCAAAGTATGTTTAATTTGTTATAAAACCAGTCATCCAGCACTGGCTACTCTCACAGCAAGATACTGGTCTCCAGGCACAACTGGTCTGATCCAGCATGGTAATATCTGTATTTTTCTCACTTGTTAACTTTTTCACTGGTGTCACAAAAAAAATACAACAGGAAAGTACCTGCCTCAGCCTAAGCAGGTCTTCACCGACCTCCAAAATGAGTTATCCTGGACCTTAGAAGGGGTCCTAATAACACAATGTTAAACACGGGGATAAAGCCCATTCGACCAAAGGGAAACAGCAATTTAAAAACACAGCAAAATTTGATATTTAAAAATACACCATGGCATTATTTCAAGATACCATTTGTTATACAAGCAGGAGGCAGCGGAGCAGGCAGGATCATGGTTCGCATGGTGTTTGTTTTGAAGACAAGGAGAGTACAGGATTTGTGCTCGACCTCTTCACAGGTTACACTTAGCTCATTCAGTTTCATTTACAAAAGAAACAAGTTTTCACTCAGGGGAGCTGCTGAGAAACAGCTTTATGTCCCAGTCCTGTAAGCAGCTCAGATCAGGAGACTCCTACAGCTGAAGCCAGCAGAGATGCACTCACCTGGAGCCCTTTGCAGGACAGGGACACTGTGAGCAAGGGAGGGGACAGTCCATGTGTGTCACCACTCAGGGACAGGGGAAGAGATGGAGGAGAACAAACCTTGAAGCTGAGGCTCCACACGAAAGCCAGGTCTCATGCTGGGGTTAAGCGGTACTGGGTTAAGTTGGCCTGCAGGAGGAATCCTACCACCAGTATGTGTCCTCTTCAGCTCTTATGCAAAGCACTCTCCAGTAGTAGAGATGAAATGGGAGTTTTGACAATACATTTCCCTTTGTTTATCTGGCTTTGTTCTGAATATTTAATGCTAATTTTGGTACTTGGGAAGGGGTAAAAGAGAATAAACATGTTGTGTGTATTGGGCTGTAAGTATATAGCCCTCTACATACCAGCTTGGGTTTCTCTGCACCAATCAAAGCTGGAATAAAAGCAGAAACAGCAGTTTTGGTGTTATATACAGCTACAGTTCTCATTTATTTTTAGAGAACATACTTTCTTAAGATAGCAGAGAGCTTACTTGGAAAATCATGATAAATTGTAATAGTCTCTCTTCAACTTCTTACAGAAGCTGCTTTTTTTTTTTTTTTTTCTTTTTGGCCTGTTGCTGTGTGCTGCATACTAGGAAGAAGGTACTTACAACAGGATTTATTTGTAGCTGTGAGCCAAAATACATATTGCCTTAGACGAGAGTCGGTATTATCACAAAGAACCATGCCAACTGGGGTTTAATGAAATTGGACCTGGGTGTCAGATTTTAGCTTGGTAAAGTTAGCAGCTGGGATGAATTGGACCAGAAATGTGCTGTGTAACAGGATTTCTTTGGAATCCTTGTGTAAAATAAATAAATAAATAAGTAAAAATTAAAAAATGTGGAATATGTCACGCTAGCAGTCGACAGCGTAGCTGCAACACCAAACATTAAATAAATAAATTCCATACGTAACACAGTTCCAGCAAAACTTTTCAGGAAAGCGCCTCAGAGCTGCGTAGCCTTGCGTCTATAAATCTCCATTAAATCAGTTTGAGTGGGGCGAGTGTTAGAGACAGAGCTGCCAGAAATAGCTCTTTTCCTGCAAGATGTAGAAAAGATTACAGCTGAGATTGAGACGGCGGGGTGGGGAGGGAAGGCAGGGGAGGGACGGGGGGGAAGAGAGGCAAAGGAGTTGAGCGGGAGGAGGCGGGGGAGCTGTGAAAGGCATCTCATAAAAGTCCCATTTGTTGGAAGGCTGCAGGAAGTGGAGGCAGCTTTGGCACACGTGTCCATGGTGCTAAATTAACTGTTAACACAAATAATCAAAGTGCAAGGCCCATCAAGCCGCTGGCGCCAGCAAAATGAGGGAGCGGCCAGGTCAGTGCTGCCTCTGGAGTGAGCCAGCTAGCAGGTGGAGACCAACCAGGGACTCGACAGGATGGAAGTGCTTACAGAACACACTGACCCACTGACAGAGGAAAACACCACTGCACTCCTGCTTTCCAGCTATTGTGTGCTGAGGGTGTTGTGTGTGTGGTTTTATTTTGCATTTATTTATTATATTTCATGTCATTTTTTTCCTATTTATTTCTTCCTTTTTTTTTTTTATTTTTTTTTTTTTTCAGCAAGTCACTGCAGATGAAAGGTTGGACAACCCAAGAGTGAGTTGTAGTATACCGCTCAGCCTTTTTTTGGCACCAGTGGTGGAGGAACAGCTGACCAGCTCCAAGGAAGTGTTCTCAGGCGCAAAAGCACCAATTGCCCTCCAGCACTGCCCTTTGGAAGAAAAATCACTGCTCTCCAGAAAGAGATGATGAGAAGCAGTGCGGGCAGGTTTATTTCTGCTTGTCCTCTCTCCCTTCTGGGGAGCCCACAGCCCCATTCTGTAGTGCAAACATGACGCAGACACTTTGGTAGGTATGAAGGCAAAGCAGCCACCCCAGCAGTGAAGCTCAGAAACCCACTCCAGCCCCCAGTGCTCTGTGCGGAGAGGAGGCAGGCAGGGGGGGGTGGTACTCTCTCCTGCTGAGTGGGATTAGGCTTGTAAGCAAGCAGGACTGCTCCTACAATCAAATTTTGACATGCTGAGGTTCACTGAAAGTCTCAAATGATCTCATTGTATTGTACTGTGGGAGCAGAAATTGCTCTGCTCTTGGTGAGATAGCTCAGTGGAAAGGCTGCCTGGTGCACGGCTTCCACCGCCCCGAAATAGCCAAAGCCCTGTGCTGGATTCATTGCCTGCTGCACACAGCTTCCTGACACAAGGCAGCTGTAAACCCACTTTAACTGCCCACTAAAGCCAGGTTTCCAATTACTTTGCATGACCAAAGCAATCACAGTGCAATGGTAAGCCAGGCCCTGGAATTACCGGGATCTTTCACCTCCTTGCCATGTACAATACATACAGCTAGATGCTACAATAAATCACATATATAACATATACATGTGCTATGTACATATATATTTACATCAAACACTCTGGTTTGGTTTGGCCTTCGTTAAATACATATGTATTCTCCACAGAAACAGCTGTGGGTGCACATATTCACAAAAAAACCCACATTTGCAGTCACAGGGTGTTACAATGCAGAGCATGTATCATTGTTTAGTATAATACATGCTCCAGAAAAGAAAACCCAGAAATGAGCATTAATCCTGAATGAAATTACTTATAATTACTTATAATATGTCATGGGTAATACGATACAATAAATATTGTCTCAGCGAGGATACGCATCTTCAGAGCATTATGCCTCTAATTCACAAGTGAATGTACAAAAATCTCATTTATCTTTAAAAATTCTCATTAAATTTATCTGCACCAACTGAAAGCTAAATGCCCAATAAAAATATGGAAGGGATTGGGTTTTTAATCTTATCACAGGGCATAACCATTGCTTTTAGTGAAGAATTTACTAATAGCTAAAACTACAAACAAAATCACATTAAGTGTGACAGTTGTCACACATCTCCTAGAAAGAAAAAAAAAATATTTTGCTGATGTTTAAATTCGTAGAAATTATATGTAAACTTTTCTATATTCCATAGGGTCAGTTTGACATCTATCTGACAAGAAGCCTGCAGTAGATCCAAAGATGTACAACAGTTCTAACAGTATTTTACAGCAGTGCTTTTAATATAGGAGATCATTCTTAGCTTACTTTGTAAACTTTAACTGACCTGTGGCAAGCTGCATGATCTGCACAAAGAATATTCAGGAACTTAAGCAGTAGACATCTGATGTGATCCAAGGAGCAGGTATAAACATAATTTGCTCATAAGTCAGTTAGATTTGTGTATGCTTTTACAGGACAGGGAAATATAAGATCTCACAGGAAAAGAAATGAGGAGAGAGACAGAAAAACAGAGAAAGAAACAGACAGAGAAAATAATACTGCCATTGGCCAAAATTACTTATTATTACCCTTTACCCCTTTCTTGAGAAGGGTTAAACTAACTTCACTGAAACCTCCCGTGTGTAAAAGTCAACTTGGCACAGACAGAAGTTTTCTGCAAGGGGAATGGGCAAAGTTACAAAAACTGAGAACTGTGACTTAGACCAGAGTTAGGTGGCCCCTGTTGTGTGAAGTGCTGTCAGGCTTGCCTCTGTGGACACATTATGGCCCACCCCTTAAAGATGCCATTGCATGGGAGTGGCTGGGTTAGTCCATGCCTGTGTCAGAGATGGCAGGTGCTATCACAGCTACCAAATTAATGCAAAACTCATAATTACTCTGAAAAATGGAAGCCAACATTTCCTGAATAGGCAGGAAAATGGTAGTTGCAGATTTTAAAGACTAGAGAATCTTTGTTAATGGAATAAAAAATCAAAAGAAAATCCCGTTGAACAAAATGGGCTATGATTAAGAGGACATTTTCTGACCATAAGCCAAGTAAAGAGAAAGAATGTCATTGTTACATCTTGATAAAAACAATTGAAGTTACAAAGAAACCACAGCAGAAAAATGAAGTTCCAGACATATAAAGATGAGGTCGCTCCAAACACATCAAAAGTGAGTAAGAGCTAACTTGGCTCCTATCCTACAACCCATAAATCCAGCCAAGGGGTTGGACTAGATGATCTTTCGAGGTCCCTTCCAACCCCTAGGATTCTATGATTCTATGATTCTATGATTCAGAGGATATTGTAGTTAGGACTAGATGTGTAATGTCCCCTTCTCCTGTACACCTGTTTGTAAAGACACCACAGGCTTGGATCTGGTGTTCCTTGAGTAGGGCTCTCCACAGAACTTGTCTCCATTCTGTGCCTCCTACTGTTTTTGGGACCTGCCAAAGTGTGCCACTGCTTCATCTTGGGATGGATCTTCTTCCAAAGGACACTCAGGAATGAGCAGAGCAGTCCAGCAAGAGTCTGGTACATAACTGAGGTGAATTCCTGTGAGAAAAGATGGGCACGGAGGACAGGAAGATTTCCTGCTAAGTGATGCAACTCTGACCCTACTATGGATTTACACCAATGTAATATAGGAATGATCTCCCCCATCCTCCATTACATATTTGTATTTCTGAATTGTCTGTCCTCTAGACTGTCAGTGTGGGAATTCTCTTCCCCACTGCTCAAAGCTACAACATGAAGAACAAGGCCCTCACTTCTGTGTGGAATAAAAATTCCTACTTCTCTATACAAGGACCTTAGGCACAATAATTTAGGAGACTGCTGCAGATGCAGATCGGGAAGGAAACCAATCACTCCTTAACACATAGGGAAAAATGTCTCCTAGCCTGATGGAATAAAGGCCAAATAAAAGGGGAAAGTGAGACTGGGTCTATTTGCAAAGCCTGAGTCTGGGGTTCGGAGGCTTTTTTATTAACTAACATCTGAACATGAGGAATCTTCCACCAACACACGTACATGAAAATCATAAAAACTCTCATTCGACTCATTTTTTTTCTGTTTTGAATGAGACTCAAAAACTCCAGAATAGGAAATATCAATGCAGTGAGACATCCAAAATTGTAACAAACAAGAAAGAAGCAGTAAGAGATTACCAGAGACAAAGAACTGGGTGGGAAGACACAGGAAAAGTAATATGTGCAGAGGTATGTTCTTCCCACTACCCATTGTTTATTTAAATAATTTCTGTGTACCTTTTGCAAGCTCATTTCTAAACTCTCAAGAACCTTAAGTTGTAACTGGAGAATGTGTCATGTAATGTGGGCAGTACATTTGGGAACAGACTGTGTTTTGGCCTCTAGCTTCTACACAGGTAAAGAATACCAAATGTGTGCAAGAAGAGAGTCACAAGTCTCATATGACATTGTGTAATGTCCATCCCGAATGAAAGCTCCTAAATATGACCACTGGCATCCAAGTTCCTGAGGCACAAGGGTACACAGACTACAGAGTAAGCACAATCTGAGGCAGAGGCCATCTACCAACACACTCTCAAGTACAAACAAAATTATGTCCTTTTCTGCTGCTTATTTTTGTGTTCAATTTTTCAGTCATTTCCTAGACATTATCAGTGAAGCTTCTTCCTCTACAGGGTTAGGGGTAGGGTTTAGACCTCCTGAAAACCATGTATGTTAAAAGTGGAAGTTCTCAGATTTACATGAAATCATAGAATCACAGAATCAGAGAATGGTTTGAGTTGGAAAAGACTTTAAAAATCATCTAGTTCCAAACCCTCCGCCATGGGCAGGGACACCTCCCACTAGAAAAGGTTGTTCAACGCCCCATCCAACCTGATCCCCATCTTTCTTACAAATGCTTTCACTCAACTCATCCAAACAAATGTCACTTCATACAACACATCATCTAATGCAAAGAGCTAGTTCCAAGCAAATTTTAGCCAGCCTCATTCTGACAAAGCATCATGCACTATCAGTAGCTCTGACACTGCAAGTGGTGTTCTTGTTAGCACTGTATGGCACCAAGATAACTAGCTCTGTGTTCTAACCCCACCTCCAGGAGGATTAATTATTTCAGTTGTAGGGCTGAACTAAAACTTTCAAATGCTGAGCAAGCTCGTCTCATGATGGTTCAGGAACATCTACACTGCTTTACATTAGAAATATGCACTCTCATAGCCCCGTGCCTCCTTACAGATTGTGCTCTATGGGCACAATCAAATTGTCAGATAATCACAGAATCATAGAACTGTTTGGGTTTGAATAACCTTTAAAGCTCATGTGGTCCACCACCCCCTGCAGTGAGCAAGGACATGGTCAACTAAATCAAGTTGCTCAGAGCCCCACCCAACCTGACCTTGAATGTTTCCACCTCTTTGGGCAACCTGGTCCAGTCCTTCACTGCCCTGATTGTAAGAAATTCCCCCCTTATATCTAGCCTAGAAGACCTATGCTCTCTATTTATGCATGCTATGCACAAATATTTAAATGCTATGCATTTAAAACCATTACCTCTTGTCCTATCCCAACAGGCCCTGCTAAAAAGTTTGTCCTCATCTTTCTTATAAATATTGGAAGGCTGCTATAAGGTCTCCCTCAGAGCCTTCTCTTCTCCAGGCTGAACAACTCCAGCTCTTTCAGCCTTTCATGCACTTTTTGGTAAAATAGCGATTTCTGGTCTGGGGTCTTCTAACACCATATTGGATTCTTTTTCTCTCTCCAGGCAGGCAGTTAGCTGTTCTTATCTTGTCAAGCTGCAGCTCCTGCTAATGGTTGTAGCCTCCGTATCTGCTGGTTTGTGCTTCTTGTGCACCTGCTCACTGGCAGAGCATGGGAAACTGAGAAGTCCTAAACATGGGGTAAGCACTACTTAGCAACAACTAAAACATCAGTGTGTTATCAACATTATTCTCATACTAAATTCAATAAACACAGCACCATACCAGCTACTAGGAAGAAAATTAACTCTGTTCCAGCCAAAAGCTTATCTAGGTGAAAGTTCACAGCTGGCAGCTTGAGGCTTCAGCGTATCTAGCTACACATGCTAAGTTACAAACAAAGAACGAAGAGTAATCCAAATCACACAACATTATGCTATAACCCCTATGTCCTAATGCTAAATTATTTATTCTGAGTTATTAATTCCATTTAAAATTTATTTCTTTCAGCTAAATGTCTGGTATTTCCCAACAGTAATTATAACTGAGAGAGGCAAAAGCCCAAATGAGATATCTGAAAGGCATCTCCTGTCTTAGCACAGGCAGGGATGTACCCCAGGATACACTCACTTCAGTTCTTATTTCTCTCAGGTCCTGCCAGACTGTGCAGTGCATTTCCCAGCAGCCTTCCAAAGGCGTGAAAACTGTTGGTATTTGGCCCACAGCTTTTGATGAACATGCAGGAGAACGCAGCAGACTAGATTTGGTAAAGAAAGCATTCCTGCTGTTCTGAAAGAGGTTGAAGAATACAGGCCACAACTTTTGAAGAATATGCAATTCCCAGTTAGGTCCCATATCAACCCCAAAGGCTAATCCTATGGAATTTCAGAAAGGCTGACTGTAAGCCACTACTTAATTAATTTCCATATACAAAATGGGCAATTCTCAACCTACTGACAAGCAAACCCAAGAATTTCTTGTTTCATAACCTAGGTGTCCACCTACACTAACCTAATGTGCTTTGCTGCCTTTGGTTTCCAGGCTACATGTGATCCTAGACTCACACAATAGGCAGTACTTAATATTGCCCAAGTGGCCTTAAATAATCCTTTCATTTTCTGTTGCCATTAATCCATGAAAGGAAAGAGCAGGCTGCCTGAACTAGCACTTTCTCAGTTTGTTCTATCATGGGCTGGTTTTTCTCAATGGAATTGTGCATAAGCAGTAAAGATAGCTATGCCAAGAGAGGAGAGGGGAAAGGAAAGAGGCTTTTTACTCCTGAGGGCTTTTCCTCTTTTCTCATTGTTTTCTGCATGATATAGCTCCTTTTTTCATTGCCCAACAGGGAATCCCAGAGGCCAGAGGCAAATTTTCCCTTTGGTCTTAAGAGCTTTCATGATGGATTCTTGTTTTAAGAAGAGGTTATTAGTTGTTTGCTCTTGAGTATTATATCATCACCATTACAGCAAAGCTGGTCTCATTCTAAATTTCTTTTATTCTTTGGCACACACAAAATATCTTGGGTTACACTGCTAACATCCCTTTATACACCAAAGTCAATGAAAACCTTTCCATTTGCACCAGTGGTGGCAGATGAAAAGTTGCAAAGGTGCTGAAAAAAATGATCTCTTTTGGACTAAATTCTGTTTTCACAGGTAAAATTTTCTCTGACTTTGACAGGAATTGCTTTAAGTCCACTGATTTAAGCACCTTTTTAGAAACCACGAAACTATTCATTTATCATATAAGCTTCTGCTTGATAAGGACAGACCTTGAGGTATGTTTATGTCGTACCTTGTTAACAGAAGTTATCACTTAAAAATGTCTTGGCTACTGTTTATATTTTCACTTGCTATATTTCATATAAGTTATTGTAGAAATAGCAAGAGATAGTATTTAGAAGAGGTATCTCTTTAATTTTTTTAAACATCATAGTGTGTCCAAGTTCTTGATAAATAATAGAACACTTCTGATCCTGCTGTGTGAGAGCTTGCACCTATCTATTACCTAATACAGACATTTTCAGCCTCGTTTTTATCTAAGTTTCACATTTTGGTAAAACATAACCTAGCCTCATCTCAGCACTAACTCCCCAAGGCTCACACAGAAAGCAAAAGATTCCTTTGATGCTTTTCCAGTTTTGTAGTAATAGTGATGTGCAGAAGAAGATCCACTACTCAAAAAGACTCTGTAGTGGTCATATTCATGGATTAAACATTTTCTAAATACTCTTTTTTCAGTAAGTTTTTGCTTAATAAATTAAGACATTTCATCATGCACATAGAAAAGTCAATCTTCTGTGTAATTAGGGTTTGAGTAGGAGGTGCTTTCTCTTGATTTTGTTTTTCTGTTGCTGTGCCTGAAGGATTATTTCTCCCATCCCAAAATAGTTTGTGTTATCATGTATTAACTTCAACAAGTTCAAGAAACTACAACCAGAAAACTCTCAATGTTCAAAGAAGAAAAAAGGCACCTTTTATCTTATCTGTTGCACACATACTTTTAATTCTGAGTCTGACATCATTGCTGGCGAAAGCTTCACAGTTACCAGAGAATTAGCAAGTTCACTACAGTAATGAGTTTCAATAAGTAAACTTACAGAATCTCTGTTTACAAATGTCAGCATCAAAGACTTTGAAAATTCAGAGCGTTACCTGATATTTCTCAGAATACTGACTGTAACTCTTTCACCCTCTCCTACTTTGTCACCTCTGTTGGCTCTGGAAACAGAGTGCAAGAACTCTATCACAAATGACCAGGTTAACTTTATAAAGAGTTTCCAGCCTGAATACAGTTCACACCAACCTAGATGATTTCTTATTCTTTCAAGCTTGCTCTGTGTACCTGATAAAACTAGCTAACTCTCAGTTCTGCTCCTATCACCATCCTCTGGGATTGGAGATTCTCATATGTCAATACTTTAATTCATAGTGCACCACAGTATGAATTACATATAGATTCCTGAAAAAAAATGTAATTTTACACAAATATTTCAAAAGCCATTTTAAGATGTTTTACACATATCTAGGTTTGCCACTTGTATCAGAGAAGGATCTAGCTGTGCCAGTTAATTCAGCAGACCATCCATATTTATTAACCACCTAATTTTTGCCAGTGAATGTCAAGGATTGGCAACTATAGGCATGATATTTGTTTTCACAGAAAGAAAAAAAATTGCAATACGTTTGAATTTTCTTTTCAAGATTGGCAGGATGAGATCAATAAGGGAAGCCTTTGTCCTGTTATGGATAGCAGAGCATTCCCATCTGCTTTTGCTTCTTTTGCACAGGGTTCCTGTTCTTACACAGGTAATGCAGAAGCCAACAGCCAAATATGCCTTGTGTGTTTACATCCCAAATGCTTGGCCAAAATTGTCAAATGTGAGCACCTGTCATTGGACCAAAAAAAAAAACCAACCAACCAAAAAACATAGTAATGATCATTTTTTGAACACCTGCTTAAGGATCAGCAGAGGTGCCAACAAGCAGTCAGGAGGTTACATTTTACGCTCTTTGGGATGTGAGAGCACCCTCTGCTCTCTCCTATCTGGGGCTAAGGCAAAGCAGAAACACAGGCACAGACAGAGGCCAGCAAAAGCAGAATTAACAGCAGCCTCCAGGGCAGTCAGGAAGGCACTGCAGCAGAGCAGCAGGTGTTCAGCTCTTCCTCTCCTACCCCACCACAAACACTCAGTTTCTGTCTCCATTAATTTTTTTTAATTATTATTTGAGTCAGTCATGCTTCATCTTGACTTCTTGTTTGTTTGTTTTCAGGCAGAACGAGGCAACAGCCTCTTCAGGGCTTCAAATACTGCCATTATATGCCACAAGTGGGAAGGAACTAGTTAGTTGGTTGGAGAGGGAGCTGCTCAGGGAGGAGGGGAGGGGGCCAGGAGGGAGAAGCAGGATGGTTGCCATTGGGCCCCTCCAGGCCATTACAGAAGCTCTCCTCTCTCTCTCTAAGCAGCACCACGACCTTCTCTGGGTCTTAAAGAGGGTTGTTTTGTTTTCTTCGAGCTAGGATGACTCCTGCCACATATTTGATATTAGAATCTCTCTCTAGTGGTTTGCAAGTATTTGGCCCCCTAGGGCTTATGATGCTGGATCCACTGATGATTCACACAATGGCATTAATGTCATTCATGGATGAAACCACATTTCCTTACCCTACAGGGTGAGAGAGAGATGGAAAGACTGCGGCTGACATTAGGAAGGGACTGGGTGGGAAATAAAAATTGAAGTATTCAGGTCAAATGACAGTGGGTGGCTAAACAAAAATTCGTGATTTCTGATCATTTTGGAGGTGGCACAAACAATAGAAATTTCACCCTCGACTGCCTGAGGAACCAACACTAAAAAAATAGACAATAAATGACCCCCCAAGCGAGCAATTTAAAACCATTCTCTTTGAAAACAGTTCTTGAAAACGAGTTGGCAGAACAGCTAGATCTCCCCACAGCAATGCATCATGAGATCACGTACAAGGAAACAGCAGAAGTATCAAAGCAGGCTTTACTAGAGCAGAGCATGCCCTTAGTTGCTCTGCTCTCTTAAACCAGGCAGCCCAGAGCAGCACCCAACAGCAGAGGCTGTGTCAGGAGCTGGATAGACACTGCCAGCTAAATGGTGGCTCAGATCCTTCTTGACCCCAAGTGGGAAACGGGGCTTTTGATTTTAATCATTTGAAACGATCACTGCAGACTGAAAGCAAAAATGTACATTTAATTGTTACTTTGTGCATGCAAATTTTGAAGGAACACTTCACGGACTCATTTCCAGGAGAGCTTCCACCAATAAATGGTATGAGGAAGGTGAGAAATAACACAGGAATGTAGGAAACAACAAGTTCCAGGAGGATGGAGGGACTGAGCCAGCTGACTGAGGTTGGCGTGAAGGAACACCTTTATCCAAAACACAAGAAGTAGTTTGAAATCAAAGAAAAAGACACTAAAAAAAAGTCCCAGAAAAAGTGCATCAGAATGAACTGCCTGGGGGAGGAAGCTGAGAGCACCAGCACAATCAGCTCAGAAATATATGCCAGAGAAATTTCCAGCAGAATTGCCTGTTCCAAGACTGGGACAGACCTAGGTGACTCAGAGGGCCTTCCCAGCTCCAGGGTGGAAGAGAGAGGAAAGATTTCCAGTTCCTCACAAGAAGAGAAACAACACTTGGATCAGATACCAGCCTAAAAACCAAGGTTAAGGTGCATTTTTTGCAATCTTGAGCCATCCAAATGGAGAAAATATACATTTTTCACTGGTTAACAAAACACAATAACTGTCAGAAAAGGGGCTTGCATCTTGATTTGTGGATATAACTTATACGCAGGAGAGTCTCAGCTCCAGCTTCAGTTTTCTGGGTGCCAATCCTACCATTTAAGGACTTGTTCTCAGAGACAACTACTCCTCTGAGCCACGCCACTGACATAATTTCCCAGTGAAGTCCCCTTACACCCACAAATCAGGTGCTGAAATCCCTTTGTGGGATAGCAGAAAATGCTGGCACGACTAACTGCCAATCCAAAATTACTCCTGCAAATGAGAGGGACAGGTCAAAATCCCTTTAAAAAAACAAATAAATAAAAAAACCCAAGTCTTGGTGGCTATGCAGCTAAGGATTATATTATGCTTAGCTAGTACGTGGGTGTAGAAAAGAAGGGGCAGAGACAAGATTCCTCCGTATGCCCGTATGTGAGGCAGAATATATAGGCAACAATTCAACCACAAACCCACAAACAGATCGGGATACACTGGAGGAGAGAGAGAGATAGATTTCTTGTTTTTTAATAAAAGGTAGGATTAGGAAAACACGTAGGTGGGGAAGGTGTAAAACAAGCAGGCAGTCCTTACTCAGCTTCCTTCTTACATTCATTGCTCTGAAAAGCGGACAAGCCTTAGGAAGAAATAAGACACATGGCTGTGGGTAAAAGGGGGGAGGAATTAGAAACTGTAATTCAATCTAATATTTGAGGCTTGGCAAATGCACCTATGGGATTTCATGAAAACCCCCAAATCTTTTTCATTTCAGAGCAATTAACCAGATCCCAGCATCGCTGGCTCCAGTGAGCCGCTTAGCTCTCTGTTTTATTACCCATTTCCTTTCCCCCTCGCCAGCACTAGCTCCCATCCTTGCACTTGGGGAAAAAAGAAAAAAAAG
>JAAWXA010000005.1:16436109-16456423 GCA_038090715.1 Florisuga fusca
GGGGGGAAGGGGAAGCAGGGGGGGGGGGAAAAACCCCACACTGTTACAATGCCACAAAGGGGCCACCACAAACAAGTGCCAGCCAGTGCATTTCAGAGCAAAGACAGAACACACATAAATGAGGCTCGCATTTGGATTAAAACGCTGTTGTGTTCAGGCATTTATGTGTGGCATAATTAAAAACATCCAGCCGTAATTTAATAGTTCCCACCAAGCACAGACATAAAGTCTAGCAATTTTTTCCCTCTGCATATTTAACCCTTAGAGACAGAAGGAAGAGGAGGCGGGGGCAGGGGGAGGGAGCAGGAAGCCAGGGAGAGACAGAGGGCTTTTGAATACATTTTTTTCCCCTTCCTTTTGTTACTCGAGTTTGCTTTTTTACCTTTTCTGATCTTTTCCTTCTACAGAGAGAAAGCAAGTATATTTTAGATGATATAGACATAGGAAACACGATCAGATAGCATTTCTGTAGTTTAACAGCCGTATGTCTGAGTACGAGCTCCTCAGTTTGCAGAGGATAACATCTGTAGCTGGATGCACTGATTCACAATTTGTGAAGATGCCAGACTTTTTGGGCTTAAAAACCAGCTACTAAAAAGACAGACTAATTTCACCACCATTACTCACACTGAGTAGAGTCTTTCTATTCAGAGTGGCCCTTCTAAATCAAAGGCAGCAGTGACAGGACTAAGTGCAGTGTTAGGACAGGAAGGATAAACCAGCCTTTGCAGCACTCCCTGAGCATCTGGGACACCAGGGTGGGTTCAAGTCCCTGCTCTGCCACGTTGCTGATTTTCAGAGACACATCTCTAGGGGCATTCTCAAAAATGCCTAGCTACCAGCTAAGAGAATGAGAAATCTGAGTAAGGTCTCACCTTTACAGCTGGAAATCCTAATATGTTGAAGTTTTTCATCTCTCCTCATGTCAATTCCCTGCAGACAGATTTGGAATGACAACATTTTCCTCCATCCCAAAGTATGTTACAAAGAGAAACGTACTGAAGATTAGGATGTACTCAAATCCCAGAGCAAGGAAGAAAGTTAATGAAGAGTAGAAAATCTTCTTGGACCTGTATTTCTAAATGCTGCAGTCTTTATTCAAGCAACAGCCCATTACCTTGACTCGGCTGCACAGCAGGACTCTACTTGAGCATGGAATGAAGAATCCCACTCATATTCTGGAAGAATAATAGGAGCTGAAGGAAATGCTCTGCATAAGTTCAGAATCATGGTCAACTGTGTCAAAATTTTCTATCCGCTGGGTATGTAACAATTAGTCTAGGACCCTAAATAGGCAGAGAAAGAAGAGCACTTGTGCCTACAAAAAAAAAAACCATATAGCATTTCTATCACCAATTGTTCAGCTCTACCCTTTAAACACGTCCCTGCCCAACAGAAGATAAATACAAAAATACAGAGAGGTGAAAGGAAAACGACTTTTGGAGCAGTAATGTAAACCAGTGGAAGCTGAGAAACAAGCCTCTTCTGTACATATAATTTTGATATCACTTAGTCCTCTCTTTAGCCTTTCTTTGCCATGTCCAAGTTACTAAGTACTACTGACAGGAAAACTTGCAGAAAGTATGTGTCAGTCTTCCTGTCCTGGAGAACAGGAGGAAACATCTAACCTATCCATTCTGGGTTGTGAAAGCCAGAAATGCTGTGAACAGGCCCCAGCTAGGTCAGAAAAGCCTGGTACATAGTGACAAAGTAGCAATCAAGAAGCCCAGTGATGCTCGTGGAATCAAAATACGGAGAAAAGATCTGTGAAAGAGAGCTTTCTCAATACGTAAAATAATGAATATGAGAAAATTAAGGCTGGATCATAGTTATCTTGGTTTTATTGCTTGCCTGACAACAAAAGATACTACATCAATTTCATTTTTAGCTGCTAGTTCAGCTGTACTACCTGGTGAGGAGCAGTGCTGTCAGTGTCAGCCACTGTCTTACTCTTGGTGTAGCCAACTAGCTACAGCTGAAGGGTAAAGGAAAGGACTGCCTAGTGGTTACAGCAATAACTCTGCACTTGTGAAACGTAGGATCCCAGAATCTTACAGGAATTCGGGCTGGAACAGACCTCAGGAGGTACACTCAGCTGCTGGGAGGGAAGCCGAGCTATACATACAACTGGGGGGATGAGAGGCTGGAGAGCAGCCCCTGCAAAGAGGTCTGGGGCTTTGCGTTGGTGGCAAGTTGGATATGAGTCAACAGTGTGCCCTGGCAGCCAAAAAGGCCAACCATGTCCTGGGGTGCATCAAGCACAGTCTCACTGGGTGGCTGAGGGAGGTGACTGTCCCTCTCTGCACTGCACCACTCACTGCAGGCTCACCTCAAGTCCTCTGGGCACCTCTGAGCACCTCGATGTAAGGAGGACACCAAACTATTGGAGTGTGTCCAGAGGAGGACAACTAAGATGGTGAGAAGTCTCAAGGGCAAGAATTAGAAGAGCAGCTGAGGTCACTTGGCTTGCTCATCTTGGAGAAGGCTAAGAGGTGACCTCATGGCAGCCCACAGCTTCCCCAGGGCAGGAAGCAGAGGGGGAGGTGCTGATCTCCTCTCTCTGGTGACCATCAATAAGACACGAGGAAACAGAATGAAGCTGCATAAGGGAAGTTCAGACTGGACATTACGAAGAGGTTCCTCCTTCACTGAGAGGCTGGTCAGTCACTGGAACAGGCTCCCCAGGGAAGTGGTCTCAGCACCAAGCCTGTTAGAGGTCAAGGAGCTCTAAGAGGAACAATGCTCTTAGTCACACAGTTTAGTTTCAGGCAGTCATGAAAGAAGGAGGGAGATGGACTTGATCCTTATAGATCCCTTCCAGATGAAGATATTCTATGATTCTGTGATTCTAAGCTACTCATGCATACCTACTTTGTACTTCAGAGCACCAAAACACTGACAGCTCTGACCCCCTGAGCGCCCTTTGGGTACAGTGCAGAGCAGTGTGGTGCAGAGACATGGAGAAGTCCTCACTCAGTTGGCCCCCCCACTCACTCAGGACAGCCCCCCATCACCAGCACATCCATCTGAAACACATTTTTTTTCTTAGAAGGGTCAGTTAAGCTGGTGTACTGTTGGTACAGATGCAAATGTACTTCTCCTGACTCCAGAGTCATTACTACCATCTCTGTACTCCATACCTGTAGTGCCTATGTACACTTACTGCTCTGCCCTTCACCTTCCCAGCATTAAAGCCTTCTGATCTGCTGTGAGAACTGAATTTGAGATTCTGATGGCCTCAAGTAATCCAAAGAGAAGACTCGTGTTGGCGCCTAAGACAGATAGCTGTGTGAGAAGGGGTTAGGTAAATAAGTTCCAAATGAAATCTCACAAACTGCTACTCAGGACTACTGAAGCATTGGTTTTGATTGCCATTTTATTACTGCCTTTACTGCCTCTCAAATAGATTGCAGAGAGCATGGCATGCCGAGAGAGAAGAATGAGCCCCCCTGTCCTAGTAAAATCATGGGTTTCTTCCAACTGGAAATCCTAACCCTGATCTCTTTTTATATAAATAATAGTCAGAGCAGGTCTTGCACTGTAGCAATTTTTTACAATGTCATTTTAAAAGTGCTCTGCTGCAAACCTCTCTGCAAATGAAAACAATCCATCTTCCCAAGGCATCCTGCAGAGTGCGTAACTTTTCAGGACAGGCAGGAGTGGCTGATGCTGAAATGAAGATGGAACAGGGTGACACAGTACACCAGCACTTCATAAGATCTGTTTTCTGCATACCGACTCTTACTAATGAGAAAAAAGCTCCACTGTGCCTTAAACACCATGAAATCACAGACAAGAACAACCAGCTGATCACGCCTGCCAACAGCACTTCTTTTCTTTCTCTGTACCTCCCCACTAAGCAGTCAGCATGCTGGGCTTCAGTAACACATGTAACATGGACTAATGACATGGAGACACCCAACCAGCTCCCCAGCAAACCTGCCAACCTGCTGCTTTTAATGACAAAGCCCCAAGCACACAGTGTAAGGACAATAATGTTTTGCGTTGCCAGATATTACTGTCATAAAGTTTCCCTGGTAAAAATACTTGAAAGGCTCTAAAAGTGAGGAGAGTCCGAGAGTGAACAGTTTTTATGCTTGGCTAAATCAGAGCTAGTATGCTGAGGTTCTAGAGAGTTTTAGTGAAAAAAAAAATATTTTTTGTCTTAGTTTCAAAAATATGGACAAACTGGAAAGCTGCCACCTTTCCCCCATAGCTCATCTGCTTTACTTCCCACTCACCTTCACCATCCAACATCATTTTAATGCAATAGATTGAGACTATATGTAGCACTGTAAAGTTTCCAACAGTGTCACAAATGAAAAAAAAAAAGCAATCAGATCTGTTCTAGACATCTTACATCACCACAGCGCTCTGACATCACCATGACAGGAAGCACTTTTAGCAGGCAAGCTGAACCAGTGGGCCCAGCTAACCTAACAATGTCTGCAGCAACCCTTCACCGTATAACTCACTCACTCACTGCTCCAGAAATCTGTATCATCCCCAACACAACACAACACAACCACTGCTGGACTGGAAGTCGTCAAATGACTCACGTCCCACTGCAACAACAGTTGCTGTGGGGTGTAATTACAGTCAAGAACTCTGCAACAAACCACTGCTCTTAGGAGAAAGCACAGCAGTGCCTTTGATGTCTGCAGAGAGCAGACAGGGACTGGGAGTTCAGCCCTGCAAACTGGACTGAAGCACACTGGAAAGGCTGTGAGCCATGCCACGAAGCTTCCCGGCACCGTGGTGGCAGAAGGTACGAGAGTGAGTTGTGAGGAGGTGAATTCACGTTGGCATCGTGGAGCCATAGGTACAACTATAATTTGCACTCACTTGGAAGGCCCTTTGCCCTCTGCCAAACTGGTAACAGTATAAATAGGACTCGGGATTCAAGGCTTGGAAGAATGAACCATTGTTTTTCTTAAGGCCAAGTTTTTAAGTAAAAAAGTCACAATCCCCCTATGTTTTTCTCCTGTGTTTTGCATGCTAGTCAGAATGCACTTTCCTGGGAAATGCATTATAATAACAGGCAATGTTTAGCATCACATTTGAAGTGAGCACATCCCAGTGATTAAAATCCAGGCAACAGAAATAAACACATCAGCAGGACATGCTGAGCAGTACTGAATTGGGACTTCTTTGTTTTATGACTTTCTTGAACGTTAAATACTGTGTGAGAAAAACATTGCTCAAACTTAACCATCTGTATTTGGTTTCTTTTGAGTGCATTAAAATCATCAGTAATCATTTTAAGCCTAAAAGCAGAAAACCTGGTTGTGCTTGTAGGAGACTAATTGCAGCAGTAAAAGGTGGCTTGTGTAGCAATAGAATTGTTTTATTTAGAAACTTGTTTTTAAATGGGGCTACACCATGTTAAAGTGGCCCAGTTAATTATGTTAAGGTGAGAGAGAAATGGTTTTCCTGTAAATGGTTTTCTAGATATCAATATTTTTTCCACATTTCAAAGTGTGAGGTTTAAATCATTAAAATTTTCAAAGCTAAAGATCTAGAGAAAATAAATACTAGTAATAAAAAAAACCTGGAGTTCAAGGCCAACATTTTGCTTTGACAAGTTTAAAGCATATCCTTTAAATGCAACTTCTTAAATATGCTACTAAGTTTAAAATTCAAAACAAAAAAAGTAATTTTGAATGAGAAAGCCATTCAGTTAGAAATTACCAAAACATTTTGACAGTTCCAAAACTTTGTCTCCACAATAGTTTTCAAGTCAAGATATTTGTGAAAGCCAACCCTTTCCCACAAACAGTCTCAATTTCTGTGAATCAGCATGTTCCATATTTGAACACTTCATTATCAGCCTGACCCAAAGTCTCCCATCTCACCAGACCTCTTCTCTTGCACCCTCCTGGGAGGTGCCACTGCAGCAAGCATGCTAGGGGCAGCTTCTGCCCCTCACTGAGAGGTGACATCCTGCTACCAGCTGCAGTTCTCAGCAGAAGTCTTCTGTGTCCCGAGCCAAATGCCAGGAGATAACAGAGAGGAAGAACACAGCGCGAGAGAAGCTCCGCACCTGTAAGCATTGCCTCATAACCACCTCTTGTGTAAAGCTTCGGATCCTTAGAAAGGCCACTTGGAGAAGATGAGTGTGCTAAGGAAGAAGTTGAACATCCCACCCACAGCTCCTTGAAATCCCAGAGCCCCCTGTACAGAAGTACAACAGCAGCCATCAAGACACCAGGTGGTCTCACAACTATATTGTAATCATCCACACGGAAAAGCATTGAAAAGGTCTCGCTCATCATTTATTCCTTCTTACTGGACCATGTATGTCTGGCTTCCAGCTCATCTTCTGCCCTTCTCTGACCAAGTCCATGGTCACAGAGCGCCTGTTACCCCCATTAAGCCACCTCAAGACTCCCCAGCCTGAGACCCTCAGCAGTGCATTTTACAGCATCCTCTCATCCTCCCCTTTCCTTGTTGCCCGTAACACAGTTAGCAGCTGCTCTCATTGCTTTTGAGCTCTACTCATGGAAACCCTCGCCTGGGCACAGAGGATGGAAAAAACTGCTTCAATCCAGGGAAGAACTTTCTGCTCTACACATTAGCACTACCTGGGTGATGAACAGGTGACTAGCTGGTTGGACACACAAGCATCATTCTGCAGTAGGTTAACCAGTTGAGGACATTCACAGCAAAAGGCATGGAGGAGATGTGGATAGTTCTGGATACAAATGGGATAAAATCAAAACTTGGTTTCTAAAGTGCATGCATAAAGACTGACTGCATCATACCACTCTTCACTTCTTCAACAATGTCAGCATTAAAGTTTTCTGTGTGTTTTGGGTGATTAAAGCCATTCAACCTTTGGCCTCATGCCTTCTAACTCCACCCAAGGCATGTTGCAATTCCCTAGAAATGCACTGTTTGTCATGTTTTATTGTCTAATTACACTCTGGGTTTATTTTATTGATACATAACTGTTTCTTGACTAGCTACATGTGAGTTTTTATGCCCCTGAAGGCAAAACTGGGAGCACACACACCCTACAACCATTCCCATTACCAGACCCGTGGTGCTCAGCACCTGTCTTTTCCTATTTGCTGGCCTTGCCAGTTAGCACAGTGCCAGCAGCAAAGTGTACACTGCTCGTATCTCAGAGTGGACAACATCATCGCATCACATTGTGCATCCTCAGTTTCCCAATTAAAAGTTACCCCTTTACAACACCTTGGTAATTCTTTAGATAAACAGAAGTGAGCAAAGGAAACAAATAGGCATTTATTGGAAGTGTTAACATTTTGATGAAAGGAGGTATTTTAATTCATAGGTCTTTATGCCAAGATGTGACACTGACACCAAAATGAACGACTTAACAACATATATAAGATGAGAAAAAAAGAGGGAATAAATAGATGAGTGATTTGATCAGTCATCCCCAGGTGGAGGAACTAGGTTTGCACTTTCTAGAAGTACACAGGTCTTAGAATGAAGGAAGAGAAAAGCAGGTTGATGCAGCTTCATTTCTCAGGGCTTGGCCTAGCTGAGCACACAGAGAAACCTGTGGCAGTAGTAGATAGGCTGACAAGGTAGCATCCAGGAGGAGGATAATTATTTCCACATCAAGAGTCCTGAGGTGATTCATATAAAATCCCACCGAAGTTAGTTGAGCAAAAGAGTTCCCCTCAAAAGTTGAGAAGAGTTCCCCTCAAAAAAAGAAAGTCTAATAAGGGTAGTTCACAATACATTGCGAAATATAAACAGTGTTGGATGGTATGCTCTAGAATCGCTGTTGTTCTTCCTAGCCATCCTGATCTTATTCTTCTATTTTCCTCTAGTCTGATTAGTTGTAAGAAATGTCTTACCCAGCTAAGAAACCCTTTCAAGTAGGAAATTGCATATTTAGTAGTGCATAAGAAAGGAGAAATAAGAAACATTCTCTCCAAATATCCCTTACCTCTTCTCATTTTGCCCTTTCAGAGGAGGGAATTGTGCCAGCTGGAGCCAGCAGTGTCTTTTTGTTGCCTCCTTCTGGGTCCCAGTTGATCAGTATTTCCCAAAACACAGCACTGCTGCTTGAGAGTTGCACATTAGGCATCTAGAGTTCAAGAATAACAGAATTCTTTCTGTTTTGGCAGAGCTTGTCTCAATTTGGAAACTTTCAGCCTGAGTTTGATGTAACTTACAGCAGTCAATATGCCCATCCAAAAAAATAATGCTAAGTAAATAAGAGTTACTGCAACTTCTGCTAAGGCAACAGACATCAGTCTGTGTTTCCAAAACGTTTTGTAGTCCCAGGGTAACAAATCTCAAGCATAGGGAAGGACAATTGTCCTCATCATTCCTGCCAGAGACTATAGAATCTATGCTGACATTTAGGCAACTCTAATAGAAACCTAGTCCTTTCAGCTAACATAAAGCTGAAACATAAGTGTGAAACTGCAAACTATGACTTAGAAAAATTCAGTGAGTGTGCAGAAAGAGAGGCTCACACAATAACTGAGAAGGTGTCTCTCCTATGTCAACTATTAACTCCAAAGACTGCCCCAGGACACTGAAAATGCCCATGTTGGTACATATTTATTGCACAGGAAGAAGGGGGAGACATGACCCTTCCTCTTCAAATCCCAGAAAGCAAGGGAATGATAAAAGAAAGCTAAATTAACTGCTAATAAAGTTTTGACTAATACACATGACATTTTGACTAATATACATGACTACTGACCTCTTTTCTCCTCCCAAGAGAACATCCTCAGCTTTTCACCTTGCATCTTTTTTCTCTTTGATCCCTAATAAAAATTCACATTTAAATATTCTATCTTTAAACTAATGATTTGCACATGAAATGTCATTTCCTACAAATCAATTTTTACAGTACGCTTGTAATCGCTAACGTTATACACTATTAAATATCACCCCATACCTTTGCATGTCAAAAAAACCTAGGGATTTTTGCCCATTCAGTGATAATGGAAAACTTCAAATACCAAGAGACATTGAAATGGCTCTGTAACTGTTGTGGGCTGCTCACTAGGCTGTTTTCCTAGCAGCCTGATGTTTCTTGGTAGTGAGGGTATGCCCCATCAATCACAACACTGTTTAAGTACAGCCAACTCACAGAGTCTGTCAATCCCACAGTTACAAGGGCTTGGAGAAGCAACTCGCAAAGAGACTATGAAAAACTTAATTTTTGAGAGGCAAAGTTTCATCAAGACATTTTGATGCTTTTATCACTCTTTGAGCCTACTTTTTTAAAATTGGATTTGCTTCCTATTAACTCAATACTTCAGTAAATGAAAACCTTTTTACTTGGCCTCTTACAAATAATAAACAAATTATCTTGTATAATAAGCAAAGTTAGGGATTCTGTTTAGTTGTCTGCCCCCTTCCTAATAAATCCTAAAATTTATTTATTTTTTTTACTAGCTGTAAGCTAAAGTTTGCATAGACCTGCCTGCAACTACTTCAAGGTCTCCTGAAGAGCTAACTGCTGATGTAGAGTATAGCACTGAATAACAGTCACAGCTGGTTTTCCTCCCTAAATGGATTATTTTGCATTTTTAACATAGAATCTCATTTGCCACATTATCTTTCAGTTGTTAAGTGTTATGATCTTTTTCTACTGCCTTGCAAAGGCCTTTCCTGCTTGAAAAAGATACCTTGTCCTCCCATAAATACACTGATAGGCTCATGGTCCCAGACTAACGTTGTGGAAAAATCCCTTAAGTCTGCAAATTTAAATTTTTACTTCTCACGTCCTTCTCAGAAGGGAACTTTTTCACCACCATAATTTTAGAAGAGGGATGGTGGTGGATGATGTTTCTTGGAGAGGCAGCACACAGCATCCAACTGCTCTCCTCCTTCAGAAAAATCAGAAGAGCAAAGCAGGGCTATGAAACCAGAATGGAAATTTGTATCCCTGTGCCTCCTCACCTCATCTTCATTATTCAGCTTCAAACAGTCTGCCTGCCACAAAGTTAGGCACTCTAGACTGGCAACACAGCCACTTTCCATTCCTCTACTAGTTAACAGCTAGCGTGCACACTCCAGTTAAAAATTTGGCAGTTTAGTATTTTTGTCATTTAGACTCCTGGAGGAGCAGCATTGGCCCTCAGAATTTTGTAAAAATTATGTTACACTCAGCCTACAACTACTCTGCCTCTATTTGAATATAATCTTTCCTTACCTCCTGCAAAAAAAAATGTAGTAGCTGTAAGCTCCTTCATACTGAATATCAGTGCAATGCTATTACACTTCTTTCATACCCTGATTCTACAGTTATGCCAGTAGAATTTCACTTTCTAATGTGTTTGAAAAAAAAAAGAGTTATTTACTTTACATATTTACTTTTATGTCTTTTTTGATTTTCTTCAAAATTTTTTGGCGTACCCTACTATGGTTTGACATGCATCTTGGGCAAGTTTATTCTCTTGTATATGTTCCTTATTTAGAATGACTTCCACACATTCAGTCATGCCTTTTGATTTCTTTGATTCTTTTTTTAGTCTGTTAAGAAACTAATTTTCAGAGAGAAAAAAGAACACTGCCTATCAAAAACACACTAAAACCACCCCCTTTACTTCATGGCACAAAATTTAACATTTTGGCTGGTTTAATTCCCTTTCAGAAAGTTTTATGTAACACCTCTGCAGCCCTTTCATTCCCACAAGAATTCTGAGCTTCAGTACATGGCAATTGCTACTGTACTGACTGTGAGTTACCCTTTGGGCCATGTCTGGCACAGTAACCCTGGCCTAAATCACAAGCTGTTTCTTTTCTTCTTTGTTGTTTGGCCATTTATTCTAAACTGTCATTCATTGTGTTAAAAAATAAAAATAAAAATGTTCTGTATTATACATCCATATGATCATGGCCTACACAGAAACAAAGTTTTTAGTTATTATTTAGTCTCTCAGCATATCATTGTCATTATTTTCTGCTCAACCAAGGGATCAATACTGAAATCACAACATCAGAATATTCCTTCTAATCGGAATGTGGTAGTAAGTTTATTCAGCTTGTTTTAACCTGAATTTTAATCTACCATGGCACTTCACCAGCAAAGCTATTCTGTTATTCCTGTGTTCTCTATTCTAATAATATAGCTGCTTTTGTTCCTTCTAACTATTGGCATGTTTTCATTAATGTAATTTCTGAGCTTCTAGGTATGCCCAAGACAAACAGGATGCTTCTAGAAGGCTGAATAAATTTAGGGCACTTCTTTGCAGCTGATGAGGACCAGTGTGCTACCTCTGCCTACATTCCACAGAACTTGGAGAAGCCAGGTCTAGTCCTGCAGCCATCACAATGGCACCAGCTAGGATGATGCCAGGTCCTTCCCATCTGGAAGACAATTTCACATGCAAAATCTTACACTAACATCACTGCCACCATTCAGATCTGTTATTCTTGGTTCCTAAACTGACGGAACAAAAGGAGAAAGGATGAAGTCTCTGTGTTCTGCACAGCAAGGCATGCTCCTGAATCTGGGTTCAGGACCTGGACAGTTTCAAAAAGAGATGGAGAGAGCTTTCCTCTCATACCCTCCAACCCAAGCAAAGTCTCTCAACACAACAAGTAACCGTATGTTAATTTTTTTGACAATTAGAAGTTATTAACATGGCTGGGGGGGGGTTTTGAGAGGACCTACCTTTTCACTTCAGAAGGAAATACAGAAAAAATTTAGAGTTCAAACTTTTATCATTCTTTTCAAGATACAACCAATTTTTACCACGGCCTATCTGGCAAAGCCAAGAGGTATTGGCAACTTAAAAATGAGCAACAAGACCCTTCTTCCTTACTGCTCTTCTGTGGTACAACCTAGAAATGCAACAGAAACCACCATTTCTATTTGGACCAGCCTTCTCATCACACAGACTACAATGTCTAGTTGATTTACAATGCATATCTTGTTTTAAACACTTCTCTATGGATAGTCCACTATATATGTTAGCCATTTTCCAGTAATTACTTACCCTTTCCTAACTTGTTCTTCAGTTTATTCCCAGGTGCAATATGACTAGCTTTAAATGTCTGGCATGTAGATTTTGTAAACCTTCTTTGCCAAAGTAAAGAACCCTACTTTTGCTCACATACTTAAAAAATAGAGATCAAGACACCATTAGCCTCTTTTTTTTTTTCTGCACAGACCAAGTTATGATGCTGTCCTGCTGTCACATTGGGAAGAAGTGAGAAGCTAAAAGGAACCAGAGCAGAATCAAAGTGGGAGTGAAGATGAACAGTGATGATGCCAGTGTTGATTTTCTCATGCTTTCTTGAGGCAACTACTGTCCCCATGTGCCATGATGCTGTGAGATGTGGAACACCACCAAACCCTCCGGCCACTTCAGTAATTCCTCCAGGTATCAAAGCCAAGAACAACATCATGGGTGTGGCAGCTTCACTAGTGATGATTCAAATGATCACACAATAGAAGCATTTTGCATGGATCAGCAAAGATCATTCAAAGACTTACATACGAATAAAAGGCAGAGACATAATTGTTTTGCTGTTAACTGTTTGGTGATTAATAATCCCTTATGCGATTCCACAAGTAAATGTAAATTTAGAAAACATAATAATAATTAAAAAAAAAACAACAGGATAAGATCTTTATCATGAAACATGATTTTAGCAGAACACCTGCACAACAGACATGGTTTCTGCATACAGGGAATTAGTTAAGAACCCATAAACCTGACAGAGCAGATAAAAAAACAAACATGGCATCTCATTTCCCCCAGTCATAAAGCACACACTTCATGCATACACCTGAACAGGACATCTCCACTCTACAGTCCATCATTTGAATAAAGAAGGCATCTTTCAGCTGCTGAAGCAACACACAAGCCAATCAATAGATTTTTTGAAGAGTCTGTGAGGAGAGGCACAAGTGCACTCCTATGCCTCCATCTTGGGAGCTCTGGAAGGAGGATACATTGTCATCTCCCTTTACTGCTCTGACCCTCATGCAAGTAGCTCGATGAGACTTCAAAGATAAAGAGTATTCAAAGAGGACCTGACGGGTGATAAGCTTTTCATTTATAATTTCAGATTGCAATCAGACAAACAAGCACCATGACTTCAGCTGCGTTTCTTCACAGACACCATGCACTCCATACAGCGTAACCAAGGGATGACGCCAGGAGACCACCTTTTGGAGTCACTAGGCCTCTCCTCCAAAGTTAGGCCTAAATGGGAACTGATGCAAGGTGAAGAAAAAGGGAAAAAAAAAAAGATAAACTGGAGTATTGTCTCCAGTTCTGGAATCCCCAGCATAAGGACATAGAGCTCCTGGAACATGTCCAGAGGAGAGCCATGAAAATGATGAGAGGGCTGGAGCACCTCCCCCATGAAAACAGGGTAAAGAATTTGGGGTTGTTCAATCTGGAGAAAAGGAGGCTCTGAGGTGACCTTACAGAAACATTCCAATATCTGAAGGGGGCCTTACAAGCAAGCTGGGGTAGGGCTTTTTACATGGGAGTGTGGTGAGAGGACAAGGGGAAATGGTTTAAAACTTGAAAAGGGGAGATTTAGGTTAGGAAGAAATTCTTTGAGGGTGGTGAGACCCTGGAACAGGTTGCCCAAGGAAGTTGTGGCTGCCCTCTCCCTGGAAGTGTTCAAGGCCAGGCTGGATGGGGCCTTGAGCAACCTGGACTAGTGGGAGGTGTCCCTGCCCATGCAGGGGGGTTGTATCTGGATGATATTTAAGGTCCCATCCAACCCAAACCATTCTATGATTCTATGATTATACTCTAACAAGGAACTGTGGATTTGGCGGAAAAAAAAAAAAATCGTGGTAGAATGTGTTTGGAAGTAAAATGGCAGAAATGTACCACAATAAATGAAATAAGGTTAAGCATGTTCCCAGAAGCAAAATAGAAATTGTGCTTCCTTTGCTGTCCATCATGCTGCAAACGCAACCAAGTCAAAACAGATAAAATGGCATGTAAGATCTGCACTGATTTATTTCTTTGATTCGTTATTTTGTAGAAAATAGCCATCCATAAATAAACCTAAATCAAGTCTGCTATTGCTTTTCAGCAGGAGGGCAGACTATAAGATTGGGAGCTTTTCAGATGTTATTTCCCTGCAATGCTGGTGGTCTTAGGTTCCTGGCCTTTTTAAATTCTGCTGAAGCCAGACCAGCATAACAGGGACTGGGAAGAATTAACACCATTACAATGGTAAGAGTCCAGAGCATTATTAGCTACACCTAAAGAAACAGATCATGTTTCCAAGTGATACTGAAATATAGGAATATTTCATGGCAATGTGTAGAATCAGTTTAAACAAAAAACACCAGTCACCATAAAGCATATTGTTGCTTTCAAACACTGCAGGCTGGATAAAAAATTATCATGTAAGAACGTGAAATTTAGCAAAGCAAAAAGAACATAACCAGAGCTTCTGAAAACACTCTGAGATGAACATCTAGTTTACAAAGCACAGAGATAACCACACTAATCTGTTAATTATCAGCTTAATTCTACTTGACTTCAGCATATGCAATTCCCAGCAACAACAGAGAGCTGTAAGCATGTATTGAGACAACATACGGTATAGTAAATAAAATGTTGATACAAATGTTAAGCATTCTAATAATTTTCCCCCTATAGGTACTAGGTTTTATGAAATTCTTTAATTGCCTATATTCTTGGATATATGGCAGACTTTAAGGACTGTAAAAAGAAACCTAAGGAAATTAAAATCTTGAGCATAAACTTTGTGTGCCAAGGTTGCAAGAATGACAGGAAAGATAACTGTTGTATACCAATGCCTTATAATATCACCATAAGTTCAGGTCTGCAGTTTGCTTCCTGCTTCCTAAGTATATAGCTCTTTCTAAGAGTACATCCAAGTTGTGCTGAAGCAGCACTGCCTATCTTGTTACGTGTATCGTGTGACCCTAGAACTGCCATTTTATCCTGATTAAAATGCAACATCAGGAAAAATTATATTCACACTCAACATTCCAAAACCTAAAATGATGTACAATGAAATACAGACATGCTGTATTAGTTGTACATACACAGATATCTTAGAACACAGATGAAAGAATAATGAAATTACATCTCGAATTCCTGGTATCCTAAACTGTAACTTCCTTCTCCACATGGTACAGCTTTATGTGTCAATCAGATGGGATTCTGGCTTTTCTATTTTTACTCATGCAAACAGCATATCTTAAGGTCTTAGACAAAAATTTGATGAATCATCAGTGATTTAATTTTATGAACTATACACAAGCATTCTAACAATATTTTTTTTAGGTGGTTACTTATAGAAACTAACAATCTGATCTTTCCCTCATTTAAGCAGTAGTTCAAACTCAAACACCAGCTCATTTGTAACAAATAAAATTTAACTCATGTTCATGTTTTCAAAGGCTATTTAAAGGACACTGCACACGGCCCAAACAGGTAAGTTTGATTTTCTCACCTTGTTCTGAGGGCGTCATCAATTGATCCAGATTTAGGGTTACACCATTCAGAAATGAACCAGAAAGCCTTCTCATAATTTTTCTCCTATTTTCCTACAGAAATATCCTTATCACCGTACAGTATCACTAAAAGCTAGGCAATAATGAATTTTTTTTCCCAACAGGCAATAACAGATAAGAGACTAATAGCCATAATACTCATAAGTCATCTTTAAATCTATACCTGTTTTAAACAGATTTCCATAGTCAAAATGCTGGTCGGATTTGGAAAGCTTCCACCCATCCAGTGTATGGTGAGTCCAGAAAATCAACGTAAAATAGAAAATTGTGAGCTCCACTATGGAAGCTGAGAGAAAAGTTGCATAACATCTCATCAAATTGCTATCAGCAGACAAACATTGCTGAATCTGGACCAGTATATTCTACTTGCTCCAAATAATGTAGTTTCTTCAAAAGGGAGGTTAAGCAAATGCAGAAAGTTGATACAGAAATCCTACATCATCAGTGACAGAGAAATGGCTTCACAACTGGAACATAATGAACGATGTCTATACAGCAACTTGAAGTGAGACTCAGCAACAAGTGTGAGCGTAGTAAGATACAGTGAAAAGCTTCATTTTTGTCATCTTCCTCAAAAGATACGAGGTCTTTGAAGTTCCTTGGGTTTTGACTCTCAGAGGGTCAGAACTGCCTGTTTCTCTGACAATAAACCATTGAATTCAGACAACTTAGAGTAACAGTGATCAACTGCACCTAAGCAAGTATTAGAGTCTCCTAATACAGATTACATTACTCTTACCACGTCCTCCCATCACCTCGTCTTCCCCACTGCCTTGTCTAATCATTTCTTGGTCAGATGGCTGATACCTGATGCCAGTCCCACAGATGGGTTTGCCATTGAGCTTTTCAGTCAGTCGGCGTTTACCGCCCAGAAAATTCAGTAGAAATAATAATAAAAAGTTCATTTAAACCATCTTATGTGCTCCTAAACCACTTCAAGGGAAAAAAGATTACAAATACTGAAATTCAGCATCAGACAAATGACATGCTTTCTTGTTCACATGCAAAGGCCCACTAGCTTTTTAAAGAAAATGCATCTGACCATGGTCCTAAGCACCAGCAGAGCCACCACAAACACATCAGTCTGCCAAAGTCCTCGGAGAAGACAGGAAAGCAAGAAGCTCCCTGTTAAAGTTTTCCATGTCCAACTTCGGCCAGCTCTTGTTGGTACCTGGGACTCTTGCTTTTTTCTGGATTACAATCGGTGAGGCACAGCAGCTCTCCCTGAGCTGCCCTGCTCCCTGCAGCTGGGTAGCAGCCCTCTGACTCCCCGGTGGGCTGGTAGAAAGCTCACCCAGGGACTGAGTTCTCCCGGGCAGCTCTCTCCTGCCAGTTCTCCAGACTGGCTGCTAGGGCCAGGAGGGCAGACCACACAGGCTGCTGCAAGCACTGCCACAGCAAACGTCCCCACTCTTGCAACACACCAGATCCCATGCCTGGGGAGTTGCTGGTGTAAATAGTCCCTTGCTTTTCATCCTTAGGCCCCACCTCAACAGAACATTTATACAAAAAGAAGTGCACACTTAACACACATTGCTATGCTACAAAGCAAGACATTAAAGACTCGTTCAGTCAGGGATTCACTTACAAGTACATTAAAGCTTCAAGCGTTTTAATTTTTTTTCTGGAAACACAGAAAACACCACAGGGAAAAAAAAAACCCAACAAACAAAAACATAAAAATACACACAAAGACTCAAAGACCTTTTTATCCAAGCAGAGTTGTGCAGTAATTATTTCAATGCTGATTGAAATATTTCACTGAATATTGGGAACTGGTGTGAGTACACAGTCTGGTAAGCTTGTCCACCTAAATTAAGCTTTGATTTGTGAAAAATTCGGCCTTTAGGATGAAAACCCTAGCAAGCCCTGGTTATTTTGCAGCCTCAAAAATAAACTAGCTTTTCATCTGTCCCAAGTACTCCTTGAACATCTTGGGTGAGCTGACAGCAGCTTCTTATTTGTTTTTTCCTCCTGGCATTTATAAAAGAAGTCAGAAATCAAAATACTGATGTTACTTAACAATTTATGGGTTTACTTATCATAGACCTGAAAGTATCTCATATTTGCTATATAAGCTCTTTCATTCTTATATACTTGCCTTATCAGACACCACACATCATTTTATGGCTACAACAGCACATGGAATCCACAAATATCATAAACCATTGCTCTTTGTCTGCAAACTGATGTGTGCCAACTACAGTGTATAAGATAATGAAACACTTCACATATTATTGGCAAAGTATATGAGCTGTTAAATATGGGACCTCACAGTCTTACAGCCAAACACCTGGCAAAGTTCAAATGAATTCCACAGGTTTGGTAAAAGCTCATTTTTCGTCACTTATTCCATGTCTACTCAGAGGCATTTTGGTTGTATAAAAGTCAAATATTTATACTACAGTGCCTGGGGAGGAGCATCTTTCACATCAGCCTCCCCAGATGAAAAGCAACCTAAAGAGCATCGCTTAACATTCTTCAAAATAAGCCTTCCTTGGATGTTGAAAAGGTTTGGCAAGAAAGGCATCCCCCAACTAGCATTTTCTCTCCTGTTTTTGACCTGTCTCTGAACTGAACTTGGATCAGCAGAAAATAATGAAAAAAAACTTTCTAGACACCTTCTGTTCAAGGCAAAACAGGAAGCTCTGTCATAAGTGAACCTGCTCATCACTTACCCTCTTCAGCCTGAGAAGTTAAAACAGCCTGGATGAGTCACTGAGAATTCATTTAAAGAATGACTTTAAATAAATAAAGACAAATAAATCCCAAATTTCAAAATCATGAAGCCTAACCACATGTCTGAGCATCTCTTCAATGAGGTTATTGCTCTAACTTAGCATGAACACTGCAAGGCTCCTTCATGTACATGGACAGGCTACTTGCAGGGTCAAGTGGTCTGAAATTCCCATTTGCCCACAAAAAGTCTGATGAGTGCTCAACACAGCTTTTGTTTGCTAAATGCATACTAACATATGTGAAGAGCATTCTTTTTCCATACCAAACATTTCCAGGTCTGTGGTATACTTTGCTGCACAGGTATGCTCACTCATAGCCTACTGTCACCTTGAAAGCAACACACATGGCCCTGCTGACAGGGAAAAGCTCTCAGAGATCTCAGTTCATCTGCCATTACAGCTGCTTGTAATGCTGTCCTGGCAATTCTCTTTTTGTAGTTTTATGATTTTAAGAAATAACCTTGTACAGCAAAATGCACCCTGTCAAAACTAATATCACAAAGTCTCTTGGAGATGGGTCACTAATGGACAGGAGATACACAGAACTGAATGGATCCAGTGATCCAAGGAACTCAATGCTCCTGTCTAATCTACTTGAGCTCTGTAGGAGGATAAAATCCAGCACACTCTTGGTCATTATTTAAAAGTCTAGTGAGAATCTGAAAACACATAGCTGAGAAGGATACAGTCCAAAAAACAAGAAAGTCAAGAGGACAAAAGGCATTCAAGAACCTCTTGCACCTAGGACATGTGATAACCAAAGTTATTCCCATCCAACAGCTGTTTAGTAGCCTAGACAAAACCAAACAGTGGCTTTACTGCAGTGGGTAGAGAGATGTTTATAGATGGAACCACATGGCTAGCAATTTTGCTAGGTTAACACACCAGCAATAACAGAAGCAAGGACCCAAGTCCAATTCTGCTCAGCCCCACTTGCTGTTCATCAGGTCAGTCCAGGTCACAGCCAAGAAGCCATGCAGGAAGCACTTGCACTTCAGCTATCTGTTCTGTCTGCAAAGACAGGAGTCCAGACAATATAACATTTCATACAGTCACTAAATTAGCAAATGCAAGCAGTTTTTTAAGTAATAAGAATTTTTTAAAATAAAAAAATAATTTTTAAAAAAAGATTAAAAAAAAACCAAAAACACAACTACACATGACAATTGCTCATGTTCCTTTGGCCCATAAACAAAGTTATATTGCAATGTGGCTTTGAAATATGAACAATCCCACAATCTCAATGGCCTTGGCCTCCTTGAGATCCACTCTTGAAATCTGGACAAACCGCTCTTGACTGTTTTCCTGATGAATGCACACAGCCAGCCAGCTGATACAGCATGGGCCTGGGTTCTTCAGATGATTTTGCTCCCAAAAACCATGCACGCAGTCGATGCAGGACAATACTCAGTGAAGGAAAACTGAAACACACGCGGTTCAAAAGGCCAACGCAGTCAGTCAATTGCTGCCAAAATCCAACATCCAAACTACTTGTTCTAATCCATTTGAGCTTGTTGCCTCTTTGCTTTACAGAAAAGATCATTTGAGAACCCCTCTAAAGAACAGTGCACTCGGATTCTGTGCACATCCCCCTCTGTCACCATGAGATGACCCCTGGGCAGGTAGCTCTGCGCTCCATGAAGAAGCCCGAGGAATGCCGGACAGTGCCAGGGACCCGAGTGCTGGAACTGCAGTGTCCTTGCCCAGACTCACCAGGGCCCCCCCACAACCCTAACCATGACCCAAGAGCCACTTTCACGACAGTTCGAGACCATGAGTCTGTCACAGTCTCCATCCCATCCTGGCCCGGGCCCCGGCTCCTTCCAATCCCTGAGCTTGGCGGCCCTGCCCGGCTTCGGTCTGACCATCCCGGGGCTGCATCTGACCCCGGTTTTCCTCATCGACTCGACCCTGACCCTCACCCTCGGCCCGGCCCCGTCCCCAAGTCTCGGCCGCCGGCCCGCACCCACTCCGGAGGAGTGAAACTTGACAAGTCGCCACCTCCGGAAAACACGGGACAGACAACGCAGCCCCCCCCTGCGCGGTTCCCCGGGGCGGAAAGGCGGCACCGCCGCAGCCAGGCTCGGCACCAACGCCGGGGATG
>JAAWXA010000005.1:16456441-16585211 GCA_038090715.1 Florisuga fusca
GGCGCCTCGCTGCCTCCTGGGCTGGTGCCGCTCGGTGGTCTCCCGCCGGGCGCGGGCGGTGGCTTCGAGCCCGGCTGCGTTCCGTCTCCTTTCGGGTTGTAATTCACCACCAAGCGGAACCGCGGCCTGTTAATTAAACGCGACACAGGTAGGAATGCGGCCCTCCGGAAGGGGCCTTTCCCAAGCTGCGAGCTGGACGGCGGCCGAAGGCTTCCTCCTCTCTACGGACCCTCCTCAACCGTGGAATCATGGAATGGTTTGGGTTGGAAGGCGCCTTAAAGATCATCGGGTTCCAAACCCCCTGCCATGGGCAGGGACACCTCCCACCCGACCAGGTTGCTGAGAGCCCCATCCCACCTGGGCTTGACCCCCTTCACAGAAACCCCTTCTTCTCCTAAAGCAATCCAGTTAGGGAAAATTATGCACAGTATTACGGGAAATTTAGCAACTGTGGAAGAAGCTTCTGGGTCAACAGTGGCCACCATTGGTGGTCAGTTCCATTCTGGGTCAATGACCCCACCGTGGCCTTGGCAAGAAGCGATGTGGGGTAGCCAGGATGGAAAGCTGGACCTGATAGGAGACAGAGTGCATCCCAGCACGGCTGCAAAACACAGGCAGCCACGCTGGAGGTCACACCAGGGATGGGATCTGAAATCCCTCTTCTGGGTAAGAAGCAGCACATTAGGATTAACGGCATCAAATGGTCACAACCCAAGTTTGAAATCTCTTCTGAAGGAACGGCATCTTCAGTAATCCAGTTCCCACTATGAGCACAGCAGGGCAGTGGTTCAAGGATGACTCGGAGGGAAGGCTGCCATTTCCTGACTCACCATCCCCGCTTCCTGTAGCCTGGCCTTTCAAGTCTCTGTCCCGTTACCAGCTCCTTCAGTGAACCCTCTTATCGTGTCAAGTGTGGTGAAGTCACAGGCCCCCACAGACTGTGTCTATACATACTCTCCCTCCTCCATGTTTTTGTCTGGAAATTTGTTGCTCATACTGCTCATATGAACATTTTTCTCACTGAGATCCAAGTAAAATTATTCATAGAGTTATTCAGGTTTGCCACTAACTGTGTGGATTATGAAATTTTATTAAATTGGTTTGTACCTGTGGGTGTTCTGATGCTACAAAAGGGCTTCCTGCTAGGTTTTATTCATAAAAAGCTGAAAACTCATCTCAGTGCTCTTCCTGGCAAAAAAGCAAGTAGAATGAATGCAGAAGCATTTAGTGAAAAAAACAGATTTGAGATAGGGATGCTAATCCCAAATGATAAAACAGTATTCCTCATTATCTTGGCAACGCAGTGCATACTTTATCTACCTCCTCAGGAAAAAAAAACCAAAAAAACCTCAAGCAAACTAGTGAAGAACAGGCCTAAATACTGAGGCATTTCACAGTGAGAGGTCACAATCTTTTAGTTATAATCTTAACCAATTGACTCTGTCTGTTTTAGTCTGTTCAGGCAAACATAAGCAACAACTTCAAACAGCATTTTGCAAAATGCTAGCTTTAATCTTAAAATATATAAATCACCAGGGAAAACTGAACATAGTCCCCGATCTCCTGTGTTTATTTCTGCAGAAGCCTTTCCTGCAGTTCTACTTAAGTTTACTCAAGTCTACAACACTCTAATGAAATAGGTGAAATTCCCCTAGGTGACATCTCACTCCAGTGGGGCTGTGAGCTTGCCTTGGGTAGCCTTAAGGAGGTGTATTCTGAGCCCACTTGGGTTGGACCTCTGTAGTAATTAGTAAGGAAATGGGCAGGGAAGGCAGACATCTGCCCTCACCTGCTGTGCCAGGACATTCAGAGCCCTCTGTCTTAAAAGTGAAAACATGAGCCCTTTAAGCCTGGCCCAAGTCTGGGAAATTACTTTGTAGCAAGGAAAAGCAAGCCGAGATCAAAAGTGATTCATTTTCTATGCCAATACTCAGACTCTGCAGTAAAGCAAGCAAAATTTTCTGAATTTTGTCAAACAAAGGAATTCTCATGCAGAGCAATAAGGGAGAGGCAATTAGCAGCAAGGATGAAGAAATAATGCCCAACAAAGAGGAGAGGAGAGGAGAGGAGAGGAGAGGAAAAGGGGAAGGAAAAGGAAGGGAAGGGAAGGGAAGGGAAGGGAAGGGAAGGGAAGGGAAGAGAGGCAAGGCATAAATACAAAGAGAAGATATTAAATAATAATAGTGAAATTCATTATGGAAAAATGCTGTTAATACAACTGTGTTGCAACTAATATATAACTAATAGTAAACAAAAAGATGCTGTGTGAGAAACAGCAAAAGCTCACAATATCAGAGAAAATGGGCACAAATGAACTATGAAATAATAGTACACTAAGGCATCTGGCATGCAGTACTCAAGGATAATTTCAGATTCCTGATCCCTGCACCTATCTTAACAATATCCCAACTCTATACCATGGGCAACCTTAGTGAGCACCAACCCTACATGGTAAATCAGTCTTGCAGGAAGGAAATGCAGGTGCAGAGATTAAAAGGGCCCTACAGAGACCTTTGACCTGACCTCCATTTATGCCAGGGGCTTGCTTTACCAGGGAAAGTGCCTTACTGTATGCAGGTACAGCCATAGCTCTGCTTCCACTTGAGGTGCTCTATAAAGTCTTCTTCTGGCTCTCATTGCTGAGGTCAACTGGACATCTCCCTAGTCATACCTGCAGCCTTGTTTTTCCATCCCACACACTGGAAGGACCTAATTTTCAACATTTACTGTGGACCACTTCTTTATTTTCTTTGGTCTTCCATCTCTGCTGCTACCAACATGCAAACAATTTAAGAAGAATTCTTTCTGGCTGAGGGAAACAACATAAGGAAGAAGGGAAGAATAGACACAAAATGAGTGTCTGTGTCTGAGAAGGGTTCCGTGTGGGGCAGACATAAAAAATGCCAACAGCAAACAAAAGCAAAATCAATTAACCCATACCAGGGAAAATACTGAGGACTACATGAAAAACAAGATGCAGAGTTACAAAGGTTGGCCTGTCCTGAGAAAGTCAGAGAGGCTGTTGACAAGTTTATCATTCTGTGTCCCACCAACCTTGTACTACAGCATCTAGCAACCATCAGCCTACCAAGTCCTGCTGCCAAAAGAGCTGTATGTTCTCACAGACAAATATAAAGAGTTGTGGAAAAATATGTCCAGACCCCAAAGCCTCACATACAGCACCTTACGTTTTGGGGCTTTTTTTTTTTTTTTTTTTTTTGACTGTTATAAAACCACAGTATAATGTGGTTTAGAATAATTTCCAAAATCATGGCCAGACCCTAATGAATAATTTTTTAAAACAATGTGGATGTTTCTGTTAACATGTTGAGTATATAATTTTAATTCCTTCATTTGGAGTTATTCTGTGCTAACTGGCATGTTCCTTTCAAGAGACAGCAGAGAACAATGCATCTGCACTCAGTCAGGAGGCATCTTCTGAAAGGAGGAGGAAATTGTGCTTTTCCAAGAGTAATTAAGCAACTTTTTGGAGAAAAAGAAATTTCTGGAGTACAGAGGAAGTCAGAGAGAGTGGAGAAATGCACGAAGAGGAGTATCCTGTAGCACAAGTAGAGATAACAGAGCTCAAAGAAAAGCAGAGGAGACATCCAAAACTGAGGGCCCAAGCTTCCTCCCAGTAGTCCTCCCAGGATACTGAGAGGGAAGACAGTGCTGGAAGCCACTGAAAATTGTGAGCTAAGAAAAAGATCAGAACATAAGGACAAATTGGCCAATGGAGAGAAAGCAGAAATGGCTTAAAAGCCTTTCATTTCCATTGTCTCCAAGTTTCTTCTTTTTAAAAAAATAATCGTTGTTCTAGCTTATTTTCTAATTCAGTCATGTTCTCTTTGGCAGCACATATACTAAAATGTGAATGATACGGACAAGACTTGTATGCCACCTGCACAAGTTGGTTTACTGGGGTGGTGGGAAGGAATAGTACAGGAAAAATATTGACATATTGGAACAAGTCCAGTAGTGGGCCACCAGACTGGTCAGGGGTCTGGAGCAGAGGTGACACAAGTTGGACCATAAGGAATTCCAATTAAATATAAGAAAAATATCTTAGTATGAAGATGGAATACTGGAAATAGATGATGTGGACTATACATCTTTGGGGGTTTCAAGGGCTTGACTGAGCATGGCCCTGAGCTACCTGATGTAGTTAGACCTCCTCTGATCAGGGGCTGGACTGGAAGAGCTCCAGAAGGCACTTCCAACATAAATTGCTCTGTGATTCTGTGAAAATCAGCTTTCTACATTTAAAGAGCTCATGTTTTCAGATGTTAAACATAAGGTGCATCTCTGTTAGAGATCCAAACTACTCAGGCTGATGATAGAAATATGGCATTTTTGTGAATAAAGTTTACATTTTATACTATTGTTGGCATTTCAGGTAAATATTACTCCTTATTTGTATGCCCTGCAAAACACTGCTATCTTGGGCACACGATTCACCAAGGCATTTTAAATCCTTTATGTCCTGCTCTTAGCCCCTGACTGGAATCAACACTAATCCCTTTCTTATTGTTCATCCCCTGAGCATTAAAAAAAGTTTTTGCAGGTAGATGTAGGAATGTGCAGGTAGATGTCTGTATGATTGCAGAACACATAGTTTATTTCCCCCTTTTTTTTTTTTTCCTTAAAGGAAACCTGCATCCTCATCCAGTTCTTAGCCTGCCTTCTATGTTACAAAACAATTAGGTTCCTTACCTGCATATGCACACACTCACAGTCACGTCTATAAATATGCATGCATAAAAGACATATCAAGTCTTGAGCATTTATTATTTTCCATCTCCTGCTTTCACAGAGCACCATACCCTCTGCATTTGCCGCTCAGTGACTCAGCAGTGGTCCCCTCCTATGCTGTTCTGGGCAGCTGTACCCAGTGTGTCTCAGGGAGCCTTCTGGGGTGCATTCTCATTTTGATCACTTACAGAGGACTGCAGTGCCTCCTGCACAGGTGCAGTCTTCATAGCCCTCTCTGTTGCATGGGTGGCTTTGCTCTGTACACCAGGGACAGCCCTGTCACACTAGAAACTCCTCTCCTGCATATCAAAGCTGCCAAAATGTCAGAGGACGTGTGAGTCACACAACTTGCTGTGCCTTCCCTTAGTGCTAGCTTTTTTATCTGCTTTACAAGTAAGAGATTAATATTGGGAATAAAAGAAGTCAGGAGTCTGATGTTCTTTGAGATTTGCCACAGACTCACTCTCTGATCCTCAGTAAGCTTCTTCAGATCCACACCTCAGCTCCACCACGTACAAGAGGGGTGATTAGAGCAACATTCCAGCACAAGCCATGAGACTTCACATCTGCAGAGCTCTTTGCGAATATAAACCGCACAAAAATACAAATTCTTTTCTGTAACCTCTTCAAAATAAAAGATAAAGAAACTGGTGATTCCTTGCTCCTTCTCTGCTGGCATTGAGTAAGGAGTGGCAGAACTTTTGAGTCTTGCACTCAGTCTACGATGTCAGATAAGCAAGATTCACCAGTTTGATGAGATGCTACAAGTTAGTCAACCATTTCATTGCTTTGGCCCCTCAGAAGTGTGCTAGGCATTGATTACAATCACAGTCTGAGTTATTCTGGTTTGTTCAGTACCTCAAGTAAGCAGCAGTAACCCCTCATGCGTTTGAACTCCAGTGCTGGCATTCCCACGCCACACCATGTTAGACATTCAGACAACTGTGCTGATCACATATTTCCTCTTACTTTAATAGGCCTTTCAGGAATGAACAAGCATTCCCTTGTATACTACTGTGGTTCCCATCACTTGATGGTCACACTTAATTAACCACTAGTTTAGTAGAAAGCTGGTTACACTTCATTTCATTAAGTGATTTCATGATCACCAGAGGTACACTGACAGCTCTGTTGGCTAAAGCTATGTGAAAAGGGGCAGCAGAGGCAACAGTAACATTTTGCAGCACTTCCTCAGCAGTGATTTTCCAGGCACTACTCTTACAGAGTACAGCAAGTTGCCTTTCCATTCCCTATTAGCTTTTGGCTCAAGGCTGTCTCAGCCTTGAGGTAAGACAGACTGTATCCCAGTACTAGTACCTTTCATAATGCTGGTCCCTACGTCCTTAAAAGCATCATTTTTATATGAAGTAGGTAGTAAGGTTTTCTTCATTCGTCTTCCCTCCGCTAGGCTTTTCTGCTCAAATAAATATTATTAAAGGATATCTCATTTTAAAATGTGAGTGAAAACCAATTAGAAAACAAGAAAATGTTAAAAGGCTCTCTAGCATGATAAACCAAGCAGTTTAAAACCACCAGCCAACTAACACTAAGCATCACATGACAGGAAAATCTCCACCAATATTACATACATTAGCACAGACACATAGACATTACCAGATACCTGTAAAACCATACATTAAAGCTGCATATCACAAAATCCTTCTCACGATAGTTTATGCTCATTCATAGGAACATGTAATACACAGATGGTTTAATGTGTCTAATGTAAAAGCATTTTTTTCTAATTGAATGGAGGGATTTTGCATGGCTGTACTTCAAACCTAGATCTGAAGTTCAGTCAGCCTGTTTTAAGTGATATTTCAGCTTAAGAGAGACAGAAGTGTTAGGAAAATACCATCATAAAGGAGAGTAGAGACCAAAAATAATGACAATAACTTGAAATTTGTTGTGAAGCGAGAGGTTTGTTCAGAAATTGTGGAAAATCATTTTTAAAAATGCATTTCACATGAAAATAGCATCTTTGCTCTATCTCATCCTTAGTTCAAGTCATATAATGAAGTAGCAGAACATTCCTCATTCCATATAAGCAGGTAAGAAGTATCTTACCACAAGTATCTTATCCCAAAAAGTCAAATTATATGACTACCTGTTATTGCCATTCCTTAGAGAGCTGTTCTATGTAAGGATCATTGGAATCACATATTAATGAAAAGTTTTGAATTATTAATGAAAAGTTTTGTACATATTTCATCTGTTTTCACTTTCCAATATGTATTATGGTACTAGGGTTTGTGATGAGACAGATTTGTTACTGGAGTCCAGAATATAAAGGAGCCACTTGTTTCAGGAGGTACTGGGAGGATTTCTGTTTTGTGTGTCTTCACAAATATGCATATATTATAAAATAAAATAAAAAAACCATATCTGTCAATGGACCGAGATAGTAATGAATAGAAAAAAAGCAGCACGCTGTCCCCTATCCAGCTCACAACACAGTTACAAGAAATTCCATGTAAATTGTGTGAACTTTTCCTTAGAAACTACAGTTGTTACTGACAGGGGGCTGGGAAGGGGGGCAAACCACACACTGCTTTTTAAAACTGCATAAAATATTATTATAAATAGTTTATATTCCTATAATACCTTTCACACGTACTCTGCAGTAACTATGGTGGTTCCCTATGAATCTTCCAACTTTAAAGACAGAGTAAATGATATGCCAAGCATGTAAGTGACCCACTCAAAGCTGTGTAACAAGTTACAGAAATCCTGGCTGTCTCCAGCCCTCATGCTCTGCAAAGCACACCTCAACTACAGTTCGTTCTGAGTCATTTACCCACAGATACCATAAGCAGAAAGAAATTGCATTACTCAGGTCTTAGGAGGGTGGTACTTTGCATACTCAATAGATCACGGAAAAGGAAATCAGCAATGAGCTTTGAACCAAAAATGCAAATTCATGGCAAGGTTATTTAGATTTGGTTATCAAGAGAAGAAATTCTCACCACCTCAAGGAGAAATCACTAGGGGTTTCTAGATTAGATTTTGTGTTCTCCTGGCACATTAAGCCTAAGACCCTCAAGAATTGTATTTTTCAGGTAAGTGAGGCATGGATCAGTAACAACAATAACCTTGCTAGTGTACTAATGAACAAAAGATTAATAACTGCAACAGGATCTAGATAAACATCCACCTCCCCATCTCTTGGATGGATGATTTGCAAACCATTTCTCACCACACACATGACATATTTAAACTCTCCATTGAAAGAGCCTTTCTTATGTTCTTTCAGAAGTTGGCTGCCAGCTGTTTGCATTGACCAGACCCTTAAGTTTTAAAGTGCTGTGCCTTCTCTGTGGTGCTCCAAACGTTATTGATAATAAAGACAAGATCCAGCAGGGAAAACAGGAGAAAATCCAACAAATCTTTGATTTGTAGGAGACTCAAAGCTGCATGATTCAAATACCAGAAATTCACTTTCAGGAATTTTGGCAAGTTTTTATAACCGGTAAATTATTACTTGGTATTCTGTGTAAAAACATTAATAGTAGTGGATTCCTTCATACATGTTTGATATTAATATCCAGATCTGTGGGAATCCCTCTGGTATTTAACAGAATAAAATTATGAAGTCATAGGAGGAAATCTAAAAGCGTCTTTATCCAAAAATTTGTTCACATTAATTTACTAGGAAACAACACTTTCCAAGGTTTCAAGCATTGTATGACTCCAAAATAATGAAGATTTATTTAATTTGTCATCAGTTTGTACATATGCTGCTATACACAGAAAAACTATTCCCACAATTTATCATGTTGCTCCCCATTATTAGAATTTGCCCCATACCTCACTGCACGTAAACTTAACTAAAAATGTTATTCTATCTGGTGGAAGGAAAGAAAGAGAGCTTATTCTAGGAGTAGCAGAAATTGAAAGAAATGTAGGCAACAGAAAAGCATGACAAGTTTCCCTCACTGAAAAGTGTGATGGGAAATTGGCAGGAGCCCCAGTCAATATCTTTCTCTAACATAAAATTCTCCCTTTCAAATTCTAATATACATAGGCCAATGAAAAGGCCAAACCTCTGTTCCCTTCAGGTGCCCACCTGAAGACTCTTTAGGAGTATTTCCTCTCAGTTAAACATACATATTTCAAAATAAAAACACTAATACAGAAACATTCTCCATTATAACAGGCAGACACTCAGAGGCTGAAGTTTTAGTCCTCAGTAGAAGGCACTGTTGAGATATATGCTGCTAATGGCTATGATATTTTTAGATTGGGAGGAACAGATACAGTGTGACAAAAACATTCTTGACATCTGTCCTTCACATCTGATTTTATGTACACCTTCCATAAACACAAGATTTCTTATTTTTTCTCACAAGCGTTTAAATTCATGAATTTTGCAGTCAGCAAACAGCTGGAAAAACATCACTCTGGCCTACAAGCCCACATGTCTACATACAACAGCTCTTACCTATCCCTTCTCCAGGAGGGATCAAGTGGAAAAGCTCTGATTATTTATTCCTGAAGGAGCACGTGGACTCAAACACAAGTGAGAAAGCCTAAGAACATGTTCACGGCCTTGAATCCAGGGGCTGCTCGCCCACTTGAGGGCTCTGCAGTGCCAGCTGGAGCCTGAGCCTCTCTTCCAGTGGGAAAGGCATCAGGTCCTTCCTGGTGATCACCCCAACCACTCGGTTCTGTGGGTCAACAACAGTGAGGTGGCGTAGGCCCAGGGTCCGAAAGATGGTGTAGGTGCGTTGCAGGGAGAAGTGAGCCTGGACTGACATTGCAGATGTGTTTATGTATGGCTCCTGTAAGGCAAAGAGAGGACACAGGGAGAACACAAAAACCATGAATGCATCCCTGCCACAGGGGTGGGAAGGAGAGGCAGGGGATGAAGGCTGGGGAGGCAGAGGTCACAGGCTTGAAGGAGAGGAACCAATAAGAACATGAGTCGTCTCCCTGTTCCTCTCCCCCAGTTGTACCTAAAACATCAGGAAATACCATAGTAAGAAAACACTTTCATTTTTTGTAAACCATCAGGTTCACTCCAAATAAACTATTATAATTGGAATGTACCCAGATCTCAAAGGCTAGAATAGCAAAGCTGAGCTCCATCGATATGGTCTGAGTTTTTACTCGAAAATAATCAGTGACCCCAATATTTATTGAGTTTTAAGATATTTTTGTAGCTGCTATCTCATTACACAACCATTTATGACATCCTGTAATATTTTGCAATAAATGCCTATAAAAGTCAATTTGGGCAGAAACATAAACTGTGAGGAAGAAGACAAAGAGAACAATCATGTGGCTCTGAGAAGGAGAGGGCCTGCAAGTACTGAACTCTGGTCACTGGAAACTCTGAGGGCTATAACTGTTAGGCACAGAGATAAAGAATATTTTATTGTTACTTGTGATGGTCTTCATAGCTCATATAGGTGTCACTGAGTTTTTACTTTTCACATAATTCTACAATATCCTTTGGAAGACCGGGTCAGTTCTGTCAATTAAGGTGTATCATGCTTCCCAAATACATGCTTCCTCAGACAGAGGAAAAATGAAACAAAGACATGACAAAATAATATAAATAAATGCACGGTATAGAGGAACACATCTCCCTCTTCCATTTACAGGACTGACAAGACTTTCAAAGGCATAAGGAGGGGAAAAAATAAAGATAAAAATGTTTCCTCTTCCTATACCACATACAATTTTGCTGTGGAACTCAATGGCACAGTAAATCAATATGCTCAAGAATTCCACAATGGATATTTCTGTGGATATCAGAAACAGCACTTTAATGAATGATAATAACAAGTGGCTGGAAGGGATACTAAACTTTGTGCTTTAGGGATCACATCAGGTAATACAATGCTAGGTACCAATGTGAAAACTAATTGAGTGCAAGAGGTTTCCTGTAACAAAAAAGCTGTGTGGCTGAATGGCACAAGCACTGGACAGGGTCTCAGCTGAGCTGGCTTTGACTCCCATGTATGACCTTCTCTGGATCTTTGGAAAGCCGTGTGTCCTCTCTCTACTCTAGTTTCCCCATCTATTAAAAAGAAACTCTTAAACCAAAGCAGGGAATTGATACTGGGAGCACTGTGCTTTTATAACTTTTATCTCCTTCTAGCTCTTCTCAAACTAAGGAATTCAGATTAGGTGGATCTCAGACTCAGTCTTCTTTACACATGAGTAAAGAGGAGCAGATTTTATATCTTTTACAATAAAACCCATTTGAACTAGGCTCTCTGACCTGAACTTCCCAGTGTGTCTCCACATCAGTTTCAATGCTGTAGGCTGGAAATTCACCAGGGCAGAAATTGCATTTATTTTGCTTGTAACATATTTATTTTAGGCCTTATTCAGTATACCAAACCTATTATTGCTTTTGGACCCAGTATTTTAGTACGGTATTTAGGAAATAAATGTGGCAATGTCATAGCAGGGATTAAAAATAAAGAAAAGGGAAAGGGGGAAGAAATACAGCTTTATTTATAAGTTGATACATAGACACTGTACCATAATGGAGCATAAAATCTCCAAAGTGTTGCTTTATATTTGCTTTATAGGACTCTAAGAGCCAAATAATGACATTTAAATGATCTATTCCATTAACATTGTATCATTTTGTCAATCTGGAATGTATTTTAATCAAAAGCCCCCTTGAAATGGTCTCCTTTGTTGTATTTTCTTTTTGGCTCATTTTATCAACATCTGTTATGTTTATACAATATGAATTAAAACTTCGGAATGCTGTTTGTACTCAGCTACTTTTGTTGAGAATGTAAGGTCCCAGGATTGGCAGTGTTTATGTAAATCAGTGCGGCTGACACAGCCATCATAAACAAATGAGAAAATATAACAAACACATTGTTCATGGAGGAAATGTTTGTTTTTAGAGTTGGCTTCAGTCTTACCAGATTGATGAAGAGTTGCTGATACCGGGGGTCTGTAGCGTAGCGACTCAGCAGCACGCTCAGGCGCGACAGATTGGGCAGCTTCTCCACCCTTATCTGGAATAGGCAAGAATCCATTTCTCTTCTCTTCTGCACTGCATGTTAGAACCCAAGGTTCAAAAGCTTTCCAGTTCGACTCTATAAAGTTTTCCAGCACAGCTACAGCGATAGAGCTTACCCAAACTTTCTAAATTATTCTGACAATAAAGGTTTAAATTAGCAATTTGAAGTAAAACAGTCTTTTCTCACAAAAAGGTGGGGCTTTTTTCTTCCTTTTGAGCAACTGTATCTATATTAAGACAACATAAGTTGTATTGGCTTAGGGGTGAGGTTTTTCATGCTGTGAAAGTTCACACACTCAGTGATAATTACATGATGGCAAATCATGAACATCAGAAATCAGAGAAATGCAACAAAACTGGCATCAGCCATCAGCTGATCAGCTGAGCTTCAGCCCTCTTACACAGAGTAACCATTTGTATTCTGGTACCTCATCCCACACATAATTGCCCTGCTCCCTCTCAACATTGACAGACCAAGTTTCAGTAATATATGATGACTTTCCAGTTGTGCCTCTATAAGTGGCTGAAATCTCCATTACTACTCTTGCTTTGGTAACACATGATTCTCTTCTACCACACTTCATGTTTACTATTCCTAAAAATCCTTTAGTCATCTATCAAAGGGAAGTACACGCTTTTCAAGTACGAAACTTTTTACAAACACTCATCATTCAGAGAGGTGCTATCCCATACAGAATTACATATTATAATAATTTTGCTGTCTGTGGAGAAATTGAGAGAGGGAAGATTGGAACAGCCTATGTGAGCAAGGAAATTCTTTGCCAGCAGTCTTGCACAACTTTCAGACTCTGAGTGGCATTATACTCTATGACAGCTGTCCCTGGAAAGTCTCTGGTCACCGTTGAATTTAAGTCATACCTGACCATGGAAAACTCACCTAATATACATGCTGATTAAACAAGGAAAGAGCTGAAAGAAGAAGGGTTACCTTCTCATAAGGGAGTGGGTGAGAAGAGGAGAAAGTCTCGTCATTTGTCTCTGGTTCAAAAATGTGCTCGTTCTCCAGCAGCATGCATAGCTCTAACCTAAGGTTAATTTTAAAAAAAGGTGTAAAAAAGGGAGAAAAGTGGACTATATGCACAATGCTTTACCATCGGATACATGAGGGACAGATTATTAGTGGGCTGACCACACAATTCACCTTTCTATATTTCCATCAGCAATATCAGCATCACACAGGTGTTTTCTGGTTTAGATTTTCTAATTAGATTATAGGATGTCAGCTACCCTACATGTTTTTCTTGACTTGGATCAACCTGCTTGGCAGGAACAGCTCATGCACTGTCTAGGTTGTACCAAACAAGTTAATACCAATAATAAGGAAATACAATTATCTGAATGTAAGTAGACTTGTTTCTTCCCACTTCCTTCTTTAGTAACATCTACATTGAAACACAAGATCTGCCAAAAATTAATGTCATATTTTAAAACATCAGTGAATCCTTCTGTCACAGGACTGCACTCTAGGGCTCATCAAGGCATTTAATATTCTTGCTGACTTAGTCATATGAAAAAGGATATCTTTATCAATTATTGCATCATTTCACACCTTTCTTTAGAGTTCTCCCCTTCTGAGCTACAGATAAAAAGATTTGACAAGAAGTATATTTCAAATTAGCATTTGTAGCTTAGTGTTTCCTTGACTGCACACAGACTCCATCCACACTACGCATTTCCAGCCTTATTAACTTATTAACTTGTTAGACAACAAACACCTTGGGGACGACCACAAAGCTTTTTGTTTTGCCATATTCTGAATATCATAGCCCTGGTCTCTGATTACAGAGAGGAGATACTACAGTAGCCCAGAGATGGGCAACACACTGCAAAATTATGCACTTGAGGCACTCGGAGAAGAGCAGACACAGAATTTTCATTAGGTCATCAGAAAAATACAAATGAAGTACAAAGTGCTTTTTATGATCCAAACACAAAGCTTAAGCTGGGAACATAAAAATAATAATAATAATAATTAGAAAATATTAATTTGTTCAGCCCCAAACTAGCACTCCACAACAGAGAACTTACATTAAGATGATGTTCCTGCCAGCTCCAAGAGCCGGTGGTGAGTGCCCTCCCTAGGGACAGGATATGGAAGAACTGCATTCAAGCCCTTTCTCCACACTCTCCCCTATAATGAGCTAATTAGTGGCTATGTATGGCATGTTTTAATTTCTCCTGTTGCAGGGGTTCCGTGCTGAATAAACGGGGATTTGTACAACAAGGTCCCCTCCATTCCTGCTGGCTGCCCTAGTCAGCAGGCTATTTGCCATTCTATTATTTTCTTGACAAACAGTCTCCCCTTCTATATTCTGTATGTCTTTGTCTTGCTCTTAATGAAGTTGTATCAAAATGGCAAAAAAGTAAAAAAAAAAAAAAAAAAAAAAAAAAAAGAAAAAGAAAAAGAAAAAGTAAACCTATCATGAAATACCAATGAACTCTCACACACAAAGACATAAAAGTTAAACAACTTTCCAACACAGGAAAACATTTCAGGTCTTTTATATAGTCTGCCTTTTCTCCAACCTAAAGACAAGATAGTTTGGGAGCATCTACTTTCATGTTTTAGTTCAGATCTGGAACACACTTCTGAAGGCAACTATTCTGTCACCTCTACCTCCCACGAGTTGGTTAGCATTGCAGAGAACATCCCTTTTTCCTGAAACAGTCAGCTGTTTCACTCGGTAGATCCAGTCTCAAAATCTGTGGCCTCAGCCTCTCATCTAAGACTCCCAGTGAGATTTATAAGTAAGTATGCCTCTGGCTGGGTTACAGGTATCATCCTTTTACAGGTGAAGACCTGAAAGTTCAAAGAACTTGTGGGGAAAATAAAATAAATAATTTTAAAAAGAGAGTAATAAAAAGAGGCAAAACTACATTAGTCCCTTTAGACTCCATTTGGAGGAGGAAAGGGAGGGAAACACAAGATACTTATAATGTATGCACTACAGCAGAGGACATGGAGAATAAATTAATCCAGCCCTATGAATTATGCTTAATGCATTAAATCCTTTGTTCTGCAGGGCACTCTGAAGGTTCGCAGTTTATGGTCTTTCACAACCAGGTCTGTAATCATTCTATGTGAGATATAAATACACAGATCTAAATTCTGCTCCGAGATCACCATGTACATCTCCAAGAAGTGAATTTCAAGGTTGATCGCTGAGCCAAGAATACTCTCAAAACTTAAAATCCTAACATGAATATATAGACATCAAGTGCAAAAGTTGTGGTCCGCCTTGATGCTTTGCCAAAGGATCCGTATGCTCAGGTCCAAAACACTGTTCAGACCTGTCCATAGTCCAGACTTCACTGTTTTCCCCTTGAACACCATGGGCTGAAATTTAAAACCCAGCAACATTGACCATGAGATGAAAGAGCAGAAACATTTGCTCATCACCAGTGGTTTCATGGCCAGTTTTGGCAGCTTGCAATTTGCTCGGCACCACTCTTAGCTAAACCCAGCAGGGAGTCACTTAACAGGCCTTTGGGAAGTGTGAGAGAAATTTGGCTAGTCAAAAAAAAAAGCACACACAAACACAATGAAGGAAATTGTTGGAACACTTCTGATAAGAATCCAAGCCTATTAAAAACTGCCATATTCAGGAGAAAAATGAACATACATTATTTCACTTGGACTTCCAGAAGTCATGCTTCAGAGGTATAACAACACCACTCTTTGATGTTGCATACAACATCCTTCCTATCACATCATCAAGCCTTAGAAAGCAGACCAAACATGTTTCTTGCACTATTTTGTGAGGTTTATCAGGAAGTGCTAGGATTCAGACTTGGACTCTGCAATTGTTCGTTTACTCTTTATTTATTTAAGAAGGAAGAAAACCCTTAAGTAGGGAATCTCATTTCAAAGATACCCTGGCAAGGCATTGCAGTAGTTTCATATGCTCTATCTGTTATAAAGCATGCATCATGAAGATACACCTAATTAAGATAACACATTATTATCTCAATATCCACATGTCAGATTTGGTATGGAAGTCAGGAATGAAAAGTATCTGACAGCTGATTGTGTCACTCTTCTTGTCAAGATGGCCAATTATCTGAGGAAACTACAAATTCTAAATACTGGGGGAGTGACATAAATAGAATTGCAGCTCCAAAGTAGCTGCAAATGAACAGAAGGAAGATTAAAAGGTGATGTCACTGACAAAAACATTCAGGGTAGGACTCTCACAGTTTGAATGGATAAAAACAGTGGGCTGGGGGAGGAGAGAGGATTAAGAGAACCTGAAGGATCATTTTTAGCTTGCTGCAGGAAGCTTTATGCTTACTTGTCCTTCACTAATTCACCAGTTACCAGTATTACTTTTCATAGAAGCATAGAATGGTTTGCATTGGAAGGAAGCTTTGATGATCATCTGGTTCCAGCTCCCCTGTTGTGGGCAGGGATGTTTCCCTGGTTTCTCAAAGCCCCATCCCACCTGGCTTTGAACACTTCCAGGGAGGGAGTAGCCACGACTTCCTTGTTCCAATGTCTCAGCAACCTAACAGAAAATAATTTCTCCCTAATATCTAATCTAAACCTATCCTCTTTCAACTTAAACCATTCCCCCTCATCCCATCACTACATGTCCTTGTGCACTACATGCACAACTTTTCTGTAGCCCCCTGGAAGGCTACTTGGAGCCTCCTCTTCTCCAGGCTGAGCAACCCCAACTCTCTCAGCCTGTCTTCACAGGAGAAGTGCTCCAGCCCTCTGATCACCTTCATGACCCTCCTCTCCTCCAGATTAGCACCAGCAACTCCACGTCCTTCCTGCATTGCAGGCTCCAGAACTGGGCACAGTACTCCAGGTGGGGCCTCACAAGAAAGGAGTAGAGGGATAGAATCACCTCCTATGACCTGCTGGTCGTAGTTCTCTTAGATGCAGTTCAGATTTTTATTCTTGAGCTCCTTACAGCTGATGCTTTGGCCAATATCCAGCTCAGTGAGGAGCAGTGATTAAAAATCTACAGGTATTAAAATTCTACTGACTGAGGACTTCTCTCAGACATGGTTAAAAGTGACATAAAGTAGTAAGCTTTGATTTACGTCAGTCAGTTTGGAAAAAGTTATGACATAAGAACAGTAACAAGTACCAATAAATGGCACAAAATATAAAATAACCAAATATGGCACCCTGAACCTCTTCAAGGTCCTTCCTCGTCCTGATACCTGGCTGGTGTAAATTATTTTACCCTATGAGCAAGGTTTTTAAATCTTGCTCCAGCTAAGGCTTGTTGTTTTGCACCCTTCAACTTTCACAGCATCTGGTATGGAATGATGTAGTCTTTTGCTGTCTAGCTCACCATATGCAAAGCACTCTTTTTTTTTACCAATTAAAAAAGGCACAAAGCTATTTGAGTACAGTAAAATGCATTTAGTATACTAGTGCCTATCTTACCAAGAACATAAAGTAACAGCTATTCTTAAACAGAATTCACATTTTACAGTCCATGTAAAAAGTTTCTCTCATTTTGCCCTTTTGGAAGCGTTGCATGTTTATGCTAGGACTTCTGAGAGCAGACTAGTGACCAAATCCTGCAAAATCCTCAGAGCACTCCTTTCAGGAACTGTTTTAAAATCCACCAAATCTTCATCTTTCACAGCAAAATATCATGGTTACAGGGTTGTTTCAGGTAAGGTAGCCTGAATCATTACTGTTTACTTAATATTTCATCTTCAAACCAAGAAGGACCTTTGCATTAATTTTTGGCATTTTACCTAAAAGATGATAAAAAGGTCATTATCAAGTACTGGGCTGAGGTTTTCCAGAGCAAAGATCAAATCCTGTCCATGCCACAGCCTTTTAAAGGATACTGAAAAAATATTTAATCACTGTACCTCAGTTTTCAGATCTACAAAACAAGTATTTCTTCCACCTCAGAGCTGTGTTTTGAGGTTAAGATTCATTACTTAAGTTGCCAGGTCTCTGATTTTATGGGCACCATCATCAGAGTGAGTGAGCAGACAGTAAGTCTACAGCCTCAACAAGGACAGCTGTAAACAAATTGTAAGTGCAAACTTTATATTTCAAACCTACAGAAAGGCTAGATTTTACAGAAGGATGAAGACTTAGGAACAGATTTGTATTCCCCTATAAGCAGGCTTGTTACCAGGCAGATTTCAGAGTAACCTACCACACACTTAAAAGACAGGACAAGCATGCGATCAGTCTTTCCATTCACACACCAGTTTTCCCCATGCCTATATTTGATTTCAACATTTAACTACACTCTGCACTTGCCTAAAAGCCACCCACATGCTGCAGTGAGGCTGCATGCGTTTTTAATTTGGCTTTTTGAGTTAGCACACTGCCTGTGCAACACTCCAGTTTTCCCTCCAAAGAGCTCCGTCACAAAGTTCTACAGCACCTGCACGATTCTTTGTATGGCCAAGCAGACCTACTAATTTTAGAAGTATCATATAATGTTCTTCAGAAGAAAATTTTCACACTTCAGATACAAAATAAAACCACAGACTCTATGAGTCCATCTGTGTTGTTCGTGAGCTGCAGTGCCTCAGGACCCTGACAATACATGGGAGGATCATAACGTCAAGGGCTTTTGTTGAAAGTGCTGGATTCCATTTATTTTAATAGGCAAGATTACTGTATAGTGTACCATGGAAATTCACTGGATCAGCTTTTCAAAAGCAGGAGTCCGGACAGTAAAAACAAACAATGTGCTGACAGACTCTAGCATGAAAACCAAGTAATCACAAAAGCACTTTGATATTGCCATCAGCCCCGTAATCTACACACCTAAAAATAGTTTTCATGTCTCCAACATGCTCCCCCTCCCCTTTTTTCCTTCTCTGCTGGCTGAGTTTAGATGCAGCCTTCAAACTGCCAATGGTGCTTCTAGCTTTGATCAGACCTGGTAGAATCACCACTGCCCAGAACTTATGGCAAAGCCAAGGGCAGGAGAAAGGAGCAAAGCTGTCCATGATCCTCCAGTAAGACACAAAACCTCATTTTAGCTCCATTTATTGCATGAACTTTGCAGACTTCTGTGTTTGATTGAGTAGCTTCGCATTCCTGTGATCTAAACTTAGCAACCTCTCCTCGACCGTGCCAGAAGGAGAAGGCTCTACGAGAAGCTTTCAAACCAATATCAATTATTTGAAGAGTGCAGCAGCAAAGCTGTTGCAGTATGAAGGTAGATATCACTACTCAGTAGCTCAGTAATTAACTTATGAATTAATAGTTTGGGGTCTCAGTTTGACTTCAACTTTCCATTTGTTCCTCAGCTGTTGCACTCCATTGCTTGCTGAAGGCAAGTAGTTCTTCTCTTGCTAGGGGAAATAAAGGCATTGCCATATTAAACAAGTGTGTGCGGACTCGCTTTGCCCACGTGCATGCACACACCTTGAGAGGGGTGTTTCCTCCCAGCTGGGAGGGCAGATTACAGAAAAATAGAAACAGTACCTACAGGCTAACATATCTGTGATGTGTTGCACTGCTAGATCTCCTTTCCCACAGCACATTATCAACATGCTATACTGAGTTTTACCCAAGGGCTTGGCAGAAAGCATTCCTGACTCATAACAGTTTCTCTTCACTAGAATGACCAGGGGCAAGTCATACCTAACAAAGTGCCATAAAATACACATACACACACCACTTCGGATCAATTATTTCTCTGCTAAAGGATGTTACTGTGTAATACAGCTTTAAGTTTTCAACTTTGTCATATTTTCTAAACTCTGATCTCTTCGATTTACTTTCAGTTATGTGACATTCCCCTTTAGCAGAGTGAAAGCATGCATTAGCTAAACAATGTGGTTCGGATTTAGTGTTCCCATGCATCATCGTGAAAATGTTTGTCTCAGCAATAGTGTCATTACTGTTACTGGGAACAGCTGCTCTACCATGTCTCCTGATTGTGGAAAGCAGCGTATCATCCTTCCCATACCAGTTTACGAGCAGGGAAATGAAGGCAGGACCATCGAGTTGGAGGTTTATGAGTACATGCTGTTCTGTACCTGGCTTCCTCTGACCACGAAGGAAGCAGAAAGCTCAGCACAGCAAGAGCAGCAGCAGCAACATGATTGTCGCCAAGAGAAATGTAGTTTGGCTCCCTCCACTGGTAGTTTTTCTGACTCTGGGCCGGGGACTAACCTGAGGCTGAAATCCTCCTCTCAGGTGCAGCTCTCTGGCAGCTCAGCTCCATTAGACGTGACATCCTTTACATGAGAATTAGAGCGAGGAGTTCGCTGCTGATCAAGCGGATGTTTAATATCTCCCCTGAGTTTCTGAAGTGGAAAGATGTAGCCCTCAGAGCTCCTGCCAGCACTCCCAGCCTCACTGAAGTAAGTTTCCACATCCAGCTCATCATGAGTGATGGAGTCCCCCTGGGTTGGCCGGGATGGTCACAGCAGTGATGCTGTGTTCCCTGGGCCCATGTAGCTCGGCCCAGGCCAGCTGCACGTTTTTAAGGAAAGCTCACACAACTTGGAGCCATTCCTGGGACTGCAGAGAGCAGCAGGCTTTAGCTCACCTTTCAGAACAAGATCCTCAGAAGTAATTAAAGCTTTATTTTAAGACGGATAAAATCTGTTTTCCAGAAGACTAGACTTTTTAAAACATCTTCAGAGGGGAAGCCAAGCTTTCAGTCACAGGTTATAACTCGGCATTTCTGAAAGTCCGAGCTTTTCAACTACAGGAAGACCACAGCTTTTAAATATAGTTCTTTTCTGCTACAGAGAACTGAAGCCCATCTATTTTTTAAAGGATCTTAGCTGTCCGACTGTCTTCCAAAAACAGGAATTAGGCACCCTGAACACTTTGCATGTGTCAAACAAATCCAGTCTGAGTAAGGCAATTACATAGTCAGTACAGTCCCATCCAGCAAATCAAAATGCATCATAAAGGAGTTCAAACAAAATGAATATAGTAAACTACAAGGATTTTTGACAACTTTACCTGCAATATTTTTTTTGACATTTCTTTCAGGCCCAAAAATATCAATTCCCATCAGCCACAAGTGCTGAAGTTTCAGTAAACTTGATGGGTGGGAAGAGATGAGGTTTCCTAGGTGAAAAAGCCACACATAAAACCCTGGCTCAATGCCAGAAATGTCACAACCTGTACAGAAGCAGCAGAAAACCAAGTTTTACCCATTTATGCTTAGACAGATATATTCTGCACAGTCTGCTTACAGTCAGAGATATTGTGGTTTCTGCATAGTTACTTTTTCCCAATCAAAGTAAATCAAAAAAAAGCCTTCAGCTAAAAGATAGACAAACAAAATGCAGAGTAATGGCTAACAGCTGTGTAGGTAAGAGTGCAAAGACAAAAACAAGGAACCCAGCTTCAGCCTCACAATAGGCGAGCTGCGTATGGTACAGATCTGAGAGGTTCAGGCATTAACAAAATGGCTTATTTGTTACAGTAACATTCCCAAACAAGCTCCTCTTTGCTATTTATTTGTCAGACCAGTAGTTTCTCCAGGAAAATTGTATCATAGCTGTGCTCAAGACAGAAATTCAGATAACTGGGCAGTACTCCAGCTTCTGCCTCTGCACCGCATCTCCTCAAAGGAAATGGAGAGATCAGATCCTGGCCTAATGAGGCACCAGCATCCACCTGCTCTTCTTCAGTGAATACCAGGAGGATTTAATTGCTGTAGAGAAATGCTGTTCCTGCATTTTCCTTGGCAAAAGTGAAGCAAAGCCACTAACATCAGAACAGTCCCTGGGAGGAATGTGGTATTCATCAGTCACAAATGTACAGGAAACCTGTATATAATGAGTATCTCAGAAAAAGAGCACCTAGGTAGAGAGCCCATTGTCATCCGTTTCGGTGGACGAAATCAGAGAGTACATGAGGGCCACGTGTACACATGTGCCCATGTGTGGGAGGCTGCACAGCATGGCAGCAAGGATGTTGCTGATGACCATGAGGTGTCTATCATCACCCTCCCTGCTGAGGTCAGGGGTATGAGGTTTGACAAGACAAAGTGCTGGGTCCTGCACTTTAGTTGCAATAACACAAGAAACTCTGCGGTCTTGGGGAAGAGTGGCTGGAAAGCAGCCTGGTGGAGAAAGGTCTGGGAGTAGTGGTGGATGTCCAGCTGAACAGGAGCCAGCAGTGTGCCCGGGTGGCCAGGAAGGCCAATGGCATCCTGGCCTGTATCCAAACCAGTTTGTCCAACAGGAGTAGGGAAGTGATTGTGCCCCTGGTGAGGCCACAGCTTTAGTGTTGTGTTCAAATCTGGGCACCACTGTATAAGGAAGACATTGAGGTCCTGGAGCATACCCAGAGAAGAGCTATGAGGCTGGGGAGGGGGTTGGAGGGCATGTTGTACAAGGAGCAACTGGGAGAACTGGGGCTCTTTAGTCTGAAGAGAACGTGACTCAGAGGAGATCTTGCTGCTCTCTGCAACTACCTGAAGGGATGAAACTAGCAATGGGACAAGAAGAAATGGGATTAAGTTGTATCAGGGGAGGTTTAGGTTAGATATTAGGGGAAAAGTCTTTATAAAAAGACTGATCAGGCATTGGAACAGGCTTCCCAGAGAGATGGTGGAGTTGCTGTCCTGGAGGTGCTCAGGAAGTGTTTATATGTGGCTCTTCAGGAGATGGTTTAGTGGTTGTGGTAGTTGGATTAGGGTTGGGCTCAATGATCTTGAAGGTCTTTTCCAACCTTAATGATTCTATATTATATCCCAGCTGTGTCCACAAACAGAGAAAAGAAAGTCATTACCTTCAGCTTTTCTTCTCAAATCCTACATGCTTTTTTTTTTTTTTTTTTATAAACTCTGGCAGACAGTGGAGCAGCAAAACACAAGTGATGATGTGTCTAATCTCTTCATCATGTCAAAGAACCACTTCATTGCCCCACAGTGGTCCTACAGCAGTAAACTGTAACATGCATGGAAGTGAAAAAATAGGTCTTTTTTCAGTTTTGGTCTTATAGACACTAGGCAGAAGCATAACTGTATCTTTTCCCACTGGAGGAGGATCTGGAGTCACAGACTAGAGCAGCCAAGTCAAGAGAGAGACAGGGGACCTTCTGGCAACTCCTCAACATGCATTTACAGCCTCACTCTGCCTTCTGGCAGAAACATCCTGGGAAGGAAGGCAGTGGTCCTATCCTCAGGTCTCTCTGAATTCCACCTGGGGTAGAGCTTCCTCCCCCACCAGGAGGGCATGCCATTTAGAGCATGACATTTACAGCTCTCAGCAGACTCTGGGCTAACACATTCATAAAATCCCAGCTCCTTTCCTGCAGTCGCTCGGGGCAGACAGAGGAGACATTTCAGCTGAGCTACAAAAGAAGAGCTTGTGTTATTTTGATGTACAAGCATCACCCTCACTGTGGGAGAAATGAAGGGGGGAAGTCAGTCCCTCAGCCCTGTGGGTTGCACACATTAAGTCAGTCACCCCCATCAGTGCTGTGCATCGAGTTCACCATCCACACCTTCCCCAAGCTGAATTCTGCGAGGGTTTCCCAGGCACGCACAGAGCTCTGCCTATGGCAAAGTGTCAAAAGTATTTCTCTGAGGAGATCTTTGTTTTGGAAACTCACTTCCCAGCTACAGTTTGCTTCCTCTTGGACAATTTTTAAGCCAAGAAGTTTTCTTTAGTAGCTGCTTTTGGTTTTAGTCTCTACTGCTTACTCATCTGGACAAGATAAGAGCTTCAGATTTAGGTGACCCGTGTAAAGCCCTGTTTGGTTATCTCATCTTCATTCCCAGTGGGTAACCATCCAGATCACAAAGAGCTGGAGAAAAATCTGTCCCCATGAAGGAGATCTGGAAAATTAGGGGGGAGTGTTAGGGGAGGAGGGGAGTGAACAGAATTGGAATATCTGGGTGTTTATTAAAGGCCAGCACTGAGGGGCATTTGTAGGCCCCAGCCAAGACTGCTTGGCCACAGTCCTTGCTTTTGTAAGTACTAACATTGACCTCTCCTCTCCAAAGGGTCAGAATCATTCATACGTATTACAAAACACAGAAACTTCTTGTCCTTGCACAGCAGCTCTCATCAGTACAGTTTCCAAGTGTGGGCAGGTACTGAGTAACTTTCATATTCAGTCCAAATTTACAATGTTTCATCTGTGACTATTTCACAAGAAGGAAAGGTACAGAAACACATAAAAATGAGAAACAGTATAAAAAAATGAGCTGCTGCTGTCTTCATGCAAACTTAGCAAATAGTTTCACTCTTTCCCTTCCTTAGCTTTTCCCCCCCTTTTTCAACTAGTACAGACATTTTTGTACTAGGAAAAAAAAAAACGAAAAAGGAAAAGGAAAAGGAAAAGGAAAAGGAAAAGGAAAAGAAAAAGAAAAAGAAAAAGAAAAAGAAAAAGAAAAAGAAAAAGAAAAAGAAAAAGAAAAAGAAAAAGAAAAAGAAAAAGAAAAAGAAAAAGAAAAAGAAAAAGGGAAAAAAAGAAAAAGAAAGAGAAAGAGAAAAAAAAACCCACCATCAAGAATCAATACTAATGACCAAGGCAACTCTCAAAAAAAAAAAGATCATGGCAATTATTCTTGCATTTTCCTTAACATACCTTCTTAAAAACATCCCAGGCAAGCTACATCTCCTCCACTTTAACATTTTTTGTGTGTAGGATGGAAAAACAATTTATCATTTTTCTGCCTGTGGCCATGCCACTTACATTTGGGATGGTATTGGAAGTCACAGGGTAAGAGTTGAGCAGCACCCTTCTCCTTTAAGGAGTTCACAGCATTTCTCCTCTTGGTCTTAGTAGTTACGTGCTGCAAGAGCTGTAATTTTATGAGTGAGATGGAAAACCTGAATCTTAACTACTTATGGTTATGAATACACTAATTCCATGACACATCACATTTTTGGAGGTTTGTTTCAGAGGGTGGCTGCAGAACATTCCCTTCCCGGTATTGGTGAGAAATGCCAAACAGCAAAGTCACCCATGGTCCCTTCTGGGGACAAGGCACACACAGCTCATCACCTAAGTTCTCAGGCTGTTCATCATGACCACTGAGACAAGAAGGGGTGTCATCAGAGCACCCCCAAATACAATTTTTGCTCCCTTCTCTGTATGGGTTTCATTGGAGTGACTATCTAATTTGCCAAAAAAAAGCGCCATTTGCTGCTTTTTTGTCAACCACTTAGAACGTTATCTTGGTTTTACCCAAAACAGTCTAACAACAGCTCATTTATGCTGAAAGTGACAGGGAAATAAAGTTTTTCATTCATCCTTTTTGAAGATCTAATAGAATGTACCATAAAAGAGCTCTGGGAATGAAGCAAACCACAAGCCTACCAGAATGGTCAGGAAGCATCAGCCTTTCTCTTAAGGCACCACTCTTTGGGATGTGCTAATGATCAACCTTCCATCCCCCGTTTTGCTTGTTCCCACACCACTCTGCTCTGCATTAAAAAGCACAACAGTCTTTGCATAAACTCAGCATACTCCTCAGCAGCTTGGGATGCTCACACTGAAGTGATTTGGTGAATTAATAAGGAAATTATGAGGCTATACATTGAATTTAAAAGGGACACTGGCTGTATCCGTTTGTGTGCTTTCTAGTTGTATTGCCTTGGACAGCTGAGGGCTAAAAGCACACTAGTTTATGCTATATACTATCTTCAGATTGGTGAACACTGGTGAATATCACTCAGAAATTTACATTTTAATGCCTCTGCACATTTCTTATTAATAATGTTTATGATAGCATCACTATGAGGGAACAGGTATACGTATCACAACATTTTTTATGTTACTCCTGCGAGTCACCGCAACCTATGTAACTTTCACTGTAGAATTTTCATTACAAGCAGACATTTATCTTCCTAAAAGGTTCAAACAATGTTTTTCTTGTCAATGAAGCAAGTTCACAGTTCCAAAAGGACAGCTGATCACACTGCTATAAATTCGTGTGATCCAGCCACCAGCGGTTCATCCTTGAAAACTTGTTTTAAAGCAAACCGGTAAGTCCTAACCAAATTGTCACTGATGATTCACAGAAGCATATTTTTTCCCATCCAGATCAACAGAAGAAAATACTTTTATTCATGTTTGCTCACAGATAGTCCCCAACTGCCACACAGTTGAGGCATTAAGCCAGGAGTGTATTTTAAAAATTCTCTACAGGAAAAGATGTGAGAATTCTGTGGTCATTCAGGACAAAAGGCACCATGCAAAATATGAAAGAGGATGACATTACAATACACAACTGGGCATATGTTTGTATTACAGTTATTAGAAGCATAATTCATGGGGCTCTGCTGTGAGAACTCCGGTGCAGTAAGAGTTGCATACACATCTCCTCCTTTCCTCTAGGATAATCAAGTTGGAAATTAAGTCAATGACTCTTCCCCCTCGTGACCCACAACTCAAAGGACAGTCTTAAAACACTTTCCTGAAAGGATGAATCCACTTTCGTAGTCTTGTGAAATACAGTACCATAAATACTTCATTTATCAGGAGATTTTAAGGAGATTTTATATGTCCTTTTGGAGTCCCCCGTATGGCAAGGATTCCTTCAGCCTAATTCTTGTTTACCCTAGCACGTTACTTCTAGTGACTTTGTTGCTTATCTCATCTATGATATGATTTATGTTAACTCATTTCCTGTAAAAGCATACACTAATAAAATGAAAAAATTGTGAAGAAGCAGGCCAGCTTTGACTTGGCATGGGACACTTCATGACTCAAATCCTTTTAAATAACTGTTTCACTGAACCTGTAAGGCTCTGAGGGACAATTTTCCTTTTCCATTCAGTTCCCATATGACCATTTCATTGGTGCTCTTTCAACAAACCCCTGATGCAGCAGATAACCTTGTGCTAGAAAGGACCTACAGAAAGGTCCTTGCTTTCCCTGAAGGACACCTGCTGTTCATGATAAAGAAAATAGGAGCAAGTTTAACATCCATCCCAAAAAACAGATGCTTAAAGAAAAAAACAGAAGTCCAGAAACATCACATGACATAAAATTGATTTCATTTTTTTACCTTTTAATAGTTCCCTGGAACACTTCTGCATGGCCTGGCTTGGGCCTGCAAACCACTGGGAATCCGCCATGGTTTGTACTTGCAAGAAGCTGAGCCAGGGAGGCAATGTTTTCCTTCAGGTGTAGGACTCTGACGCCAGACTCCATGACATCCCTGGCAGAGAACAATTCCAGGTTCAACCTGAAAGACACAAAGCAGGCAGCCAGAGGATTATTCAGTAAACAGGAAATGGGGCGTACTGTACCACGTTAGCATTTGACGAGTTTATAATGTGTTCGCAAATTACTTCAAGATGAGAAACTATCTGCTTTATTTGCAGATTTATTTATATGTGAAAAATTAAAAAGAAAAGAAAAGAAAAAAAAAGTAATTACCCAATAAAACTGCTTATCAAGCACTGCTTTCTTTGTGTGAGATATGTGATAAATTCAACCATATGTATGACATGATCATCCTAGACAGGATATTGTAAGGCTCATTTATCAATTTGCATGACTTTTCACATTAAAAAGGATTTCTAATCTGAGCTGAAGTCCTCTGGAATTCTAGCTGATATCACATAGTTTAAAGTTAAGCACTCAGAGAAATTCAGGTTTATAGTTTGGGGTGTAGTTTTTCTTTGCAGCAGCAGTAGCTACTAGAAAGATAGCCCTTTCAAAGATAGCTTACAAATCACATACTGATTTTCCACTATTTTCTAACATTTTTCAGGTTCTAGGCAGTTTTAAGAAATATGAACACCCAAAACTGAAAAATGTAGGTACCCAGTATTTCTGACAGTAAGGTGAAATGGAAAAAAAAAAATTAAAAAAAAATACTTCCTGCAAAATTTAGCAGAAGTCTCTATAGAATTAGAGTAGGTCAGATTCTGATAACTGACAAGTCAATTAACTGCTCTAGCTTTAAGTTCCTTTCATATTTTCTGCTTTTAAAAAAGACCTTTAATTACTCTGACTATCATCTGGACACACCATAAGCCAGAATGTCCTGTTCAGAGGCAGACTGACACAAACTACAGAGTCAATTGGAGCATAAATTTGCCCACATCCTGTTTTACCAATGTACCTTTCATCCCTGTGGTAAAAGCAACCCTTTCCATATGCTGTTAATTATTGTCCTCCCTCCTGACAGACACAAGGTTATTTTTGCAAGCCAGTTACTCTGATGGTTTGTGATGTGACCACCTGCCCACGACTTAATGAACTGAGAAGACAGTGCAGCACATACATGGCACCTACACAGCTGTGAAACAAATTTCTTCTTCTTCTTTCAAACTCGGATGGATTCAAGTGAATCCTGAAAATGAACAGCTAGATGTGTTGCATCATGTCATAGCCATCCCCAGTTACATGAAACAGACCATGGACAATGAAAATTTGAAACACCATCTTGATTACAAATACGTGTTACAAGGGACCAAGGCACCAACTTACACAAAAATTAACCTATCTGAACCACGTTTTCCTTCTGAGCTAAAAAGAGTAGCAGTTCACCTTACAAACCGAAATGGCTGAGAACAGAATGTAGAATCAGATAGTGAAAACAAAACCTAAAAATCCCAGAGAGAGGAATTTCTTCATTATTCTTCTCACTGAGTACTACCAGTTGATGCAGCACAAATGATGGAACTCAGAGGGAACCACAGGTGCTGCTCAAGAGAAGTTGCTGTCAGAACTATGCTGCTGTGGCTGTTTGTTGGGTAAAACACTTAAATGGGAATTTTATTTTTCCTAAATGAGTAGATTCCTGTTTACCCTCTGCCTCTTCTCCATCTCCATAGGCCAGGTAAAAATCTGTATTTGCCTTCCTTAAGCTTTGTCTAGAAATACTATACACTGTATTACTATTAAAAGTACTGTAGCTGGCAGAGTGGACACAGTGTGAAAACATGATTAATGGTAATAGCTACTTCCTGCATTACATTAAATATGTGCAAACCCTGAATGATCTTTAAATAATAGCAACGTGAATAGTGTTACATTCCAGCACTTTCTAGAGTGTCTTTCTCAGCAGCACATAGGTTTTCCATCTTCACAACTTTACAGTTTTGTTCTGTTGCACAGAAAGCAAATATTCTACATTATTACAGATGCCCATGAAGCATTCTTAGGTTTTGTCAAATCAGCCTTTTGTATGAAAGTGAGGAATAGCTCATTATATGGTTCTGTGATCTTGCCTTTCTCTGGAGTTGTAAAGTGACTGCCTTGTATACAGTAACTAACTGTAGACCATGACTTACCATGTAAGAGATGTAAGAACACATTAAGGACTGGCACTGATTTGCTGTTCATTGTCAGTGACATTTCTTTCAATTAGTCTTCTTTCTGTTGCTGTAAAGAGCAACCTTGCTTTGGGGTTGAAGGAGAAAAGCAAGGAAATGAGTTGTTTTATGAAAGACAGTTACAAGGCCAAACATCTTTTTTAAATTGGCTAAAGAAAGCCATTATCACTGTATTGTTTCTCAGAAAAACACCAAAATAGAGTTGTATCTGTAGGATCATAAGAATCAAGGATTGTTCAAGCCAGAAGGGACCTCATTAGTTCTGTAGTCCAACCCTCGTGGAGATTAGACTCAGCCACATGTTCTTGGCCTTTCTCAAGCCAGGTCTCAAAAACCTCCAAGGATGGAGGCTGTGCAACCAGCCGGGGCAGCCAGTGCCATTTCCCCATTGTCCTCAGGGTAAAAAGGGTATTTCTTCATATCCAGTATAAACATCTCTTGTATCAACTTGTGCCCATTCTTTCCTCTTCTCTCACCATACACCACAGTGAAGACCGGATCCATCTTCTCAATATGCTCTCCAGTAGTTACAGAAGAGGGGGTGCAGGTGGAGCAGGCACACTATTAGGTGCCTTCGAAGGCAAGTCCAAGTGTTCTAGCCCTGACCATCCCAGCTTGGCAACATTTGCAGTTGTGTTGAAAGTACACTTCATTGTCTCCTCCATATCTTTTATGAAAACGTTAAGCCAGGGACAGACAGAGCAGTGCTCCACTTGTTAGGCCTCCAGGCAGTGTATGATCCATTAACCACCACACTCTAAGCTCAGCCACCCAACCAGTTATTTTACCATCCAGTTGCTCAGACACATCTTATCTTGGATGCAAGAACATGATGTCGACAGTGTCAAAAGCCTTGCTAAAGTCAAGGTAAATGACATCTACTGCTCTCCCCAGATCCACAAACCCACTCATTTCTGCATAGAAGGCAATCAGATAAGTCAGGCATGGCTCACCCTTGGTCAGTCCATGCTGACTGTTCCTGATAACCACAGTCTCCTTTATGTGCCCAGAAACCTGTTTCAAGAGGAATGATTTTCCCAGTAACAGAAGTAAGAATGACTGATTTGTTCAAACGTGTCTCAAGACAGATATGAGAGGTTAACCCAACACACTCTGACAACCAAAGCAACCTTCAGGAAACTATGTGTGGCCACCTGCCAAAGGGGCTGAGCTGTGTTAGATAACAGTCAGTCAATCAGTAAGTCAGAAGTAGGCAAAACTTAGCTCCAAGTATGGTCGTGATCTACCTTAGCCCGTTTCTAAATCACTGCATGATGTCCTCAAAGCTATGGTATATTCTGTAACGCAGCTGATAGTTTTCTAGGCTGAACTTTTTTGCCTTTCTTGATCAGAGGCACAACACTTGCCATTCTGCCATCACTGGGAATCTCCCCCAGTCTCCATAACCTTTCAAAGATAAGATAGCAGCATTGCAAGCACATTGGCCACATCTCTCAGCATCCTTAGATGTAGCCTATCTGGTCTCAACAGACTTCTATGGCTCAGCTTTTCACAATTCATTCCTCACTCAGTCCTTAGCTACTGCTGGTAGTTCTTGAAGTCTTACACTAAAATCAGTGACGTGGAAGTCTTTGTTGGTAGACAGAGGCAAGCAAGGCGTTGAATGTCTTACTTATGGGTATTGTTACTAAATCATGTGTTCTCCACCTGCTTCCAGAGCACTAAGCCTATTTAAGCCTGCACACTAGCCTTTCAAGCCTGCAGACTTGAAAGTGGAGAAGGAGCCATTTTCTTACTGCAAGGAGTGACAGTTCCACAGCCTTCCCCATCATGGCAGTCACCATTTGCTACCCACAACCTACCCTGGTATCCTCATGCCACTCCTTCTGTGTAGCTGGGGGTTCAGGCTGCTGTTCAATGGGTGTTTAACACACCTTTCTGAGGACCAGCCTTCCCAGCAGCAGCAAAGATCCAAAGATGGCAAAGGAAAATCACAGAAAAGCCAGGAGGAGAATACAGACAGTGAACATGAGCATAAAAAATTATCCCAGGCACCTACATGCACACTAGTCTACCATTGGTGGGTCCCCTCTCCTGAACAACAATGATCATGCCCAGATGCCTCCCAAGGACATTTCACTTGGCTGATGAGTGTCACTGCTGCTGCACTCTCATGTTTATACAACAAAGCCCCCATTTTCATGATGCAGTTTCAAGCAAGGACATTTCATTTACAATTTGAAAATGCCTTTTGTATGGAAGAACAAGAGGTACTTGGGTTTTATCAAATAGATCTTTCTCACATGGTTAGATTTACCTCAAGCTACAGCTACAGAGTTGTAGCTCCACTGCCAAAATAGATCTAGTATATAAATTTTTCTCTTACAGGACTGTGAGAACATTTTCTCCCAAAAATGTAATTCACTACAGTAGCATACTGTGTTAGAGTATTAGGGCTATTTCACCAAAGTTATGATATCCAGGTTTCAGGTTCCTTTCAAAAGCACATCCATGAGACTGGATACAACATGGAATGAAGACAATCTGCCTTATGACCTAAACAAGGCAGTCATTTGGTACAAAGCCAGTATCCCTGCATGGTAAACTGTCTTGAAATGATTCATGAAAATGTAGTTTGGGCCCTCTTGCTATTAAATCCAGAGGAAGTTTTCCCAGTGAAATAAATTGTTCAAGATCTAACCATAACAGATCTAGTCATAACATGGAGGTTTCCTTACACAAAAAACAATACAAGGGAACCTTTCTTCTAATAGGGTTGACTCTACATTTTATGCAAGTTCCACGTGATTAAAGGGACGTAGAGAGGAGTGGGAAAGAAGTATAATCCTAACTCAAACGCAGTCCAAGGACCAAGGTGCATGAGAAACCAGGCAATGCTGCTTGCTTGGATTTATTTATTCACAGACTTGCCCTCAGCTTTTTTAATGGTCCTCCCATCCTCCTCTTTCTGCAATGAGAATGTTTACCCATTGGCTTGCCACAGGCCATCCTGCTCCGGACAGCTGTAGGTTTTATTTGGGCTTCTTGTAAACCATTGTTTTATTGCCCTGACTGGCCGCCACATCTTGTATAAATAGTTCTCAGGAGGCTGTTTTGGGGGTTGCTTAATGCTTGCGGTGATTTTTTGTCTGAGCATGGTGAGGACTCTGAACAGTTGAGGGGGCAGGCTGCTTAGCTTAAGGGAACATTATCAGGTCAGACTTCATTAAAATTACTTGCCTGTGTTATGCCCCAAGTATTAGAGGTCCTACTACTCATGCATTTCCTGAGACTGGTGGGGGTTTTTAATTACACTTCATTTGGCCAGAATTATTTACTAAATAAAGGGTCTAGAAGCACAAATCTTGTGAGGAGCAGCTGAAGGAACTGAGGTTTTTTAGCCTGGAGTAAAGTAAGCTTAAGGGAGCCCCTATCTTTCTCTACCACTATCTGAAAGGAGGTTGTAGTGAGGTGGGTTTGGTCTCTTCTCACAAGTAACAAGTTATAGAACAAGGGAGAACGGCCTCACTGCCAGGTGAGGTTTAGATTAGGTATTAGGAAAAACTCTGTCACTGAAAGGCTTGCCAAGCACTAGAACAGGCTGCCTAGGTATGTGGTGGAGCCACCATCCCTGGAGATATTTAAAAAACCATGTAGATGTGTTGCTCAGAGACATGGTTTAGTGGTGGGTTTGGCAGTGGTGGATTTACAGTCGGACTTGATGATCTTAAAGGTCTTTTTCAACCAAAATTATTCTATGATTCTATGACATTTTCATTCTAGTGCAGAACCAGCCACGCTGCTATGAAGCCTTGTAGCTGCTACTACATTATAAGTACAGGTTATTCATATTAGCTTTCAGTCTCTCTATCATCTTTAAAGGAACCGCACTGTGAATAATCTCACAACATTGCAGGAAGCTGTTTACATTTAAATCAATTTTATATTTTTTCTTAAAAAGTTATGGAAAAGATATTTCTACATTCTTGTCACGGGCCCACCAATTTTCTTTTCAACAAGACATTTGGTAAAAGCCAACAATGAAAAAGCGTATCCAAAAGTTAAATGCTAGTATTGATCTTACTACATAATGGGATAGTATATATGTACCACAGAAATGTTAATCATGTGCAGATGACTGAATTCAGTAGTTTTGCTAGTGTATTCTGTGAAAAAAATGGTTCTTTGAGTATGCTCACAGAATACCACAGAGATCAATAAATGGAAACAAAAAGCTCAATAAAACGTCCTTACGCTGGAAAAGGACACCACTTAAATTAATTTTTAAATTTATTTGCTCCACTCAGTGCTAACCCCAGAAACAGACACATTTAAACTGATTTAAAGTTAAATTAGCCTAATAAAATCACTGTGTGCATTGATGTAAGCCCATGCATGCTAGTGATGTGCTTTTGTTTAATTGGATCTATTCAAAATCAGTTTCCAATGGAACATTGCATGGCAGACAAGGCCTACAGCTCCTTGGTATCATTGTTTTAGATGAACACTTAACCGAGTGAGAAATTCTTCTAGTTAAATCATGAGACAAAATTTTTGCAGAGTTCAGACTCCGTTCAGTATATCTACAAATATTTATATTGACTGTAAGATGACAAGGTTCCCATCATTCCCTGGTCCTGGCTCCCTCAGTATCCTTAAATGAGGGGACATTTGGCTATTTTGTCTAAAGGCCTCTTGATAGTACAGCACTTACTGTGAAATGTGTTGTTTGGGTTAGCTGAATGTCTCTGTCACTTCTTTCCCAGAGAGGATTTGAAAGTTATTTATGTTTAGCAACTACTGTATGTTAAAGACAAATGGATTTCCACATGGTCTCATAATCTGCTGGGAAACTGTCCCTCTCTAATGCTTGAAAAATTGCAGAACAAAAGAAAAAAATAATGAAGGAAACAGATAAGAAAGCTTTTGTGTTTTGGAAAAATGAATTTGGGGTAAAGGAGGATATGTTGAATGTTGAGGGGTGTTCTGCCAAGATCTTGCTTCTGTGTTCCCTTATTCCTTATGAAGTTTTTCCCACCAGCACTGTCAGTATAAAATAATACCAAGTTTAAAAAATAGCAGCTTCTACCCAGTTCACCTGAATGTAGCTGTTTAGACAAGGGCATTTTGCCTTACAAAAAAATTAATGAAGTTGTGCATGACACCTTGGTATCAACCGGGAAAACATCATGTGAGTGGATCCACATCTGGAATTACTCAAACAGCAGCTTAAAACCTATGAAACAGTAAAAAACACTAAGATTATAGCTTTTTACTTAGTTTTACAGTGCAAGTCAAAAAGAAAAAAAATTTACCAGTGTAGCCAGGTCAGTATTAAGGTGTGTGCAGGCACCTAAATATTCAGAGCTATTGATAGTGCCTGCTCACTACTTCCCCACAAACCTGAAGGCATCTCAACTCACATGGGGTTTTTATTCAGAACGGTGCATTTCCCCATGTGATGAGTAGTATGTGTGGAAATGTCCTGGTCTGAACAAGCAGCTGCCTGGCATGCATCTGCTCTCAGCCCTTACACATGTATCAACAGCAAGTCCAACACAAGGCACTGCACCATGGCCACTGAAGAGTGGTGTCCAACAGGTGGAACAGAGAGAACACATATGAATGAGTAAAAATGTACAGAGAGAGAAAGGTCCAAAGACAGATTACCTATCTTGATGTCTAATGGGTTAACTCTAGTGGACATACTACTTATTGTTGTTATTGTCTTTAGAATGGGAATGATTCAGCTATCCTTGTATTTTCCAAATTATTATCTGACCCTGTAGGAATCTTTTCCTTAAAAAAAAAAAAAAAAAAAAAAAAGTGTTAAGCTTGTGTTAAATCCATCTACCCTTTGCTTTATAACCAACCAGAGCCAAAGAAAGCAATTTGTCAAAACGACACAAGTACAAGCTATTAAATTCAAAGAAATATTTCAAACACACTTCCACAGGAATAAAGTGAAAGAAGTAAATTGATCCCTAAAATAAGGACCTTGTGATCTTGCTTATTAACTAAAGAAACTGGGAAATGCATGTTTTCTGTATACATCATTGCAGAAGGGAAATACAAAATTTTCCAAGGGAAATTCACAAAACTCTAAGCTGGCTCTTGAAGTTTGAATACAATGACATGATGAGTTTCTTGCAAATATATGCCAAAAAAACTAATCCAAATTGGAAAGGGGAGAGGAAAGCTGCTTTGAAACAGTTTTTATGAAAGCTTCATTCAGAGCCTCCACCCTCATGTACTGTACCAGCCACCTTAGCTTTTCCACTCTCCCTGGTCCAAGAAAGCACCAACTAGTATATTAGAAATGCTGGCTCTAAAATGTTTGGAATTGACAGTGACAGCAATATATGCTTTAATAATCAGACACAGATTACCAGATGACCCTTCAGCCCAAATGATATACAGAGATTTAGGTCTAATAGATTACAAAATGAATAAACTAAAGTAGTATGGATAGGAAAAAAATATGAAAATATTTCAAATTGCTCAAGCCCTCTGAGAATCAGGCACTTTCTGGTGGAAGATATAGCCAGGTTATTAAAACATAATATTTGGTATCTGGAGATGCAGATTATATCCTGTTCCAAGCCCAATAAATAGATGCTTTTGACACTTAAAACCAGGATTTCAAGAAAAGGCATTTCTCATTACAGCTGTACGATCAACTTCCTTGGGAAAGGCATTTAACCCCTCAAAATCCATCATTCTCATTTCTAAAATAAAGCTAGATCATTTCTTACATTACAAACACATTGGGAACATTGGGAACCATAATTAACTTCTTATAAAAATACTTCAAAATACAAATTTCTACATATCACAAAAATCACAGAGTGTTAGGGGTTGGAAGGAACCTCAAGAGATCATCAAGTCCAACCCCCCTGCCAGAGCAGTACCACCTTGTGCAGGTCACACTCTTAGGAACATGTCCAGGTGGATTTGAATGTCTCCAGAGCAGGAGGCTCTCTGATCTCACTGGGCAGCCTGTTCCAGTGCTCTGTCACCCTCACAGTGAAAAAGCTTTTTCTTATATTTACACAGAACCTCCCGTGCTCCAACTTGAATCCATTACCCCTTGTCCTATAATTGGTCATCACTGAGAAGAGCCTGGCTCCATCCTTCTGATACTCACCCTTTATAGATTCATAAACATCGATGAGGTCACCCCTCACTCTCCTCCAAGCTGAAGAGCCCCAGCTCCCTCAGCCTTTCCTCATAAGGGAGATGTTCCACTCCCTCAGTCATCTTGGAGGCTCTGTGCTAGAGTCTTTCAAGCAGTTCCCTGTCTTTCTGGAACTGAGGGGCCCAGAACTGGACACAATATTCCAGATGTGGCCTCACCAGGGCAGATAGGGGGGAGGAGAACCTCTCTCCACCTACTAACCACCTCCCTTCTAGTGCACCCCAGGATGCCATTGGCCTTCTTGGCCACGAGGGCACGTTGCTGGCTCATGGTCATCTTTCTGCCCACTAGAACACCCAGGTCCCTTTCCTCTGTGCTGCTCTGTAAGAGATCAGTCCTCAACTTATACTGATCCACGGGGTTGTTTTTTTCCCAGATACAAGACAATACACTTGTCCTTTTTGTAATTCATTGAATTTTTCCCTGCCCAGATCTCCAGCCTATCTAGGCCCCTCTGAATGGCAGCACAGCCTTCTGGGGTGTCAGCCACTCCTCCCAGGTTTGTGATATCAGCAGTCTTGCTGAGAAGACACACTCTCCCATCATCACAGTCATTGATAAAGATGTTGAACAGGAATGGACCCAGCACTGATCCCTGCGGGACTCCACCAGTCACAGGTCTCCATCTGGACCCTGCACCACTGATCACCCCTCTTTGGGCTCTATTGTGTAGCCAGTTCTTAATCCATCCCACTGTGGATTCTTCTACCCCACATTTCTTGAACTTACTTAAAAGGATGTTATGGAAGACTGTGTCAAAAGCCTTGCTAATCATAGAAGATTCAGATTAGTCAAGCATGATTTCCCCTTGGTAAATTCATGCTGACTACTCCTGGTAACCTTCTTCTCTTCCATGTGCTGAGAGATGACCTCCAGAACAAGCTGCTCCATCATTTTCCAGGGATGGAGGTGAGGCTGACTGGTCTGTAATTGCCTGGATCTTCCTTCTTGCCCTTTTTGAAGTCTGGAGTGACTCTGACTTTCCTCCAGGCCTTCCTTTTCCTTCCTTATCCCCAACACTACAAATCAGCTTCCTCAGGTTTTTTCCATCTGCTGTCACTTTCATTTCCCATTCACTTACTGTCACAACTCTATGTACTGAATGGCAGCAGCTAATAAAACTATCCTCATGGTTTTATGGCTTTTTTTATTAAACTACTTCAATTCTGTAGCTTTTTTTTTTTTTTGCCTTACTTGTGCTGTGGCTTTGTATAGACTCAGTGTACTGAAGTACAAGTCTCCCTTGTGATTGTGTGAAACAGCATTCAATGGCTTTGCAAAACTGGCGTTATTTCTAAAAAGACTATTTCATTTCTCAAATATGCTGAAATTCATTATAATATTTTGTGTCATCTTTTGTTTCTTCTTGGTAAATAACTCTTTCCATCAGGACAACCACTATGACAAACTACTAATATTTATGAGGATGTAGCAACAGTCAGAAACAGAACAGGAAAAAAAAAAAAAAAAAAAGAAAAAAAGGCAGTTACATGTGAACAGCAAAGGGAACCCATTTCAGCTTCAGGTGAACTTGGAATCAGTCCCCAGTGCCAGAATGAAGATGATATCCTTACATGTAACTTGGGAATGCTGAGGTCTAACTCTGACATAAAAAGATGTCTGTATTCCCATATCCAGCAAAGACCCCCAGAGGATTTCAGATGCTTCGAGTCAGACCCACCATTCATTGAATGAGTTCAAACAGTTGTTCAATGACATCTTCATGAGATCTGCTGCTCTGCCAGCACAGCTGGCTTTCTGGTGGGGTTGGCTGACTTTAAATGGAAACTGTCAGTACCTCCCAAATGGTGGCCAGACACCAGAGCAGACTTAAACAATTAGTGGAATACCCCATCCGATGTCTGGATGTGTATGTGCGTGCTCCACCTGTGTCCTACCACATCTGAAGGCTGTGGTGGTACCTGTTCAGGCAGCAGGCAGCTTGTCCTCCCAGGTGAGCCAAAAGAGAGTCAGTCTCCTCCTCACCGGGCCAGCAGAAGCTGTTTCAAGTTTCCTGGAGCTGGAAGTGGCTGTGTGGATGGTTTACATAAGGGTCTGTAGGAGCCGGAGAGGCTCGTTTGCTGCCCACCAGTGAGCTGTGAAACACAGGTGATTAGATCCAGATGCTGCTTCAGGGCCTTTCCTTCTGCAGAAAGTGTGCAGAAGCCACTTTTCAGTTTCATGGGATTCTCCAGAAATGGGAAACACACCAAAAGTCAGAGCGGATTTGTCATCCCTCACTCAGCATCAGTCAAGAAGCTGTGGAAGTCACGAAGGCATCTGTGGAAAGGCTTCTCCGTCGTACAACAGGATCCGTACCCATGGATCTTACAGCAAGAACCAGAACCTCATATTAAGTTCCCATCCCCTCTCACAGACAAATCACAAGTATGCCCAATATGTCTGCCAACCCTATGACAGTCCCGTACACACTCAGGTACTTGCTTTGGACTAGAGAAGTGCTTTGGGACAGAAACCAGGGGAACAGGATAGCTGCTTCAAAATTCACTATATTTCATCTGCTTGTCCATGCCTTCAAACTTTCTCCCTAAGGTTTTGACAAAATGCACCAAACCAGTCTTCCAAAACTTCTTATAAGTTTGCTTCTGTCAAAAATCTCATTAGAAGAAAAAAAAAAAAAAAAAAAAAAAAAAAAAAAAAAAAAAAAAGATGTAGCTGCATCTACCTGATAATTTAGAGTACAACATTCAATTGTAAATTCAAGATGCTTTCTTTTTAGCATGTAGTGATCACAATCAGTACATAATCTTGGTAGGACTTCCCATCTACATTTTGCAAATTCAGAGGTAGGGTGTAATCCAGTTTTAGTTGTTCATGGAAGAAAGGGGCAGACAGAGAAGCTGAGCCTGAAGTCTCCAGACAAATCAGCTAGTATAATTTCTTACAGCCTGAAAACCACTCCAGTATAAAACATTTTAGGTCTCATGGAAAGGCAATTGTGCAAATATAAAGGTCCTGTGTAAACAGTAAAGTAATTGCAAGTTCCTCCAAGGATTTCAGTCAGACAGCTTGTTGGAGCATCTTCACTATCTTTGTCATTATTTTTCTGTATTCATGCTTCTATTGTATATATGTAGTTATGAGCACTGCAGTAACAACCAACACATCAGAATCCAAGTGCAGTCAGTCAGAAATGTGCTATTCCTCAACCTCCAGCCCTTTCCATCAAAGGAGGGTGCTACTGGCCAGGTTTCCTTGAGCCCTTGGTCCTCCTCCACTGCTCTGTGTCAGTGCAGTTCTGCACCTTGAGGGCACAGCATTAGCTCAAGATCTCATCCAGTACACTTTAGGAAAGGGAACAGCTAATGGTGGAAAAGGTTTATTTTAGACTGGAGGAAGGGCTATACCTGTTGGTATTCACTGTAGCAAGGGGAGAGTAATTTGTTTTATTTGTTCAGGCTCGACTCTAAAAGTAAACAGAAAAAGAACCAGAATCTTGGGCACCTTTATATTGTTTTACCAATCTAAATAAACAAAGTCATTTTGATTCATGTAGTACTGTTAGGTAGCAGCTTCATTAAGCAGTCAAAACTAGAGTAGGTCAAAAATCATCTTCTGGAGTTCACAAGAAATTTTACCTTCACAAAAGGCCTTTTGTTTAAGAGCCTGACAATACTAGTCAAAGATAGATGTAGGCACTATTTTCCCTTCTGTAACTGAAATGATTGCAAAATTATTTGGTTTTACCAAAACAACATAAGGAAATGGGGCAGACCCAAAACCAGAATAGCCACCCATCAGTCTTCTACTTCCTTCCATACAACCCTTCTCTTCCTGATTATCTGAGTAATCTGATATGTATGCAATTTTACTGTTTGCATGCAATTTTTTTTCCTAAAAGATGTTACTCAAATTTGGACATGGAAATCACTTCATATTAAATTTGTAATCTGGGGTAAAATTTAACATTGCAGGTTGGGCAGGAAATGGGCTGACAACAGCCCTGAGGGGGAGCTGGGGATGTTGATTGATAAGAAGGTCAACTTGAGCTGCCAATGTGTGCTTGCAGCCCAGAAAGACAAAAGTATCCTGGGCTGCACCGAAAGAAGTGTGGCCAGTAGGTTGAGGGAGATGATTCTCCTCCTCTACTCTGCTCTTGTGAGTCCTCACCTGGAGTACCGGGACCAGTTCTGGAGTATCCAGCACAAGGACATGGAGCTATTGGAGCAAGTCCAGAAAATTATCACAGGGCTGGAACACCTCTCCTATGAAGATAGGCTGAGAGAGTTAGGGCTGTTCAGACTGGAGAAGAGAACACCCCAGGGAGACCATATAGCAGCTTTCCAGTATCTGAAGGTGGTGAGACACTGGCACAGGTAGCCCAGAGAAGCTGTGGCTGCCCCCTCCCTGGAAGAGTTCAAGGCCAGGTTCCATGGTACTTTGAGCAACCTGGTCAAAGGGAAGGTGTCCCTGCCCATGGCAGGGGAGCTGGAACTAAATTAACTTTAAGGGTCCTTTTTAACTCAAACCATTCTATGATTCTATGATTGAAAAATTCTGAGAAAGCAGTGCCTCTGGTCTCTGAAGATTAAGACTGAAAAGGCCCAGTAGGTCATTTTGTAGACCACTCAGTGTCACTGAGCCTTGTTTTTCACCAAAATCCTATAAAGAGAGAGAATCAGACTTCCTGAAAATGACAAAGCTAAGTAGCCTTGTTCATCACCACCTGTCATAGAGCAAAAAATATATTGGTAGCAAATATTCAGGCAGTAACTCTTGCCCAGCTGGAAGGTCACCTTCCATTCATGTTCTGATTAAGACAGCCTTCTTCACACACTCTCATGTGCATCAAGCCTTCAACTTGCTTTTGTAGGAGCAATTCTAGACCAATTGGAGCCAAAGCCCAGTGTGAAGGCCCGAGCACAACCAAGTGAGCTAGTATCAGCCTCTTCTGGAGTGTAAAGGACTGCAAAAGGAGACAGGCTGGACCTTCCCAATAGGTCTGCAGAAGCTGGTGCCGGGGCAGGAGGGAGCAATAAGTCCTTTCACCCATCCCACGTGGGCACCACCAACCCAATGTTATAAGCAAGGTGAGGCTGGGCTGTTCTTCCATGCACGTAGAGGGACCTGTGGCTCTGCCACAGTGCTTTTGCCAGAGGGACATACTGCTGGTGTAGTTGCGCCTTAGGTAATAAGATCACAGTAATCTCAAAACCCAGCACAAAAGAATAGGCAAGAAGGCACTAATAAGTCCTTTGCCATGTTTGCTTAAGCCTGATATAGAGGCAACTTAAAGTCCAAATGTAATTTTAATAAATCTCACCCACATCTCAACACCTTCCCTCCATCTTTTCTGTAGCAGCCAGGGTTCTCCCTAAACAAAGCGTGGCCTTGATACAGCAGCTCCATTTTGTCCTTTATGTAGCCAGAACAGGATTCAGCTTCCACCACAAACACTCTACAAAGATGGGCTGGATGCCTTCTCATGCAAAAACATTGCCAAGTCCACTCCCTAATGATGCCTCACAGGATGAAAGCACCAAGCAGCCATGAAACACACCATCTTCTCAAAGAGGTGGGACAGGATTCACCACATGCATCTTGGTAATTTGTCTTTGAATGAGTACTTGTGTCAGCAAGATAGCTAAGAAATCTTAATGTACTTGCTAGTCTAGACCCAAATCAAAAACACCCTCTTCTCCTCCCCCTCCCTGCCCTGCTTAAAGTCTGGTGATTTTCAAAATCCAAAGCCTCATCAAAAAAGTTCACTAATTATCCCAAATTTTATAACAGGCCAAACCAGGACCCTGAACCCCAAATAACCCTCAAACTCGGGCTGGCGGAAACTCTGGACCCAATGCCTGTGGTGTAGGCTAAGGCAAAACTAGCAGGGAGAAAGAAAAAAAATGTATGCCTTGCTCCATGGATCTTTAATATAGGGCCACCTCTGATACACTTTCAAAAATATAATGAGACTACTATAATATATATTCCAGTGAAAATTCTTGGCTCCCAAAACCAACTTTATATGGTATGCAATACAGAAACACCCAGGAGATGCTATAAGAACTTTGACAAGGCTAATACTAAGCTAGAACAAAACAGAACTACTGGCACCAGCTCCACTCAGCTCTTAAGTAAACTTGTCCCATTAAAAAGTAGCCTCTAAGATATTTTCTCTCTGAAGTGTATAGTAGCTTATAAAAAGCAGGAAGGGTTGCCAAGTCGTAGATGTGTTGAAGTACTCCTTACCCTCATTAAAGAACATTCCCTGGCAGCCAGCAGCTTTGAGTGCTCCAATGAAACAGATTTTATACAGGGAGGTGTTTACAGTGGTGTGCAATGTAGCTGGAAATCATGGCACACTGTAGCAGCCTTGTACCAGATACAGCTGTGCTTGGAGCATCATCACCCAGGGCACAGGATACAATAGGCAGGTGATCGGTGAGGTTCCAAAAAAATAATGAGTATTAAGAAAAAAAAATCTCAAGCCTCTGCTCCATAAGAACAAAAGCATCCAGAGATGCCATTGCCTAAATACAAATTAGGTAGTGAAATACCACTGAGTATCTGGCTCTCACTTCCACCAGTTTCATACACAACTATTTACAGGGATGTCTTCACAGTAAGTATGTACATCATTTAGCTTCTTGATGTACCCACTGATTTCCACAGCAGTTAGGAATTAAATTCCTTTGTGGATCTGGGCCTTAATGCCACACCCTGCCTTGTTCAGATAAAGACTTTTTTCTCAGTTCAGTGTCAAACACATCTTCTGCCTGGGGATGTTATCCAGCCCTGTACGAGGAATCAACAAATGATCAAATAAAGATAATCCTTAACACTGATGAAGAACTGGGAAAGAGAAGATCCACAGTTTCTCTCTAACAGTAACTTTCTCAGGGCTGATAACCAAAAAACATGCATTCACTTGAGTTTCTCTTTTCCCCTCCCAGCTACCAACCAGGCACTGCTTTCCAAAGGATTTTCAGTTTCAGTTGAAGAAGGACCCAAACTTATGTGGCATTTCTATGGTGTGTAAGCAAGGCACTAGTTAACCAGATCTTTCACTCTGCATAAGCAAATTACAAGTTGTCATCTGTTTATAAACACATGCTAGCTACTAGTTCCTACAAAGCTAACTCCTATGTTTGTTATAATTTGGGGAATCCATCAATGCACAGTTTGTACATTTTGACATTTTTTATGGTGTAATTAATATTGAGCCAAGAAGACATAGGACCTGTCACACAGGTAACTGTGTTACCTACACTTGCCCAGAAGAGCAAAAACATTACAAAGCCTCAGCCAAGCTGACACAACCAGAGAAAGAGTGTGGCCTGTGCAAGATGACATGTGGGGGTATGCACTTGAAGATAAAAATACTCCCAAAGTGTGGTGGAACTTAAAACCAGCAGAGCTTCACATATTCTGGGTGGTCAGTGAGATAAAAGAATGACCAGAGAAGCAGACAGGCTCCCACAGCATCTTGATAGCTGAAGAAGGAGAGAGACAACAAATGAGAAATCTTGGTCTGCAGGGAAAACACATAGAAAGAGAAGTCACGGCCAGGCACCTTTCTGTAGAACTTTGACTTACGTTCCAAGGATGCTCAGAAGTGATGAGGAAACAGAGATAAGGAAACATGTACAGAGACTAATATTTTTTTAACTGTCTTTTTGAATACTTACAAAGATTGTATGTTAGGCTTCATAATTAACTTCAATTATCACTTCTTTTTTTTTTTTCTGTACTTGTAAGAGGCAGATTATAAATCCACAGTACCTTCAGGTCAATATTCAGGGTTTGGGATGCCTAAGATATATGACAGATCTAAGCATCAGTCCAAATCTTGGAGGTCTAAGGTGGCTGGATGGCAAAGCTTAATTTGTTTGAGGGCATAAAAAAGTGAGAGCATTCAATAAACATGCTGGAGAGCCAAAGAAATGGGCTAGTGCCATAGGACTATAGAGCCTCAGAATAGTTTGGGTTTGAAGTGATCTTGAAGTGATATCATCCAGTTCCAACCCTTGTATAGGCAGGGACACCTCCCACTAGACCAGGTTGCTCAAAGACCTATCCAGCCTGGCCTTGAACACTTCCAGAGAGGGGGCATCCTCAGCTTCTCTGGGCAACCTGTTCCAATGTCTCACCACCCTCATCATAATGTCTTCCTTATGTTCAATCTAAACCTATCATTTTTTTAGTTTAAAACTGTTGCTCTTTGTCTTACCACAACAGGCTCTTGGCTGTAAGCCTCATTTAAGTATTGAAAAGCTGCAAAAAGGACTCCACAGAGCCTTCTCTTCTCCAAGGAGAAGAACCTCAACTCTCTCAGCCTTTCCTCACAGAAGAGGTGTTCCAGTCCTCCAACCATTTTCACAGCCCTCCTCTGGACCAGCTCCAACATGGGCATCATTTGCCCTTTGTGAAGCTATATTGGCTGTCTGGAATCACCTTCCTGTCTTCTAAATGCCAAAACATAGCTTCATAGCTTCCAGCAGAGTCTCTTCTGTGATCTTACCAGGCACAAAGGTGGGGCTGACTGGTTCATAGTTCCTGGGGTCCTCCTTTTTATCTTTTTTACAAATAGTGTAATGTTTCTTTTTTTCCAGTCACTGAGGACTTCACCTGACTGCCAAGACTTTTCAAATATGATGGAGAGTGGCTTAGCAACTGTATCTGCCAGTTCAGATATGTATCAGCCTATTCAGACGAGGTCTAAGAGGATTTAGACTAAAACTTGGCAGTCTGTAAAGTGTCTAGCTATAAAATCTTTACCAAGCTGTGATACTATGTATTTTGCTTTGGAGTATCAGTATATTCTGTGACTCAGTTAACCAGAAACTTTCCATAATGTTCCTGGGGAGGAAAGGGAAAGGAGTGGGAGGAAAATGAAATTTTATATATGTATAAATATATATATATTTGTCCTTCAAGTGAATAGGACCTCACTCTGAACCAGGAAAGCAGCTATAATTCTTTCCATGGACTTGTCATCTAACTGGAATACCATGGGAAACTTTATGACTTCTTTCCCTCTGTTTTATCTGCCATGGTACATATAGAAGTCATCCATAATGTCACAGATTGTTTTTATTTCCTCCTACCACATTGCTGGCTCTTTTTCCTCTCATGTCAAATACAGTTAGATAATTCCCAACATTCAATGTGCCTGCTAAAAACTTTCAGATATGGTACATTTAGAAAAAAAAATATAAAGTGTGGACAGAAAAAGTTGCCAACATTTAATTCTTCCTAAAAGGTCATTTGAAACTAAGAGATTGTCCAAAAGACCTCAGTCCTGGGAGAAATGACAGCTACAGTGTCCTGCAAATAACTTTGGTTGTTGATATGTACTACCCAAATATGTTGTAGGGAAAACAAAATGTATTTCTATGATAAATAAATAAAATTAATTTTTCTTTCTGTTTCTTCACCACATTATCTACTTCATTCCTAGGGAATATCTTAAAGAATCGGTGTTTCTGCAAATTATTTTATAGAAAACTATAGTATAGAGTTCTCACTACCAACAGATAAATGTAGACCCAGCACACACATTTAGAAGAGAAAATGGTTCTTATTACTGGTTAGAAATGCCCATGAACAGACTGAAGTTTTGGATAATGGTTCACAGACTGGATGATACACAGGACAGGTCAGATTAACATAAATTAAAAAATAAAACCTACAAGTTTGTTCAGGCTATTCATTTATTCTATAGTCAGCAAAGGCACTTCAAGAAGACAGTACATCCTACCTGCCTTAAATTGCTATCCCTGGATGACAGGAATTGCTGCCTGAAAGTGTAAATGCTACAGTACCAAACACACAGGAAGCCCAGACCAGTCAGCCAGAAGTCAAATAAAGCAAATTCCACCATAAGGGACTCTACAGACTCTGTTGCTCCTTTCACAACAATCAGTGAAAACCTCTACCAGATTCTCCATTGGAGCAGTAATAAACAGCATGTAACGGGGCTAACAGAGCACTTAGTGCTATCAGGACTCAGGTGACAGTGGTAATCCAGATCCTACCATAAACTCAAAGAGAAACGGAGTCTCCTTTGTTCTGTGTGTACAGCACACTGCATCACAGAGGTGTTGTTCAGGACCAAGGTTTCCTTTTACTCCTTTGTCCCGCCAAGCTCCAGGTCTCAGAGAAACTGCATATTCTCTATGCAGAACACGGTACAGAAAACGTTACAGATCAGCAGCACAAGAGCCCTTACCATTCTCTGCTGTGACAAACAAAAGGCTCCACGTCCAAGTAGGGAATGCACTTCAGCTTCAGGAGGGAACTGTACAGCGATGTGTTGAACAAGTCACCAACCATCTTGGCCACCATGACAGCCACCATTATCAGTAGCAAAGACTGAACATCATTTGTGATCTCTACCTAAGGAGAAAAGAGAGCAAAGGACTTGCCATTTTTCCATATATTTGGAGACAATGTCAATGGTTGAGGCAATGGACTACCTACTTCTTTCATGAGGGAACAGGAAGCAATTCAGTCCGCTAAAAAAGTGGAAAGGCACTCCGTCTCCTTTCCCAGGGTAAGGTAATCAATAAACACCTCTACCAAAGAGTCTTAGCTGATGCAGTGACAGCTCCCCCTCCTGTTCCTAACATCTGGAAGCACTGCACTTTTACATCTTAAAACTCACATCTGATTCCCATATTTCAGGTGGCTTGTGATAATTTTGAAGTATCAGAGGAGGGTAAGTAGAGATGGAGGAGCCAGATTGCTTAAAATAGCTTGGCATTGTGACAAATACTAAAAAATTCAAACAAACCCTAATATTTTTTTTCTTTCTTGCTGAGCTCAGGAGATATTAAATTGTTTTCCCATACTGCTGCTTCCTGACAGAAAAAGCTTCTTGTACAAACATTGCCTTGAAGGATGCCAGAAAAGGAAACAAGAAGCTTTCAACAGAAGTCCAGCTCAGGAGATCAAGGAGCAGGAACATCACACAGTTACCATGCCAAACAGCATGCAGCAGTAAAAGGCATGGTGCCTCTATCCCTATTCCCAGGACTCCAAATCTCTGGAAGTTGCACAGCAGTTCCCATTGCAGAGAAACCAAGTAGATGCACAAATTATGGTATGTAAGTATATCTACACTTTCTCCATGTGTGGTAAGGGTATGGTCAGATGAGGGGCAAACCGTGTAGCATGTTTTAATACTTTATCCCCTCTCAATATCTGATTTTTTCCTCCACAATTGGACACAGACACCATAACAGAACTGTTCACACACAGCAGCTCAAAGGCAGACTGAGTTCACTTGATCTGCTGCTGCAGACATCTAAGAGCTCTGGTGGCAGTGACATAACAAAGTACATCAGTACAACTGCCTTTGAATAAGGGACTCAGACTAATTTCTTATACACAAAGTAAAGAGTAATATGAATGCATTTAATACTGCTTATGCCCAATTCATAACAAAGACAAATATTAATCATGGTGAAAATGATTGCACAGAAATATTCTCAAATGCCCTACTTTAATAAGACTTTTTAGTCAAAAACATGTTCTCCTTTCACTTCCCACTATATCCCCTACTATTGTATCCTAGTAAAAAAGGATATTCATTAGCAATTGTCCTGGGATTAAATGGGCAAAGTTTCCTCATAACACTAAGAGGCCTTTGCCCAGAAACTTCTCTCTAATTCAGACAAAGTGAATTGCAGCACATTGCCATTTAATAAACCTCATTAGCTAGAGACTGTAAAGTACCCCAAGAATCTACATTCAAAGAATGCCAATAAACACACTTCTGTCTGATAAGCTTTAGCAAATTTATCCAAGCTCATGCCTTCACCCTTGCTCTGTCTCTGTTCTGGGGCTGGAAAGATAACATCCAGGATGATTTACAGTATATCCCAACAAGGGACTCCTCTGGCACGGTCAGCCATGTATGACAGGGTCATGCAACTGTCCTTTCTGCTTGGACATAGCCAGGGTTTTCTAATAACACCACAGCATTCTTTGAATGTCTCTTTAAACCTAGTATTCAACTGTTTTATTTAAAAACACCAGGAACATGTCAGTTGAAAGGAAAACAGCAACTGTGGGATTTTAAGAATTGCTTCATCATATCTGCCACAACTCATACACACAGATGCAGACTCCTTTATTGTGGATTCCTTTTAAGGTTTTTTTTAAAGTGTTTTGCTACGGGGAACTCTTCTGAAATAAAACAAGCATTAAAAATTAATATGAGAACACTCTAAAAAGCTACAAAAGCACTCTAAAACACAAAAGTTAAAAACTCTCGTAACTCAAGCACTAAAAAAGACTCTCAAGTGAATGCTCTAACCTATACAGAGTATCTTCAAAACAGCAAGAACCAGAGCCTGGTTTTCCAGGATCTCCCCTTTGTTTTTCATCCCATCCTCTAGTGGGAACAGTCAGGCCAGCCTGGCCCTGGCCCCCCTCCTTTATTGCTGCAAACATTCAGCAGCATTTCACATCTGCTATTGAGAAACTCTGAGGCTTGTGCTGGTTTTCCCCAGCCCTGCAGCCCTCCTGCATGCTGGGATCAGGGGGTGAGAGGGCAGATGGCTCCTCTCTGCAGCAAGGCAACAAACACCAGCTCAGAGCAAGTGCCTCTGGGTCCAGCATCCGACTTTCCTTCCTCCAAGAGTTAATGCCTGCCGAGCAGAGATGCTTCTTTATCCTTGGCAGGCTCCTGTGGCTGAGGTCATTGAAGAAAGACATGTTAAAAGCATTTTGAGCAATATCTTCTGTATGTAAGTAAATTTAAGCCTTGGCCAAAATAGAGCTGATAGAGCTGTTCTGAACTCTCGCCACAGACGGAAACTGGAGAGGCAATTTTTTTTCTTTTTTTATGATATGAAATCTTCTTGGAAATAGGCAATACGTAAGCAAATCTGCAGGCGACTTAGAAATCATTGATACATTTGAAGCATGAACATTAAAAACAGATAAAGTCATTTATAGAATTTCAAGAGAACTTTACATGGAAACTTAACCCATCATGAGAGCTTAGGTGAAGGTGAAGGTGTAAAATAACTATAGACTAGGTCTTTATGGAGCCCAGACTAAAGCAAAAAAATTATTACAAAATGGATTTGATTTTACCTCCAAGTATTCAAAGAGCTAGAGAAAACCTCATTTCCTTCTTGCCAGGGGATCTTAGGTTGTGTGAAAACATTTATTAGTTATAAAAGCACATCAAATACAAGAACAAACTCCAGAGATCAAATAAGAGATGCTGAGGAAGGTACTTTCAGCTAAGAAAGATTCATATACAAAAGATGCAGTCACTCATATGAGAAAAAGTCTGCCTCTCTTTGCAATGAAGAAAAAGGAAGAATTAACACACCCTGTAGCTAAATCCTAAGTCCATCAATGACAAGGATGATGGCGATGCAGCAGGAAAGTTCTTCTTAAGAATATCTTGATAAAATTCAAGGAAACCCAACTTAATCCAAGAACTGTCAGAGATCCAAGTCATCTTAAATAAATATATGGACACACAGCTATGCACACACATATATGTGCACTTCACAAGGCTGTATGAGTATTCCCTGTTTAGAGAAGGGCCATCTGCTCCCTGCCGAGCAAGACAAAGTGCAGAGACTGGGGACAGGGCTGTGTGAGGAGGTTAGAGAGAGGGCTGAGCCTGGGTGTAAATTTACAGCATATTAGCTACTCTGCACAAACTGCCCATTTGGATACCCACAGTGCTTGGGAAGTGAGAAAACCTAACACACTTCACCTTCAAAAGGGAGCCTGCCTAACGCACGCAAAAGCCACACTTTAGGCCAACCTGCACAAAAGCAAGCTTAGTCAGTACTAGAAGCATCCACCCAGGGAATTAGTGCCAAGTAACTGGCAGGCTGTAAATTCACTCTGGAGTTCCATGCATACTAATTCTCCCAGCACACAGGCCCCTCTAATCCCAAAACAGCAGCCAAGCAAACCCAGGCACAGCCCAGCACCATTAGGAGCCCATGAGGTCCAGGGCTGGAAGGTTATGCAGCCTCTCCTTTAAAAATATCTATCTGCTCAAACCAGTTCCTAAAGAATCTAGGAAAGGAACAAATTATACAAAGTATTACAGAGGGAGAGATAAAACAGAGGTGACAAAAGCAGAAAAAGGAAGGGGCGAAGTTGGGGGCAGCCACCAAACACCCACAACTCTTCAGCCATTAAATGTAATGTTTCATTTATTGTTATTCATTCCAAGCCTGCATTTTATGGGCTGGTCTTTAGGATGCAATTTACTCTCTGTGCATATTGCCAGGTTGGGGTTTTTCATTTTGGTTGGGTTTTTTTTTTTTTTCCTTTTGATCCTTCGGGTGCAACAGGCTGTGCCAAGAATGTTTTTGCCTAGGGCACCCATCCATGCAAAGCCAGCAGCAGCACTAATAGGCACTGGGAGCTCTGGGCGCTGACACTTCATACATCAGCAGCCTAGTAAATTGCACCTATTTTTTTTCAATATTGTCTCCATATACAAAATCTTGAAAAATGTCATTCACACACCCAGAGACCACAATTAACTTATTAGCAGAGTTATTCAAACCTCTTTAAATATCTTCTACGTCACCGGAGGCACTTTTCGACAACCCCCATGCTCCTGAGTTTCTCAGGCCTCCACATCATTATAATCTATTAGCCACCTTCATGTTAGCCCTGTTTTATTATATAACACGTAATTATGCATTTCATTAACAGCATCACCAGGCACAGTACATCAAAGAGAGAAAGGCAGCTGCCCAGGAAATTCAAAAAGATGCAGTTTACTTAAAGCTCACTGTTAAAAACCCTCCCCCAGCCCCCGTTTTCAATCAAACCGTGGTTAACATGTTTCAAAGGTTTTACTCCAGCCCAGAGAACAGAGTACAACCAACCTCATTAGCTGCAAGGCTGCCTATACAATGAATATTCCCCGAACACTTGATATTTCCAATAATGTAATAGAAAAGACTATCAGCCAGCTACACAGTGCAAATCAATTTTCTTCTACTGAAAATCCACTTAACAAGAGAGTTCTCTTGCAAGTTACAGCCCACAATTACAAATGCAGAGGAGAGGGCCTAAAAAAAAAAGAAAATTACTTTGTAGTCATATTAATTTTTCAAGGTTTGTTCAACTAGAAGAGCTGCCTGGCAAACTCCACAAACAAATGACAAAATCTACTTCCTTCTAGCAAGACCATCATCCTTGGTAGAAGTAAACTCACCAAAAGAAATACTTCTGACATTCTTCACAAGGTTACACACTCTTAACTGAAAGCCCTGGAATTTGGAAAATATTTTTAGGGGGAAAAAAAGCAGCTGCTGGACCAAGATACAAGACAGTATATCTGAGGGAATGTTTAAAAAGGGTTGGATGGGAAGGGACATGAAATCTTGGTAGTACCAGTGAAATCCAATAGTTTTAGACTTGAAGCTGCAGGTGGCACAAAACACCAACTCTGAGCACATTTTTTCAGTCTCCATGCCATCCAAATTTGTGGAAGAGTACACATTTCCCCAGGAAAGTACCTCTTGTTTTTCTCACATAAAACCAGAATTTCTTCCATTTGATATTTTTACTACTACTGATTAAAGACACCAATAAAATATCATTAACAGTCAAGAAAATATTTCAAAAGGGTGGAAGGGCTTGTAGACAGCAGAAAACTTTTGATAATTTTATTTTCTTGGAGCAAATGTCAACAAGGTTGCAAGCTAATTGCTTGATGTAAAGAATGGAAGGAGAGAGTAAAAGGGCTATTCACAGCAGTAAAAGAGCTGTTCATGAAGCTTTCTTGAGAAAAGGCATTTACAGAAACAACATCTCCAAGGATTAAGTTGTTCGTATTGTCACAATCATTTCATAAGCAATGCAAATCTGCATTTCAATTTCTTTACTCTCTTGACTGTGATCTGCTGGCCCTTAGCAACCTGTGCATTGAACACTTGAGTCATTTTACTTCCCACTTAATTATGTCCTGACAAAGCTATGAATTGAAATGCTCTTAACACAGTCTAATATTTCATCTGGGATTATGCCAAAAGAGGCACCTTCTTCAAGTATCAATCCAGCTGAATACTCCCTCCCTGAACTTCCATCAATCTCTCTCTTTAAAACTAAGTGAGAAATATTCCTTTCCTGTGCACTTCACCTTTACAGAAATCCTTTCTAGTTCTAGGACTACATCCATTAATTCTACTTGCTTTACTGTATCTCCTTATCACTCATCGCCATCACTGCTGGAATTTTTGGAGAAGTGAGATGCTGCAACACAGTAAAAATAAATCTCCTGAAAAAACATGATTGTCATGTCAGCCCTAAAAAGTTACGCATCCAAGTTCCCTCACACTGCTGAAAATGATTATTTCTTGCAGCCTCAGGCACACGAAGCTCTGCATCATCCTCTACAAAGGGTGGCACACCCAGCGTAGGTTCACTGCGAGGACTTCCTGCCAAACCCCAGTGCCAGGAGGATTGCACAACTGGTGGGATTCTTCCTCTTCCAGAGTTCAACCCCATTAACTATTCCAGGCCATTACAATGAGTAGGCAGCCTCTAGCACTCTAAAGTTTAATTACTGCCAAGATAGAGCATGAAAAAAGTATCTTAGCACAGGGTGAGCACTACTTCTCTTTAAACAAAGTAGTTCTAATTAATCACACTTGTGCACTGCTTCTTAATTTAACTTAATTCACAATGTTTAGAGAGATCTCATCCGGGTTTTCTCTGAGGATTTAAATATTTGTGTGAGTTTCTCTGGAGCCAACCAGCATTTTGTTCATGATTTCCTTGCTAAAAGGCAGAATCATTTTTTCTGGTTCCAAGACCTAGTACAGCAGCAGGAGATTACTAAAGAGAACTTTGAAATACCAAGCAGAGCTAAGTAATCTCTGGAAACATATCAAAATCCTTTGAGCCTCAGTCCTTGAGAACTTGGACAGAAGGTGCTATGCAAATGTTTGATTTCTTGTTTCAGTCCCTGAAGGCCTACAAATACACCTGTTTTGACAGGCTGTAAAAAGGATGTGGCAAAGGATGCAAGTGATATCGGAAACTGCATAGATGATAGCAGCACCTCATGCCAGGATCCCCTGGAGAGATATCTATCAATGATTTTTTTGTAACCTGGCTCTTTATCATACACACACAGTAGACACCAAACTCTGAAAGGAGGTCTGAAACCCGTCTAAACCTGTGCCTTGGAAAGGTAACAGTGGTGCATGTCATGTCAAGTGAGTATTCTATTAATAAAAGCAGCAGCATTGTGTATGTGCACTGCTGAATATGCCTAAACATTTGGCAGGCTCCCCTGTCAAATCTTTTCAAAACAAGTACTGTACTGTATAACCCAGATAAGCAACCCTGTACTTTTTTAACCCACAGTATGGCAGAAATCTTTAAATTGTTATTCAGGAGCTTTTTTTTTTTTTTTTTTTTTTTAATTAAAACAGACAACTGCAAATGAATCTGTCATATTTAACTCGTGCTAAACCAAACATCTCCAGAGTGCCAGATTATTATGGCCCCACCTCCTGAGGTCTAGAAAAGGCTGAAGAAGAAAGAGTCTGGTGACAGACTGGACACTGGTTTTACTGAGGCTATTTGAGAAATGTTCTGCACCATGGATGGCAAAATTCAGTTCAGCTTTAACTTCATGTAGGAGGTTGCACTTTAAATACCAAAACAGAAACTTTACAAAAGCTTGTGGTTCTCAAAACAAGCAGTGAGCCTCCAGTTGCTTAAAGAAGCACATTATGAAATCTGAGGTCCTAAAACTGTCCCACATCACCTTCTCTGTGAGAATACAGTGTCACTTATTTACTTTGCAGACAAGATACTGCAAAAACACCACACAATGCTCTTTTTCCTTGGTGGTGTAAATTTAGAAAACAGTAAGACAGAGTACTGACCAGTTTGTTGACTACGCATTGTTAATGCAATTATTTTGGGCTTAATTTGAGTAAGACTAGCATCAGTACAACACTACTACTATACATCTTATCTTTGTTAAAGGTGATGACACTTTCAGTCAGGTTCTGAAATAATATTGAATACACTATTCAAACACACTAAGAAGAGAAGAATTTGAACCTGTTGAGTAGGCACATAGTGTCCTGCCCTTCTGGTAAGGACTCCATAGTAGGTACCTTACTAATCAGCAGTGAAAACATACTCCCTGATCCAGAGCACGTACATGTGCACTCATTCTAAAGTGAGTGTCAAATCTTCTCTCACCTGCAGCAGTGCAGCATGGCAGATGTTGAGGTTTTCTGCTGTTTTCAAGAGACTCTATCACTTTCTCAGACAGGAATGAGTCTCTTGACAGGCAGCTGTTTGCTCCTTACCATTTTCTCTCTGACCACTGGGCTGTTTCCCCTGGAGCCCAATGCCCCTTTCACACCCCTCCATCTTGAGCAAGTCTGAGGAAGGCACGACCAGAGATCTCCCAAGCAAGTGCTGCTAAAGCATGCCATGAGAATGTATTAATTTTTTACACAGTTTTTTCTCTTCTCTTTTCCTATCCCTGCCAAGCATTGCACACACTATGTGAAACACAGAGGAGAAGGAGAAATATGACTTGAGCCTTCCAAAGAAACTCTTTTCTTTAAACAAGGGTCAGATTGAAGAAGAGTGTGAGATAAAAGGGGTACAAACCAGAGTAATCTCAGGTCATGCTGCGTGTTACAGCATCTGAAGCACCTGAAAACTCCACTCCATCTATCTCCATAGCTTTGCAACTTCTTCCTTTCAAAGCCAGGCTCTGTTGTTTCAGAAGTTGCAGCAGCAACTGCAGAAGTCATTTGCTGCTACATAAGTCACCACTGGACAACCTGTGTAGCCACTGCCAGTTTGGGGTGGGTTGCTTCCTTTTAGAGACACAAGAAAGCAGCTCAGGCCTGGCTCTGCAAGCTTGCTTGAGATACAACTACGAGGCACTCAAGAGTTTTTGCATCATCACTCTTGCACATTTCAAAACAAGAGAAGATCAGTCCTTAGGACAAGTCTATGATTTATGCTCCTCTTTTCTGAAATGCTTCTATTTTTCCACATGCTTTCATGGCTTCTCCTCACCACGGCCTCCATTCTTTCTTGCCTCCAACAGCAGCACACCTTTCACCAGCCCTCACCACCACCCTGTGTATTTCCTAGACCTGGCCCTATTCCTCTTCCAAAAAAAAGAAAAAAAAAACAGGGAAAGCATTGAAACTGCAACAACAAAACAAGTTGTTCTGCCCATCTTGGGGAGAGGGGAGACCATGCTCCTCCTCAGGGATTTGCATCTCTTGGGACATAAAGTAGGAGCCTCCTTCTCACTGACAGACCATCTCCAGCCCAGCAGCTGCTGGGTTGTGTAACCAATTGCTCCTGTTCCAGCTGGGTCCAATAATCAAAGAGGGATTTCTGGCACTGAGCCCCCATTCATTAGAGCACCCGGTTACATGGGGTTTTTAATTCAATATGATAACAAACCCCTCAGGCTGAAAAAAAAAAAAAAAAAAAAAAAAAAAAAAAAAAAAAAAAAAAAAAAAAAAAAAAAAAAAAAAAAAAAAAAAAAAAAAAAAAAAAAAAAAAGAGGGAGAGAGATAGAGGCTTATTGGGTAGCTGTTATCCCAGAGATAAATAATTTTTTCAACATTTGAAGAAACACTATTGGCAACATTCTGAAGGTTTTTAAGTTAAAAATTAAGCAAAATTCAGTGGTTACAGATGCTCTTCATGACAATGTAACTGAAAAATGTCTTTAATTTAGAAACAAATTAAATCTGGCAAAGAATTAGTATGTAAGACAGCCCAATTGCACTTTGTAATTTGAAAAAAATTAGAAACAGATAAGATACTGTGAATTAAAATAACTTCTGCGCATTAAATTCTCATGAACTTTCATTAAGGTTTGTATTACGTGTCCCAAATGTACAGCGGTATGTTGTAATACACTAGGTTGCTTTATTTATAAAATACCTTTAAAGCTACTGAAAGCTAAAGCCAGAAAAATTACTATATAAAAATGTTATCTTCTCACATTACAACTTCATTCCCAGTGTGTCTATTTAAAACAGAGATGCAGCCTCAGTTTCAATATTTCAGACACACAACCGAACTTTCTAAAAGTTCAGTGCCAATTGAACCCATGAACAACTCAGTTGTGCCTGTTTATTTTACTGATAAAAACCCAGTGCCAAAGCTGAAACAGATATATTAGAGATAAAATGCTGGATTCTCTTCTACTCTGTGAATTACCTACAGACTAACCAACTGTCCCATAGTTGCAGTTCTTCTTTACAGATGATGGATGAATGAATCAGAAGGGACTTGTTCTGACTTTCCTGGGCTGGGTTCACAAGGCTACAATCAAGAAAGAAAAAGGGTTTTCTTTCACTTTTCCCTGCAAGCATACATTTTTGTTGTGGAATCTTCCAGTGACTTGACAATTCGGTGATCATTCCTACAGAGAAGTATTTTGTTAGGTTAAAACCCAAAGACCTTTCATTTGGAATGCTGTTGTGGTGTCCCTTGGGAATTTTCAGCTTGGATTTGACTTGGCCTCTCAGATTAAACTACCTCTCCCACGATGCACCATGTATTGCCCTCTCCTTCCTTAGACATACCAGGGAAGTCTCTTTGATGTGTCACAGGAAATATTTCATTCCTCACAGAAAAATGCTAAAATGAAACAAAGCTTATAGCAAGACATTTTAAATATTTTTTCTTTTTTTCTGTTTTTCAGATGTTCAGCTTTTTAGGGAAATATTCCCTAATTATTCCCTAAATATTTTTGTGAAACCAAAGCTGAAGATGTTATTTTCAGTCAAAAATATGGTAGAAGGGATTTTTTAAAATCATTCTAACCAAAGTGATGCTTAAAAAACAAACTGTATCAGACTTGCATGCTTATATTCACCCCTACCACAGAGCCAGGCACTGAAGTACATTTTGCAGTATTTGGCCACAAGATTTTTCATATGAACAAGAAATTCGTGTATATCAAATCAAACTGTTGTCCTGATTGCTAGTACTCCAAGAACGTACTTGGCACTCAGGAAAGTTTTCTCTTCACACCTAGGCAAACTGTGATCCTTACCAAGGGAATTGATGGAACTTTGGATGGCATTAGGAGTTCAGAAGGGAAATCCCATTACACCAGATTTTATGTGCCAAAACCAAGACTTGTTTCTTTCAAGACCAGAAGGACTGATGAAATAGTTTGATATACTGCAAAATATCCTCTTTCCTGTAGTTACCCATGCCATAGGACAAGGTGCATTGAAGAACTGTCATGGAACAAAATCCAGTAGCATCCACGTTATGAAGTCCAGTCCACAGCAAGACAGTGCCACAGCTCCAGGTTCAGCTGCTGCTCCATTTGAGAGGAACGTGAAGGAACATGCAAGGCCAGCTTTGTCCCAGCACTCATTTTGTGTGTTTAATAATTTACAAAAAAAGTAACATGAACTAGGGGGAAACACAGAAAAGCTAACACACTCTCTAAATTTTTAAGATCTCCCACAAAACAGAAAAAAACAGAATAAAAAATATATATTAAAAAAAAAGTAAAAAAAGAAGAAAAGCAGCATGTAATAATTACATGACCCCAAATATCACTCAAAAGAGCACAGTACTAACGATTCACAAAGGTGAGCATCAAACACGGCTGCTGGGTATCCAGTTCCTGTCTCTCCAGCACCACAGCAGAGAAAGCTGAAGTGAAAAATAACACAATCCAACTACTCCCAGCATGTTCAAAAGCTCAGTTATATAAACTTTTTTCTGGCATTCCATTAGACAATGAGAAACCCAAGAATTTACACTCATTAACATTTGCATTGAATCCAAGCACAATACTTAGTACAATTTTGATGCCCTGTTAATGTACAGTTTATGCATCTTTGCCTGTAGAACAGAGCTGTCACCAATTAGATTAAGCCTCACTCAGTAGAAATTTGATTTAAATCAATGAGAATTCCTAGCCCCCTGATGGTCTCCTTAGCAGAAACACAGACAAGCAATGCCATGAGAAGCCAGGATTGTTTTCAGTCTGGTCTTCAAGAATCAACTATGCACTATTATCCGACACTTCCACTCAGCAAGGAAAGATTCAGAAATTTTTTTAATTTTAAATTTTTTACTTTATTTCAGAGTCATTCTCCGTGCTTGCACCATTATTATTGCAAATGATTCAAAACATAGCATCTTGCATCCTACAACCAGTGAGAAACACAGCCCTCTTGTGAAAAACTTGCACTGGACACTAGGCAGATTTTACATCTATTTAGAATTGTGTGTTTATTTTTCTCACATCACCATTCTTCTCTTCATATAGCTTCCCTCTAGTAAATTGGACTGGGTGACTATCTGTGATGCATTCTCACATCACATCTGTAAAACAAGAAGTGTCTATGGCAAGTGCCCACTGCTGATGCTCCACTTAAAATGTCTTGTGACAGGACTTAAGCTTCTTGAGAGTCACTCTCTCAGAGAACTGAGGAGAGCCACAGAATTTGCAACAGTACATCCTGCCTATAATTTCAGGCAGGCACATTTTGCCTGAATTAGAAGTACTTAAGAAATAGAGGGAGAAGGGAGAGGTTAGGGTTATTATCTGCTGAAAGTTATTTTATTGCACTTACTCAAGGTGACCTGAAACACTGATGTGAAGCCCATCAGAGGTACACATTACAACTAAGGTTTCCAAATTATGCAATAAATGTTTGCTTAAATTTTTTAATAGAATGTATATAACAAAATCAACAAATTTCCTAACTACAGCACAGTGGTCACTTACAGCAGTGTAATTTATTATCTTCAACACTCTGCCACTGCACCAGGCTTCGTGTAGGCAGTGACAAACAAACCCCATCTCTGAACCTTCAGCCCTGTTTTATGAACCAGATGATTTTATGTACAGCTTGTTATTTCTGGAGACGTGGACAGGCATCAACAAGCAGTCTCTCATAATGCTCTGAACCTCCATCAGATGGTCACTTTATTTCAGTACCAATATTGTGCCCATTAGCACAAGCCACAGCAGCCACACGTCACTAGCAGGGTACTCAAGGACAAACCATATGTGATTAATCCCCATTTCCCTTTGGTTTACATAACAACACTACAATTCCCCATCCAACTCCTAAGGAATACCCTATTTTCTCCTTTAGTCTGCATCTGTCAAAAGCGTGATATTTCAGTGGTTCACACTCAGAGGAGGGATTTGAGTCTTAACCTTTTCAGAATTAATTGCATTCCCCATATCCATCAGAAGATGTTGCTTGGAGAAATAAATTAGGGCAATAAACTGATATACTGCCTTAACTCTGTTTGAACAGAACAGGCAAGAAAGGAGAGAGAGAGAGTCAAGGCTATTTTCCATCGTGTGTAATTGAAAAAAAGACAGTTCAGGGGACAAAGGATCCAAACTGTTGTAAATCAAGATTCCCTCAGCTTGCATATAGGGACATCACCAGTACTGGACAAGAACACTGATCCTAGGCCAGCACAATGCCATCCTTCCTCTGACCCTTGCAAGACAGTGTAACTGAGAGGTAAAAATATAGAAGGAATGATAAAAATACAGAATGACCCAGAGACAAAACACACTGTAGGAAGATGCTCTGATTCTCTTCCCACATCTAGAGCACCCTGAGGCCAGCAGGCTCAGGACACATGATGCTTATAAATTCGTGGGAGAGAGAAGGCTGTGGGAAGGCAAGTCATAAGGCTGGTGGTTGTACTTGCCAAGGAAAATGTCACCAAATATACTGTTTGCCACAAAGAGCTGAGGATGAGGGTCAAGTGTCAGCATGGGGGGTAGAAAGAGGCAGCCAAGAAACAAGAAGTGGGCAGATGCCTGTGGGGTCTGCCTTGAGAAGAAAAGGAAAAAAAAAGGTCTCACAAACCTGTTCACTACAAGTCCCACATTCATAACTGTTTCCAAATGGAAGGCTGTGTGAAAAGCCAAAGCAAACATTCTCAATTCTTTTTTAACCCATCAGACAATATAAGAAAAATATGTGCATTTTATGGTTTGAGGGCACAACCTTCTAATTATGTTTTTTCATTGTCATGTCCAAGACCTTTTTTCTCCTCAAAAATTAATATTTCCTCAAGCAATGAAGCTATTTATCTTGGATGAACATGAATTGAAACACAATCTGCGTCTGCAGAGAGAGGCACAGAAGAGTTATAACATGACACCTAGGGGAATTCAGAACACATTGCAATGCAATCCTCATAATTTTTCTAGTGCCTTTTCAACCGAGTTTCCTACAGTTCTCTGAACAGTCTTTGGCTATTGTTTTCCATGTGCTGTACATTCATGCACAGGGCAGCACTTGGGGAATAAAAAGAACAAGTGCAGGAAATGTGGAAGGCAGGGAGAAACTGAAGCAAATAAAATGTAGGCTTTTTCTCTCTGTTGGACTGAATGAAATGCAGTTCTGTCCCAGAATCACAGAATGGTTTGGACTGGAAGGGACCTTAAAGATCATTTAGTTCCAACACCTCTGACTAGACCAGGTTGCTCAAAGACCTATCCAAGCTGGACTTGGAACAGCTCCAGGGAGGGGGCAGCCACAGCTTCTCTGGCCAACCTGTGCCAGTGTCTCACTATCCTCACACGGAAGAATTTCTTCCTAATACCCAATCGAAATCCACCCCCTTTCATCTTAAACTGTTCCCTCTCTTCCTATCACTCCATGCCCTTGTCAAAAGTCCCTCCCCAGCTTTCCTGTAACCCCCTTCAGACACTGTAAGGTCTCCCAGGAACCTTCCCTTCTCCAGGCTGGACAACCACAACTGTCTCAGCCTGACTTCATAGGAGAGGTGCTTCAGCCCTGTGAACCCCTTCATGGCCTCTTCTGGACTCACTCCAACAGCTCCATGTCCTTCTGATGTTGGGGACTTCAGAACTGGACACAGTGCTCCAGGTGAGCTCTCATGAGAGTGCAGCAGAGGGAAAGAATCCCCTCCACCAACCTGCTGTCCACACCTCCTTTGATGGGGCCTGGGATAGGGTTGGCTTTCCAGCCCACATGCACACATTGCCAGACCATGTTGAGCTTTTCATCAACCATCACCCCATCCAAGGTCAGCAAGTGCTCTGTCATATAATCACCTGAATTAGATCACCTTTCCTGCACTGAAACATGGCCTCACAAGCACAAATCTAAAAAAGACATTCATCAACTGCTTTTGCCACTAGGGACTTAAATCTGCAGCAAGACCTTAAAGTAACGGTTTACAAATGATATTTAAATTAAATGTATTTAGCCACTGCAAGAAAATTCAGGCCTACCTTAAAAAAGACATTACATTCAGGGTTATACCTAGTGCTCAGGCACCAGTTTTTTCCCCCTTCGAGTCTTACAGATTTAGTAGCTGGCCAAGAAATCCGTAAGATGCATAATAGCAATAATGGAAGCAAAAATACCAGAGTGCATTTCTACTTAATGAGTAAGTAACTGCCAAAATGCCAAGAGGACACCGAAGGAGGAGTGTTTCCAGAATCAATCTCATTATTATTTCACAATAGAGAAGTGTTTATGCACATACACCACCTTTCAGGCTAAAACATAAAAAAATGCTTCCTAGACAATTTACACAACCTGTCACTAAAATGAACCCAATTCTGAGTGAGTGCCAATAAACAGCTACTTTATCAAACACTGCGCAACAGCTTACTAGGAGGGTAAAATCCTGGCTTCACCACTCTGGGTGAATTCTGACATCTGCAAAGATTTTAATGAGATCCTCTAGGGCAAAGCCAGCTGGGCAGCCAAGACTGGGTTTAGTCATGGGTGAGATTTCCACACACAGTAACACTCATAGGACTTGAATGTCCTGCTGTGGAAGGGTGAAAGTTTTCCCCTTGTGACCTCAGCATCACTTCTCTGTTGATTAAGCTGAATTTCAGCTGTGCCTTACAACTCACCATCCCCAGGTGTTGCAACAGGGGAGAGCAAAGAACATCCTTTCTAATTGCAGGACTACTATTTGAAAATCCTTTAGCTTTCAGAGGTTTGCCTGGACAGTATTGTAGCACAGACTCAGAATGTTCCCACAACAGGAGGAGAGCAGAAATAGGAAATGTGTTCCAAGGCAACCTAAAAAGCTTGAAATCTACAAGGCATAAATCTATCAGAGACCTGGGAGCATTCCCTTTGCATCACTTGCCTATACTACTGTAAATCCTTCACTTACTCCATCCAGGAGGCCATATTTAGCCCCAACATAAGAAAGTGCATGCCACAAGGCCCTCATCCCCACAGAAGTCAATTCACAAGCCAAGAAGTCTATTGTTTTTTTGTCATCCAGAAGAAACAAGAGATAATATATTCTGTTTTCTTGTTTCTAAACCACTGGAGCCATTGTTTCTGTAACAAAACAAACAAGCAAAAAACACCAGAAGAATTGATACTCATCCAAACTTACACTTCACAAACAAAAGGTCCCAGAAAAGACCTCTTCAGACAAGCCAGAAATAGCCAGGCCAATAGTTATTTTCTCTGTGGCCCAACGTGCATGGGCCATCACCTGTGGTTCCTTTATCTGCTAAAGGAACTAACCCTTGGCAGCAGAAATACCTGCAAATTTAACATACTTACCATTATCACAGTGAGAGAGATGGTTAGTCTTGACACACCACTGAAAAAGGAGGCAGCTCCAATGGCAGCAAAGAGACCTGGATCAATCCATGCTCCATATTCATTAGTTTGAACACCAAAAATGGAAACAAGGATCAAACCCATTATTCTGCCATACAAAGCTCCTGTGTACCTGCATGCAAAAAGAAGAAGAGCACTCTGCTAATGACAGTGTTTTCTCAACTGCTTCTAATATTCTGCTACCCCAGATTTTTCAATTTTTTGTAGCAACTCCTTTCCCAAGAAAAGCCATAGCATCCTTCCTTAGGAGCAGTTACTTCATGCAAATCACTAGCACAAAACTACCAGATTTACCACACTTTGAAGAAAAAGGACAACCAACACATCTTTTTAATCTTCTTCAAAACCAAATGAATATGAACTTTACAGGACTACAGTCAAAAGTACAGGTCACAGACATACACACTGGGATATTTCAGATAAAAAGCCTGCACTTCTATAGCTCCAGCCTTGCATAATTTCTTATAAATAAGTCTACCTGCACCTCATAAAATGGCAGGCAAAATATTAGAACTACATAAAAAATGGGCAAAATGGAGTAATAGGTAGTAAAGATCTGCCCAAAGCCAACCCGGAATGAAGCTGTGAAGAGAACTCAGAAGTCCTCAAACCAACCATATGCTACACTGAAAAGGAAAAAACAGAATTTAGCAGAGTTGGGTATAGCAGGACACTCTGTAGCAGGGCCTACCTCAGTTTCCCTTCAATTGCTCCTTGTCTTTCAGAATCACAGTCTTTGTCTGTCACCTTCACTGCCCTTAGCCTGGAATTGGAGAGTTTCCACGGAAAGCAAACTCTGAACTGGTAACAATTTTGAAAGTACCAGAAGGCCAAATTGATATCTGTGGAGCCAGCTGCTCTCCTGTGTTGCAGAACACGGAGCTCAACCACAGCTAGGCCAAATGGAGACCAAACAAGAACAGATAGATAAATGAAAGAATTTGCTTACTGAGGGAAAAGGCTGTCTTAGTTTTACATTTATTTGCCTTTTGTTCTCCAATAGAGGATTTTGGAGGTATGGCTAAGTAGTTAAATGACAGCAGCCAATCACCTTATTCTATAAAAGCTTAGTCCCATCGTTGTTCAGAGAGAAACTTGTACACTTTCCCTAGAAGATGGGCTCGACCTTCTCCTCTCCAGCAGGGACACCTGCTCAAGTGGTTATTCCTGAAGTGGTTGAGAGAAAGCTACGCCAGCCCATAACGTAGCCAAAGAAGGGTAAGAAGTATCAAATAATAATAATAATAGTAATAATAATAATTGTTATTATTATTTATTCATTCATTCATTAGTAATGAAAATAAATAATTCTTAGTTATATCTTCACTTATATCTTCATTTACATCAATAAAGATGTTTATATCTTTATATCTGAATTTTAAAGGTTGAAGAAAGTTTTGACTTTTAAGCTTTGGAACTTTAAGACATCCTTTTTCAATAGGAGAGAAAACTGCAGTCATAATCATTATTCTAGACATTGTGTAAGGCCTACCAATAAGTAAGTTGCTAGCACACAAACAATTAGCCTTTGTGTAACAGTTACATGGATATTCAATTACTTTCATATTTTCTTATTAAGATACCTTACTGTTTTGTTATCCTAATACCTTTTTTTTCTACCCAAATATTCTAACACTCAATATATGCCTTTTCAGGCTCATATTTGATTAAGGATTAAGATCTTTTGCTTCTTACAATAAAATTTGCTTTTGAACATTTACATTTTGTCTGCTATCTTGCCCTGTAAAGGATATTGGGCATATAGCTTCTGGCACAAGACACGGCACTTCACTCCACATGCAAGGAATTAAAAATACAGATGAAAGCATCAGCCAATGAACTGGGTTTGTACAGACATTCACCTTCCAAAAATGGTGAATTGTTATTATTCATACAATAAACACATGTATGATATATACTATCTGATTTAGGGAGCATCATCTTGCACCATTATAAAATGTTTTCCTCCTTGTTCATGCAATTGATTAATTTTATTGATGATGCTGTTCTAGTAGTTCTAGAATGGTTATAAAAATTAGGTTATCAGGTCAGAAACACAGGAGCTGGCTGACAGGCTCAACTATCAATTCTATTCAGCCAAGTACGCCGTATTTCAGCAAACACTGCATCTTAAAATTTGATTTCAACAACAGTTTGAGGAGGGTAGGACTTGAATACTCAAGGGCAGGGCAAAGGCAGAGGGTTGGGGGTTAGAACTAGATGATAGGTCTAGAACTAGGGTCCCTTCCAACCCACACCACTCTGTGATTCTGTTCTACACACAACTACTTCTTTTTAGAATTTTTTCTGTATCTGAATTGCATTATGCTGGATACCCAACTCCATGCCTCCTTGCTTGCTGAACATTAAACCTCTCAATATTATCCTAAGAACTTTGCTCTAGTCTACCACAGCTTTCTAAAAAGTATAACAAAAGACCTAACTGCAGTTTTCTCCAAAGTCTAGGGTGTTGATGTCCAAGATTAAGATTCAGGTTATTATGTGCATAAGAAACAGATGAAAAGTCTGGATCTGAACCATATTTCTACAGTTACAGAGACGGAGCCAGCAGCTGAGACTCCTTCTGGGTCCCCAAAGGATTCCAATGAGCTACACTTGGAAAGTACACAGTTTGGCTATGGTCCTTCCACAGCTATTCTCAGATGATTTTTCTTCATTCTTTTTGCACAATCTCAGCATCTCTTTCCAGAAAAACCATCCTGTTCCACCTATATAACCTCCTCCAAGCAATTGCAGTTTTGCTATTGCCAAGCTTTCAGCTTACAATTCAGATTGTTGCTACCCAACACAGGCCTTTTGTATGTGAAGCTCAAACCAAGATGGGTGAAGCTTACAGCATGGGAATAACCAGGCCACTGGCAACAGCAGAACCTGCCGTCCAACAGCTGAGGATGAAATAAAAGGCCAAAGCAGTGCAGAGGGATGTGTATCCAAATTCTTCATGAGTCCCACGTTTAAAAAGATATGTGATCCCTTCTTTCCCACTTTCAACTAGAAGTGCAGCGGCTGCAACACAGAAGAGTGGAGAGATACAAAAACATTAAAGAGACAGAAAACATTGTGTTTTAGAGATACAAAACATTAAAAGGATCCTTTACAAACATACAGTTTTTAGTAGTTCTCATTAGCCTAAACCTGACAAAAAGTCAGCAAAGTACATAGGTCAGTTAACTGGAGTTTACACAGCTCCAGCATCTGGGGCACTTTCAGGAAAACAAGGTAAATTTCTTCTTTCCAGCCTGGTCTATGCAGTGTTCATCTTGATCTAAACAAGGAGATATTGCAGCCATTGAAGCCATGTAAAGGTAACTGTACAACTTCAGCAGAGCTCCTTCCCCATTCCTTTCAGAGCTGATAACTTGGGAACTTCCCGGCATATTTGGCTCCAATATGGAATTTAATTCCGATACATCCCTCAAAAGAGAACACCACTTTCATATAAAGCCCATGTTATGTTTAAATACACTTGGATATCACCTCAAGTTACACAGTCATAGAATCATAGAGTCACAGAATAGCTCTACAGAAAGACCATCCAGATATAACCCCCCTGCATGGGCAGGGACACCTCCCACTAGTCCAGGTTGCTCAAATCCCCATCCAACCTGGCCTCAAACACTTCCAGGGAGGGGACACTTCCTTGGGCAACCTTTTCCAGTGTCTCACCACCCTCAATTTAAAGAGTTTCTTCCTAACATCTAGCCTAAATCTCCCCACTTCAAGTGTTGAACCATTTCCCCTTGTCCACTCACTACACCCCCATGTAAAAAGCCCTACCCCAGCTTGCTTGTAAGGCCCCCTTCAGATATTGGAAGGTTGCTGTAAGGTCACCTTGGAGCCTCCTTTTCTCCTGGCTGAACAACCCAAACTTCTTTACCCTGTCTTCACAGGGGAGGTGCTCCAGCCCTCTGATCATTTTCATGGCTCTCCTCTGGACATGTTCCAGGAGCTCTATGTCCTTATGCTGGGGATTCCAGAACTGGAGACAGTACTCCAGGTGAGGTCCCACAAGAGCAGAGCAGAGGGGGAGAATCACCTCCCTCAACTGGCTATCTGTGCTTCTTTTGATGCAGCCCAGGACCCAGTTGGCTTTTTGAGCTGCAGGAATGTATTGATGGCTCATGTTCAGCTTCTGGTCCACCACCACCCTCAAGTCCTTCTCAGGGCTGTCTGCAATCCTATCTCCTCCCAGCCTGTATTCATGCATGGGCTTGCCTAAACCCAGGTGCAGAACCTTGCACTTGGCCTTGTTGAACTTCATCCATTTTGCACAAGTCCACTTCTCAAGCCTGTCAAGGTCCCTCTGGATCTCATCCCTTCCCTCTAGTGTGTTGACTTCACCACACAGTTGGGTGTTGTCAGCAAACTTGCTAAGGGTGCATTTAATTCCACTGTCGATGTCACTGACAAAGATGTTAAACACCACTGGTCCCAGTACTGACCCTTGAGGAACACCACTCCTCACACATCTCCATTTGCACCCTGAGCCACTGATCACAACTCTTTGGGTGTGACCATCCAGCCAGTGTCTTATCCAGCAAGTGGTCCATCCATCAAATCCATATTATTCCAGTTTAGAGATCAGAATGCTGTGAGGGACAGTGTCAAATGCTTTGCACAGCTCCAGGCAGATGACATCTGTTGCTCTGCCTTTGTCCACCAAGGCTGTGTCCCCATTGTAAAAGGCCACCAGATCAGTCAGGCAGGAGTTGCCCTTAGTGAAGCTGTTTTGGCTGTCACCAATCACCCCTTTGTTATCTGCTTGTCTTAGCAGAGCCTTCAGGAGGATCTGCTCCATGATCTTGCCAGTCACAGAGCTGAGACTGACTGCCCTCTAGTTCCCTGAGTCTTCTTTTTTTCCATTTTTGAAAATGGGGGTTATGGCCTCCTGGCTCTCCTGCCTGCCTTCCTCTTCATTGGGACACATTGGTGTGGAGGTGATCCTCATGCAGGAGATGATCCTTGAATATGGACCAGCTTTCCTGGGCTCCTTTCCCGTACAGGTCTTTATCTCATTCTACCCTACTAAGCAGACCCTTGAACAGACTAAAGTCTGCTCTTTTAAAATCAAGTGCCGTCGGTTTGCTTCACACCTTCCTTGCTGCCCTAAGGGTCTTGAATTCTATAGTGTCATGGTTGCTGCAGCCTAGTCTGCCATTAATTTTTACATCACTCACCAGCCCATCTCTGTTGGTGAGAACAAGGCCTAGCAAAGATCCTTTCCTGGTTCGTTCCTCTATCATTTGGAAGAGGAAGATGTCATCAATGCACTCAAGGAACTTCCTGGGGTGCTGGTGCTTGGCTGCGTTGTTCCTCCAGCAGATGTTGGGAAGTGCAAAGCAGCATCTGTCTAAAGAGGACCTTATCCACTTGGCCATCCCGGCTGGGTAGCCTGTAGCAGACCCTATCACTTGGCCCCAGTTTCCCTTTAATCCTGACCCATAGGGTCTCTGTCAGCTTCTCATCCATCCCCAGGAGGAGCTCCATGGACTCCAGCTGGTCATTGATGTAGAGGGTGACACCCCTGCCTTTTTTGCCCTTCCTGTCCTTCCTAACAGTTTATATCCAGCCATTCCCACCCTGCAGTCATAGGAATAGTCCCACCACACCTTGGTGACAGCAATAACATCATAGCCCTGCAGGCAAGCAGAGGTGCAACTCATCTTGTTTATTCCTCATGCTTTTGGAGTTTGCATAGAGGCATTTCAGATGTGCCCCCTTCAAAACAGCTTTACTAGCAGGGCTTGTGTCTATCTGTACACACACCTTCCTGATGGCCTGGGATTCTCTTCCAGGCCCAGGGTATCTCTTAGAGTCTCTGTGCTTAGTGGGGTAAAATCTTCTCTTGAGCTGAGCTATCCTACCATCACTATGCCATCTCTAGGCTCATCCCTAGTGGTCCCAGTTTTATCTCCTCCCCCCTTCAAACCTAGTTTAAAGCCCTGTTGATCAACCCTGCCAACTCCCAGCCAAAAATCCTTTTCCCTCTCCAGGATAATTAAAATTTCGATTTGTCCCCAGGTCTCAATCACTGAGCTCCCCTTACCTTGATTGAAGGTTTGATTAGAATATCTGACTCCATCTGGACCAATCCATGTGCTTGATGAACAACTGTATTCTGAAATTTTCCTCTTGAACTCATTTCTGCTTAAATGAAAAAAAAAAAAAGGAAGCCACCTAAAAAAGTTGTTAAATGGATAAGTGTAACTTATATTAGTGCCGATACAGAATGTGCCTGTTAGATAAAAATCTTACACTGGAAGTCTACTTTCCCTTACAACTCCCAATTTTTTTATTAACTAATACATCTAGTTTACTAGATCAGACTTATAATTATTCTACTAAACTAAAAAATCTGGTTTATTCATGTTCATATACCTTTGTATAGATCTTCTGAAGCTGAAACACAAAATTTCAAAACCAACAATCACATTCCATTGCCTAAAAGTAGTAAATAGCTAAAAAAATCTGATTAAAATGCCCATCTTGGCCTTGCCATGCTTGCCCACACATATCATTGTAAGTCTGTAAAACAGAATCAGCAGACTAAAAAATTATCATTCCTGACAAACATCTCTGTGGGTAAGTTCAGCAGCCCAAGCTCACAGGTGAATTTGCAGTCAGAAAGCTTTGCACAGGAGGAAAGACTCATGGAGAGCAGGAAGGACTTAGACATTTCCTCTACCACAGTGGTGCAGACCATATCCAAACCACACCTAAAAGATACTTGTCCAACATGTTCTTAAAAGGCTCCTTCAGTAAATACTGTCACTGGTTATTTTAGCATCTTGCAACTTAGACTGCCAGTTAACATGCTGACCACGACCAGCCTGTCTGTACAGCACTACTATTCCTGGGTCTGGAGCAACTGCACCATCCAAGCAGGTACAAGCTCCTTCTTCCAGTGGGAAAAGCATCTGGCATATTTTGGATGTTGCCACAACCTAAACAGTAAAAATATGGACCCTGTTTCTGGAACTAAGAGCAGGAGATCTTTGTGGTACCTGACCCACCTGATCCCTGCTCAGAACTACACAATCTAGTGTGAGAAAATTTCTTCCAGACCCCAGATTGGCAGCCAAAGGAACACAAGATACTTCCCCATTTTGTGTTTGTTTTTTACATCAATCCCACCACTCAAACAAGAATATATTCCAAATTCGGAATGGTCAATAAAAAATAAAAAAGCTTATTTAGTTCCATCCTGTTTTAGAAATCATACGACTGTGTAACCTGCTTATAGCCAAACCTCAAGTTCTATGCAAATGCCTTTCCTTAGAGTAAAGAACTGCACACACAAAAGCCAGCACATCTGAGAGCCAATTTGATGCTTGCAGTGATGCCAAAATTACAGAGAGCACAACAGAAAAAATGTTTTTTACAATTAAAATACATGGTTGAGCAAGAAGAACAAAGCAAAAAGATGTAGGACTTGTTTACACACAACCTCACTAGAGACCTCATCATTACCTCCAGCGTATGCATGGCCTTGCAAAGTTCATTACAATTTGGTGCTTAATTCCCTTCAGATCTATCAATTTTCAACAGGATGTTCTCTTTATAACTTGTAGCCACACCAAACGAAAAACTGGCATGGAGACCGTTTAGTCTCTAGGTTGGATCAGCCTGACAATTTTTGATCCACAGACAGACAAAAAACCCCATGGAATTATCGTGGTTTCAGATGTTTTTCCTTCAGAGTAAAAATAGTTTTGTTTTGAAAAATAACATTTTGCAAGCATTTAGTCTTAAAATAAAAAAGGATGTCGGAGTGAGAAAAAAGGGTTTTTTTGTAGCAATCCAAATAGCTGCAGTTACTAAGTCCTGTTACTAAGTAGGTGACAAAGTTTGCTTTTATAAAAATATGTAAATAGATACTGTAGCAAAAAATACTGAACCAGGTACTGAAAGTCAAATGACAGTCTGGAATTGGTGGTAAGAATGGGAAAGTATGTCTGATATCTCTCTCTCTCTTTATACATATGTATGTATACATATATATATATATATAAGCTGTTCAGAGTCCAGTCCCCAGTGTCAAGTTATTCAATATTTACAGTTTGTATTATACAATTTATATGACACTGCCCACTTGGAAGGAGGAATTCATAAATTTTACATGTGTACAAATGCCTAAAACTACAAGTTGGTAGCAACCACTTGCAATGACCATTAAACCAAGCTGTCAGTTAACCTAATCTGAACAATTATTCTTCTACTTCCTCTGGATTCCTCAGAGGTATTTCTCAAGAAGGATACTTAGGAGTGAAAAAACAACATCAAATTGAAGGATTTCTTCAGCTACATCACCTATAAAATCCCTAGCCATTCAGCCACGTGTTCTCTGACTGTTTATTAACATAATATTTGTCATTTTAAATCCCTAGATTACAGTTTGTGTTTTAGTGGCATTCACCTCTGATGTGTTACCTGCTGATGTTCTTATATAGATGACTGATCAAATCATGCTACTCCACCACCAGCAGCAGACTGAGGTTGAGGACAGCCCATTTTCTTCAGGCTTATATATCTATATAGAAGGGCTATACACTTTTTAAAGAAAAATTAGAATTCTAAATTAAAGAAGTGCTTGAGTGATACATAACGGCCATGTTTCAGGTTCTTTTTTTTCTTTTTTAACTCCTTCCTTCCTTCCTTCCTTCCTTCCTTTCCTCTTTAATTTGACACAATGGCAAATGCCTCTCACTGCAAAAGTTTAAATGTGATTAAATTTTAGCAACTAAAAGATTAAGCATAATTTTTGTCTCTACATTAATTAGTTTTAAACATTCAGCTCTGATGTAACTTTGAATTTTCTCATCCCGAATCCTTGAAACAACTGACTGGGAAAAATGTTCAGAATTGCATTTACATAAATATGCTGCTGGTGACTCTCCCCACTTACGTTTCAGAGCTGTTTCTCAGCTGGTAGTTTTGCCCATTCATGACTGGAGTGCAAGGAAAGAAATATGGTATGTATACAGTAACAGTCGTCGTACATACCTGCAGGCATTAAAATAAGTAAACAGGCTATTGTGAGATGTAGAAACAGACAAAACATGAAGAAAAGTGTCTAAAATCACTAGAGCCAGCAGTTACCACAAGGAAATCATCCTCTTGTCTTGCTCACACATCCCAGAAGATCAACATTTGCCCCACTGAGGCCCCACATTCATCCCATCTAAATTCAGGGACTGCTTCCGCCAGGTAACCGACCTCCAACTCTGCAGCCACCAGAGAGCCACTGCTGCCTTCCAAGAGGAAGATTTGCAGCATGTGGGATGCTCTGCACGTGCTCAGCCACCCCACAACGTGCCAGGTACAGCCAGAACTCCTTGCAGGCTACCAGCCAGCAACAGCAACTTGTACAGAGCAAGGGCTCAGGATCTGTGTGTCTTTCATGAATGAGCTGGTACTTTGGTTGTTACTTAAAATCCTGCTGTGTGTCAAAAAAGATCCACTGCTTCAATTTAAGTTACGTCCTGATTTATGCAAATTTGAAGCCCCTGGCCTGTATGAGAAGCTAAAGACTTGCTTCTAGCTTGTAAATTTATTGCTTTACTTCTCTTTTAAGGAGGATGCTATGAAGGGACTAGAATTCAGGTAATCAACAGAAGGAAGTTCCTAGACATCCTAGCAACACTATACAGCTATAATGTCTAAAGCAGATTACATTCTATACAGTAGAGAGGCAGATATTGTAATTCAAATGGATGAAGCAACTTTATCAGGTCCTTCTACTAATTTTCTACATATCCATTTAAAGTGAAATCAAAAATGTTTGAAATAGAGCACAACAGTTGGTGTTTTCACTGGCTGCTTTGCATTTGCTAAAAGCAAAGGAAGTTTTTACATGAGATGACTGTATTTCAGTTATGCATATTTTTCAAGATAACATAATTCAACATGACATAGTTATATTTCATTGAAAACTAACATTAAGCTCTTTATCTTACTTGAGATCAATTTACATTTCTAAATAAATTAAGATACACAAAAAATATATTTAGAAAATATTTCAGTAAGCATCTGGAGAGAAATTATTGGAACATACAGTAATAATAATAATAATAATTTCCAAGCACAAAGTTTCATGCACTCTGTGGAATTATAAAACAGCTCAGGTAGCACATTTATAGAAACCCTCAAGCTGAGATTCAGCTGTCTGCAGTTTTGTCATATTCCAGACAACTGTATCTCATGTTTTTGTTTCCCTGTATCTCAAAGATTATAAGCTTATGGGCAGAGTGCATCTACAGGAGACAAAACTGGGAGTAGTTTGGTCTTCACAAAGCTTAGGCCAGGTTTTGTTTCTGAAAACTTAGCTCTGGTACAGTTCAAACCCAGGTCAAGTTTTTGCCAAAGCCCCAAAGCCCAAAGGGAGCTAGGACAGTGAGCCTGGAGCCAGTGGCTGAATGTTTAAAGATGTAGCCTATCTTCACAGACAGGTAGAAAAAAAAAAGAATAATGCTTCCAAGTAATCTTTTAAAGCTTTGACAGTTTAATATATAAGTATACATGCATAGACCCTTAGACTGTTCACCCTGCCCATGGAAACATTGAGCTTTTGGGACAAAAGCATTAGTCAATAGGATTTAAAAAAAAAAAAAAAAAAAAAAAAAAAGAAAAAGAAAGATAGCTCTGCCAGATTCTTGGCAAAATGTTATCTGCACTGTGATTTCCTCACGGAGAGAAAGGTGATGAATTGAGGAGAAACAAGTACAGGCCAAGGGCCAGAAGGGCAGTTAGGAAGATGGCTTTGCTTAATCTATGGGTTGAAGATTAGATACTCAATTCCAGTCAAAGGAATGGTACTTTAGGTTATGCTTTGGGTGTGGAAGATATCATGATGGGTTCTTTCCAAGTTTAAATGCAGACTGGTTTATACAAGATTATTTTTGGTCAAAGTCACTGTGACACAGTTTCTTACAGTTCCCTGACTATGTGACTTTATATTAAAAATAAAAAGGAATTGTATGGCTCTCTCTCAGATCAAACAGTTTCTTTTCTGCCACTTCTTTTTTTTCCAACTTATAATAAAATAAGGACTGTGACCCGAGCAGGATTTTCTAGAGCTAATAAAAAGGAAAAGAAGTCTGAACAGCAGTTCATAATACAAAATTAAGAAAGAAACCTAAAACAAACAAACAAGCAAACCCTCACGCATTTTAAAAAAAAAAAAAAAAAGGATAAAGACAAAAATATATAAACAGAAAAGCTCTTTCAAGCACTACAGCCCTGCAAAGCACATGCTGTTCTCCCAGTTTCAGGAGTGATCTGGCAAGGTGCTATCCTCTCTATGAACTTTTGCAGTCACTAAGGCACAGCTCCTAACCAACCTAAAATAACTCTTAGGAGGCATTTTCTTTATGTCTGACACTAAATTTCTGCTAGCCAATCTTAAGTTGAATCCTACATTATTTTCTAACATACTGGATCTTGCTGGCTTATGTTGTGGATTGTGTTGTTTTGTTATGTTTTGTTTTGTTTTGTTTCCAAAAAGTAATAAGGAATTGTGTGGGTTTTCTGTGATTAAGTAGTTTATGCAAGGTTTTTGTGATGTACTATGAGGAAGCCAAACTTTTCCCAATAGGAGGGGAAGTGGCTGTCAAACACAGAGCTCTGGCTCCAAATTGTTAAAATAATAATTGCTACAAACCTGACCCCTCACAAACGGAGAGGTCTGAAAACCGTGGAGCTTACACAGGACTAACAGGAGTCACACATGGGACACAACTCCTCATCCTGCTCGTTTGAAAACTGGATTTTCTAACAAAAATGTCTCCTTTCAGTGCTCCCCCAGCACCAAGTTCCTCTTTGGAAGACCTGGGAGCAAATCTGTAGCACAACAGAAGGCTCGTCTTTGGAAAGACTCTGTCTAGAGCTGAGAAACCCCATTTTCCCTACCTACCACACGCACTCCTTCAAACCTTTAAGCAAAAAGTTTCAAGTGAGCTTCCTCCAGGTGCCTCCCTTCGGCGAGCTTCTGAACAGACAGGGCTGCAATCCGAGAAGCCGAGCTCCTGCCGCTAAGAGGAGCTAAAACCCAATTGTCACCGACGGCATGGACCTGCTCCAGCACAACCCAGCCACTGGGATCCCTCCTCCTCCTTCTCCTGCCGCAGGAGGTCAGACTTCACCCCTGCTGTGCCAATAGAGAACCCAACAAGCAGGATGCTGCTCCTGGCAGCAGGACTAGGCAAAGGAGAGGGAGATGGACACGCAGAGCTTTCCAGGACTAAAAGAAATCCACTCACCCTATGGAGAGAAAAAATACTGCAACCAGGCTGGTGAAGGGACTCGAGCACAGGCCCTATGAAGAGAGGCTGAGAGAGCTGGGGCTGTTCAGCCTGGAGAAGAGGAGGCTCAGGGGAGACCTCATCACTCTCTACAACTACCTGAAAGGAGGGTGTAGCCAGGGGGGGGTTGGTCTCTTTTCCCAGACGACTTTCAACAAGACAAGAGGACACAGTCTTAAGTTGTGCCAGGGGAGATTTAGGTTAGATATTAGAAAGAATTTCTTTACAGAGAGGGTGATCAGGCATTGGAATGGGCTGCCTGGTGAGGTGGTGGATTCTCCGTCCCTGGAGACATTTAAAAAAAGACTGGATGTGGCACTCAGTGCCATGGCCTAGCAACTGCCCCGGTGGGTCAAGGGTTGGACTTGATGATCTCTGAGGTCCCTTCCAACCCGGCTAATTCTATGATTCTATGGGAGAGGTGCACATCCCTGTACTAACCCATGGAGAGCATGCAGAGATTTGAACAAGTGCCTCAGCCTATGGATATTCACGCTTTTAGCTCCAAAAGTTTCCCTTCTCACACTTAAAATACTGATTGTTTTCTTCCCAGTGTCATCCAGGTCGCTGATGCAAGCCAAGGTGATTGCTTTTCCCTGAAACATCAGTCCTTTTATTGACTTGGAGGCTGATGAAGGGAAGTCTGGATTGATGGGAAGAAAGCATCTATATTGCCTACCCCCTGGTCTGCAATTGAGCAATATTCCCTCCAGAAGGGAGGGAAGAGATAATATACAATAGTATATATAAAAATATGTATAGGAGACATAAAATATACTGGCAAGTCAGCCTAAGAGGGGACAGAAGAAAAGGGCATTGATGTTCTTAAAGAAAAGTCACCTCGACACTCTAAAACATTTGAAAACTCCTCAAAAAAACCTTCTTCAAAAGCAGAGAAAAAAGGGAAAATTATGACAAGCAGATACTCACTGGAGAAACTTGCAGAAAAATCCAGATTAGCAGAATTTACTAAAAGTGCAATAGCTCTGAAGGTTTCCTTCCTTCCATTTTAACAACATACTTAGGTTAGAACCAACTGATAAAATAGAAAATTATGAAAACATTCAAACTTTTGGAACCTTTTGTCTTTGGCCTTTTCATTCCAATGGCATGACCCTCCCCAAAGCCATACCATGCCAAATGGAAACTCCAAAGCTTATCATATCTTATCAGGACAACTGAGGCTCCAGGCTGACCTCCCATCAGTAACAACTAGGGATAACTGACTCCAGATACATAGTTAGGTCCAGAAAGTTTTCTGTACCTATCCATAACTTTTAAATTATTCTTCATGTATCTGCTCTTCTTACAGCAGGCAGAGATCTCCTTTTTTGCCCTGAGGCTGAAGTATATATGGTTATGGTAATAGTCTCCTCGTTGTTCTTTCCAGTGCAACAGATGCAGCCAGGGGAAGAGGTGTGGAGGATGATGTCCACCTGGTTTTGCTGCAGGGCATGGGGGCAAATTGTGTGTGGTAATAAGAGGCTCAATCACTAGCAAGGAAAAAAAAAAAATCACAAAATTGATGAAACCTACTTGTGACAGCCCTCCATAGGTTGCAAAGAACCCAGCATATCAGGTACATGGCCCCATGTTGATGTAGTATCATCAAAGTAGAGCAGAAGTGGGAGAACAACTCTACAGATAAATAGAATTAAAAAACGAAACAAAAAAAACCCAAAACAAAACATGTGTTCTCCATTCTGATATAGCCACCAACATTAAATATCTATAAATACTTTGGAAACTCACATGTTTGCTGTACTTCTTTGTACATTAGATCAAGTAGCAGCAGGTCAGATTGACTCTTCTACCCAGCCAATTTATGAGCTTCCTTCATTAGCCACCATAACCTTTATATAATCAGGAGACCTGTATTATTTACTTACAAGGATGAACACAGTTTCCAACAGCTTGCTTGTTTTTCTAAGGGATGATTTTGGAATCGAATTGGAGACCTGCATACGTAATTTATTAACCTTTATATTTAGGGAAACAAAGAGAGCTCCCAGAAGACCTCCAAGCACTCCAAGGAGGATGGTTGGAATGAAGGCCAAGATGTTCATGTCCAGCAAGTTTTTAACCTGAGTGAAAGAAAGGAGAAAAAATATTCTGAGCATCCTGCATGAAATACTGCACTCTATCTTACAAAACTTCATATCACAAAGTAATTTTCCTACATGAGATAAATCTTCCCTTGCAGTTTAGGGAGCTCAGCTAATAAATTTAAAGCTGATCTCACAAGAGATGGTGCACTCTTCCTACAGACTTCACAACCAGCACAGAGACACTGATACTGTAACTCATAGCAGAAACCTCTATGATGCACTGCAGTTACTACAAGCACTCAGGTTTACATCCAAGAAACATGACATATTGGCCTTAATGAACACTTCTGAAGACTCTACTGAACCAGAGCTTTGCTCATTGTGTGTCTATAACTACATCACAATTTAGAAAGTTCATTTATTATGTGTCAACCTACATCCATGTCCATTGACATCATTTAGAAGTAAATTTATTTAAGTAAAACTGTGAAAGTTGTGAAAGTTAATGCTGATCTGGAACAGCTCACAGAACAACAAATCACAACTGCAGAATATAATCTGGCATCTGGAATTGTAATTGAATTTTCTGCTTTATTCCTCAACAGGCAGCAAGGATGAGAGAAATACCACATTTTAATTTTATCATCCAAACAACAAAAAGGGGACAATGGATTGGTAGGAATCTATTAAAAGCTCTGAGGATATTATTACCTTAACCCAGGCTTAGACTTACATACATTTTGTCAAGATTACAATTGTAATCGTAATTGTAAGAGTTTTGTCTCTTGAATAAGAGACTAAGAATAGACAAAGAGATCATGAAATGCTCAAAAACTACCTGGCCAGGAGCAGTAAGGGCACAGGTCAAGGATTACCTGCAAAGAAACCCACAGGCATAAACTTGGGGGTAGTGTATAGGGAAGTGGGTAGCCTTCCTTAAACTGCTTGAGCAAGTGCACAGGCCCTCTTACTGTTCAAACTCCTTTTATTCTTCCTCCCCCTCCTCTTTCCGTTCCTTAACTTTGTTCTTATTTTTGCTGCAACTATTCTAGACTTCAGCCAATCCACCAGGTGGCTGTACTAAACACTGGTGGTATTACTTGAGAGAAAGAATGCCAGGGTCAAAATCCAGCCGAGCTTGAAGAGTTGGTCCACAGGCTGCTGCTGACTGAGAAAGCAGGTCTGGAAGAGGGAGAATTCCAGCAGCCATTCCCAGGCACAAGAAGCCCAACAGCTGGAGGTACACTTACAGGGACCCTCAAGGGGTGCCTTTTAGGTGCCTTTTAATTAGGACTGCAGCCATCACATATGTAGGCACTTTATGTACTAGGCAAAACTTAAATAACACTATTTTTACCAATAGCTCCAAAAAACCCATCCTTTCCCAGAGGACTGCAAAAGAGATAATGTTTAAGACATTGGAATTCAGAGAGAAGACGCTTGATTTGAAGTAGAAACAGTCTGGTTTATTTACTGCAGGTTCCAAATACCTTGCAGTATATTCTACTTAATTCCAATCCTGCATTAAAACTAAAAAAAAAATAAAAGTGGTTTTATTATTTTCTCTCTCTGCTTCCATTTTCCCTAAGGGAAAAACATAATGAGATTATTGCTTTAAAGTAATATTTACACTACATGTGCGTGGCAATGAAAGTAAAGTCAATCTAGTGCTCCCTGTGCTGGAAATGAAAGGTGTATTAGTTTTTGTTGTAGTATCAGCCACGAGCTTTCACCAGTTAGCAAGAAAAGTCTGTTACCTACAGAACAAGTTTCACCTTTACAAATAATCCAATGGTCTATGTAAAAATAAAGTGAACCTTCCTGAAAATCTGAAGCTCTAGAATACAATAAATTCCCCTTGTAACATTATGCTGGGTAGAATGAAACTAAGGGAAATCAAAGAGTTTTCTTGAGAAACATAACCCACCATCTTTCTACTCAGAGTTTATCCACTGTAAACTGTGTTTGTTAATGCCACAAAATATGAAAGAAGCAAAAATTCCCTTGAGCCCTCTCTTCATTGGAATGAAAATGTTTCTGGCTATCTGTACTGCACATCACGCTGTTAATAATTTTAGCTAACTTTGGGGGTTTTAGCATTAGCCTCACCTTTCTGCCACAATTTTTTATCTTCTTGCTTGTGTCACTGCAATTTTGGGGGTCGGTACACAAAAAAAAATTGGGTTGAAAAACATTATCGTCCTCACTTGCTCCAGATAAACTTTTGGTAAGAGAAATATACCCCAAATATTTTTGCACAGCATATGGAAAATCATTTTATTGGGTTACATGCAGACAAAAAAAATGTTGCCCATTTTACCTAGCAAGGTATGCCTACGTGTGGAAAATATCACCATCTCTGGTTTCTGCATCGCTAAAGAGACACAAGCCAGAAGAAATTCAAAGATCAATGAAAGTGATTAGGGAATTACCTTAGGAAAACTATTTTTAGTAGCAAAAAAAAAGTGGATTTGGGTTCAAAAGAGAAGGGGTTTATTTCTAGATCTCTAACTGATCTTCAATTACATAAAAAGATATTTAGGCAAGAAAAAGTAACAACCATGATACTTGCACATCACTATTGAATCATCTTGCAATAAAACTGAGCAAAAGATATGATATTAAAAGCAACTATTTTTTTGGAGGACACAAAATAAAATACAAAGATCAGGGTTGTGTCATGCTGCATGGAATAAATTACAGGTAGCCAAAGCTGAAGGTCACCTTCGTTTTGCAACCAGGAACAAACAGTGATTATATTTTTTCAAATGTTTAATCTGTAAGCACAATGTAACAGGGGAACAGGACACCAATATCTGCAGCAACAATGCAGAGCTTGAGCCAGCCATAGAAGGAGAGGACACCCTATTTAAGAGCTTTTCTTCTTTTTTTTTCCTTTACTTCAAAGTACCTGTCTCCTATTCAGTTCCAGGACAGAAAGTTACATTAATAACTGATATGAATAACTAATAATCAAGAAGCAGATAGATGCTTTGCCTATTTGTTTACTTTCATTTAAAACAAAACAACTCTGTGTTGTATGTAAGTGGCTACCAGATGTAAAGGTTTTGTATGAAGGTTTCCATATCCACGGATCTGGTAACACTTCCCCACTAATCCCCCTGCAACAGTGTTCAAAGAGACGAGCCTAAAACCCCACACACCTATTTCCTTCCACTTCCACACAGTACGTACCCAAAATATAATTCTTTTCTCTGCTTCAAAAAATCCAAAATGACCTCTGTAAACAAAGCCACAGAGAGAGGAGGACAGTAAATCTGTGGTGAAGGTAGCTGTCAGGCAGCAGAAGAAGGTTTGCCAGGCCAGCCTGATATCCCAGAATGAAGACACTTCCTCCAGGGTGAACAAGAGCCCGCCAATGGGGGCACGAAATACAGAAGCTATCCCTGCTCCTGCACCAGCTGTAATGAAACTGCGCCTGCAACAGGTGGAGGAGTCACATTTTAGATAACAGTGAGGAAAAAAACAACAAAAACCCTCCAAAAACATCGTTTCTCTTCTAAAGGGCCCTTTTCATTACATGAAAATAACATCCTGCAACAGGCCACTGTTAGGTTTCTTAAGGAAGCTGCAGTGTACAGAACAGAGGGAAGGATACACAAAGAGGAAATAAATTTATGATTGAATTCTACTTTGGAAAACTAGATTCAAGGCCAGCCTTCGTGAGGGATTTGGGGTGATGCTGATACATATAATGCACAAATCACTAGTGCTCACCAGTTTACAAAACTTGCATCCTCTGGGTGTGCTACCTGAAACCTCAGGGATAATTTGCAGAAAAGGTGAGCACGCAGTACTATGGCCAAAGTCAGTAACTATACAAAACATTTGATTATTTTTAATATTAATAAATGCCAAGTTCTCAGGGGAAAAAATTAAAAAAAAAAAATTAAAAAAAAAAATTAAAAAAACCAACACCAACCAAACAAACAAACAAACAAAAACAACCAGACCGAACTTATCTGCAAAGATTATGGGGCCCTTTTGACTTCTTTGGGGTATCTACAAATTTTATCAGTGGAAAGATGCATGGCAAAGATTATAATGGACAAAAAATAAGGGAACAAGTTGGAGAGTTCATGTGCCAAAGCCCTTACAAAGCCCCTCTCCTTCACAGGCTGTGTAGAAGTCCCCCAGTTAAGCTACTCAGACAACTTTACAACTGCTATTTCCCAGCTCACAAGTGCTGAGTATAACACTCCTGCGCACCGATTTTTACTTACACTTTGTACCTGCACAGCGACGTGTTTTACAAGCAGCAGGAAACTCAAAGGAACTCAAAACCCAAGCTTCTCTTGGACATCTCCAACTTCTTGCTGCAGCCAGTTGTCCATGCCATGTGTCCCACCAGCAGCACCAACAGTGAAGCAGGAGCCTGCCTGCAGATGAGTTACAGCTGCCCCATGTAGGGAAGCCGTAAGATCCCTCAACATCCTAACACTTGTTGAGTTACTACTGCTTTGCCTCTGACTATATGTGGAGAGTGTACCTCTCTTAAGCCCACTTAATAACTCCAAAAAGATAGCAGGGAGTGGGAGCCTTTCATCCTGGTCTTTGTAAAAGAAGCTAAGCCTCGTGCAGAATGAAGTTTGTTTCTGCTGCTCACCAGCCCTCTCCGTAAAGGGAACTTCCACACAGCCTCTCTCTCCCAGAACGGTTCCTCACTGCAAGCTAATGCTCCTTTTTAATTATTCTCTAATTGGATTGTGCAGTTCTCACTGTTTCTCTTACTGCAGTTGCCAATTTCTTCCATCAGTAACATTTTGTTTAACAAGCAAGTCTCAGTTTTATTTAAATGACTGAACTTGAAAGGCTGAAGGCAAAGGAGATCCTGTATCTTCCCTCTGGTGCTTTTTGATTTTCTTTTAAGCTACAGATAGTTCAGAGTGCCTGTTCATTTAAATTCCTTGTGTTTCTTTAGGAAACTAACACATGGGAGTCTTTCTTTTTCCTTGCTCTGGAAAAACCAGAACAGTATTGTACAGGGTTTCATATGTCAACATGACAACAACCAGAAGACATAAATGTGTTTGGTATTTCTTTTTCTGCAAACTAATCCCATTAATTTCAATAGAACTGTTCACAAGAGGGTTTACCAGAGTTATCTTACAGACAAGCATAAGCAGAGAAGAAAAAGAAGTATCACAAACAAATTATATTTTCAGAACTAGAAAAATAAACCACAAACCCCCTGTGGACATTGTGCAATCCCTATCACCTTTTTTTCCTGAGCCAGCACCAGTAAATTTGAGGATAAAGCCTATGTCTAGAAATCCTGCATTTTTCTCTCTTCTTATGCAACCCAGAAGGCAATAGGAAAAAATCTTTAGTATTAATGCATTACTTCATAAGTGCTTGATAAAATACTTGTGAACTTTCTTTTAGTTAAAGAATTGTAAAGTTGTTTAATTAGACAACTTTCTTTTAATTAGTGTGTGTGGTCATTCCAAAGTGACAAACAGCAGGAAGGATGAAAGATTGCTGGAGGAGCACTTCCACTTCCATTCCAGATGCAATGGGCTCACTGGTGACTTGCTGGATACCCTTGGTGCCAAGGGCAGGAGGGTGGGGGGTTCCCCCCATAGCTCCACAGCTCTGCCCATCACTTACTTATCAGCTGAATTCCGAAACCTGGTGAAGATCGGGAGGTGGATGCCAAGGGTGTCAGACTCCATCTGGCTCAGGCCACAGCCCAGGAGAGCACTAAAAGTGATGTGTAATTGTGAGCACTCTTAGGGAAATTATTCTTCAATCAGCCACAGCTAAAAGCAGGGGAGGACAGAGCCATAGCAGGTGTGCAGAAGCAAAGCTAGATTGGTTTCAACAGATTTAAACACAGAAAACGTTGAACACATCTTTTAAATATGCAAAGTCCCACTGACATTAAGCAGGAGGCTACTAAAGACATTCAGATTTGTGACTTAGAGACAAAAGCATGAAATGCTTTTTGAAGAACTGCATGGTAATATCTGCCCAAGTGTGGTGACACGTCAGACTACAGCTCATCATTTCAAATATCTGTTCCCAGGTTAATGATCATGGCAGCCAGAACAGCCCAGCTTCTAACAGAAGATGTGTAAGGACTTAAATTATTACAGTGTGTTCCCAGGCAGCACTTCAAACTACATTTATACAGGAAAAAAACCAACACCCAGGCCCTTAGTGAAATGAAAAATCTATTCATTGTATAATCTTGGAAGACTTTTCTACAAGACTTAAATTAGGAGCCTTAACGAATCTCTCAGAGGCTTTTAGCAACTTATGTGTGTTTATGTTTAATAAAAAAGTAGGGGGTTCCAGCTAAATTAAATTAAATTTGCTCTTAATCCCTATGTTTTGAAAAGACATCATGCTAATACCGTGCTGACTTTCTTCATGGAAATATGATTCAATTCTTTGGCTCATACATCACTGTTACCAACCCAGCACAGAGGAAAAAAAAAAAAAAGAAAGAAAGAAGAAAGAAGAAAAAAAAAAAAAAAAAATCACAGCTGCAGTCTCTGAGCTCCTGGAGACAAATGTCTGAGAGCAAAGAAAACAAAAGAAACCTAATGGGAGAACTAAACTTTGGTAACCATTGTCTGGAAGGTTTGTGGCTGCCCCTGACTATGTGCTCCTATTTTTGAACATTTAAGTCATCCCCTAGGGTGCTGCACCTCTGTGCAAATAAATAAATAAATGAATATCCATACAGTAACAGAAAATGTGAAGAGGTAGTGGGGAGGAGGAGCAGTTTGGTCAGGGTGGTGACAAGGTAGGAAACAAACCTCAAGGATGAATACTTTCCAAAACCAAAAAGGGTCAGAAATAGAAGAGAAAACCAGCCAGAAAAAAGACCTGTATCATATCAGCAGAGACCAATTTTACCATCTCTACTCAAAGTATGGTTCAGTAATGGTAATAAAGTGCAGCAGGAACCTTCTTTAAACGATGACTGAAGGAAACAATGTCACTTACCAAAACAGAAAAAACCCAAATCTGGCCCGCAGTTCTTACTAAGATTGGCTGCATTACAACACAGTAAATTTTAACAACCACTCTGGCCTACAAAGCAGAACTTGGCAGCCCTCCTCTCCCCTTCTTAAAAGGCCACAAATCACAATAGGGTGATGGAGATTCTCTCTTTTTGTATATTGCAAGGGCGAATAAAAACATCCTTCAGAAATACAGTAAAGTTTACTTATTCCTACCTAGAAATGGAATATTACACTACAGTATGATCAACAAGCAGCTCCAACCTGACTTGCAAGCTCCAACCTGCAGAGCTTTCAAAGTGGAGCTTGGTTCCTGTGGTCACTCTTAGCTGGCACAAGGGGCTGCTGTGTTGGGAAGCTGGAAACCCTGGACCCTGAGGGCCTGGCCAGCCACCACCATGCACTTTGCACAGCCACTGATAGCACTTGTGCTGGTGGCTGTCAAGATGTGGCTCCTTTTGCAGGCAGCCACTTGAGGCTGGCTTTATTTTTATACACACTTTGCACAGGTAAAAGAAGTTTTACAAGATGCGTATAAGCCAGCAGCCTAAAGCTGCAGGACAAGATACTTTCAGAAACAAAGCTGACCACAGTTGTCCAGATAACTGCTTGCTGAGTCTGAAGAGGAACCGCATTAGAGAACCAGGCCAGTATTTAAAACACGCAGAAAATAAAAAGGTTTTCTTCATTTTTTGCATGCATAGTTGTGCTGATGCAAAGCAAGGAACAGGACAGGTGAAAAAAGCTCCCAGTGTTGGGTATTTTTCAAGCCAGCACAGCCACCAAGTCAGGCATTGAAAAACCATACCCTCAGCCTGCTATTTCTTACCCCAAATGGATCATGGGACCTTCTGGCCCACAGAAAAGCCCAGAGGCTACAGCCAGCACACATGAGACAAATGTGCCTAAAAAGGTCTTGATGTTAAAAAGATGTTGAATAGAAGTGCCATTCAAATACCCAATGATTTCCGGCAAGCCGAAGGGTGAACCTGATGGACAAAAGAACTGCAAAGGAGAAGAGAAAAAAATAAAGAGAGGAACAGAATTAATAATCACTAGATGATGATGTGTTATACCCATCTACGGAGATGTTTTTTAAGTCCAGCCCTTGCCTTACTCTGTTCACAAATTTTCCCTGAATAAATCCAAATATAACTTCTGGCTCCACACAAAAAATTCAAGCTCCCAACAGTGTTGATATATGTATACTGGGAGTACTGAGAGACTAAGATGATTGACAGGGCCGCAGACCCCTGCCATCCACCCTATGCCTGAAGCCAAACAGACTCTTGTCTTTGCACAGGCTCTCTGCAGGGCAGGGTACAGGTGAACCTGCCTGATTTGTCCATTAAGTTAATTTTAGGAACTTTAAAACTGGACATTTATTACCGTTGTAACAGCACACTCCATTTTCCTGCTGTTTCCAGGGTAAGTGAAGCAAAGAATTCACTTTTTCTCACACCTATGCTGTTAATTGTCTGCCTATAATTAAATTGAACACAGCAGGACAGTAAATGACAGAAAAGCTCAGTGTTTTAGCCTTGCAGCCTCATAAAAGTACTGATCTGGGCTGCAAGTGATAGCCACATGGCACAGCTAAAAGATCAAAATATAAAACCAACCATAACTTTTATACAGACTGATGGTCTTTGGCTTAGGTCCCTTCCAAACATCCATTTTTCACAAGTTACACCAGCTGCCACTTGTATTTATTTTATAAACACCACATGCTAAGTGTGAATTGCATCGCCACCACCACTGATTTCACCCCAGACACTTCTATACAAGTTACAGGTGGTGGAATACAACTTTAGGCTGAAGGCCAAGAAAGACCTCTCCAATTGGGTTGTATGAGGGCAGGCTTTTTTTTTTCCTTGCTTTTTTTTTTTTTTAATAAAATACTGAATTAGCCACTATTTGGAAGAGCAAGAGATTTGGTCTATCGATGCTGACTATGCCAAAAGCATTATAGGCTTGTTCAGTAGGAGATGTAACACTTACCAGCACAGAACCTGAAGAGAGAACCACCATGGCCAGCCCAGACCCCAGCACACACAGCCAAGTCATGTGGAAGTTGCCATCCTGTGCAGTTGACAAAGAGATTACTACATCAGCCCCCATCTACCAGAAATCTTCTGTCCCACAGGTTTCTGCAGGCAGAAGGTGTACCACAGGGAAAACCCAAAACAAGCAGTGCAGGCTTTTGAAGAGGACAGGAGTGAGAAACAGTAACGTCAGTGCTGATTTTTCCAAGCCTTTTGCCCATATCTAAAAAATACTATAAAGGATCTGATGTTGCTCATCAAGGCCCCGTTCAGGTCAGAAGCAGAGTTAGAGGACCTTAAGAGATGGAAGAACACGCACAAGAAAGTGATGTCTTCAGGAGACATTTTGCCTGAACAACGAAGTCTTTATGTAAGCAATTATCCTAATGAATTTGAAGCTATTACTATCAGACAGAATACCTAAAGCTCTTTTCCTGCTTTATTCTAGCCAAAAGGACAGGTTTCAGACCAGGCCTTCTCACAAAAAACAAAACAAAACCACGTTTCCATCTCCCGAGGTTTAAGGTTTGCTTGTTTGCCTGACCACAGCTGTGCTGTTTCCAGAACCCCACGTACTTTGCCACCTTCCTCAGCTGCCCTCATGGTGGGCACAGGTCAGACACATCCCTGGTCTTTCCCAGGCCGCGGCGTTCCAGGGGCCACCACAGCCTTCCCGGCAGCGCCCCAGCCAGGCTTCTGTAAGCACACGGTGCAGCACAGCCAGACAGCAAAGTAGACAAAAACATGAGTGTTGCTCCTCTGCAGCTGAAGGAGGTATTAGCTGGGAAGCTCTTCCAGGGAAGGGTTTAATAGTTTGTCGTGGTTTAGGCCCAGATGGTTATTAACCAGGCCTCCAGCTCCTCACCTCCCCTCTCCCACTGGGGGACAGGGAGGAGGAAATCCACCCAAAGGTTCATTAATTGAGACAAGAAGAGAGAGGTTTGTATCCCCTAATTACAGTAACAGGCAAAAAACAGGTTCAACTTGGGAAGAAAAAGAACTCATTTAATCTACAAGGAGAAAAAGTCCCTTCTTCCCAGTCCAGGATCCCTTCCCTGCCACCTCCCCCTCAGGGCACAGGGAGGGGCAGGGGGGGTTCAGGGTCAGTTCCCCACACGGTGTTTCTGCCGCTCCTTCCTCCTCAGGGGGAGGACTCCTCACAGCCTTCCCCCCCTCCAACACGGGGTCCCTCTCATGGCAGAGAGTCCTTCAGGAACCCCTGGGACATGAGTCCCTCCCACAGGTGCAGTTCCTCAGGCACAGACTGCTCCAGCCCGGGCTGCACACAGAGTCACGGCTGCTGCGGGAGCAGTCACCTCCTCTGGGCCCTACACGGCTGCAGATACACATCTGACCCTCTCTGTGATCCCGCACAGGCTGCAGCTTCACCTCTGCTCACCTGTGATACATCAGGGGCTATAAATCCACATTTACCCCACCATGGTCCTTCAAGGACTTGTCCACCATACTTCTTCAGGGTCTGCTCCACCACACTCCTCCATGGGCTGCAGGGGCACAGCTGCCATCTCACCACAAGCTGTGTGCGAGGAAACCTCTGCTCAGGCACCTTTTCTCCTTCACTGACCTTGCTGTCTTTTCTCTGGAATTTCTCTCTCACCTCATCCTCTAGTCTGCAGGTCAATTCTTTTATATTTTTGCTGTTTCGTATTCCTTTCTTGAATATGTTACTGACAGAGGCACATCCAGTTTCCCATACCGGCTCAGCCTTGGGCAGAGGCAGAGCAGGGACTGGAACTGGGGGAGCTTCCAGCAGCTTCTCACAGGAGTACCCTCTGTGGTCCCCCCGCTTCCAAAACACCACCACACTAACCCAAGACAATGTCCATGCTGATGTCAAAGCCTGTGAGAGTTTACCTCCCGGGCCTCTGTATTAATGCAATAAAAAGACAAATTTTAAACTACAACAGGACCAACAGTGTGTGTCATGGTTGTTGTGATGTGCTGGAGTCAAACTGGGGTTTCTTTCTATATACTCTTTATTTATACTTCAGTGTGTATATACACACACACATATATATATACACACAAATGCATATATACATGTGTATTCATCCACTGTTTGTATATTTTATAAACACCAGCATAGTTTGTAAACAAGAAACACCAGGGAAATAATACAGGACTGCTGTCCTGTCCTTCCAGCAGATGCTGGGGTGGCTTTCACAAGGATCTGGCCCAGTGAAAACAAGACTTCTACCAATTGTCTGAAGACAGGCTTGTCTAATTCTTCCTGATCTGGCAGTCTGTGGCTGACAGCCACAACAACATCACACATGTTGATGTGCCCTCTAACCCTGGCCCATCCATTCCCATTGCTTTCCAAAAAAAAAGTAAATGCCCCTCCTAACCATCCAGGTCTATCCTTACTAAAGGGCCTGTGCCCAGCCACAACCTCAAAGCCCCTTTATCACAAGAACCCTTCAGTATTCATACTGTACACCACAGATATCACAAACCAGGCCATTTTACCACCTACATCTTTCTACAGGTATGAAAAACAAGCAGTCAGAGTCAGAGATGCCTTAACTTTTATATTGTTTTTAGCTGTTTAGTGACTTTTACCACCACAGTTCTTGTTATCACAGAGACTATGCTACTCATCAAGAAATTATCTGTTCCACAACAATCTTTGTACAGCATTAGCAAAAGGCAGCTGCTCAAGACATGGAAAGAAATATCATATCTGATACCAGGTCCGTATTTACTAGGAACCTCATGGTAAATTTAATTGTCCATTCCCTTGGACATCAACAATACCTAAAGCAGCACATGGCCCTTATGTACAAGGGGGGAAGAAGAAGGCTACCGTATTTTAAACACTGCTTTCATCAAACTCATCACAAGAACTCCACCAGATACTATACTGTGTTGTAGGCCAAGCTGTAGCAAAGGATACCAAAGCATGCCTACACAAAGCACCACAGGATATCTGATGTCCACATCCACCCGTTGCAGCACCTCTAATCAGTTAAAACTTTTCAATGTGGATTTTCTAATAAACAAACACCTCTTGGTCACTTCAACTTTCTCTTGCTCACCTTCAGGTAATTTTCCACCAAGTTCCACTTCAGTTTGATGAGAGAGTCAATTATCTGATGAGTCAAAAACCCCAGCATCCCAACTGCTGTGCCAATTAGTCCCATCAGCAGCCATCGATCCCACTCTTTCCTAGAAACAGGAAAACAGTTACCTAAGCCTACAGCACAGGACTGTTTGCCACTTCCTTTCACAAACACAGAACTTCCATTTCTAGGTCATTTTGGTTATTAACTGTGACTTCATGAGCAAAAGGATGTTTCCACCACCTATGCCTTTAAAAAGTCTACGCCCAACAAAATTCTGCCTTCAGATGAAAGCCATTTCCATTTGGGTAAGGAACATAGTTGAATTTTTTTTGGTTGATTTTTTTTTTTTCATATATAAGTAAGTGTGCAATCTGAGTGGTTTTAGATGCTGATTTTTAATGCCATCTCAAAATTCCATTATGTGACTTTGTAAGTAAGCACTCAGGCTCATTTCAACCTGTTGCCTTCTACTGCAACTGATGCACTGACACTGCACCTATTATATAAATGTGCAAACCTTTACCTCTAGCTCCTGTCTTTCCTAAATTTATACTTTTAATAATAATTGAGCACCAATAATATTTCTGATATATTTCTAATGTCATCTAGGACTAGAGCATCCCTACAGATTCAAATGCCACATTTCCTGCAGATTACATTAAGAGGCAGTCTCAGCAGAAGAAACTTCCCCCCAGCCTTTACAAAGTCTCTTTTTTTAGGTTGTATACACTGATTAGTAACATGGGGGGTTTGCATATCCAGTAATTTTTTAAGAGCAAAGGCATAAGCACCTTCAGAAAATTGTGTAAATCAAAGTTGCTTGCCACCTGGCCCCCTTCTCCATTCTAGAAAAGTATTTTGCTACAGATATAATGTTTTCTTCATTCCTTCTGCTATGAGGCATCTCCCTCATAGCTATCCAAACTACCCACAGTTTAGAGGCAACATAACAGTATTTAAGGTAAGTTTACCTGTATGTTTTCTCTTGTAGCCACTTCTTATAAGCTTTACTATGTGAAGGCAAATAATCCAAACTCTCATGGGCTATTTGGTGTTTTCTCTCCTCCTCCTTGCAGTGATAATGTGCTAAACTGTTTCTGCTGGTGCTACATTGCCTCCTAAAATCCTGAGAATTAATCAAATCAGGCCCGTGATCTTCTGCCATTAACATCTCCTCTTCACCATTTTCCATGTGTGTCCTATGGGAAAAAAGTAATGACATTACAGTGGCCTCCAAGAATTTTCGGATACCCAAAAGAACAATGTGAACCCAAGATCAGCTTCCTTCAGACTGGAAAAGAGAGGAATGGAAAACCAGACAAGGATGGAGCAGCTGTGGCAGAGATTGGCTGGTTTGTGTTTGGGCTCAGTTTGCTGGGGCTACACAAAGACCCAGCAGAGTCAAAGCAACACGAACTTGCCTGAGCTGGAGCTCTCTGGTGAAGAAGTCACTCCAAGCACAGACTGACCCCTGTAGCAAGATCATTGCACTGGATCCTTTCTGACTGTTCAGAGGACAGGGGCTTTGCCTGTTTTAAAGAGATGACCCCTTGCTGTGCTTTGGGCCATTCAAAGATCTTGATCCACTTACCTAATCACACAATTAAATGAAATAAAACAAAATCTAGGTTCACTGACAATGAGTTAAACCCTGAATTCCCAGTATTGCATAGACACCCTAGAAAAGCTTATTCTCTAACAGAATTTCCTTTGACAGTGCATGTCAAATTTCTTTTTAGACAGATAAAACCCATTTGCTAGACTATCAAGCTTGCTGAAGCTTCAAACTTTACGCAAGGTAATTTGGAAACTGGCAGTTCAATTAAAGCAGAAAAGATACTTGATGCATGTCAAGTACTTATTGTAATGAACAATAAGTAACATGATGTGGGTTTTCCACCTCCAAGGCGTGTTTTTCTTACCAAAATTAGTAAAGTAGAGAGCAGAGTAGAGAAAGATTGCTGCTGCTGTCCACTTACTGGCAGGTGGACCACTTTGGAATGGTCTCATCTCAAATAACGAGGAAAAATAAATAGTTCTTGGTTGGCAGTTAGTGAGTACAAAATGGCAGGAGAGAAAAAAAGATTTTTTACACAAGCCACATGCAAATTATCCAAAACCAAGTTTTTTGGACCTATGGGGTTTGCAATGCTGAAACCTCCCTTGTGGCCAACTAGTATGCAAATGTAGTAAATGTAAAGAAGCACACTATCAAGGTGACACCATCCAGGGCAGGAAGGCACCTCTGAATCAGGATATAGCAATAACCAAAGTCCAATTTCTTGTACTGTGACTGTGGGCTTTTGCCAGCTCCATTGTGCATTTAGTTCTAGAGATCTGAGAAGTGCTATGCAAATTCCAGACCTGACAACTGTTGGTCTGAGAAAAAAAAGAGAAAGACCCAAAGAGGAAAAGTGGTCTGGGGGCAAACTAAGGGTTTTAGAATGGCTATAAGCAACCGTAAATATATTAGAAAAGTTAGTTTTAAATCTTATATCAAAAAAAAGCACAGGTAACACAAGCAGGCATCTGAGCAGAGCTCCTGGCTGGGGCTTCTGCTTTGTTCAGGGATGCCCAGTCTGGCTATGATGAGGTCTCCATTTAGCCTACTTCCTTATTTCTGGAACATGGGAATTTGTATGACATATTTTTCTAGTTGTGTTAGATCAAAATTAAATATGTGAATAGATCTAAGTATTTCAGAGATTACAGCATAAACAAAACAAAAACACAAAAAAACCATAGAAAGGGAGGGGCTGTCTTGGGTTAGTGCAAACATGTGGTGAACTGACCCTAAACCCCCACTCCTTGTCCTCCCTCCCCCCTGTGCTGCTGAAGGGGAGGCAGGAGTGAAGTAGTCCAGGCCTGGAAAAGAAGGGAGGGGTGGGGGGAGAAGGTATGGAGGTCTGGCCATGTTTCCTTTTTCCTCTGTGTAGCTTAAATTAGGTTTTTTCCTTCCCAAATTGAACGTGCCTGCTGTTTGCCTGCTATGGTAATTGGGGAATGCAAACCTCCCCTGTCCTTGTCTCAATTAACAAACCTTAAGGTGGATTTTCTCCTCCTTGACCCATGATGTAGTGGGGGGGAGGTTGAGTGAGCAGAGACCTGGTTGGTACCAGCTGGGCCTAAACCACAACAGGGGGGAAAGCCTGAAACAACAGCTACCTTTCTAGGGGAAAGGGATACAGCTGAGTCACACTGATCACAGACAAGTTACACTTCATTCCATGTCACCACGATTTGCTATGTAAACAGGATGGCTGTTTTTGCACAAACAAGAATACCATCACCATCTGCAAGAGCATTCTCAAGGACTGCTTATCTCCTGCTGCCAGAAAACCAAAGCTGCCAAATCCTCACCATCAGACATGAATCCAACCCAGTCTCTGCTGCAGTGGCTCAGCTGTATTCCAAATTCTCACAGGCACCTACTCGTGCATCCTAATCTTAAAACAAAATGGAGTAAGAATAGTTTTCCAATCTTTAACCCCTAATTATTTTTTTCCCACAGGCTCCTCTATAGCAAACTTAAGCCCACCGAGATGGTTACTTATCTGAAATATCTCGTGAGCCTTTCACAAGCAGTGCACAAATGGCCGGGGTTGAAAAGCTGGAAGGCAAAAAGCAGAGACATTTCAGACTGCAGGGGAGCACAGCTCCATCCCAGAAATGTGGGAGTCGACGCCACTCAACAGGGGACAGACAAGCCCTTACAAAATATGCACATATGCAGGGCATTTGTTCATTATTTGACAATAAAATCTGAATTATTTTTCTCTCCTTAATAGAAAAATAGTTCTTTGCAGAATACTTGAAGAAAGCAAATGCAGATTTGAGTTGTAAAAGCATTCTGTACCAGAAATTCCTCTGCTAGAAATACTGCTGAAGTATAAAAGTCCTGTCAGAATTTGACACCAAACCCATGCATTTTGGCTGTCATTGTTAAATATACTCCTTTCCACACAGACACTCCAATGCAGAACATTAATTTTGATCTTTATTCTGAAAAATCTTTTGAAGGGTGCGTTACCAGTTCTGTAATATAAGGGTTGTCCTGCCTTCCACAGTTAAGTTCTCATCTTCAAACATCACACAAGGGTATCATCTTATCCAAGACCTTCCACAGCACAGGTAAAAGAAAGCATAGGCCACGATGAAAAAATACTCAATACTGGAAAAGTCCCACCCACAAGAGCAGAAAATCCAGGCTGTGACCAGTTCCTAGGCTTTTCACTCATTTCTGGCTTTGATTACTGCTTTTGCAAAGCTTGCTCCCTTACCTGTAAGCGTTCCTACCCCAAAGGAATCACAGCCTAATTGGGAACTGCTGCTTTGAAGGCAAGGGGGGAAAGGAGGAGTCTATATTCTGTACCCATCACCACAGAAAGCTAGGAGCTACACACTTCTTAGAGTAAATGCTTTAAGGGTTCAAGCTTTAAGTTTAATTTTACTTTGTTGGGCCCCAGTTGTGAAATATCAATGAGTGGAAGAGTGGAAGACTAGAAACATCATGGCTGTAAATTTTCATTTCACATTATTTCAGTACTTCAAAATTACAGCATTTAAGGAATGGATGTATAGGACTAACTCAGCATGAGAATTTTGCTATAAATGAGTGCCAAGATACCATCTGGGAGACACAGAGCTCCTTGTTCCAAGAAGCTTCAATGCAAACCATGGAACTCCTCACACAAGAGCAAGGGCAGAGCAAGGAGGGTGGGCAGACACCAGCAGAGACCCTGCTCCTTGGTAAAAATGAGCAGGCTGAGTCAGGCTGCCTCCAGTGAGGAACAGGAATGTAGGTCCCTTGAAATTAGAAAGATCAGCAAAGGATCTGGCCACTGCTACTTGGTGATCTGGATTACAGGTGAGGTGTGATGAACAGAAGAAATGAAGCTACTGCACAGCTATCATTAGATGGCCACTCCAGCACAGAGATTTGAGTTTCCCCATTTAACTCCTCTCCCAATTAGTTGGGGAGAAGGAGCAACACCATCTTGTTTGTCTAAAGGTTTCCCAAGTGTGAGACTATGTGCATGGACACAAGAGCATGTGTTCTTTATCCTTGAAAAGACCAGGGTGAAATAATCTCAACCAATACAGTGAAAATACAAAGTAAGTGTTGTTAAACCACACACCACAGCAAATAACAACTACTTACCAAATAACGCGAGCGATACAGCATGAATTTAATACATTTTGCCACTTGTCTTTGTTGACAGACAACAGTGAGATTTCAGGCATTACACATAAAAACACCTAAAAGAAACCTAATTCTTGCTTTAGTAAAGCTAGGGCTAAACCACTCTTACCTGGGCACAAATTACCAGTCACCCATCTGTCTAGAATGTAACTTCACTTGTGTAGTCACAGGCCTACACAAAAACTGTAAAACTAAGCAACTACTTAATCGGCACCCCAGTTTTAAGTAGACAGAGAACAGCATTATTTTTTACATGGTGTCAAGAGGTGTATGTATTTAAATTATTCCTTCCCTCTCAACTTCCCCCTTGTCTTCTGCTACAGGCACATCACTGCAGCATATGTGACTTGGACATCATTCAAGTAAAGCAGTGCACCGGTTTTATTAGCTTCTGCTTTAATATTAATTATCATGCAGATATTATAGTATCATAAAATCACAAAAACACAGTAAAGCATTAGAGATTAAGAGTTAATGTTGTCACACTGAGTGAATAACACAGCAGTTCCAAACCAATCTGAAGGCAGAAGTGAAGAGTATTTGAATTGCCAGAAGAAACGGTGACTCCTCTTAAGGAAGAGGAGCAGGTCAGAGCTTCAGCTTCCTTTTTTTCACAGATGGAAAGCCAGGTGGTAGAATGAAGAACTTCCAAAGCAGTACTCTAATCACACCATCCCACTCTGAAGATCAAAACCATTATACTACTGATAGAGGTGATACTCACAGATTTTAAATAATGAGTGTTTAATGCACAACCTGAATGATAGATCAAGCTAACATTTATCAAAGTGACTCAACGGGAATATAAAAAAATTGCTAACTAGAAACATCATGGCTGTAAATTTTCATTTCACATTATTTCAGTACTTCAAAATTACAGCATTTAAGGAATGGATGTATAGGACTAAATTAGCATGAGAATTTTGCTATAAATGCAGTGACATACTTGGTGTGGAGCCTAAGGACATAGATCTTTGAAACATTTCTTGTAAGACTGTAACAAATCTAATATATTGTTACAGGCTACAGTAGTACCACAGGAGATCATAAAGCTAATGTGCAAATCATCATGCAGAAAAAAAATCATACATGACAGGAAACAGTTTCAGAAAACACAAATCAAGATGGCTATGTCTATGTCTCCATGAATCCTGACACTGTCGTGTCGTGGCAAGGAGGTAATTTAGATTTCTCTGAAGGGGACAGTCCCACAGTTCGAAGTCTGACACACCACCCAGAAATTAAGAATAATGCTCTCTCCTGAAACTGCAGTCCAGCAAACAAACAGTGGAAGAAACTGTCAGGCATAAAAGGCAGAGATTAGGGTTGCTGACAATTCACCCAATACCATGACAAAACCAAGGGGCTTTTTAGCATAGGCTTCTCTCATTAATATTGACTCTATTAACTATACACAAACATTTAAACTTGAAACTGCCCATCACCAATCACTTGGATTAACCTGGGAACTAGAGAGCCAGCCACCAGCATTGCACACTTCCATGCTTTTGCTTTACACGGCTCCTCATTGTGGCAATTTCACGTACTGAAGCCTGAAAAGAGTCATCTCAACCTGCTCTCCTTCACCACAAAATTTAAGACTTTTAAATGCAGGAGTTTTCTATCGCAAAAAAAAAGAAGTGAAAGATATTAATAGGGTTAATTCCTGTTCAGTCTGCAAGTGCAGCTCCACCTTCCAAAGCCATTCCGCAAGGCATAGCTCTCTCTCCCATATTGACCCTATTTTCATGACACTGGAAAAGATCTGCTAGAAACACTCTCTTCAGTACCTTCATAATAACTTCACAGCTATACTAGTTTTTCATACTCTACTCCTGAATATCAGGTGGCCCAGTATGAGCCTTCTGCATCAAGAGAGTGTAAGAGAAGTGTAATAAATATTTTTAGGCCCTAAATTAGTACTGAAACATACTAAATAGAAAAAACATTTCCACAAGCTCACCAAGTAAACATGTAAAACAGAAATACTTGCCTAAATCATGTATTACGATGATCAGCTGTCATAGGATACACTAAAGCTTTCCTTTAGGTATCCCTTACACAATAACAAATATTTAGGAGTATGGATCATGCTGTTATCTCATAATCCTAAAGGGATTAATTTCCTACTTGTCTTGATGGGTGTCAAGCATTACCAGCTTGCTGTCAGAAAGATAAGCACAATCAAGGCAGTCTGTAGATGCACACCTTGCAACATTTTACATACTTTATTATAAATAAGGCACATTATTTGTAAGGTGGGTATTTCCACAGGCTTGCTCAATATATTTTAATGTTTATAAAGCACAGATCATACCATCTTTGGGTTTTTTTCTTTGCTTAATAGTAAACTTATCCCTCCCTTGAACAACTAAAAATACAAGAACTTTGGCAACACTTCAGAGCTAGTTTAAATTCCCATTGATGACCACCATCATCATATGAATTTTCAAATTCAAGCTGAAAAAAAAAAAACACCACGTTATATTTAGAACCCCCACACTTTGCCCCTCACAGAACTGAGATGGTGCTCTACTTTGCACAAGGTACAAATAGTTTTGAGTAGAAAAAAAATACACATTTGCTAACAATACCAAACTCAAATCTTGACAAAAGACACATGTAACAAATCAAATAATTGTAAGAAGGAAACTTAAAATTCTGACATCTAAATAGGTTACCTAACAAACCACAGGAACTTGAGAAAATTACTAAGTAAACGCTAACCAGACATGAATACATGTAAAACAATGTAACCTTTCCCTGGAGGTCAGAAAAGAGAGTGCTTCAAAATCTTCTTCAGGTTAACAGAGTTTTGCTGAGGCTCTTGACTTCATGCAGTAGCTAAATACATTCTAAAATTTCAGAATTAATTACACTTGTAGATTTCTTCCAGTATGAGTAAAAAAGGAAAACCAACACACTTAAAATCACTGCAGGAATATATTTACAGTCATCCTTTATATTACATACCCTGCTGCCCCTCCATCACTTATTTTCCCTTCTGTAAAACATACCTGTTTACAGCCAGGCATGCAAATTTTCACAGGTACAAACGGACAGAATACAGACAAGAAGAACAGCTGCTGTGGCATCAATTTACACCACATCCAACCAACCAACCACCCCTTTTTCATGTTCTGTGAATAAGTCGGTCTCTTAAATCGCATTACCAACCGTATGTAATAGCCTACGAGCGTTTACCACTCTCTCAATATTTATGCTGAAATTTTCCCAAAAATTCACATCTCAGAACTGTACAGTTCCAGTATTTTAATTGACTCAATATAGATTTGCAGTGTTAGTGCAAGAAAAAGATTTAATGGCATCAAAATCATTCCAATTAAATCAAGCAAGAAAACGTTGCAATGCACTTCAGCCAAACCGTCACAAATGATATGTTATATAAATACAGACACGAGGTAGCTGGCAGCTACAAATCCACCAATTCTCTAAGAGTCCAATCTGTCTAAAATGCATAAAATGACAAATATTAATTAAACCTTTCCATTAAAAAAAAAAAAAAAAGACCTAGTTTATTGCTTTCAAATGTTCGTTCTTTACATCAGAAATAGGCAAAGGCATATCAAAGAAAGTTACCTGTCTGTTGATGGCTTTTGATTTTATTTCATTTTTTCAAAAGAACCACTAAATAAAAGTATGAATGCAAATATCTGATTGGCTCCCAATGGTACATGTTCTTACCAAAAGGAACAAAGGCTTGATTTTTCCAAGGACGGAGGGGGGGATCAGGGAAAAAAGGTCTAAGTTCCAAAAGTCCAGCATTAACTATGTTCTTATGAGAAATCAGTGACAGAGCTAAAAATCAGTGTTCCCACTAGACAGGATACATTGAAAAAACAGACCAACAACTGCAGGAGAGGCAGAAAGCTAGCTATGAAAACAGTGATGTTATGGCATATGATACAGGAATGCAAATGGAAATATGATAATCTGTATTATAGGTGCATTTTTTATTGAAGTTTCTTTTTGTGTGTTTCAGCAGAAGCAGAACAGATAAGAAAAAAAGAGAAGAAACATGAAAGAGGAAAATATGCAAGAAAGCAAGAATCAAGGCAGCAACTGCAAAAGCAAGACAAAGGACTGAGAAGTGGGACAGACTTCAGCAATGTGGTCCGAAAAATGCTCAGAGGTCAACTAAGTGAAGTGCAAATAATGCTCATTTCTCAAAAGAATCTGGAGGGGGGGTGAAGGGGAGGGAGGTTGGCAAGGTTTTTTTGGTTTTATTTTTGAATTAGTTTGGAGGGGTTGTTTATATATATAAACCTTAAAAAAATAATAAAATCAAACACAGTGCAAGCCTGTCTAAAGAAGTGGAACTACAGATGACAGATTACTCCTCTGCGACAAATGAAATACCTTGACCTCTCAAATAAACTGAGCATATAAAAGTGTTAGGAATAAAAGGTGCATGTAAAACCAGCAGCAATATTATGTTTGGCTTTCCACTACTTCTGCAAGCTACTGTACATAAATTACATCACTCTTATAGAAATGGCACAGCCTCAGACACTTTCCACATTTTATTTACATTTTAAGACTGACTTTAATCTCAATCACATATCCATACATTTCCTTTGTTTCACTAAAACTTAAATGCATGGTTTATTAGAACAAAGACTGTAAACAAATATTTGCCATGTCCGATACATGTAACACACAGGAGCTGCTTAACAGAAATTCATCCCCCCATTTTATAAATACAGGTATCAAAACAATCCTGAACATACTTTGTGACACTACTAGTAGTCGGCACCCACACCCTTGCAAAATTAAACAAGAGGAGCAATGGTATTTCACTGTACCTGCTACTTTAAAACAAATTTAACTGCAGCTCTTTCACTAAGCAAGATGGATAAAGCATGCCATTTATATTTTGCCTTCTCCAGAGATAATTTTCAGAAACATATATTATTCCACACCAATCTGACACTTCCTGTCATGCTTTCATCTTGTAAGACCTGAATTCCAATTTTAGGCTATTTCAGGCTTATGCTTAAATGACAGTGCCTCGATTAAAAAAAAAAATAAAATAAAAAAAATTGTGCTGCCTTTTTCTCCCATAGTGCCTGAAAACATATTGGGCATACATATAATATATATATTCTTACAAATGTCCAGGTCATGTATACCAGCTGAAATTCTTTAATGTGTGGGTGTTTGCATTGTGAGATTTAATCAAGACATTAACATGAGTAGAAGGTTGTTGTTTTAAGACAGAAGTTTGAGAATCAGCTAAAATTAATTGTTGTAAGTTTGTCCCTCTGGAGGTTGTGGAAGCTTCATATTTTCTTTGGACATCATTAGACGTCTTAGCTCTTGAAGTACAACTTTAATGCTATAAGAATTTTGCCATTTTGCTAACACTGGTATGCTCCGTGCATCCACCTGGAAAAAGAAGAGGAAGTTATAAGTTATGGTGAAATACAAAACATCTACATACTGACTCAACTGTTCCAAGCAAGAGTCTAAGCATTCTCTGACACTTTCACTATGGCATGAAGTCCCTGTGGTTCATAAATTATTCTTTAAAAAACAGTTATATACTTACACACAAATACAGAATCTGCAATAAAATCCATGCAGGTGGACCCTTCCATCTGCACTGATAAAATTATTAGTGAGAAGGAAAGGGGGCAGGGGGAGGATGAGATAAGCAAACCATTCACTCTGAAACCGGAGTTCTATCTTGTAAAATTTAGTAATTTGTTTCAAATTAACCCCCAAAAGTTATCATCTTCATTATGCCAACATATACATCTTGGGTTCCCTCAGTTCTTTAAAAGAACCTGCCACACAAGAGTCCACGGGATACCTTTCTAGAGGAAAAATTCCCTTGTTTTTCCACTGGTAGGGGTATCATTATGGATTTCTTTCACATCAATACTTCACAATGCTTCTGATCCATCAAGAGTCACTACATATACTAAGAAAGAGCTTGAAATATTGAAGTAACCCATCCATAATGTATGGACACTCCTCAGTTCTTTGCATCCTTCTTACAGTAAGTCACCTTATGGAGCCGTGAAGATTACTGTACATCACTTACCAATTTGAATATGAACTGAAAGGAAAGGACATGGGACTTCTCCTATGCGTTTATAAAACCTGTGGGACAATTTACACAATTATATTATAACAGGGAGGTTTCCATAGGAAAGTCAGCAATTGAAAGGCAGCTTGGGGATTGTTCTGGCAGCTGGTAAGTCCTGGCCACCTAGCCCCTACAAGATGACAGAGGGGCCAACAGCTCTGGAACTGCAAAGCAGGCCCACCAGTGGTGACAGGGGTATATTGCACATTGCTGAATTCCACTGGCAGAGTAGCACATGCAGCTCACTCACACAGCTATAAAAGTGCTGGAAAACACTGCTTTACGATTTAGGCAGCATGAAACATCAGGAAGTTTCTTATCCCATAGTAATTAGGGCAAACTGCAAGAAAAAACAACACTGGAATCACAAATAATGTTAACACTGATGCTTTATTTCTGGAGTGTTTGAAGTGAGGCTGTCTATTTCCAGAACACCAGATGAGAGAAAACTAAAACAGAGGCCAAGGTTTAAAAACATGCTGGCCCAGGCAGCAATATTTCCACAAGAAACTTATGCTTCCTCTCACTAGGCACATGTTCCTTTAACAGTACTACTACTTCCTAGCAACTCAGATGAACCATGAGATAATATGAAAATACCTTCTGACCTGAACTGACAGAACCCACCCAGTTTAACAAAAAAAAAATCTTTGGAAAGAAGTGTGCAAGCACAGTCCCTGATCCAATTCACAGCTCAGCACTATAAGCATTACAGTTCAGATAAAAAATGTTTTGCTTACACTCAGGAACATTTTAAAGTCTGTAGAGCTGCCAAAGACAGTGTATCATCAAACCACAGTATTGAAAGCTGTCATATTACTTAATAATTATTGTAAACACTATGAATTAGGAAGAAAAAGAGCACCAAAAGGAAAGCTCCATTATGCCACAAGATAAATACACGAGTTATGAGCTAATACATAGAATCACAGAATCATTAAGGTTGGAAAAGACTTTCAAGATCATCAAGAACAGCCATCCACCCAACACCACCTGCCAACTAAATATGGCAGTATATTCACACATTTTTTGAGCCTAACATTAGTCATTACAGCAATTCCCAGACTGCTAGTACTTTTTGAAAGGGGTATTTGCTTTAACATGGTAAATAAAAGAGGTAATATCAGAGCAGAATAAGACTTGAAACTAGAAAATGGGTTCTCTTTTCTTAAAAAGCTGATTGTTAGATAAAAACACAAGTAAGAGGTACCAAGTTCTTACACATCTCTTCCTCTCCAATCCTTCTAGCTAAGATTAAAGGACACTCCAGAGCTACTATCCAGCAATCTGGACCCAGCAAACTAGGAACAACATGAATTTATTTTGAAATTAGAAAAGCAAATGTAACACTACTTAACACTGTTCCCTCTACAGAAAATGCATGAGACAACCATTTTTCTTTATAGAAAGAACAAAGACTTGAGGGTGGTTAAATATCACAGGAACAGAAGAAACAAGGGCTCAGATTAGGTTTAGATTCTGGTATGTTGGAGAAAGAAAAATAATGTAATTATCTGTTAAATAAACACTGGGTTAAAATAAAAAATGGAAAGGCAATTGCTCTGGCACTCCCCAAATGAATGTCTTCAGCCTGAAAATTCTGTTTTCATACAGCCTTCCCTTTTCCTTGCTTCTCCTCACCAGTGCCTCTCTAGGTTCTCTCAAGTCTGGAGATCTACCTCAATTACATCAAGTAGCAGCCAGTCACCAGTGCTGTTCAAAAAATACAATACAAATCTACATCCACGGACTGTAGTGAAATACAAGACCTGACCATTTATAAGTAAGGCCCTTCAGCTCTTCTTTCTTAGCTAGGAATTTGTAGCAACGAACTCACAGCCCATAAACTCTGATTTAACAATGTTATTAATGTTTTCTGAGTAAAGACTGCTGAACATGATATTTTTGTTGCTGCTTATCTCCAAGTCTCTTTTCTGCAAGTCAACAACTTTTTTTCATGACATCTTACAGCAGTAATGATTTTGGCTCAGGTACTGTTTTCTGTGTTGCAGAATTTATTTCCCAAGTTAGTGCACAATAAATTCACTTCTTGAAGAACAACAATAAGGTATTTGGAAGAATGACACAAACTGTGTCCAAATTGCACAAAAGCATTAGGTAATATTCAAGCAGACATCCTGGGACAGAGAAGGAGAAATTTCAAGGTCACATAAAAACTAATAATGAATGCTGAAAATGTTACTTGAAGACTTATTTTATTCTGGGGCTACACCATGGTAAAGCTTTCAACAATATCAAGAAAAGCAATATGTGTATTTTTTCTAAACAATTGACATTTAAAATAATTTTACACAATGTTGCAAAGTATTCAGTGTTTTTGATATTCCCAATATCAAACTGCTTAGTCCACAATAAACATACTCAAAGCTGTAACTGGACAACAGTTTATAGATTTATAGATGACAATCCCAAGTGAATTTAAAGGAAACAAATACTTGCAGCTCTAAACAGTATTTAAATGAACAGAAGCCATCACAAAGCCTGTAAGACAGACTGCTGAAGAACACTCTCACAAATGCAAAAATCAGAAAATCTCAAAAGACCATGGGAAAATAACGAGCACATCAGAATGAAACTGGTGTTTTATCAATACAGGATATACAAGCCTCCAAAAGAAAAGACCTCACAGTACTAGGAATGATAATTTAAAAACAATTTTACAACCGTGATGCCATTAGGACATAAAAGTATCTTGTCCAGCTCCACATAAGTACTTGGATTGGCTTTCCTGAGCTTAGTCCCCTAATTCTGTATCCAGGCACAGTAGCTCCATAGGCAAATTGAAAAGCAGAAAAACCACAAAAACTAACTTGCAGATAAGAAAAGGGAGGCTATTTAAGAGGGTGACTCAGAGTAATTAAGTGTAGTCTTCTTTCATCAAATACTCCTGAAGTAGCCCTCTTCTTTCCTGCACTAGATTTATGAAATAGCAATTCTGGAACATCTGGAGCTGATGGAAAAGTTACTTACAGGCATAATTCCTCTCTTAGAATAAAAATGTCAATAAAATTGTAACTGCCATTACAGATAAATTCACACTTTCATGCAAAGCACGGGGACTTTTAAGTCAAGAACATTGAGAACCACTGCTAAGAAGGCAGTTGCTAGCTGGCTTCCTGAGACTACCCTTAACTTTAGTTCATACCCATCTCCTCCTCCCCCCTCCACATTCCAACTCAACAGAAATTATCACCCTTTGAACTTATGCTGAGGTCTCTACTTTTCCCCAGGTGTTAACTGGTACAAGTCTCTTGTAAAGTGTTCCTAAACAAGGTTACATTTTTTTTGAGTAGTACGATAACACTGCTAGGACACACAATTTCAGCTGCTGTTTATCTTGGGTTTCTTTTCTGTAAGTCAACAACTTTTTCAACTTCAAGCAACATGATCAAAAGCTGGCCATGTGTCAAAAAACAGGGTGCAGAAACAGGGACAGTAGAGTTTGTCTGAAGATTTCAAAGAATGCAGCAAACCTCTTACAATCTGTTGCATGAAGGGTGATCGGAACATGTCTGAAAAGCTTGGGAGAAACACAAAGGAACTAAAATAGGAAGCAGCAATGTGAACTGTTCCAGGGATGCTGAAGGTGCCTCCAGTTTATCTGACACATTTGGCACAACTCTACTGAGGACAATGGCAAACTAAGATAAAATGCAACATACGGGGGCAACGGGCACGTTAGAAATTAATTAAATAGTTTTAAATTTGTTAGTTTTGAAAACTGTTTTCATTTAAAATACTATTGTCCTATTCAAATCTATTGAAAAATAGCAAATCCTTCGTAAGATACACTAGTTAACAGAACTAGGAGGGGAAAAATTAATTAGGGCTTTGTATAAGCTTATAAACTTATTAAAATTCATTTTTCCTGCAGTGATGACTTGATGTTAACAGCGCTTTTAAAACCACCAGAAGGATTTCCTGTCACAGTATTAACCCCACTCCTCAGCAAGCTTCTCCAAACAAAAACTCAAGGTGACAGTTGACTAAACACAAGCCTTCAGGCTCTGCAAGTCTGAGATTCTGCTTCAGAAACCAACACCTATATTGTCAGGCATGTGCTGATGAAGCAACAAGGGCATAGCTCCTTACTGATCCAGAATAATACATGTTTCCAGGCAGACGTATGAGAAGAATATTATAAGCGTTATCTCTACTGCATCACAACCTCTTAATAAACATACACTTAGGGCACAAAGCATAGTTGTGATGAAAGGCAACAGCTGGTTGGTACATAGAAATTTTAATAAAATTTTAGGTCAAGTTGTTGGCTATATGAGAAGTACTTTCAAATTAATTTTAAATCATTTCTAAAGTATTAGTGCACTGGCTTTGGATGAGCACACTATCCTACCACCTAACAGCTCACACAAACCCCTAAGAATCTCCCTCTCCTCTAAAGATTTGACATACTCAAGCTTCACATTTTGTTACTGTTAATCACACAGCTGCAAGTCCACTTTTCTTTTAAATCCTGCAAAGTATTTAAAATGTAAAGATGCTCTCTGACTCATCTCTAAGTATTACCTTCACCAACTTTTCATTCACTAGAGACAAACAGACACAGACAAGTGTAACATTTTATTTCCTTCTGACATATACCACTGTAAATGCAAGACAGCTCACATGTCTTTCCACTGAGCAATGGTGTACCTCAGGTTACTTCACAGGACTAAATTACCTAGAGAATAATGAAGTAAAAACTTGTTTGAGCTGCTGCCATTGCTCATGTACATGAATGCATTTCTCTGTGCAGGATCAGTGAATGTAACTTATTACAAACTTATCTTTAAAATGAAAGCGATTACTAAGATCTATATCAAAAGACCTTAAGACTGAAGCTCGGTCACCTTAGATTTGAATAAACCCTTTACAAAGAAAAAAAGAGTTGAAATAGACCAGTTCACTACAGGCGAGTTACTACACCAGAGTGAGACTCAGCAGGAATAAACTCCATTTCTAATTAGTGGAAACATCAGATAGTTTGTACTACTCCTGGTACAGTATGAATCTAATTCCCTTTTATGAGAGTGCTACAGGGGAAACACCTACACATGGCTTATACGCTGGGTTTTTTTTTTCCTTTTCAAAACTAAAATCTTCTGCTTCAAAGAAACAACTTTTTCAATACTATAGATTTTTATCTCATTGATAAGCCACTAGGAACGACTAACATATTGTAAATACCTAGCAGTATTGTACATTTCTAGTAGTGGGCAACCAAAATTTGATTTAAACAAAATCCTTATATTGCAGAATTTAAATATGAAAGCTACATCCAACATACATATTCCTCACCTGGGTTTTCCCCAGAAGTAATTTATGTACAGATTAACAATAAGGTTGATCTTACCATTTCAACTTACCATTCCATTGGAATTATTTATTCCATTCATATTAATTTTAGTTACAAATCTAATTGTAGGAGGTGCTTCTGGATATTTAGGTCCACACTCTACTTTCAGACTGTATATTCTGTTTTCATAGTTTGTCTAGAAAGGAAAAAGACAGACTAATGCATCTTAACAAAAACTGAATATTAATTAAAACCCTACAAAACAAAGGTAAGAGCAATAAAGATGATGAAGCATGAAATAATTTTAAATCTGTTACTATTATGTACCAGTTGATGGTGTTGAATTACCAACAGATACTCCACTGCTTTGGTTATGTTGATTACTTGAAGAATATGTAGAAATTACACTACTTACTGACTACCAGGATACAGTTCTTTTTTTGATTCACATTTACTCTTACACCTCCTACCCACGTGCATTCTCAAAACAGCTTTGGCACAGTAGGGGGCAGAGAGTAAATACATAATCTCAAGGGAAATTACTGCTGTTCCCTGTAAAAAAATACCTAACACTGAAAAAAAAAAATGGAAATAGGGAAAGACAAAGATGCCAGTAACCCAACAGTTAAGACATAAAGACTATGGAAATAGTATTTGCAAAAAAACATATCCTAGAAGTAATTAACACTCCAGGAGGTACCTAAACTTCCACAGATGAGGATTGATTAGTTTACTAGAAGAATTATAAACTCTGGACAGTAAAGTGACAGCTAGTCAGCAGAAGACATCACTCCAAAGTGACCATGGAACAGATCATTCTAAGTGCAAATGTATTCTGAGAAAGTCCAATTAAAAGAGAACACGGTTTTATCTTTTCTTTAATCTTGTCAAGTAGGCCATGCATAATAAAAAGTGTCAGGGACTCTGCTGGTCACTGATGTACATGTTTCTGCTCCAGAAGGAAAGTAAACCCAGTTTCTACACCTGCCTTTCCACTGGCACAACAGTTACAACTAAAATGAACCCAAAGCTGTAACATGCCTCAGACCTTCCTGGAAATACCATCTTTAAGCTGTTCTGCATCAGCCAGCTGTTACTCTTTCCACTCAGAAGTATCAACAGCAGCCAAGTTATCAAATGACATCCCACTCTGTGGTCAACTGAAAGGCAGAGTGGAAATTCAACTACTGAAGAATCCAGTGTCCTATAATTTTGAGATGCCACAGAGACCAAGGAGCAAGTGGGACAGAAAGAAACAAGACAAAGCAGAACACCCTTTGCCAGAAATTATTCTTTCCCACTAACAGCTGAAGGACCAATAAAAATAATCTCATCCTGCTACAGTTAATAGCTTCTACTGCAGCAAGAAAACACAGAAATGCAAGTTTTCATTATTCACTCAGATAAAGTGACTCAGCTCCCCAGGGAGGAATGCCATCAGTTAAATTTACATACACTGCTTACAACTGAAAAATCCTAAGAATGGAAACTCATTCTCATTCCCTTATTCCTATCCAAGTGGCTTTTGATTTTTGCTGTTTTTCAAGTCACTGTTTTACTGCAAGCCAAGCATCCCAGGTTAGATCCTAAAAAAGCTTGGGGAAAAAAAAAAACAAACCAACAACATTTTTGGGGGGCTCTGAAAAATGTTTCCTTTAATCAAAACCTTTTCCTACCCACACTGCTTCACCCTTCAAATGAAGCAAGAAAAAAAAAATGATGAGCAATTTTTGCAGGCCCAAAAGAAGCCACATATTTGAAGACATTCATGATGTTGACAGTATTGGCAACTTCCTGTGTGCTCTAACTGCACACTGTCTACATAAATCAACTGATTCCTAAAACACGTATCATACACAAACTGGATAAGCAAATCTTGTCATCAAAGTACCAGCACTGTCTTGGCACCCGCTGGCTTTTACTTTCTATAATCACCATTGTCCTGGTTTGGGCCAGGATAAAGGTGTTTCATGCTTTCAGCAAAGTCTCTTGTAAGTAGCTGCACTTGCTGAAATTAACAGCAAGTTTCTCAGACAGTGTCTGCTTCTAGGACTGATAACACTGGATGTTTATAGTTACTGCCAGAGACTGGTGTGCAGAGCCAAGGACACTGCTCAGCTCTGAGGAACACTTTATCCTCCAGAAGGAGTAAAGAGGTCCCACCTGAACCCCTCCTTTGGGAAGGAACAGACAAGATAGATGCCAGAACTGACCAAACAGAGTATTCCATCCCATACACGTCATACTCAGGATAAATTTGAGGGATCACGAGGGTCAGACCCCTTCTTCTTCCTTCCTGACCCTTCTTCCTGTTCTTCCTGCCCTTCCTTTGACTGTTCCCTGTTTGCTTTGGCATCCTGGGAGGATTCCATCCATTCCTCTGCCTGTGGTCCTGATCCGTGCCAGCCTGAATCTGTGTGTTCCTGCCTCCAGCTCCCGACTGCTCCTGAACCCAGGGTCCAGCCTGGACTTCCCCAGGGCTGCCCTGCAGCCTCCATGGTGACGTGAGAGTTATTGGGGAAGAGGGGAGAGAAACGCGGTATCAATTTTCCTGTATATTTGTATATATTTAGTAATTTTTCCTATTTACCATTACTGTTTCATTAAAGTTGTGTAGTTTAGTTTCCAACCCGTAAGTCTCTTTCCCTTATTCTCTCTCCTTTCCTTATCAGGGAGGAGAGGGGGATTAATAGAGAGCATCTGTCATTCGGTTTCATTGCCGGGCCAGTGTTAAACCGTGACGACTATGTACTCTAAGTCATTGTGTCAGCAAGACTGCTGATACATGTCCTGGAACTGGCAAGAAATATTACTTGCAGGCACTCTTTCATAAAGAAAATAAGACGACAACAATATAAACTGGACAAAATTAAAATTGCATCCCAGGTTGGTTTGTATTGCTGCTGTTTTGTGGGGCTCCCTTCAAAGATGGAGTTCACCTCAGGCTGACCCAGAAACCACTCTCAAGACAATTCTGGTGGGTGTTTGGAGAGTCAGGGAGATACTAATTAGCTCCAGATTGCAAGCTCTTTTCAAAACTCATGCAATTCCAAACTTGCAAAGATTCTGGTTGCACAGAAGCTGGTATCCAAAGGATACCATAATTATGCTTGTCTTTTAAATTGGTCCTCTCTCTCAAATACATCTGGATCTTAGCAGCTCAGTGCTGTTATACAGATGTGCAAAATACATCTGCTACAAGACACAGCCAACTGACTTCCAAAAGGAGCTTGAAGTATGCTGCATCTAACTCTGGAACTATGCTATTCTGGAAGACATTATCTTCACTGAAGCCAATACCTTATCTCAGTTATTGTCCTGGATAGTTCTTCCAATAAGCCCTGCATCTCTGAAGCACACACAAGATCATAACCTCATGATAGCAGTGAAAGATTTATGCTAACTTAGAGCTATGTGAAGTATACCCATTTAAAGTTATCATTTACAGAGTGATCTCTCCTATCATGTTGTAAACCACAGGCATGCCTGCACAAAAGTTACGTGCCAAGTGAAGATGTGTCCCCTCATATGATGAGGCTGATTCTCTGACATAAAGAGGTGATTACTTCTATTGCAAGATTTACCAGTCTAGATGACATTCTAAAGAACTAAAAAGGTTGGATGGACCTGAACTTTGTTTATATTTTTTATCTCATTAGAAAGAACTAAAAACTGCTCAGTCTTTAGGCACGAGTCAACTGAATTGCATAAACTACTATACTGAAAGACTGATAAAAGCTGTGAAATTTGAAAACATACTGTCAGTTTGCTAAAGAACTGAAATCACTAGGAACATATGATAAACTGTGGAAAGACAGTTACCCTGTCTACTGCACAGTCATTGTACACTTAAGTGCCGAAATGATAGAAACAGAGACTGTATTCCTAACTCAGTTAAAGGTCTCAAATCACAACTGGCTGCAGGAACATGTACTAGAGGAAACCAGACAGAAAGCACTAATGTGTCATGAAGGGATGAATTCTAACAGGAATACACACTGTTTCTACAACTTTATACATTCCATTTTAACTAAGTCCTTTACACTATATAAAACTAACTTTTTTTCATTTTGTATTTTTTATTGCCTACAAAATTAATAAGAGCATTTTAATTCATTACACTTACCCTTGGTGGCCCAATAATCATTCCTGTCCATCTGGTCAGTGTCATATCTTCATCATCTTCAAGGCCCCAGCTTACTGTACCATCACCTACTCCCTTCTGCCCTTCTTCAAGCTCTTCCAACAAGCGAAAATTACGAGGTACTTTAACTAGAAAAAAGGGAAGAATGCAATTAATACTGCCCACATTAAGGGAAAGGCAATTTCATTGCTTTCATATGTTATACACTAGCAATTGATTAATATTTCAAAGATAAATACTTTCTTCTGTATTTATTTAGCACTCGAATTGCTTTGAAGCAACTAACCACTTCCTTGAAAGCTAGTTACTACCAAGTGATAGAAATGCAAATTATAGAATTAAAAATACCAGAGCTATCTTTCATCTGAGACAGCCTAATTCAGGTGCTTATTCCCAAACACAGGACTGTTTAGAACCAGTACCTTTCAAAATCATTTCACTATCTGTTGTTCTACTCAAATAGAATCCACATAAAACAGACAGGCCAAATTCCCTCCAAAAATAAAGAATGCAACATTTAGCACAAATCATCTTAATAAATATAAATTGTAAGATAAAAATTGAAGCATTTTCACTTGTTTTCGTTTGATTTAAAAATCCCCAACACTTTAGTATCTGAACACAAACAAAGAAAAAAATCAAGCCTTTTTAATCTAGTGGTTATTATTCCCACTTAACAGAGGGAAAAAAATAAGCAGAGAAACACCAATTAAGCTGTTAGATAACAACATATTCACAAGAGCATATGAAGATGTACTGCCTATAAAGAAACCCAAGTAATTTTCCCATACTGAATGATAATCACTGCATTTTTATTATCATACATGAAAACAGACAGATATTGATAGGTGGTAAACAAGTGAATGTTTAATTGCTTGCCATCACAGAAGATAAAATGGTATTTCAGGACTGACGTAGGGAACAAAACTAATTGACACCTGTGCATGCAATCATGGTATGCTTTCACTGTTAAATAAAATATGCATAATGATGTAGTTGTAATATTACAATACAATAAAACTTCAATAGCTACTTAGAACTATTATTATTTCTTATAGCTACTTAGAACTATAGGATTTTTCATGATTTTTACCAGAGATCCTTTCTTGTACTGGAAAAATTCAGGTACCCTATGATATCAAAATTCTGGGGTACTTACAAAGTTGTTAGAATCACAGAATCATCAAGGCTGGAAAAGACTTCTAAGATTGAGCCCATCCATCCACCCTACAGCCCCTGACCATTAAACCATCCACTGTAGCTCTTCATCTACCCATCATTTGAACACTTCCAGGGATGGTGCCCCCACCATCTCCCTGGACAGCCTGTTCCAATTCATCACCACTATTTCTGTGAAGAAGTTTTTCCTAATATCAAGCCTGAACCAACCCTGGTAGAGCTTTACCCCATTTCCTCTTGGCCTATCACTGGTCACCAGAGAGAAGAGCCCAGCATCTGTCTCACTACCACCTCCTTTCAGGCAGTTGTAGAGAGCAATAAGGTCTCCCCTCAGCCTCCTCCAAGCTGAACAGCCTAGTTCAGTTCCCTCAGTTACTCCTCACAAGCCCTGTCCTCCAGATCCCAAATCAGTTTGGTTGCCCTTCTCTGCACCCTCTCCAGCACTTTGATGTCCTTCTTATACTGCAGTGCTGTCCTGGTTTGGGCCAGGATAAAGGTGATTTTCTGGTTTGTATTTTTGCTTTCAGCTAAGAAACTCATGCAGTTGGCCCCAGCCCACGGATCGACAGAGCAGGTACCACTGCAGAGCCTCCCTACCCTCGGGCAGATCGACACTTCCATCCAACTTAGTGCAGATTTACTGAGGGTGCACTCTATCCCCTCATTCAAATCATCAGTGAAGATGTTAAACAGGAGTAGCCCCAGCACTGAGCCCTGTGGAACACCACCTGTGACTGGCTGCCAGCTGGATTTAACTCCCTTCAGAACAACTCTCTGGACCCAGCCTTCCAAACAGTTTTTTATCCAGCAGAGCACATGCAGTTCCAAGCCACAAGAAAGGAATACATCCTATGCAAATTTGAAAAAGATGGGGGTCAAAGAAAGTGTTTTCCTTATCAGTTACTTAAGTCATTGGGATTTCAAGTTTTATATTACCCTGGTTTCTATTCCAAGTGGTCTCTATGCAAAAAGTTAAGAACAATAGCATGTAGTATGATTATTTAGTTAATACATATGCAAGTAGACCAGTACAGACAAACATGCCCTTACAGAAAGTACTGAAATAAAGCATTTTCCACAGTTACAGTTTCTTCTAAACTGTGTTTAATTTTTTTTTTAAGTAATGCAAACTAGGAAGCAGCTTCTAGAAATTACAGAAATTGTTGTCTCCTAGTTCTCCAAATTCCCAGAAAAAAAAAAAAAAAAAAGCATTAAGAGTATAGTATCAGGACAGCACAAGGCAATTAAACCATTTGTATGGCTTCACCTTCCTTCCTGCGTTGCTACCACTCACCTGAACCCACAATAAGCTACTTCAGCTTGCTAACTGAGTAGAAAATTATACCCTTTAGTTAGCCCTGATAGCTTAACAAACCACCCCAGTGCACAGAGAGATCTGACAAGTGCCAGCACAAAACTGCTGCCATGGCAGCAAAAATTACAATAACCTCTATGTTAAAACATGTTTTAATGGAACTGAACTACTCCAGAAGCTTATTTTCACAGGGAAGAGTTCAGGTATCTGAAAGTACTAGCACAGTGCATCAAGGGACTTGATGATCTCTGAGGTCCCTTCCAACCCAGACAATTCTATGATTCTATGAAGGAGTAGATAATTTCCCAATACTTTAGCATAGATGCTTTTTTAAAAGTTTCACTGAAATTAATTTGCCCATTCCTCTGGTCCCATCCCAACTTGTTATTAACATTAGATCTGTACCTTTACATATATAATTCAGACTAGTGATTAGAATTCACAGTTATGTTTCTATCACATTACAGAGCACAAGGTTTTTTATTTTTGCTTTAGATTCATACATGCTCTGGAGTGGTATCTGCCAGTAGAAGTTTATTGCTAACATTAAAAAAAAAAACTAAACTAAATAAAGCATCAGAATAAACCTCCACTAAACTTCTTGGTTTGCATCACATGACTGAATAGCTTTTGATTGGTACACCGAGGTTCAAATAAATAAAAAAAACCCACAGACACCTCCCATCCCCAAAACCCAGGTACTTCAGCACCCTGTCATTATCTTTGACTTCTTTGGTGCCTTACAACCTGCATTTCTCAGAATTCTTGCTCTGACTACAGAACTTTGAATTTACAGTTTACCTCTTACTTAAGCACATAAAATATGGAAGCAAACAGGCTTTACATTTATTTCTGATCACTTGCTATCACCTTTCTTCTCACCTGCCATGGGAAGAGGTTCCATGTCTTCTCCTAAAACTCTTGCTCTTGCACTAATGAGGTTCTCGATGAGCCAAACTGGCACACTAACTCAGCAAAAAGCCCTTCTTCCATTAGGCAAAAATCAAATCCAACCAATTAAACAACTGAATTGACTCAGGAAGAAAGATCAACAGATGTCAGAGCTGACTGCTCTGTCTTTCAGTGCCTTCCTTTGCAAAACCACGGTTGTGAGGATAAGGGGCTTTTTGTGGCAAAAAGCCATCAGACTGGCTCAACTCTATCATAAAATTCTACTCAACACACAAAACTGTAGGATATGACAGTAACTAGAAAATAACAACTCCACAGGACTGGCTGTCCTGTGTTCATTACGTTTTCTCCACCAAGCTGTCTGTTCTGACTGGTTCCCCTAACTGCCCAAGGGGGACAGTGAAGGATTTGGGAAACCTCCAGAACCTCTCCAGTCAGTAATTTAGATTTGCTCTGGAAAGAGATAAAAACACATGACAGCAAAACTCCCCACACTAACATTCCTATCAGGTCAAGAAGTATGTAGCAAAACACTCTGAAGTAAAAAATGAGTCAAAACACCTCATGTTTAAAAAAACAACCCAAAACCAACCAAATAACTGAAAAAAAAAAAAACAAAGCCACAGGGCCCTACTGGAATTCCAACACATTAAAAAACTCTCAGAAAAAAATGTTAGTTCACAACCAAAACTGGACTAAAGATACATTAAAACAAATTTCCTCTTAGAAAGTTACACAGTGCTACAACATGTGGATTGTGGTCAACAGAAATCATTCATTAAGAAAACCCCACTATTTCATACGAACACTTCTATATTTAACGTATTTCATTCACTTTCACAGAGATATACTATTATTTTATTTATGAGTTCACAGGAAATGCACAAGTTCTTTCTTTTTATGCAAATCTGTATTTCTAACAAACTCTCCCACCCAATTTCCAAAGAGATACCCTGATTTGTGAACTGACATCAGCTGGACAGAGCAACAAGCTGTGCACATCTCAGTTATGTCTATTAGAACTTTATGCAACAAAAGATTATCAGCTCACTATTTCCTAGCTTGAAAAAAAAAAAAACAAACCACCCAAAGAACCCACAACCCAAAAAACTCCAGTAACCTGCTTCTATGTCCCTAGAGTATATGATTAATGTTTTATCCCTAATACTTCAAACTTGAAGACACTATTGAATGTTTTATTAGAAAACAAATGTTGATAGATTTCTGGCAAGTGACATGGAATGCTTTAAAAATTAACACAGTGGATAAAAAATATATACCCTTACCTTTATAATTACAGTCTTAGAAACTACCAGCAAAATGAACTTAAGTGCTAATGCTGTCCTGAGTATCCACTCACACACCTGTACAGACCTACATAGCTGGAAACACAGAATACACGTACAAGTTTGTGCCTTACTTCCAGTGAAGCAACAGCAAGAAATTCTAGTCTAAAAAGACCAGATAATGATGGTCTGGATCTTTTGGAAATTATGTTTGCACCCAGTATAAAGTACAACAACTCTTTCTTCTATTTCACATATTCCAAAAGCACAATCTAAATTTTATGTTAAAGAGTACACACACAACTTGCAATTTTGTCTCTGAGCCAAACAACACAATTCATCAAACAGTTGCTAAAAACTTTGAAATATTCCTTGAAAAAAATCTGAAAAAGCAGCAATATTTCATTCACAGAATTTGGACAATGTAACAACATATTTTTTCCTAGTTTGCAGATCATCAGCAAGAGGAAACCACAGAAACCACCTCCATTCTTCAGCTGAGAACCAGAGCTCAGGTGTATGTATCTACTGGAACCAGTAGTGGCAACCAAGCAAAACAATGCCCTTTCAGCACCATGGGCTTGCCAAATATTGTTCTCTCCAATTTCACTTGCTGAGAGGACCACTACTCAGCTTCAGACAAGTGCAGACAGGTTGTTTTCACTCCCTGGGCAACATAACAGGTAGCCATCCCTCAGCTAAAACCTCTCACATCCAAGAGAAGGGGATTAAAGCAGTTGTGCAAACTTTTCACTGGCAGAGCTGTAGGAGTGGTAAGCTCCACTCAATAGGCTGTGATGACCAGCTAGGTACAGCACTGCACCCAGAACAACTATTTGCAGTGATGGACTAAAGCTCTCCGTGTGAAAATACAGCTGGGTTCATCAAAATTAAAAAACCAAAAGCAACCTCCCCCAGAGCCTCTTTTCAGTTTACCTATAAAGCTCACCTCACCATGGATTTTACTGACAAATACCTCCTGAACCCCCATTAACTGTACACAGGAACTCTCAAACAGTATTCACCTGAGTCTCACGAGAAGCTGAAGTAAACATATTTCACTTAAACAAGTAAACCAAACAACACCCACTCATGCACCGACAGTTTTTAGTTTAGAGGTTTAATCATTAAACTGGACTAGAGAAACTATTACCTACTAGAAATCCATTAGATTAACAGTGAATTTAATACCTGGGAACCATGAGAAAAGAATATGAGCAAAATCAGTAAGTTAAGACTTCAGCATGAGGGTCTGCTTTCATAGATACAAAGGTAGTTCATATTCTAAACCAGCACATTAACAGAGCAAGTGTACTATCCCACAGAACAAGTTACAAAAGGAGAGCTATGCTTTCATCCCCAAACATCCCCAAACCTGAAAAAAAAACCATCAGAAAACAAAAATAAAATGTATCTCCAGTACCCTTTAGTAGGACCAGCAATTTCCACTGGAGCAATAAAGGGGAAGTGCCTGGAGGGACCTGCTCTTGCTGGTCTGTGAAGGCACAGTTACACAGTCATAATGTCACATCATCTCCAAGTACAGAAATTAACCCAGCATCAGGGCAGAAGACCCAATTGCACTTACTCAAATTTGACAGAGCACGGTGCCTACACTAAATCACATTTTTGAAGAGTTCACATGGACACAATCCTTCAAATACAGTTGGCATTCCAAGCTCCATGAACACCAAGTCATTCTTTGCCATACAAAGGGCAAGAGTGAGATAATCTACACCCTACTCTTTTCCCTGCCACTAACAAAAGGGAGCTGTAACACTGATTTTTCATAATTATCTCCAAGCCTGAAGTGCGAGACTTCTGGTTGAGTATTTTTGGCAAAAGTATTTTTGTAGGTATTGTCTATTATGAGAGACTCTTGGCTTCAATCACTCCTCAAAGTTACATCTATACTAGAAAGCCTCCTACCACAGTTAAACCAGCACACCCCATATTTCCAACACACTCCCCAACACAGCTATAAAAACAAAACTTAATACAGACTCAAAACCAAGTTATATTAGTAAATTATTTTATCAGTAAATTATACACAACACAGCTAGGATACTGTGAGGGATGATGTTCTTTCTGATTTAGATAGTTATGCCAGGAAAATCTGTAGTATAAACAATTCTGAATGTCTGTGTTATCTTTTGCCCACTGCCTTCAAGCTAAGGGAAACTGAAAAAATATTTATAGCTTGGTAACAAAAGGAAAAACTCTCATACCCCATTTAACAGCTTCAGGCTGGGAGAAAAATAAGTATTTTTTAATGACAGGGAAGGGGGAGGGATGTCAGCCTTGCAAATTCTAAGGCATAATACAATTTCTCCTGAGGCAGGGAAGAAAAAAAAATCCCCAGAGAAACACAAAAAAACCAAACCCAAAAAACCAAGAAAACAAACCAAACCAGGTTCCTTTCAGCATGAACAATTCAGAAGTCATTTCATTGTGGATAAAATAAAGAAAGAAACTGAAATAATGCACTAACAAAAACACCACACCACACACCTACAAAAATAACATAAAGTAACCAAGCTTTAAATAGGCCCTGAAATGGGTGATAAAGAAAAAAGCAGGGAAATATTAATAGTGTATGTGAAATGCTAACACATTCTATTCTGTCTGCAAAAGATATGAATATAGAATTACATTTCTGGAAGACATTCTTCTTCAAAAATAACTTTTATAAAAAACACGATCTGTATTTTTATTTGCCAGTTACCCTGATCACATCACACAGTTTTTTTGCTTAGTAAATTATTCTGTGAATACATACCAGGAACCTTCTATCAAGAATTATTACCAGGTTACCTGCAATTGTATCATAATTATCTGAGTTTGATCACAGTAACCTGGGTGCAAAAAACCAGAAGTATTTCTAATAACCTGCCTACTAACAAAGTTAGACACAGGATTTTTGTCTATAAAGAATTCCATCACTACCATTAGTAGTCAAATGCAGCAATGCTTCAGGTTGTGTTCACTTGGTTTTGGTTTGGGTTTTTTGTTGTTGCTTTGTTTTTTTAAAGCAGTAACATTACTGTATATATAGTAAAAGCAGCATTTCCAATAACCAAGATAACAACATGATTCTTGTTCAAGGCTAACAGACTTTTTCTATGAAAAGCAATACATTTTTTCCTGTAACTACAACAGCATCCAGTTGATGCTGTGGGTTTACTGCACCTTGGCATTTCTGTTAAATCAAACTTCAGCTTTCCTAGAATTATGGGTACATCCCACTTTTTTTTTTTTTTAAACTGCTTTCCAACTTAATTTTGATAAACTTCTGTAAAATTCATATTCATAATTATGTGTATTAGTAGTGTTCATAAAGGTATAATTATAATAATTATACACTACATTTTTCCTACTATTTTTCAGCAAATATGTCCCAAAACAATAGAGTAATCTGCATTAATAGTTTTGAGTTTAAACCAGGAAAGTACTAAGCTATCTGAAATGGTGAAGTGGAAGCACTTAGCAGCAATATGTGGTATTGATCAGGATGGTGAAGCAAGGTACTAAGGAAATCCACCATGCATGGATTAAACATTCATACAGTGCAAGTGTAGTATTTTCCATACAGAAACTCCAGTCATCACTGATTTGGTCACATAAAACCAGATAAATGCATTTGTATCAATGATAGCAGAATACAGAAGGAATTTATTTAAACCACTCAGTAGCCAGATGACATTAAAAAACCAACTGATAGCAGAGACCCAGTAAGCACTTTGTGCTTCCAAAATTAATCATGGGTAAACCCCTCAAAAATAACAGTGATCCTGAATGCTTTCCTTGCCATTTTGCTAGTGTCTAAAGCATGCACTCTGTGTGTCAGATTTATTGAACAATGGCAGAGCTCTAAGCAACCACAGTTTAGACCTGCAGACTCATGAAGAGTGACCTAACTAAGCTTACCCATGGCAGCTTTCTAGGAAAAGATGCTCAAGAAGAAAAACACATCTGACATAATCAGGTAAAAATGCATTTCCACATGTAAAATTAAACTATTAATCACAAAAGAAACAGAGATTAGTAACTTTAGGAATTAGTAAGAAAATGGGTAACTTTTCACAGCTCAAGTAAGTAGGTGTACATTAACAGACACTTCCAGGGCAAATCGCTATTTGTACATGTTACATGTTTATCATAATTTAGAGTCAGCTTTGCTACAATCCTAAACATCAGAAAAATGCCTAGCTGCAAGAATTAAAGAAATGGCCTTTACTCAACAAAGCTGGCAAGAACTGAATGGGCTATTCTGTTTCTTTGCAGGACTACAACTATATGTATTTTATATATGTATATATAAGTACATATATATAAGCATATATTTTTTTCTATATGTATATGCATATATACCTGTATCATATATATATATGTATGTATAACTGTATTTGATTAAGTTGTAAAAAAAAAAAAATAAATGAAAGCACACAGGCTGGAAAACTTCAAGAAGGAGGTACAATTCTAGGATCCACACTGAAGTTTAAGTATTCATTTCTTCAGCTCTTGGTTGTTTGGTTTTTTGTTTTTTACAAAGACTTGCCAAGGAACATTTCTGAGCAAAAAACAGTCATAGCGGTGTGCAAGTTAAACCTTCACCTTAAAACCTACCTTTTGGTTAAAGCCAACTCAAGTAGGATTCCTTTTCAGAATTACATTGGTTACTATTTATTTTACCTAAGTGAAATCTTGTATTTGTTGGTATCTTAACAGACACAGCTCAGAACTAACGTAAGGCTGCATGAAAACAACTTCTCCACGAATGTCCTTTATGTTTGAGTCTGGCCACAACCATAAACATTTTATAAATCACTTATATGAAGAAGGCAGCTAATAAGAAACCGTGTCAATACAGTGGAAACTTTGGCCCTTTATGGCAACCCACCATGCATATTTTGGCTGAGCAGAAAAGGTCTGGAGGGGTGTGAGGGTATTTATGTTTTTAGGATAGGGCACAAACACTGGTGTTTAAAAAAAAAACCAACAGTTATTTCACTGAAGACAGAACATAGATTTAAAGCTTTTTTTTCCCCTTTGTTTCATAACACGTATTGATAACTTTAAAATAAACTCAGTTATCTACTAGCAATAATTTAAAATTATAAAAATCTAAATTCAGGGTTCTTAAATAGTAGTTCTTGAACTGTGCTAAAATCTGTGTTTAATACAATTTAAACTCCTCCAGCTCATACTTTGGGTTCAGATGCCAAATACCATAAAGCAGATCTTCAAAGGAAAACAGAAACTGCTTTACACTTGCATGTTTAGGGACAGGAGGACTACTAACTCAGAGAGGAAAGGCCACACACATGAGTATGGGCCACTGCTTGGCAGCTTCCACTTCCAAGGCTGAGACCACCTCACAAGCCTTTAGTGGCACCCCCTGTCTCATTTACCCTTCACATCCATCTTACCCACTGCACTTGCAAAATAGAGAATGCAGTACGTAGAGACAGACAGCCCCACAAGGAAGGAGAGGCAGTTTGCCTAACAAGACCTCATCTTATATTTAATTTAAAAGAAGTGTACTTAAACACCAGAAGAATAATAAAACTTGCACTATATGAACAATATTATATTTTACTTAGTTTGAGAGGTGGGAAGGGAAGAAAATAATTTATATAGATCTAGGCATTAGTTGTTGAGATGTCATAAACACATACCTATTTATAAACACACTTTATAATGGCTTAAACCACAAATCTTGGTGCTGGACTAAGACCTCAGCATATCAAAACTGGATAAATAAATGCTGGTTTATTCAATGTTTCAGGTGCTGTTGGTTTCACAAGAATAACTACACCTAGCACTTGACTTCTCCAGCAAAGTGAGCATTCCAAAAGTATAACTTCATCAGAAAAAAAAGTTTCTGCAATTTTAAGGTTTTATTAATTAAGTTTTTAAGTGTGAGAAACTACTAGCTGAACCAATAACTCCATTGTCAAAGAATCTTCACCCAAGAAATCTTCCCTTTACTCTTACACTGCCTCTTAGGTAACCAGAAGGAAGCAAATTAACTGCTCCTAGTAATTTTGAGTCCTACCAATTCTGTTCCATAATTCATCAGATTACGTACTGAAGGCAGCCTTGTGGAAAGGACTCTTCTTGTGATGGTCAGCATACTCTAGGATGTTTAATTTTTATTCACTTCTAACTGTGCTCATGGCCACTGGTCTTCCCTGCTCCCCAGCCACCACTTTCCCCTTTCTCAGAAGAGCAGCAGACAGAAGTGACTGCCATTACCTGATTCATCAGAGCTGCTCCACATGCTGGATCAGCATCCATTTCTCACAAATCCCAGCAAGTTTTTCCCATTCTACACTACTTCTCCTTACCAAGGTTCATGTCTCAATGAAAACCTCCACTACCCATCTCCTGCAGTCCAACTTCCAAATGCCCTCTCCACAATCCTAATATTTTTATGTAGCACCAATACCCTGAGCATCCTAAAGCTGTACAAAGTACAACAATAAAGAAGCATGAAAAGCCATGATATGTGTGCCAGGGAGCAGGAGTACACAGAGTAGCTAAGGCTGGATATGTGCACATGCTGAAAATAGTCCAAAGCTGATAGAAACGACTCAGCTTCTTTAGCTAAGATGCAAAAGTTAAAGTTTGATGCAGTTAAAGTTTGATTCATTCCATCTTTGCATTTCCATGCAAGTACAATAATCTTGAGTTCAGTTGCTGGCACAGAATTACAAATGGTGATCATATAAATTGCACTAATGAAGAAGCTTGCTCCATTAGAGGGGCAAATGTTGGACTACAAAACAGTGAAAGCATAAGCACACTCTCCTTAAAAACAAACAAACAAACAAAAAAAGCCAAAAAAACTAAAACCCTGAAAAGCTCCCACACAACAACTTTTAAGTAATCAAAATACCTCATCCAAAAAACCTCAAAGTTACCACGCCAATAGAAAACTACAGTATAAAACCCACTAAACCAGACTGCAGTTCTAAGAGAAAATCAGAGTAAATTGCTCAAAACTAATTTTACAAACTTTCACTAATTTTAATGGCATAAATCTATCAGTATATATTATCACATATATATCAGATATATCTATATATATTGTATATATATAGATATATATTATCTTTTAAGTGTAAGGTTTTTTTGCTATAAACCAGACTCTTGTTAACTCAGTTACACAGACACTGCATCTCCAGTTGTCTAACCATAATACCAGGGGAACTAAATGGTTAAGTCACTAAATAACTCATCAGTTGACATCCAAGCTGTTTCAGTGAAGAGTGGAAATACACAGCCTGACTACGACTGAAAAGTTAACTCTTCATAGTTAACTGGTCAATAAAACACAGGTGAAATATTAAGTGGTTCAACCACCTTCCCAAATGTTTTAGTGTTTGAAGCGATAACGTACAAAAAACTGCAAATTGTGACACTTAGAAAATTGAGAATTTTATTACTATTTCAATTTGTACAAAATAATGTAAGTTAGGAAGCCAGTAAAGAGGTTTTATAACAGGTATCTCTCACCTCAAAACCCACCAGCAATACTGACTGTGATTTAATAGTTTATGGAATAAAGACATGGAATATCAGACAAATTAATCTTTCCCATTTCTCTCCTAAGTAGCTAAAAACAAACAAACAAACAAACAAACAAACTTGTTCAGTACAAACTGATACCCCTATTAAAAAAAAAGCTATATAAAGGCAAAAAAGGCTAAAGGAAAGGTATAATGGCAGATAGGCTCAATTTTTCAAAGTCTCATTTTGTGTTGGCAGAGAGGAAGAAAGTTTTCAAGTACATACTTTTTAAGCTTTTTTTTAGAAGTATGATGTAAAAAAAAATTTTTTTTGTCCTAGATATAGGGACAGAAGGAGTGGGGATACTGGTCATGAAATGGCTTTCACAGGGTCTGCTTTAATAGTAAGAATAGTAAGAATACAGTGTGACCCAGATAACAAGACTAGCATCAGGGATTTAGTGTAGCAAAGCTATAAAGCTGTCTAAAACGGGTTACAAGTCATTGATTAGCTAAGGGTTGTTGTAAGACTTGCATAAAGGTCCTGTCCAACATGACTCAGCATCCACCTACAGTCCAAAACATAAGGATCCTTTATGAGCCATTGTTATTTTTTCACTTATACAAAAGAAGCATGCATTTATGGATATTATCAGCCAAGGTACCAATCACCACATATTTAGTAACAAAAACTGCCATCACATTATTTTTGTGACTTTAAAGAAGTCTGCTATCTTCTATATGCCATGGCAGTCCAAATTATTTATTATTTTCAAGATCACAAATCCCACTTCAGTGAGACAAAAGGTTACAATTTCTTCCTTGGAAAAGTTCTAAATTATATGAATAAACCTGGACATTTTACTAAAACAATATCGGTATCCTAAATAAAGGAGGACACTACTTTCACATGTATTGGAAAAACATTTTTATCTTACTCAAGCAAATTTCAAACACACTTAACTATCCAGTGATGAATAGCCACAAATGCAACGAGATTATTTTTTTTTATAATGCAACATATACTGAGGCTGTCTAGATGCCAGACAATTTTTCTCACATTTTTAAAATCTATTTGAAGCTTCTCATTCTGCTGAAATAAAGAATTAATTTAGAGCTCTGAAGTCATAAGTATTGAAGATTCCATTTGTTTTGAGATACTAACTAGAAATGATTTAGAGTCACATATTTAAAACACCACACATTTTTGAAAAGGCTGTAAAGCAGAAGCTCATGTTATTCAGAACCAGTCTGACAGCCCCACAGTCAGAAGTTTTTCCACTGATGTACTGATTACATTCAAAATACTGTTTGAATTATCTCTCATTACTGTCTTCCAAATGACAAAACCAAATACTCCTTTTGGCAGGACAGCATATAGCAAAACCCTTCTGGGTACCACTGAAGACAATGTTTAATGTTTTCCCCATAGCACAGTCTTTTCCCAGTCCATGCTGAGGCTCCCACAGACTAATCCAGAGAGCAAGGCAAGAAAACCCAAGCCACGCAAGTAGCTGAAACTTTAAAGTTTTGGTCAGGATAAATTACAAGCTACAGTCTAGCAAAAACTTTTAAGAGCAGCAAAGGAGAGAAGGAAGGGTCTGTCAACAAAACAAGGCTTCTCAGTTTCACAGCATGTCTTTTAACACTGCCTTTGGAAAAAATCTTCCATATGGCAAAACACAAACACTAGCAAATATGTATGTAGTTCAACTCCACCAGCTAGTCATAAAACTTGGAAATCTAATGCTCACACATGAGAAGCCTTCTCACCCATGCTTAGATTTATAGTACAGAGCATCTCCCTCCAACTGCTGAAAGGCACACCTTCAGGAAACTGTGTGTCTTGTATCTTCACCCAGGATAAAACTTTTCAGGACTATGCAGCATAGCTTAAATAATGAGCGTTAATACTATGCCTCATAACAAACTTGAATTTCAAACAACCTCCTGAACAAAGAGAGATTACAAAGGCTACTTTTTTATCTCAGAAGTAAGGTGTTCAGCCCATGAGCATACTCTTACATAGCTACTGTGGCAGAAAGACTTAAGCAGGGGCTCGTGTTTTAAGACAGAGTTGTAAAACACCAGCAACAAAGAAAGGAAAATGGTACCGACAAAGCTCCGGGAAGAAACAGAGTATCTTGACTATATATGCCACAAAGTTGGAAAGAACTGATGGTTTATATATAGTTTAAAAGTAATTCATAAGCTAGATTGTTCTCAGCCCAGCTGAAGCCCATCTAAATCATTTGTGGCTTTCCAAGAAGTTTTTAAAGAGGCAGAACAATCACAGTTGCAATTCCTTGTGCATAGGACAGGATGGAAAACTGCCCCACACAGAGTGCCTGCTGACACACAAAATACAGTATTTTACTTCTTTTTATTTGTCTGATTGCTTGCAGATTCAAGAAATCTGTGCTTACAGAGCTAACATAAATACACAGAACAAAATCTGACGCCTGTAAAATTCTAAACAGCTTTTAAACTGACTTCTTGGGCAGGTTCCAGATAAATGAACAACGTGATGGAGGTAGAAGAGAGAAAAGGGGACCAACCATTACTCAGCCCTGAAGGTAAAACATACTAGATAAAAAATAGGCAACTATTTCCTCCACGAGGAGGAAAAAAAAAAAAAAACCAGAGAGGGAGGAAACAGGCACCCCACAGGTCAAAGGAAAAGAGAAGCTCACCTCTGCTATGTTTAACACATGAGTTTTCTAGATACAAAGCTTAAATCATATCAGCTCCTATATGGAAAGAAGTCTTTAAAACATTATTTCTAGATCCCACTTATTATTTCTCTGAATGGCTCTTAACATCTAGGAGTCTCCACACAGGGTATGGCGATCCATCATCTCTATCCCACTAAGCAGAGACCAGACAGACATCAGCTGGATTTGGAATGTAGAAGAGCTGCAAACGATTTAAGGGAAAGTATTACAAAGCTCTGTCTCACATTATGGAATCCTTTTCAATGGAAAATTTTTGGGGGAGGAAAAAAAAACATCTTTAAAAACAAAACAAAAACCCCAGTCACCAGGAAAGATACAGTCAGTCCTTCCTTCATGAATTAGACTGAATGCACTCAGGATTACTTCCAGCTCTTCATTTTTAGTATCAGCTTCCTCAAAGCTGCAGTCAAGCACACTTAGACCTGCCTTCTCCACAGACCAGTATTTGCAAATAGGCATTAAAAAAATAAGTTAAGAAAACAAGGCACTGACACTGAGCATTGTGCCACTTCTGTTCAAAGAATGACATATACACTCCAAGGGAAAGATAATTTTGCACAGACAACATAAGTCACACACGGGAGATGATTCATCCTTAAAAATTAGAATACCTGGAAATGAAAAGTATGGGTTTTACAGGAAAAAAATACCTGCCTGGGATCTAGTTGTGCTCCTTCAAAGCCATTAAGCACACAAAGAGGGCTGCTTGTGACTACATACTAGAAGTAAATCAGGAGTCTCATATATAATTGCTGATGAGATCAGTCAATTTTTTCCCCTGAGCAGTTTCAGGAAAAGAAGGGGAATTTTCATTAACTTAGCCCAATTCACCCTCCCCCAAGCTACTGAAGCCCTCCGTGTAAAAGGAAGGAGACAAAAGCTTCAGTAGCCCACAGTTTGAGCACAGTATTAGACACTGCTGCCTTAATTCTCATGTTTTCACACTTAAGTTCTAACTACTTAGTCACATGATCACTCACTGCTTTTAGGAAACATCCACATTTTACATATAGAGATACCCTACACACAAGGTAATTTTAAGCAAAACCCAAATTATGGAAATGCAGAAATTAACTCCTTTTGATGATATTATTATTTCCTTTTCTCAAGTTACTCAAGAGACTTTAAATAGTATGTCTTGGCAAACTGTTTAACTTGAAACCATGTTTAGTTACATCTTCTGCTCTTTATTTTCGAAGAGATTAATAGAATGAATCTCCAGCTAGTCAATACAAAATCAGATGCTATAACAACAGTAGCTCTTCTCTTCTTTTAAAGATTGACTTATTTTTCCCCAGACCTCCAGCAGTACACATACAAACCCAGGTCCAGCCTCAACCAGGAGTCACAGCATTGGAATATTAATCAAACTGCAGCCTACAAACGTTCATTCCTAGGGCAGGCAGTATCTACTTGTAAGGTTAGTCAATATAGATGACTTTAGAAGGCAGGTGAAATTCAATAGTCACCACTATATAGTGCTGACATACACAGTTTCACACACTAAAGAATAGCTACTTTCAAACTAAACCACCTGTTGTTAAAGGCATGCAATTTTTTTTATGTGATAGTTCAAAGAACTAGTAAGCCAAAGAAAGAAATCTCTGGGGTAAGACGAAGACAGTTGACCTGAGCAAAAGCTTTGCTGTCACCTTCCTTGGGGCTAGAATTTAATTCTGGACTTCATGCAAGTAAAATACTTTTTTTTTTTCTTTGAAATACATAACGATTAAGATGAACTTCATAGCAAGAGCAGATTAAATCCACAGAGCTAGGTAGAGTTACATCAAATGTCTACAGCAAATCACTCTCTTGACTCCTCCACAAATCAGTATAACCCATCTTCCTGTCAAAAGCAGTTCTAGGTGAAGTCTTAAAAATCAAAATTTCTGGAGTGCGTAGAAAGAACAAAATGAGCACACACTCCCCATCCCTCAAGATGTATGCATTTACCAATAAAAAGCCAACAGAATTTTCTCCATGGGAGTATTTTGCTTTAGAGGCCCTGACTAATTTTCCTAGCAGTTCTGTTGATGATTCTGTCTGCTTGTTTCATTTTACTAAAATTATTTCATTTTTTGAACAATGCATACACGCAGTACTAGCATTTTACACCACTGGGAGCAGACACATGTATAAACACTCCCACTTTTTTTTGAACTTTAGGTGTGGCTTGTATTTCTCAGAATAAGTGCATACAGAAGATTTAAAATATCACATACAAGACTCTGAAAAGTATTTATAGCAATAAATCTAAGAAAGTCTATTAAAAACCAAAATCTTCTCATGAAGTTGAACGCTCTGTGGGAAGAAAAGAGCCTTTTTTACTATGTAAATTTTTAGTAACTGATATTCTGCACTAGCCAGACCATGATGCCAAGTACCAATACCCAATATGAATGGCTTAAACTAACTTTGCTTCCTGTGCATTACAGGAAATCTCAGGCCAGAACCCAGTCATAAACTGAAGTCTTTGGGAGCTGCTGCAGAATAAAACTAAAAATAAAACCCTTTTAAACTTAGACACCAGGAAGCAAGTCAATAAATTTTAACAAAATAGTATGCAGTAATACATAGACAAGCAAATACTTAAGTCTCTGTAATACACCAATTTTAGGTCAGTTATCACAGGCATGATGTCTCTTTTTGGACTGTGCTTTCACAGAGTTGTAAAAGCTGCTCCACACCCAATTTTGTTGTAACCTTTCCAAATTCCACCCCGTAAATCTCGCATCCCTGAAGTCAAATCAGCAAGTGGAAAAGACTCTCCTACCCCAAAAAACATTCCCACACTCTTCTTAGAGGATCAACAGTAAGGTACAAAAACTAGTGTCAGCACACAAAAGTTTCTTCTGGTTTGTTCCTAATCTCAATCCCTCAAGGAACACCAGTGGATTGGGAGAAGAAATAAACTAGTGTCCTATTTTCACCCTATCCTGGCCACAGAGGTCAATTCATTCCTCTGTCCTGAGCTTTCTCCAGCCCACTTAGAAAGTCTCAGGGGTGAAAGAAAGGGAAATGAGGCCCTGAAGTCTTCAGCTTCTTCTACTGGGGAAATGTCTTTTTACACATAAAGACTCCCATGAAATGAAACTGAGTGTAATTGTGGTTCTTAAAATTCTACATGTACCTGAAGCAATATTCTTGTTCCTTTCTTTGCCACCACCTTGCAGAGTATTCTGCCATGGAAATGCTCAACACACACTATACTGATTACTGATGTGGGATTCCTGGGGTGACTTGCAGCTCTTTGCCCTTACATTTACCTATAAAAGAGACCCTTTGGCTCCACTGGCTGCCCAGTGAAAGGACAACAAGATGCTTCACTCCTTTTCCCCACCAGAATGAAGCATTTTGCCCCAAACACAACACAGGCCTGGCCCCTTTTCCCCTGCATCAAGAAGGAAAAGTGACAATCCTTTATTTTAGATCCAACTATACCACGACTTCTATACTCACCAGATGGTACACTGGTACACTTCTTTAGTACAAACCTTTTCCCTCCAGGGTCTTCACCAGCCTAGTGACATCTCCTCCTTTTCCTACACACACATTCACCTATCCATTCCTTTCCTCAGCACATAAAGACTCCTCTTTTTCATTACAGAACCCGGACCCCTTTCTCCCACCATTTACTCCCAGCACCAGGCTCTCACAGGGTCGTCGCTGCCCTGCAGACGGGAGGGAGGGATCGCGCCTGGAGCATAACCCGGAGCACAACCTTTTCCCCCTTTCGGAAGAGACCTCCTCCCCACTCCGCCCGCTCCCGTCAGCGGCAGCTCCAAGCACCCC
>JAAWXA010000005.1:16585231-16622389 GCA_038090715.1 Florisuga fusca
AAGGGGCGGAGGGAAGGGGCGGAGGGAAAGAAGGCGGAGGGAGAGGGCGGAGGGAAAGAAGGCGGAGGGAAAGAAGGCGGAGGGAAAGGCGGAGCCCCGGGACGTGCGCGCTATCCCGGGAGTCGTCGCACCGCCCCGTAGCGTTTGGTCTCTCACTTATAAACAGGTTTCTTTCTTTTTTTTTTAACATTTTTTTATTTATTTCTTTTTTTTTTCTCCCGCGCCCGTTCAGCTGGCGGAGATCAGAAAGCCAGGATGCGGAACGTCTTGGTTTTTTTTTTCCTGCAGGAAAGCTGGAACCTCTTCCCCGACCCGGAGTCGCCGCCACCCGTGCACGTCCCAGCAGTCAGTCCGCCTCCTCTCGGTTTCCCCCTCGTTTGTCCGGGACAAACCAAGCACGGCTGTTGCTATCTGTGTGTAACTAAAAATGATAGATCCATAATAGTTCTTACAGTGATTTCTCTCTCATCAAGTTACTGGTTTTTTACCAGACTAACAGGAATAAGCAAGATTTCATCAGGGGAATTAGAAGTAAGCTTTTCAAGTACAGTGGAATCATTTTTCTGGAATCATTTTACTTAAACTGCATTTTAATGATCTGTGGAGCGTTGTCACAATAAGATGATTGTCAGGATTCTTTCTGTAGCCCATTTCAGTATTTCTTTTAGTGGAAACAGTGAGGATACTGAAAAAAAGCTACAATATTTAAAGAATTTTCTCTTCCGTTACAGTATTGCCACGGAAAATATTGTGGCCTTGAACAAAAGAACATGCCCTTGAACCCAGAAGAGTTGCCCCTCTTTTCCTGTTCTTTGTGTTCAAGAACAAGGGCCACTGGGATAGTGGAGACCAGTACACAAACCTTACCCTCTGTGGCAATCCTGAATGCAGGCAGGAGAAGCAAAATACACTTCCCCAGCCTGTGCTCCTTGCACCAAAACTAGAACCTGCCCAGCTCCAAGGCTTAAGGGAGCACTACAGCCACCCAGTGCCTGCGTGCTTATTTTTTCCAAAGGAGTCTTTTTTATTATTCTTTTATTTTATTAGGTGCTTCTAATCCAAGAATGAATAGTACAACTGTGGACTAATAGTACACCTGTGTACCTTCTGAGGCACGATACAAATACAGCTGTGGACTCACCAAACCAAAGCTGACTTGTATGTCCTGAAAACAAACAGTGTGTGATCCACCTATGTATGCACCCATCCACTAGATGTAGATGGTTTTTTTCCAGCACTGAACTTGAGAGGAAAAATACTTGGCAAGCAGAAGCATAATGGTAACTTTACAGAAAAAGCCTTTTTATTAATATATTGCCAAACATCACACAGCATCCCTTATAAGAAAACTTCAAACTGCAGTGCACTTAGCTCAGAAAACCACTATGCTGCAATAATGTGGAAAAAAAACCTAAAAGTATTTCACAGAATCATGATTTTTGAGTGCAGATTCTACAGATCACCTTTTTGGTGTAAAACACAGTCTTCAGAGTTGACAGAATGATGGTTCGCAAGCTCCATCCCACCCATGGAAATATTTTCTAAGTAATATTTGCAAAAAAGTATGGATAAAAGAAAAGTAAGGAATAATAAGTTACTTGTGTGACTCATTTAAGCATAGTATCACTGGGGACATAAGTCTTTGTGAATGGCAATAACAACAAAAATCAAACAAAGGTGAATTTTCATTACACAGAGTGTCTCAATGCAGCTTCTGACTCAGAAAGCATGGGTAGACACAGGGTAGAAATTTTTTTTACACTGGTCTCTGAAAACTACTTACCCATCATCAGGTAATTTCAACCCACTGGCAGTGCTTTTTGGGGGCTAGGACCCTTGCCTCTCTCAATGCAGTAAATTCTTCACAAGATAGTCAACTGTTGCGGTACGGGCTTGGAGACAACCATGCACAACCAATGTGGTTGATGGAAAAATCTCGTTTATTAACCGGATAGCGCAGAATATATACTTTTCTCTTATCAGTGTTACAAACATGGCATTACATTATTGGTTAACACGGTTCGAACCTGATATTAACTTATAAACTAATTGGCTAAAGGCTATTGTCCATGCCTACAAAGGGCTGTCCTGATTTTAAAATAGTTGTTATTGCCGTTACTTTCGTTATCTTGTTTTTCTCCAAAGCCAGTACCGGTGTTATCCATTCCTGCAAGGTCAGTTCTTCAAAACATTCCTGAATGCAGCTTGTTCAGTACATGTCTGCCTGAATGGAAAAACCCCACAGTCAACCTAAAAAGTAAGGACATAAAACACCACATGGGATGAGAAAAAGCACTCATACTTGTATCATGGTGCACTTACAAGCCCTAGCAGACAGTCAGAAGCCATAGTCCCGCAAGTGATGGCAGCTGTACAGAGATACGCTGGGTTCTTTCATCAGTGCACAACTTGCATCTGATTAGCTGAGTAGAGCAACATTACTCGCCCTCTCCACAAGCACAGGGAAGTGTCAGGTGTTAAGCGACAACTGGAACTCACGAAACACAGAAGCAACAGTAATCACACAGAATACTACTACAGAGCCTTACTCCAAGCAAGTGGACACCCACATCATTCCCTGAGCCCAGAGAGAACTGAAGGCCAAAACACTTTTCCCTCCAGCAGGCTTAATTTTGACAAGCACATAGCAGTCTGAAAGTCACAATACCCCTTTTTTCTCTGGTACATGGAGATTACAAGAAAAATAGGAAAATTCAATTTCCATCCCATCCCTCTAGAGGTTAACTTCCTTCTTGAAACACCACTGGAGGATCTCCAGGCTCCCTCATTTTCTTCCCACGTGCTACTCACACGTTCATGCAGCACAGCATCTCCCTGTTCCTTAAGCTGAAACCCAGTTTCAGCTCATAATTTTCTCAGTTTCAGTTCATAATTTTTGTTTCTATTTGTTTTAATACGTATACTCCCAAGATCCTGGGTTAATGAATTCACTGTATTTATAGGAATTACCTCTTGCTCATTTTCCCATTCTGCCTTAACCTGGAATTACAAGCAGTTAGACACCTGAACAAGCTAGTAAGAAAATCCAATTAGAATAAAGAAATCTTAAGACTTAAGATGTGCAAGCACAGATCTGCAGGAGAAATTTCCATGATGTTTCACATATGTGAAAATTCATAAGCAAAGGACATTTGAGAGAGCTATAGAATATTCTAGCCCATTGTTTCTAATAAATAGCCTACACAACCAAAACAGGACAAAACTAATGATTATTATGGTAAAAATACAAATTTTTTCAGTGTACAGTGAACTGTAATATAAAATATAAATGTAATTAATGAATTAAATAATACAACAAAGGTTTAAGGGCACATTAAAATAGAAAAAACACTTTTATTTTTCTCTATAATTTGTTCATGTTTGTTTATTATTGTATTAAAACACTACTAAGATCTGTTACTTCATGCAAAGACTGGTTTTTCTCCCTGGGTGCAAAAGAACAAACATTTGCGTTTGAAAAGAAAAATATGAGGTATTTAAAACAACAATAGCTTTTTTTTTTGCTATCACAGTTCTTTCCGGTTTATTTATACCATTATATGAAGAAAATGAGGAGTAAATAAGAAATACTGACAACTACCCTGATATAATTTATCTTGGAAGTAAGGCTGGAAAAACATCTGGAGAATGCGGGCATCGATCCCGCTACCTCTCGCATGCTAAGCGAGCGCTCTACCATTTGAGCTAATTCCCCACCCGACAACCTCCTCCTTGAAACCGATTGTTACCCACTACAGACTTCCTGCGAGCTGAGACTTCCCCATTTTTATCCTAGATCCATCGTTTCCTGCCGAGTCATTCCTCCCGCTCTACCCGCCACCCACTCGGACCATGCAATACGTGGCTCGGCATGCACACTACCAGAATAACTTTATTCATCCTTCCTGCAACACCAGTCTTCGTTATGTAGCTGCTTTCATACAAGAAGCTCTCCAAAAGATCAAGTTACTGACAAACCAAACCTGCTACTGAAAACACCCATACGCAAGAAGAACCTGGTACAGGAAATGTTACATGAGAGAAAAATATTATCTATCTTCTTGAAACAGAAACAGAATTTTATAGTCAAAGTTTTATATATATAGATCCTTTCGGAAGGCATCTAGCTTCTCTGGGGTGACACAGTCAAGCGAACTTAAAACATGCCTGTAGTTTCCTTATTTATTACCTTATCTTTCCTTATTTATTACCTCACCAAATGCACTTCTCTGTAATTAACACATTACTTTTTCCAGCCTTAAAAACACTGACTTTAGGAAAAACGAACACACCGGAACCACAGCAGTCCCTGGCATAACCGGGAAGCGCCGCTGCCCCCACGGCCCAGGATCCGGAAGGGGCGAAGCCGTCCCGCCTCCCGCAGGCCCCCTGAGGCGGGTTTTCTGCTCGTCCCCGGACTCGGCCATCCCTCCATCCAGTTACGCCTCTGTTTTCAGTCGGTCTACGGCTGCATTTGGTTCCTCGGATCTCCTTCGTCAAACCCTTGTCCTCGGTATTCCCGAATTTCCCAGCCACTCGTCCCTCCACCCCTTCTCCTCCATCCCCTCCTGCCCCCAGCCTCCTCAGTGCTGCTCCCTGCCCGCACACAGCCGTGACAGGAGGGGGAGCTCAAAGCTCTCGGCAAACAGCCGCAAAAGTCAGCTCGACCATCATGTGTTGGGAGTCTGTAACCCCCTCGCACATGCCTGGACTTCAGCAGCCCTGGTTTTCGGGCTCAACCAAACCCAGGACGAGTTCACCTTTACAGCTTCTCACTCCCAGCTACTCTTAACAGAAGTCTCTCGGGTACTTCTGAGACACAAACTTGCTACCGTGCACAAGGTGATGTACCCAGCAAGAGAACTAAATTCTTTGTAGGGTGAAACGAGTTTAGAAACTCGGATTTGATGTGGTAGTGTGCACCCATGCTCTTCTCCATAGGCTTCATGTCGTCTTGCACATAACAGCCAAATTATATAGCCCATGTATCTACTACTGTTGCTTAAACTTTCTAATTTAAAAGAGATCATTCTTGTTCTGTGTCAGCACCACAATGATTCCTTGCTAAATTAAGATTCCTTGCTCCAGAGGAGTACAACTGCAGAACGAGAGAGGAATTACTCATCCATCAAACCAGGCTAAGGGGAAGCCAAACCAGGACACGAGTGGAGGTGAGATTGCCACCTGACTGGTTTCTACCTGGCTCTTGTTTCCACATCATCCTACTGGCATCTAGTGACACTGAATCTGCTCATTTATGTACATCGGTCCTGAGACATAATGGGTGGCTTGGAGCTACTGTACATACCCATTCAATTTTTCCTGGGCCTGGTTGCTTTGGCAGGTGGCAACAGACAGTAGGAGTAACTGGGAGTGACCCACTGTCGCTAGTCCATGGGGCAGCCCTCACACAGTCCTTGACAAGTTTCTGCATTATTTTCCTACAGATTTCCTGTTGGTGCCAGCCACAAGAAAATAGGAAGAGAAAGAAAGAATAATGGTATTCAAGAAGAAAATGCAAATAATTGTGAGCTCTAAGAGCGTGAACAGTGCTCAGAAAAATTGCTGCTGTGGATTTATGGCCATATGTACATTTAAGCTATGGTAGCTGCTTTTTTTTGTTAGCTATTTGTTTGTTTTAATACTAAAGATAGTCCTGCCTGAGCTAAAATAAATGACTTTTTTAGGGGGAGTGAATGGTTGTGTATAGTTTTTTAATGTTTGTGGAATGTTTTAAAGATTAAAAATAGCATGAAATTGATTTATTTTTAACACTTGTGAAGTAAGGAGAGATTTTTAGCATATAAATAATTCCTTTTCCTATGACAGCTATTAGAACATGAACAACGTACTCTGTTGAAACACACTAGGTGAAAAACACTAGAGCTTTCAAAACAGAAAAAAAAGTCCTTGTTTTTGCAAGTTTATTAAAGCCATTGATCAGATACTGGTAACAGAAAGCTTAAGGAGACACTTGGAAGGCATCGTCACTGTCAAATCAGACTTACATGAAAGAAAAAATATTAATCCAGAACAGAGGTTTTTGATAGTTATGAGGAAAGCTACAAAAGCTGCACCCAGGAGAAGCTTTCCTATCACAAGCCTGTCTTTTGTAGCAGAAGCTGTGATACAAAATCCAACTGAAGTAGGGCAGGTGTACTTTCAAATGGCCTTATTTACAAAAAATCGACCACCTCTGGACTCTCATCTCAGCCTGATAGCATCTGCTTACTCAGTCATCTACAGTAATGTAGAATGAGGTAGCTAACCAACACTAATTATGCCCCAGTAAAGGTCCATAATTTTTACAGGGATGACAAAGAGCATAATTAGACCAGGCATTCCTGAGTAGCTTGCTAGTTGGGTATTGTTATTTTAAAATAAAGGCCTTTTATTTTATTTTTTTTATTATTTTATTTTTTTTATTAATCGCTTGATTTTTGTCTGTAACTTCAGAAAAGATAAAGCTTTTCTCACTAAAGTTATTTAGAGATGGTTGCTATCAGTTGTAATGCTACTATAACATTAATTGACTGTGAAAAGTCAAAGTCTGCTCTGATCTTGTCTCATGTTGTCTAATACCATTGACATGTTTTTCATAACCTTTTATTCACTTGAATAAAGTGATGAAGCAGTTCTAATTTTACTAACAACCTTCAGCAAAAGGAGCAGTCATGAGCTACAGAAAGGCATTAGCTTGGCCACTGGAAAATCAGCTCAGAAATTTTTTCGTTTGCTTTCCCCTCTTTTCCTTTTTGCAGTAAAAATACTTAGCAATATGCAAAGATTATAAAGTTCAAAATGTGAAGGAGATGAGTTATTCCCAAAACTTTCAGAGACACTGAGGAGGAAGGGAGCAAGCTGGCACACCTTACCCTACACTATTTCACTAAATCTGCTAGCAGGACAGACCAAAAGTGGGTTTTCCTATCCTTTAGTAAAACTGTTTTTTCTCGCTAGCAGTTAAGCTGATGCTTTAAGATTCAAAGGCCAAGTTTTTTCTGTAGCACACAAGAAGCTTTTACAGTTGCAAACCACTCTGAAGTTTAAGGAAAAATAACACAGAAAATAGTGGAGAAAGACAAATTGTAGAACCATGCTAGTGAAGAGTCCCAAGTTCTGGAACCTGCTGGGACTGTAGTTGTAAAATACATAGATTAATATAAATATTTTAAATACTTCTATTATTATTACTTATATATACTTAAATACTTTAAACACTCCTCCTTAGATTAATGTACATGGTTTTAATTATTTTTTCCAACCTCCACCCTCAAACCAATTTCTAGGAAAATGCATAAGCATAAACCTGTTTATTAATTTACATTTGGAAAAAAAACAGAACATTTAAGTTCTCTTAAAGGAATGCTCACTCAGCTGTTACTCTTGCAACTGACAGACATTTCCTTTGGGAAATCTAGGACAAAACCCTCTCTTTCCAACGTTGCCTTCTCTCCCCCCAAAAATACAGTAGGAACTTTAGCACCAGGGGTTTAGGAGGGGGAACACCTGGGCAAGGCTTTCCTTTTGAAGCCTCACCTGCCATCCCTGTGATAGCCTCAAGGACCAAGCCAGCTACAGCATCTCCTCACCCATTGGCCTGGAAGCTCCCACGGCATCCAGAAGGAAAAGGAGGAGGAGGTGGGCAGAGCGTGGCTGTGGAGAGGGAAGGAGCACACACACATTGCCACAGAAGGTCACAGCACAGGGTGCTCCCTTGGGGCCTTCACTCTGTGCTGGTCCTGGGGGTGGTTGCTTGAAGGAGGAGGTGCAGTGGGTGGTGGTGTTCCTGGGGAGGAAGGAGTGGCTTTGTGGGTTCCTTTGGTGTGGATCCTACCTCTGTACGGTGCTACCATGACTCGGACTCCAGCTCTCCATCGATCGCTCGCAACACCTGCTGCAACACCAGACTTACACTGTATTACTAAAAATTTAATAGCTCTTGGTTTCCTTCTCTTCTGATACTGTTCAACCAGAGTTCACTCCGACTGGATCATTGAGCCCAAGAAAGAAGTGGAAGAATCAGCCTGGAGGATAACACGGTTTGAGGAACTTGGTGAAGTGGATGCTAATTTACACTTGTGTGTTTTTAATTCGGCTTGGGTCTGGTGATTTTGTACTATGCCTGCATTCGGAGGACACCAAAAGCAGGCAGGTCTTCTACATTATAGGTAGGGTTTCCTTGTTCTAATTCTAAAATTACTGTGTAGGATGGTGGTGTATAAATGCAAAAAAAAAAAAAGACAAGCTTCTAGATTTTCATACGTACTGAAGTAATCAGATTATAAACATACCTTGAATTTCAGTGCGTATTGTGCACCTCAAACCTCTAATTTTTTAAACAGATGAATGGAGGCAAATTTGTTTTAGCAATTAATAAAATCTGCATCAACAAATCAAGAGCAGAAATAGTTCTGTGAGGATATTTCATTTGACTTATAACAGACTTCTGTGTGGCTTTTTGTGTGATTTGTGGCACAGCTTTTTTTTTTGTTTTTCTCAAAGGAGAATATTGATTTTGTTGGCCAGTTCCATATTTTGATACAGATTTTACATAAAATTATTTCTGATGTCTAGAATGCATTGTCTTCAATGCTTTAAATGCATATATGGATACAGATTTGGAAGTACATTTATTTGTTTTAATAATAAGCATATCAACATGAAGATTAAACTGTTTTTAAAAAAATTAACAAACTGTAGCTGTCCTTGGGTTATTTTATCACTGCTTAATTTATAGTAAGTTATGGGTTTTGTTTGATTTTTAAGTAAATTTCCCCCTACTTGTTATATTAAAGCCTTAAGACTACCATTGCTTAGTAACAAAAATGTTTGGTAGGCAGCAGTACTTACTAGGTTGTGTGCAGTTTTAAGCCTGCTGGCGTTTCCCTTAATTGAACCCTGTAAGTGTACTTTGCCATTCAAAAGCTGGAATGATGAAACCCTGTTCCTGCCTGGGCTGTGTTCATACAAACCTAATGGAAACACAATTAGAAGGCTTCTGTTGGATTGTTTGTTTTACAACATAGATGTTTTAAAAACTCTGGTGATTTTTATTCTGAAAGAATACTAGGGAAAAAAACTAAACGTACAACAAAATACAAATTAAAATCTCCAAGGGTTACAGTTGTTTGGGGTTTTTTTAATTGCTTTGAAATACAAAGCTTAGACTTACATATTCCTGTTGGGAATCAAAATGTGCATTTTGTCTGCAAGTTATTTTAAATCTCCCATTTTCATCAATCATACAGAGAGCAGAAGGCATTCTGACTAAAACAAGAAAATATTGAGTCCAAATGTTAGTAATCAAGCCAACTTATTTAAATAAAGCTAGTGTGATAAAGCTAGTGTGATACTATGGCATACTGAAATGTATGGTCAATAACTGTGGGAAAACCAAGTTACTTCTAGAAGTGGAATTTAGTCAATTCTGTTGTTCTGGAGTGTTTTCATCATAAGGGAGTGCTGTGTTTCTGGTTACTATGTGACTCAGCAAAGGAACTTCTGGACCTTTCAGAGCTCCTGGTGCAAAGATCAAACTGGTCATGTGAAGTCATCTCAGTGCAGAAGCATCTAGCTTGCTTAGTTTGCCAGACATTGACTAGTGGAGCTTTCTGTCAGTGAGTAGATGAAAAGTCTGTGGCATCTGCAGAATAATTCCAGCTGTAAGAAGTTAATTATCTTCTAAAACCTAATTTCAGATGCTTCCTTCTGTATTTTAATATGGGAAGAGAAACCTTTTTTCCCCAAGCCAGCTGCCTCAACCACTGTGAGGGAGCAGATAACAAGATGTCAGAGTTTGTTAAAGGGAGAGTATGTTCAGGACTTCTGATGTGGAGATTTCGGGTGAGACCAGTGGTCCTGACCAGGTAGTGAGGAAGTTGGCATCTTGCATGCCACAGCAGCATTTGAAAATTTCATAAAGTGAGGTTAGCATTAGTGATGTGTAACTAATGGATGTGCTAGTTTGTGAGTTAGATCTCTTCTTCATCTAATTAATGATAATCAGCGTCTTTCTTCTTGTCCTTCACCTCTGTTGTTCTCCTGCCTTCTCAACAAGATTCTGGTTTCTATTCCCTATGTTACAACTGGTTTACTGTTCCTAAAATAATAACTTGCGGAGTTATTATTTGGATGAAAAAAACTCTGGATTTATCTGCTGCTCTTCTACCTTAAAAGTGAAGCTGCAGCTGCTGGCCTACTTAGGCTTTCCTTAGCTAAGCTATTTACAAGTTTTATGTTCTCTCTTTTGAAGTTCTTCGTATTCTGAGCCATGTCAGGCTGTGAGGTTCCTAAAATCTGTTCTTAGTGTGTAAGAGTTCTGTGCACATGGTGTTCAGAAATTACAGATACCATTATAGGCAAAGGAAAAAGAAGGAAGGGATTTATATTGCTGAAGGATGATGCAGATTTGGTAAACAAAGTCATTCAGACTTTGTCTTACACTGTCAATGGAATTTGAAAGAACAGGGATGAGGCAGTGGTGCTGCACTAGAAAACCAGAAGTATCCTCAAAGAGTAGTTCCATCTTTCATGGAATCAAAAAGGTTAGAAAAGACCTCTAAGATCATCAAGGCCAACTGTTAAACCAACACCACCATGCCAACTAAACCATGTCCTGAAGTGCCTCGTCCACACGTTTTTCTGAACACCTCCAGGGATGATGATTCCCCTACTTCCCTGGGCAGCCTGTTCCAGTGCTTGGCCACTCTTTCGGTAAAGAAATTTTTTCCTTATATTCAATATGAACCTTCTCTGTCACAACTTGAGGTTGTGTCCTCTCATCATTTCAGTCTCTTCACGTGGGAGAAGAGGCTGACACCCATCTCACTACAACCTCTTTTCAGGTGGTTGTGGAGAGCAGTATAAGGTCTCCACTCAGATTCCTCTTTTTTAGACTAAACAACCCCCAGTTCCCTCAGCCACTCCTCATAAGGAGGAGTTCTCCAGACTCTCCACCAGCTTTGTTTTCCTTCTCTGGACACATTCCAGCACAATGTCCCCTTGTAGTGAGGGGCCCAGAACCAAGCACAGCACTTGAGGTGCATCCTTACCTGCACCGAGTACAGGGGGACAATCACTTCCCTGGTCCTGCTGGCCACGCTACTCCTGATGCAGGCCAGGATGCTGTTAGCCTACTTGGCCACCTGGGCACACTGCTGGCTCATGTTCAGCCAGGTGTCAGCCAGCACCCGCAGGTTCTTTTTTGCTAGGCAGCTTTCCAGCCACTCTTCCCAAAGCCTGCAGCATTGCCTGGGGTGGTTGTGGCCTGAGTGCAGGACCCAGCACTTGGCCTTCTTAAACATCATCCAGCTGACCTCATTCCATTGATCCAGCCTGTCCAGCTCTGTGGGTAGCATCCTCCTGCCCTCGGGCAGATCAACATTCCTGCCCAATTTAATATCATCTGCAGACATCCTGAGGGTGCACTCAATCCTCTCATTCAGTTGATTTGTGAAGATATTAAACGAGTCTGGCCCCAAGACTGAGCCCTGGGTTTAACTCCATTCACCACAACTCTCTGGGTTCAACCATGCAGCTGTTCTTTAACCCAGCAACGAGTATACTTTATCTAGGCCCTTCTACTGTTGGAACTTCCTATAGTAATAAAAGCATTACCATACATACAAATGTAAACTTGAGATATTCTGCTTTAAATGCTTTTCTGGTAGCATGATAATACCTTTTTTCCCTTCCCTTTTTGATATTCTGCTAGTCCTAATGCCACAAGACTGTGTTCTCTGGGATCTTCTGTAGCCACAAAAGAAAATTAAAGTAAAATTGGGTAATGCATTTGAAGGGATCAGTTTTAAGTTGGAAAAGCACAGTGGCCAGATGCTTAATTCTTAGGGTTGGACAGGAGAGTCTGAAGGAAATACCATACAAATAGTTGTTCCTCTGTTAAGGTTAGGATGGTCAAATATTTAATAATGTTTTTAAAAAAGCATGATTACATGTAGGCTGACTCTGAGGGATCTGAGACAGTCTAATAAACCTCCACTGTCTTTGAATCTGTAACTTGGGGTTACTGCCAAGTACTGAGTTGTTGAATGCAGAGAACTTCCACAGGCATTCGTCTTGAATTATACATGGTACAGTTTAGGAAGGATATCGAGGTCCTGGAGCAGGTCCAAAGGAGGGCAACCAGGCTGGTGAAGGGACTCGAGCACAGACCCTATGAGGAGAGGCTGAGGGAGCTGGGGCTGTTCAGCCTGGAGAAGAGGAGGCTCAGGGGAGACCTCATCACTCTCTACAACTCCCTGAAAGGAGGGTGTAGCCAGGGGGGGGTTGGTCTCTTTTCCCAGGCAACTATCAACAAGACAAGAGGACACGGTCTTAAGTGTCCAGGGGAGGTTTAGGTTGGATATTAGAAAGAATTTCTTCACTGAGAGGGTGATCAGGCATTGGAATGGGCTGCCCAGGGAAGTAGTGGATTCTCCGTCCCTGGAGATATTTAAAAAGAGACTGGATGTGGCACTCAGTGCCATGGTCTGGTAACTACAGTGGTAGTGGATCAAGGGTTGGATTTGATGATCTCTGAGGTCCCTTCCAACCCAGACAATTCTATGATTCTATGTATGCAGGGGATGACTTAGAATATATTCTTTTAATATTTGTCTCAGAAAAATTTTCTAAAATTTGATGGACAAAAATATAATAAAATAATTTATTCTGAAATACTATTCAATCAAATATTATTAATTAAATATATCTTATTAATGTATTCCTGCAAAGAATGGAATTTGTTTATTGTACTTTCCAAAATCATGGAGTCCTTGCAGAGGACAGAATTGAGAGATCTTTTTATGTGTGTGATTCATGTGTCCTCAAGGATCTTGGGTGGGCAAAGCAAGAAAGAAACTCCAAGAGAGTTGTTTCTAGAGTTATTTAATAAGCCTAATTTTTAAATTTTTTCCCTTTTTTTTAGAAAAATAAAATCCCAGATTATTATAAGATTTCTGAAAGTTCATTCAAACGTCCCTTCCTCTTTCTCTTTTTACAGGGAAAAGAAACACAATTCCTCAAGGTTTCCTTTCTGAAGGGTTTTAACAAAGTGAATAGTGTGTCTTTGCACTACTGCCTGCTATTTTTTCTTTTTACCACTTTCAGTGTTATTTTCTGACTAATTAATAGTTAGTTCACTAGTGATTCAGAGCATACATAAATGAGGATCCTTTCCAGCACTCCAAATCAGCATCTGTTTGTACAAATATAAATATGCTGGGTACGGCTTCAATCCTCCAAGTTAAAGGACAAGATAGAGAGTAAAGAAGTAAGAAGCTGAAACTCATGAAAAGTGTTGCTACATGATTGTTGTGGTGTGTCAGTCGCCCTGAGGTAACAAATCAACATTTTCCAGTTCTAGAAAAGTAGATCTCTTTTGCTAGATTAAATTCTATTTTATGATTGTGTGAAACCATAACCAGTTACTTTTTTTTTCCCTTCCTGATGCCATTTTCAAAGGGAGGAGACTTTAGAATGTAACTTGTAAACACTGGATGCCTTACTTTCTTTGTGTTTTCTCACTGATCTTGCAGAGCTGAAACCAAACCACTGAACAGAATTTCCATTTTGGCTTCATTATACCCATTACTTTTTTAACATTTTACTTATGTATTCTTGATTTTGATCTAGCCACACCTTGAAGATTCATGAGGCACACAAATAAATAATGTGCTCTAATATTAGTTTTTTTCCTCCCAGTGTTCTATGTGTCTGGGTGCTTTCCTCCCCCCACCCCCTTCTTTTAACTTGGGCCCAGACTCTGTTGCCACAAGAGGAAGAACTGGAAGAACTGCTTACTCAATCACATCTATTACATTGTAATATGTGGGAATGAGTAAAGTCATTTAGCTGATTCTCTTCCACTGAAGGATTACAAACAGGAAAAATATCCTTTAGAAAAATAAAATCTTTAAATAGATCCAGATTTCTCTAAACAGTCATAATTGCTTTGTGTGAACATCAATCTACAGTCGCTTGGGAATGCAAGGCTTCTGTTGTCCAGATGCAGCTCAGCTGCATAAAACATGTAGTGTTGCATCGAGGAGCCCAGATTTCATGTTAGACAAAATTCCCACTCAGGCTGTCAAAAGCAGTGTGCTTTAAGGAAGACCTGTTTCTCCATTTTGCTTAAAAACCTGTGCTCTCTTGTTGCCTACCAATGGCTTTGGAAGGGGATTAGGACTCGAGCAGTGGGCTCTCACTGGGGTAGAAAATCAGTGTGATTTGGGGCGCAAAGTTTTGCTTGTACTCGAGGCAGATGAAATATCAGTGTCACAGTAAAATTAGTGACATCTAACTGGAAATCTCTGTAGAGAGGAACGGAGGGCGCCGGGGGGAATTAGCTCAAATGGTAGAGCGCTTGCTTAGCATGCGAGAGGTAGCGGGATCGATGCCCGCATTCTCCATTTTCTACCTTGAAAGACTTGTTTTATTTTTTTTTTCCCGTTACCATGAGCAGTACTTCAATTTTTCAGTTGCCAGGTGTAATTTTTTTTTCTGCTTTGGAAAAGAGAGGCTTGCAAACTTCTGTTTTGCCTTAAATTAGCGTAACTGCCTGCACACACACAAAAGAAATAAATGACTCTTAATGGGTTTTAAAGAATGAAACAGCTCACAGACAGCTGCCACTCTTCTTCTGAATTTTGGCTGCAATACTTTTAATCCTCCGCTTCTACTACTTTATATTCTGTGGTTATCTTAAATTTAGATGCATTTTTCTGTATGAGTTTTGTATTTTTCTGTTCTGAGTTTTGAAAGGATTAAAATCAGTTTTAAGAAGCACGTTCACAATATGAATGATTTGTTAACGTTGATCAAAGATGAGAGTTTCTGCTGAAGTGCAAATTATTTTCTTAAAATGAGTTGTGGAAGAAATTGAGTGAAATTTTGAGAGACTGAATGTCACTTGAACGCAGGTTAGGAACAAGTGTGTCCTGCCCATTCTAGGTACAAAAGGTGCAGGGTAGCTGGAGAGAGAATTCTGTGGCAAACTGGTCACTAATGTAGACAGCTGCATATTTTTACATCCTCTTACAGTTCTACATCTTTGTACAGAAAATTTCACGTAACTTTTTCCTATAACTAAAACCTAAAACAATTGAATGTACTTGTAAGGGACTGAAGTGAATTTTATTTCCTGTGTAACAGGACAATAATAGTTTTTGAGGCTTTTGTGAAAAATACATTTTCAGAAAATTTAGAAGCGCAGCGTGGTAATCCGGATTATTTTTTTTCCTATTTTATGCGTGAAATCGTACGTGCCCGATTTTTCATTCACCTGAACAACCGAATTAAGGAAGAAAATCTAACGTAGCCATAAGAGGTTCGGTTTCTCTCAAAACACTGGAGAATGCGGGCATCGATCCCGCTACCTCTCGCATGCTAAGCGAGCGCTCTACCATTTGAGCTAATTCCCCACCACTCGCAGAGCTTCCTGCTGTTTTGCTTTGGGTGAGTCCCAGTGTGGCTGGGTTTTGGATGATCTTTTGAACGAGTCACTGTTCTTACTTGGTAAACACCGAATGATCCATGTATTTATGTGGAAAGCCTGTTAGATTTAAAGTCAGAACGCTCACTTGGAATATGGGAAACACACTGATGCATTTCTCTGCTATGTTACTTTTTTTTTACCTTTTTTACAACGCAGATACCAAAAGACTTATAAATCTAGAAAGCACAGTGTTAGAAGTCACTGAAGGGCAATGATATTTCATTCTCTTTTTGTCTTTTCCAACTTTATATTCTAATTAGCTGTATGTAACTGGTAAATATAGTGGTTATTATAGTTGTGGAGAGAAAGTATTCATTTGTATCTTCCTAAGATGTATCCTAAGATGTATTTTTACCTTATTGTATTGACTTTAATGATTCAGTTAAAACAGTAGCACATCTTAAACATACAGGGTGACTAAAACCATTTCAGAGATATGAAAATATAAGTGTAGTCATACTAAGTGACTTTGCAAAAAAAAAAAGCAGGTCAGCAAAGCTCTAATGGTGCTCTTGGGATTTAAAGAACCAAAATGTAATTTACACTGACACACTATTACACAACAAAGGCAATGAAAATTATATGATAAAAGATTTGCTTTCTGTTCAAATGCTGAAAAGTAAATTCTGCTAGTAAAGTAAACCCTGTAGTAAAGCAACAATACTTGCACTGTTGATTTTCTCTAATGTATTTAGTTTATTGGATGACAGTAAGCAAATTGTGAAATTAAGAATCATGTAGTTACAACTTGTCTAAAGTAAGGCAGTACCACAAATTTATCACAATCCAGATTCAGCCCAAGATGTGGAACTAAAACCACAGTAACCCTCGTTCTCCTAGAGTTTAAATATTCTACTGCCTTACTTCAGTCAGCAATAAACAAAAATCTGTTCTAACTGTTTCTTGCCGTATATTGTAAATGACCTTACTGGAGTAAACTTGAGGGGGAAAATGAATACACAAAAGTGGTTTCAGTCGTTCTCATGGGCACACATCTTAGTCTCAGGGATAGCCCCACTCTGTATCTGCAGCTGAGAGCTTTCCCATATCACTTTTCACAAGGTTCAGCTCTGTGTACGTTTTTTTATCTACCCTGTGCAGCCTGAGTTAGTATGAAAATGGTAGACAACCTCTCCCTATTTTTCACCCCCCAAATCTCACTCTGCTGCCACTTAAAAGGTCACACTGTTGCCTAAAGCTTCGACAATTCAGCCCACAGGAAAACAGTTTAATTGATGCCATACCTCTGGCAGATGTAAGACCTCTGCCATGGTACTATTTTTGGTGACTAAAATGTGTACTTCACATAACTGACCTCCCATTGTTTTGTGATCTCTGACATCCCATTGTTTTGTGAACTTGAATTTGTTGTGACTGCTAAGTTTTAAGTAACACAGCAAGAAAAACTTTGTAATTTCTCCAGTTGGTGGGGAGAACTTCCTTGCCTATATGGCTGAAAATAACCTGTTCTCCTTAATTCCATTTCTCTAGGGTATTTCAGGCCTGAAGGCTTTGTGTCCACATACTTTCATTTAACACAGATCACTTTGAAGCATCTCTTTGTCAACACTAACATAAATTGATATAAGCTAATTTAAGCAGGTTTAACTTTTACTTGGTGTTAGGGGACATCAGGGCAAGTGCAAGTCTTGTATGACCTTCAAGCTGCCCCAGCTGCACTGTCTGTATGTACTAAGATTTCCCTCAACACAGAAGCTGCCCTCTTGAAAGAAGGATAAACCAAGGCTGCAGGTCATGAGTTTGTCATGCAAATTGTCATGGAGTGCCTGATCACCTCACTCAGGGAACTTGTCATCTTGGACAAAAAAAGAAAAAAAACCAAAACCAACAGACAGGCTGAAGGTCAAATGGTAGCAAGTGTTCTGAACGGCTGCCCTGGGGTTACCACGTATCATAAAGGAGCGGAGTCAGTGAAAAGAAGGGAATTGCTGTTGAGGGGATTTAAAGCTGTTTTTATAAGGCAGATACTATTCATAAGGGGATTTAGGCCGCCTAAGGCAACGGGGAATTAGCTCAAATGGTAGAGCGCTCGCTTAGCATGCGAGAGGTAGCGGGATCGATGCCCGCATTCTCCAAGGTGTAATTTTCCGTGTGAGAGAGGAAAAAACGGTTAAATAGACGTTTTTCTGTACTGAACTGGAATTTTAATGTAAAATAAGGTCTAATTTCCTTTGATGTACATGGTGTATTTCTCGAATGTACTTGGCATGGTGAATTTCAAGCTATAAACTTCTTTGTCAAAGAAAAAGACACATGTAAAACGTGTCTTTTCTGGTTTGCTTTTTTATCTGTTTCAACGCTAAATATTAAAAAAAAAAAAATTATTTGGCACATGTTTTGGAGTCCAAATCGAATGTGTTTTCATTTGCGAACAGAGTGACCGGAGCAAGACAGGAAACTAATATACACGTATATACAAGTGCAATGTCAAGCGCCCCCCGGAGGTGACACGTTTGTCACCCCTGGGAGCCCCGAGGGCCCTATGGCTGCAGGAGTTCTCATGGGCGGGGAATTAGCTCAAATGGTAGAGCGCTCGCTTAGCATGCGAGAGGTAGCGGGATCGATGCCCGCATTCTCCAGATGTTTTGTGACGTAGCAAGCGCTACTCCTAGAAGTAGGAACTACCAAAGCAAAGCACCTAAGACTATTTTGGTGTAATGTCAATTTTGGTTTCATCGGGGTACAACCTGATTTTTCTCCCTTCCTCTGTGTGCTTTACTACCAAAATCGGGGTTACATAACTGGGAGGAGTGGCTGATGGGCCTGAAGGCTGTGCAAACATTCAGCAAGATTCGGACAGACTGGAGGGCTGGGCCCAGAGGAACCTGGTGAGGTTCAACAAGAGCAAGTGCCGAGTCCTGCACCTGGGAAGAAAAAACAAAATGCACAATACGGGTTAGGAGGGGATCTGCTAGAGAGCAGCCCCATGGGGAAGGGCCTTGGAGTCCTGGTGCAGGTTATCCATGGACAGAAGGCCACTGGTATCCTGGGGTGCATTAAGAAGAGTGTGTCCAGCAGATCAAGGGAGATTCTTCTCCCCCCTTAGTGAGTCCTCACCTACAGTACTTATCCAGTTCTGGGCTCCCTTGTTCCAGAGGGACAGGGATTTACTTGAGAGACTACAATGGAGGGCTATGAGGATGATGAAGGGAGTAGAACACCTGCCTTGTGAAGAAAGGCTGAGAGACTTGGGGCTTTTTAGTCTGGAGAGAAGACTGAGAGGGGATCTAATTAATGTGTCTAAATATATGAGGACTGGGTGTCAAGAAGGAAGGGACAACCTCTTCTTACTTGTGCCCTGTGATAGGACGAGGGGCAATAGATTCAAGACAAAGCACAGGAATTTCCACCTCAACATGAAGAGGAATTTCTTTACTGTAAGGGTTACACAGCCCTGAAACATGCTCCCCAGACAGGCTGTGGAGTCTCCTTCTCTGGAGACTTTCCAGACCCATCTGGATGCATTTCTGAGTGACCTGCCCCAGTTTTGGTCCTGCTCTGGCAGGGGGATTGGACTTGATGATCTTCAGAGGTCCCTTCCAACCCCTGACATTCTGTGATTCTGTGAACTGTGTAATTCAATCCTCTGTAATAGCTTTTGACTCTTCCTGGCCAATTTAAATCAAACTTGGCACAGAATTCTGTAATATGAGTTTTTTCCAGGCTTTATAAAAATCAGTGGATGAATGATGGTTAGATATCTGAATCAGCATGTCTTTTTGATCAGCCAATAATGGAAAATAGCCATGTAGAAATGTTTGCTCTTCCCACTGTGCTCTGCCCACTGTGGTCCCTGTCCAGAAACAGCTACTGTGTACAGTTAGTTTTGGCAGAATTGTTCTCAGTGCACAATATTTTCACTGAGTTCTTGTTCCACCAAAACCCTTGAGTAAACCTGCCTTAAATTGAAATAAGACTAGATTAATTCCCCTCTGCTCTTACTCTTCATGAAGTGAAGGCAGAGTAGTTTGGGATATTTCTCTGTAGCATTCATCTCCAAGTTTTGCCAAAAGGGTTATGCAAGCTTTCTAACCTGCCTGTTGCACTTAGATAAAATAGACCATATAAAGCAGCTGTGCTGCTTTGTACAGCTCAGCAACATCTCCATAGCTTTGTATTTTCTTGTAAAAAATCACTACTACCAGAAACTTGGGAGAGCATTATTGTTTATCCCGGCTTACCTACTGGGGTCATTTGCACATTGCCAGGTAAAACAGTGGGGTAAGCCTGCCTTAACTTCCTGATCAGCCTGGGGCTGCTCTTTTCAGTTACTGAAAGGAATCTGAGAACAATAATGAAGTATTTAGAGGGATTTCAACAGCCAGCCCATGTATTCCTGAGAAGCTGGATCAGGCCTGTAATGATGTTTATTATGGTATTCATATTCAGGAGCCTGGTTGCGCTTACTGTATAGACAAATTGTACTCTCAAAATCCTACAACGCTCACTTAAACAGATTTTTGGTTTTGAAGATTAAAGAATACAAGCTGGTGCCAGGCTGCCTGTAAACATAATTGTAACATGGCCATGCAAACTGAAAATTGGATGACAGCCTCTATATTGGCTGTTAGTTTACCTCACAGATGATGAATCCCCATGCTTTTAAACTATGCATATATTTTTACAAGATTACATGTGGTCTTGCCAAACCAGAAAAAAACACAAAATGCTTGCTTTAACTCCACATTGCTCTATCCAGACAGCATTACATAGCCACTCTAATTAGGAAAATAGATAAATGGAGTGCAAAAGTGGGACAGAATTACTTCCCTGACCAGCTACTATTTGACATGCAGTCTTCTGTGCACTTAACTTCTTTTACTGAGATGACTGGGCCTTCTAGGAAGATAAAATGGCTATTCCAGGATCACAGCAAAAAGACTGAAATTTGATGAGGTTGTCTGGAGGGAAGATGTTTCTCAATTAGGAGTTTATATCTGTTCCTAATGAAGCACTTAACAGACTAGGGGATGGCTTGGAATGAGTCACACTCCAACCAAATCTGTGCTTGCTGAGGAATGAAGTACCAGCTTTGAAACCAGTAAGTGGTAGCAAATGACACATTTTGGACTATCTGGCACTGGTTCCCCACCCAGGGTAACTGCTGATCACATTCTGTGCTAGGGAAGCAGAAAAGTAGCATTCTATTTTATTTCACCAGCAGCTTCTCTTTGTAGCGTTAGACAAGATTTTAGACCACATCAACTACGGTGTCTCAAAGTGACTTATTACAAATATTTTCATGCCTTTTGTAGAATATATGGATGACTAGTGCCTTTCATCCATGCTGTTTCTGATAAGAATTTCAAGTTTCTGTCAGAAGTGCTTTCCCCTGGTTGCATATTGCAGTTTTTAAATGAGATTAATTATAATTACTAACAGCATCATGCAAATGCAGTGGTAAATTATGATCTAGTTTGAGACTACTACATAGAGTAAGGAAAATATACTTTGTTTAAGTAAATGACTCATATTCCTTTTGCTTTGTGTACGCTTCAAATTAGCATATAGATGGTTGAGATCTTTTCATCAGATTTTTTTTTTCAGCCAAGACTGTTTGCAAGCATTTTAATTCTATCTGCCTAATTATAGTGGCACTTGTAGTCCTTGCTTATATAAAAACGAAAAACAAAACAAAACACCGCAAAACAACCCAAAAAGTAACACTGCAGACTGGAAAAAAAATCTCTATCAGCTACTACATACAGGTTTTAAGAGCCACCTAGTGGAATTATTCTGCAAGTAAGCCTCTAAGCAATAAAAGTAACTCCAAATAAGCCTTCTACTTTAAAAAACAAGCCCGTCAAAAAATACCAAAACAAAGCAAAACCAAACCAAACCCAAAACCAGCAAAAGAAGTATACGACGGTGAACTGATTATCTTAAATCAAAATCTGTTTTACACAAAACGTTTTCTTCCATTTCCTAGGACACTTGATTTTATGACTTAGAAATTCAATATTCATTTAGGATTTTCAAGTAGACAAAGAGCCCAGCCTCTGTTTTATAGTAATAGTTTCTGTACTAAAGGGCAATTTTACTATGAGGAACGTTGCTGGTATAAGTAGATGCATCACTATTTGAGTTTATTGCTTAAATTTTTTTAAAACATCAACATTCTGAAACTCAAAAAAACATATTTGAGAAACTATGTATGACAAGAAGAGGTACCAAGTAGTTCGGAAGGGTAGTCTTGTTATAGCTGTGAGAGTGGAAAAATGGGAGAGAAAGATTTGGGAACTTTGTGTACCTTAAGGACAGAGCTGTGTAAAATGGAAAAATCACACAAGTGATGCTTTCAGGGAGTAAAAGCTTAGAACTTTGTCAGTCGCACATAAAAGGCAGATAGTAACTGTGAAATAAAGGCATGTTGCAGTGGGGAAGGAAAGAAGAGGTCATGAGATGGTAGTTTTCTAAGCAAACTACATAACTAGTAACGTGTCAAATAGGAAAATAAGGTCTTGTAAGACAAGTGCCACTAGAGAATTTATGATTCTGCTATATAAGGGAGTTTGAAATTTTGTTTTACATTCTACTTTTAAAAGATAGTGTCAAGTTCCTGGATCACAGCTTACCTTTGTCTCTCTTATAAACCTTGGATAAGGGAACCTAGATTTCCTCTACAGAAAGCACAACATGAACTACATCCTTCCAGTCCATAAATGCCAAGATGAGGTGATAGCTACTTGTTTGCCAAAAAATATAAGGGTGTGTCTTAACCGGATCCTTCCAATATGGACTGTATTTTTAGCTTTAGGATAGACTGAGTTCCTTTGTTGTAATAAAAAGCAAATTACTGAAAATTCAGTTACACCGTATCCTGATCGTCTAAAATACAGTAGCAAGAAAAATTATTTAAAGATGTGCCCTTTTCACACAGGGGAAATTTGCTTCCCTCCTCTTGGAACCAGTGATACAGCATATAGGAATATTTGTTTCATTTTAAAACTGCTACAGCAAGCAGCTGAGATCAGCCTAGAGCTTTCTGTACCAAACTGAATCAGGAAACTTCTCTCCTAAGATCAACTGTGAAAATAATAGCAGGTACTGACATGCAACAGCTGACAGCATCTACCCTGCCTAGAATGAGGAAGATTCTCCAGTCATACATTTCTGGACATTTTATTTTAGGATAGACTACTTGAGACTACACCAAAGTTGTGTATTTTAATTTATCTAGTCATACTCAAAATTCAAGCAAGAAAATTTCCCTAAAAGCAGCATCTGGAATGGCATCCCAAGGGGACGTAAGCACTGCAACAACTTTGTTCCATCTACACCTTTTTCATATGGGCAACCTCCACCTTAACTCCATACCACTATTAGAATTATCATTAGAGTTAGGGTTACAAGAACTTCAAAGCCTAGACCTCCATGGACGTTTCAGTTGGAAATGGTATTCCAGGGGGCACTCCCTACAGCCCGACACCTGGCTGGCAGCATCCTCCAACCGGGAAGCTGCATCAGCCCTGGTGGGTGCGGAGTTTAGGAACACTACAGCTTTCAGCTGGGTGGACAACACCGCTCCCCAGCACCACACCCGCACCACCGCTCTCCTGGCACCAAATGCCGCACCATGCTCTTCTTGCCCACTCTGTTCGCCGCGCCCCCCGGAGCAGCTTTTAGTGAGGGTGGTGATGTCAGGGTGCTGGCACCCACTAGCCACTTCACGGCATCAAAATGCCCCAAAAAAACAGTCATCCGCCCTTCCTGCCGCCATCCCTTTCTCTGCCACACACGTACCGCTCACAGACCTCCTCTCTTCAGCGAGGGACTGCAGGGACGCTTACGACTCCTTTCCAACTGGTGCCGGGCGTGCGGGTTCCACCCACACCGCCTCAGCGGCTCACCCACAGGCTGCTGGTCCCCCGGCACCCAGGAGCTGCTTTCCTGGCAACGAGACGCCCCAAAAAGCACCCTCTCACCTGCCCTTCCCGCCGTCATCCCTTTCCCCGGCACACACTTACCAGCCCCGGAGCTCCTCTCTTTAGGAAAGGAGCTGGTCCTCTTGCCATATTGAGGGTAAGATATTTCGTCCTGGGTAGAGAAGTTGTTTGTAGAGGTCTGTCATGCGGATGGATGCTCATGTAGCCCAGATTTGGGCCAGTGAAGATCATCAAAGCAACCAGCAAGTGTATCAGGCTGCTAAGATTGCAGTGGCTCAGGTGGATTCGGACTGGCAAGACAAAGACTTATTTACAGCTTTGAGGGCTCATGCCACCTCCTGTGACACCTTATGCCACCAAGGAAGAGCTGCAGCAAATAGACAGGCTTGTGATCAAGGGGTGGGCCTGACCATGGACACTTTCACACAGGTTATCCATGCATGTTAGACGTGCACTGCAAGCCAAGCTGTTCAAACCTTGCTGGTGTAGAGGACAATAGTTGAAATAGAAATGCAGGGAGGGCCTGGCAGGTCGATTGCATCACACGCCTGCAAACCTGCCAGGGCAAGAACCATGGGCTTACAGTGGTGGAAGCAAGCACCGGTTAGCTGTAAGCCTATCCCATGCCCATTGGCACTGCCCAAAACGCCGTCCTGGGCTTTGAAGTCTCGCAGCAAGATGGCACTCCAGGAAGACCTGGGCAACAGACTCATTTCTGAAAGAAACTCACAGGTACCTGGGACAAAGAGCACAGTATTGAGCAGGTATATCACATTCCTTATATGCATTGGGAGAGGCCACGATAAGAGAGACAGCAGCAGCGGCGAGCGCTGTGCCTTTAAAATTGTGATGGATTGAGATGTGGGGGATGACTCCATGAGCCCCTGCAAAAACAGGGGCAGTGCAGGTCTCTGGCCTGAGCATGGCACTCACAGCAGAGGGAGCCAGAGACACCCCCTGTGTGCATGGGGTGTGATCTGGTCAGGGAGGTGGTTGAACTGAGAAAGGGAGTAAAAAGAAGAATCAGAGAATGTGAGAGCGAGAGATTGGTGGAGCCATGCCGCATTTTCAAAGTGTCTGTATCACATGCCCTGAAGCAAAGGCAGGTCCATGAGAAGTAGAGGATCCCTTCCTGTCACCTGGCAGAGGTAGGGGGCCTAAGCAACTGGAGGGAACGGAGACCAGTCCCTGCTTGGAGAGGCAAGCAAAACCTCTCCCAGCACGCCTGACTTTCCCAGCTGCCCTTGTACAACAGGTATGGATGAGGCTTTGGAGCTTGAGGGCCAGGAGACTGAGGGTGGAGATGAAGATCCATCCAGTGAGTCACACAGGGCTAATCACTCACTCCCACACCTTAGGATTTCTTCAACAAGAAGAAAAGGAAGCTAGTTGTAGTAGGTGACTCCCTTCTGAGGGGAACAGAGGGCCCCACTTATTTACCAGACCCATCCCACAGGAAAGTCTGCTGCCTCCCAGGGGCTTGGGTTAGAGATGTTAAAAGGGAGCTCTCTCATCTGGTGCAGCCTTCTGATTATTGCCCTGTTGGTCATCCAGGTTGGCAATGATGAGGTTGCAGAGACAAGTCCAAAGGCAATTAAAAAGGACTTAAAGGCACTGGAGCAACTGGCTGAAGGATCAGGTGTGCAGGTGGTGTTTTCATCAGTCCCTCAAGTGGTAGGGAAAAATACTGAATGAGGGAGGAAATCACACCCGTTTAATGCATGGCTCAGAGACTGGTGCCACCATTGGAATTTTGGGTTCTTTGATCACGGGGGAGTTTATACAGCACTGGGTCTGGTGGCAAGAGATGGAGTACATCTGTCTCAAAGAGGAAAAATGATCCTCACACGAGTTGTCAGAGCTCAGTGACAGGGCTTTAAACTAGGGCTGAAGTGGGAAGGGGATAAAACCAGGCTCACTCACTACAGGTGAGCCTAAGGACAGCCATCCGTCTGCCATCTAAGTTGAGGTGACAGTGGCACTTCAAAATATTTAATACAACTCTGGAGAATGAGAAAATTTTATTTTCTTTGAAATATGCAATCCCTCCACCTAACATTGTCAGCACAGCCACTCAGCATCCCCATGTCTTACTCAGTTTTAATATCCAAATTTTTACATGAGATTACCATTAACAAATAGGCACCAAAGTGTGATTACCCATTGTTCAGTAGGGTAGAATACAACATAAATCTTGCTTTAAAAAGAAATGTACCTTTTTATGTATCACATATAGACCTGAACAACTTAGGTAATTTTAAAATAAAGATAAAATTGTGATGATTACTACATAGTACTGTGGTCATTTTCATTCAGTCAACTAAAAGAAACTGTCTCCTCATTAATGATAAATATCTGTTCTTTATCACTACTTTGTATTCCTTACAAGAATTGATGTATTCTAGTCATATCTTACTGTAAAATAGTAACTTTAAATCTAGTCTGTGAGTTTGGTGCACAATGCGTGAAAAATATCTTCAGTATACAGAAGAACTGAGACTTTTTTCTTTTGAAAGATTAAATTTCAGTATTCTTCCAGACACGACAGGACTTGGTTTAGGACTTGGCAGCCCTTACTGCCTTCATAACATGCTCACACTTCACAAGGGTAGCTGTAAATCTGACAGTAAATAAGCCATCACTTCTGCAAGCAGTTTGGTGCAGATGATTCATACTCTTGCTACAGCAAGACAGCAGGATGAAGTCTTTCCCCTTCATCCCTCACAGTCCTGCAGCTGCCCTGCTCATTTTCACTTGAAACGAATACCAAAGAGCCATTTTAAATTCAGTAGCTTTATTTCAGATTATAGCAGTACTAATAGTCAAATTGCATTTACTAGGAAGTGATTTAAGATGAATTTTTACAATTCAATTGGGAATACATCCAGCACTGTTAGGCTGTTAGCATGTTCTACAAAATCTCAAACACACAGCACTTGACATACTAGTAATTACATTTAGCTAAAATGTAAATATTTTTATTCAGTTGAGGATTTTTTATGTCCTCAATAATATCTTCTGCTGACAGAAGTGCCACTTAATTGTCACTACTCTTGTCACAGTAAATGATAGCCCTAAACCTTAAAAATCCTGCTGAGACTGGCACTACTGTAAGGCAAAGTAAAGCCATGACAGCTGGCTTGCAAGGAGAGGCTATGCTTGTCATAGCAAATGATAGTCCCAAATCTCATAGATCTTGCAGACTGACACTATCATAAGGCAAAGTAAAAGCTGTGACAGTCAGCTCACAGGGAAAGCCTAACTCACAGCAGTCTAACAGTCTTTCCAGTCACAGTCAAGAAGTCATCATCAGCCAAGGCACGAAGAGCTTCTTCAAACATTTCCTTCGTAACAGCCTTAAAGAGAAGTAAATCAAGTAAACACAGGAAGGGGTGGAATGCTGCACAGAGTGTAAGAACACCTTACTTCCTACCAATTTTCCCAAGTTTTTTTAAGGTATATTTTGTTCTTTTTGCAACTTGAAATCTGGCCTAGGACCCTGGAGTTGATTTTTGCTTATGTTCAGAAGCCAGAAAAAGCTAAGCTACAGCAAAAATTTAATTCATTTGTATGTATTAGAATTTGGTTTCTGGTCACATCAGCTGAATAAGTTCATGCCTCCCTTTATCTCCATACTGTGATCTGACAACACGATTGTTAACTTAGAAGAACAACACACTTTTAAAAATTAACAGAAATATAAAACAGAAACTTACTGTATCAGATTGTGCTCGGAGATCATCAAAAAGCTGTTGGTACTTCAAAGCTGGTGCTTTACCCTTTGACTGGATAAGCTTCCTTAAAGCTTGAGCCAACTCCTCTTTCCGCTTGCGAGCTGTTGCACTCATTCCTTATAAAAGAAAACACCTTTTAGAAACCATCTAAGGATGACAGGCAAAGTTACAATTAAAAATTACGAAAGCCCAATAACATCCCCACTTTAACATTAAGGAAACACAAACCTGTAGTAAGAATGGATATGTCTACAATTCCAGTCCTTGGATCAGTAGCAGATTGTTTCAGTGCTTCCCGATGAAGGCGTTTTGCTTCCTCTACATCAATGGTTTCAACTTTCTCGGAAAAGCGAACTTTAGCGTGGGCTTCCGCCAGTCGGATCAGAGACTCAAGCTGTCGAGGATATGCAGAAACCATTCCCCTGCCACTACCAATCTTCCTCATGTCCACGTAAGCCTGAAAAGGAGAGAATCATTAAATATCTCAGTAGGTGTCCAGAGGAGAGCCACTAAAATGATCAGAAGGCTGGAGCACGCCCCCTATGAGGATACACTGAGGAAGCTGGGGTTGCTCAGTCTGGAGAAGAGGAGGCTCCGAGGTGACCTTGTAGTGGCTTTCCAACAGTAAAGAAGAAGACCTCTGAAGGAGGCCTACCAGAAAGCTGGGGTAGGGCTTTTTGCACAGGTGTGTAGTGAGGGGACAAGGAAATGGCTTAAAACTTGAAGAGGGGAGGTTTAGGTTGGACATTAGGAAGAAATTCTTCCCTGTGAGGGTGGTCAGACACTGGCAAGGGTTGCCCAGGGAAGCTGTGGATATCCCCTCCCTGGAAGTGTTTAAGGCCAGGCTGGATGGGGACCTTGAGCAATATGATCTAGTGGGAGGTGTCTCTGCCCATGCAGGGGGTTTGGAACTAAATGGTCTTTAAGGTTCCTTCCAACCTGAGCCATTCTATGATTCTATGAAATTCTGTTATTTTCATTATTTTCGGAGTCATCTTCACCCTCCCTCTTATTTCACAAGATGGGCAATTCTGGGAAGCCATTCCAAATACTGTATTTGTGTTCATGTACCTTCACAATTGTTCTACAATGAATAACTGCATCACATGTAATTATTTTCCATTATAAAGCCATGACAATAAAGCCATTATTAAGCCATGATTATAAAAGCCATTAAGCCATGATAATCAAGTTTTTCATCACCAAAAAGGTCAGAGACTAGTCTTACATAGTAGTACTTGTGTCTGCAATTAAATATTTATTTTGTTTCAGTAGAATGTTATGCTTTTTATGTGATGGCACCAAACCAACACATTTGGAAGCTAAATATTACAGTCCAAAATTATTTCTATACTGATCCTTGTTTCCTTTTAAATGCTGGTGATTTTTTGAGATTTTTTTTTTTTTAAGGATCTTACAGAAAAGTTGTATGCATGTAGGAAGAGTACATATTAAAGGATTTTGGACAAGTCTCGGAAGACACTGAAAACTCCTAACAGCAACTCCTTTACCTCAATAAGGGCTTGGCTTGCTTCTTCACTTAACCTGGGATTTACATAACACCGAGCATATGCAATGTAATCCCTCAATACTGCCATGTCCATGAATTCCTCCTCCATCTTTTCTTCACTTTGGTAGTACAGTGAAACCAAATGGCGAGCAAGACGTCTGTCGTAAGCTTCATCACGTGGATCCAACATTAAGAAGATCAAGTCAAATCTGAACGGGGTAAGAATCCAGTGTTAGTATGTGTACTTTCTTGCCATTTAAAGTAGTTTGCTTTAGAGGTTTTCACTTTCCAAGTATGGGTAGGGGTTACTTCACCATTCATTCCTACTCTGAGGAGGAACTGCTCTATTCAACTGAAAAAAACTAAATACATTTCCAAAGTTCTCAAGTACAGAGCAGCACAGTATATTTGCTTTCATCCTATGACTTGAAATTTTGAACAGAGATACATTCTGTGAAATGCAGACTGCGTGTTCAAGGCTGATAGTTTTTCTTTTCTTACGGTATCTGTTCTATCAGCAGTGTACTTCAAATTTCCAGTTAGTGTGGGAACTCCTCTAATGATGCAGCACATTGTTTAATTGTCTATCAGAAGACACTAACTATTGCTCTAACAGTCATTGCCCTTTGCCCTGAGGGCACTGCCATCTCCCTGGCTGGTTTTTACAAAACACCACAGATCTTCATATTGTACCACCTCTATTCCAAGCTCCCTGACCAGTGTTTCACACTACAGATGTTATGATGCTAAGAAAAACCTCCTGACTATTTACTGAAGTTATCAATACTGAAAGCTTCAGAACAATTCTTTTTAGGAGATGATTACAAAACAACAAAAAACCTCCAAACCCTGGCAACATAAAAGAAAATAAATCCTACAGATCCCATCACATCTTCAGTTCAAAGTCAATGTGTTAATACTAAAAGGCAGCTCTCTACTCAAAAAGGAGCTGTAAGAAGAGCATTTAAAGTGCTATGAAAGTTTTCCACTATGCTACAAAGAACACAATTACTCTGTTCTACTATATTTAATCATTTTCACAAGAGGAAGTATAACATCTCATAAAAACGAGACATGCAAGCTGAAGTTCAGTACCTTGACAACAGCGTATGAGGAAGCTGAATGTTTTCAATAGTAGTCTTTTTTGGATTCCACTGTGATTCTATAGGGTTAGCTGCTGCTAGGATAGATGTACGAGCATTCAGTTGACAAATAATTCCAGCCTGTCAAGATGAAATTGAAACCAGCTGAAACTATCTGCCACCAAAATTGCCTTTTTTTCCCCCCACCTTAATGAGATCACCAGTCTTATTAAATGGATTATGTAGTAAAAAAATTGCATTGCAAAAGCCTTTCAGAGTAAAGCAAGGACAAAAGCATCTAGAAGTACAAAAATTTGCAATTAAAACTGTATTCTCCTGTAAATGAGTTGCTGCATAATCTAGGATTGATCCACTGACAACAACAGAAAAGTATAATCCTTTGTTCTTCCAATACCTTTTCAATTTCAGCAGCCTAGAATATACCATGCTTAGTGGAAATATCCTGGAATTGCACAGATGCTTACCTTTGCAATGGAGAGAGTCTGCTGTTCCATTACTTCATGCAGAACTGATCTTGTGCTTTCATTCATTTTATCAAATTCATCAATGCAGCAAATGCCATTGTCACTAAGCACTAGAGCACCTGTCTGAAGAACCAGTTGCCGTGTTTCTGGATCCTTCATCACATAAGCAGTAAGACCAACAGCACTTGAGCCTTTGCCAGAGGTATACTGGCCTCGAGGAACCAGGTTATACACATACTGGAGCATCTGAGATTTACTAGTACCAGGATCACCACAGAGAAGAATGTTGATCTCTGCACGAAAATTTCCTCTTCCTGTGTGAGTAAAATCCTTTCTCGATCCCCCAAAAAGCTGAAGCAGAATACCCTACAAAAACATTCTCTTTAAAAATCAAATCATCACCTTGTGTAGTTAACAGAACAAAAACAACCGTTGAACAGAAACCTGCTAAAATTAAGATATGGAAGAAAACACCTGAAACTGAAACTGTCTTTAAAAGGGGTTCATTCCTTATAGGTATCCTCAATTCCAGTTAACTACAAAGTCAGCTTTAATTAAAAGTTTCAAATCATGTTTGTTACAAATGTATTCCAAAATTTTGGTAATAAATTCTTCTGACAATAGGAAAACCAGAAGAGACTATTGATTTCCCTAAGGCTATGATTCATCTAGGACCAAAGTACTATTACCTCTATTGTATCATTAGGAAAGTGCCACGTTGCCATGGTTGTCAGCTTTTTAGTCAAGACTGTTCAAAATATCATTCTATTTTCAGGGAAACCGCTTTACTGTGTTCACAACAAGATGAAGTTTAAGGTCCATAATTTCATGGGTATTTACCAACACTTCCTCCTTTATACTTCCAAAAGAAAGCGTATGCTTGCAGCATTATTTAAAAAAAGTAACATTCTGTAAAGACCGTGGCATTTCAAGATTGCTCAAGATAGTTTTCTGAATTTTGAAACCTCAAAATCACTTTTATAGCAAACAATTATTAAACATGTACTCACATATAAACACATCTTACAAGAGCAATACAGAATTTTTCACCTTTTTTATATCCTCGTGCTCATAGATACTTGGGGCCAATGCTGAAGAAAGTCTTTCATATATGTCTGCTTTTTTAGAAAGCTGTTTCAGCATTTCCACACGTTCCTCTGTAAATATTTTTTGCTCCGTTTCCTCATCAACACCGTGCAGGCGTTTTGCATCCGTCTTTCGATAGTGTATGACATCAATGTGGGTCTTGTACACAGATTTTACACTGCTGACCCTTGGATTAATTCGAATTGGGACTGCCCTGTAGATACCTAAAATGCAGTTTTTAATCACAGCGTTAGATAGGAAGAAACATGACAATTCCAAAACCTGAAAATCTTACATGTTCCCTTGCAAAGTAAATTTAAAAAAAAAAGCCTAAATACCTTAATCAGATTATTTACTGCTACAATTAAATCATGTAGAAGTCAGTGGAACTTAAATAAGTCGTCTAGATCCCATTTTTTGCTCATACATTTTTTTAACATTGCTATCCCAAGTGTTCTCAACAAGACAAATGCTTAGGAATTTCTAGAGAAAATTAAGGCTTGATGCTTGTAAATGACCTGCTCTGATTTCTGAAGTCAGCATTTCCCTCTTTTTTAATTAAAAAGTTTAAGAATCGATTTCTAATGCATCTCTGGCAGAAAAGCACTTGTTTTAAAGCAAAGTGTTTTATCAAAATGTGGTTATGGTATCACAGGACTTACTCTGTTACCACTCTCTTGACAGCAGACACAATTTAAGATACTGTCTCTTCTTCACCCACTTTCTCAGAATGACCAAACTGTCAAGGTTGGAAGGGACCCCTAATCCAGTCACAGGTCCAAACTGGAGTAAACAAGAGCAAGTAGCTAAAGGCTGTGTCCAGTCAGCTTTTCAATGTCTCTTAAGGATATAGACTCCACACAGCCTCTCCAGGTACCAGTGCCCAGGCTTAATCACAAAAAAAAGTTAAAAAGTTCTCTGACATTTAACTGGTATTTCCTGTATTTCAGTTTGTGCCCAGTCCCTGCCATTGGACACCATTGGATCTGTCCCATCATCCAGGTCATCAATGAGGCTGTCCAGCTGTTTTTGGCCCCACTGTTGTCTCCAAGGATAGACCCATGGTGACCAACCTCCAGCTGGACTTTGTGCCACTCAGTGATCTTAATGCTTTGAACCCAGAGGTTACATCCATCTCACTGTCCACTTAATCTAACCCATACACCATCAGTTTGTCTCCAAGGATGTGACAGGGGACAGTGATGAAAGCCTTGCTAAAGTCAAGTTAAACATCAACCACTGCTCCAGTCATTTAACTGTAGAAGGCTGTTACCTGCTGTAAATCCATGCTGACTACTCCTAAATCACCTTCTTGCCCTTTGTATGGTTACAATGTTTCCACATTTACTTGCTCTACCACATTTCTAGGGGTCAAGATGAGGCTGACTGGCCTACAGTTTCCTTAGTCTCCTCCTTGACCTAGGAGTGACAAAGTCTTTCTTCCAGTATCTTAGCTAGTGACCATGACTCTTCAAGGATAACTGCATGGCTTTGCAAAGAGAGTAGCCAGCTCCCCCAGCCAACTTATATAAATAAAAGACACAGGACTGAATGGGCAAGTTCAGTTTTATATAGTCATCATGCAGTTGCATGTCATCAGATCCCTTTATATATAGTAAAACAGTGAAAAATGAAGATGCAAAGCAAGTTTTACCTGTGACATTAACTCTATCACCTGGCTGAACTTTATCAACAAGGTCATTGTGAGCAAACAGCGCAACTGTATGCGGGGTCTGGCCAGCTGGCATATCTTCAGGGGACTCCTGCAGTTTGACCTAGCAAAAAATATTTCAGTATTATTTTAAAGAAAAGAGAGCTCTTCCACAGAACATACACTACAACCGTATATCAGTATAGTCTTCAGCATCATTTTAAATCAGGGAAGTGGCTTAAGAAAATATCCCCACCACCTAAATAGCAAAATTGACTACTAATAAAAAGATCTGATGAAAATGTGAATTCTTCTGGTTGCTACTGGTACAACTAAATGCTATTAAATACAAGGCTCATTTAGTCCAAACCAAAGTGGACATATGATATATAAAGGGGCTTCCATATGGAAACATTAAGACATGTACCACACTTCGTCCTTTTAATGCATTTCTTCTCGAGAGTAGACCTACCCTTTCATTGTTTCAACCATTTTCATGTTGCAGAACACATTTTCCTTTTCAAAATACTCCGTTGCAAGATACAAAAGTTGATGCTATTGGCATTAGGGGCACGGGAGGAGCTAAAACTAGGAACTGCTTCACTTTCAGCCACTACCTAAGCCAACATACCATCTGTTTGTCAGAGAACATGGATCTATTGTGAATCAGTGCCATGCTGTGCGTTGTGTTACAGTTCTTGCATACTGATGGTTCAGCAATCCTGCCACGATCGATTTCTACTCTGGTGGTGAAAGCGCAAACCTGGCATTTAAAGAATGCTTCCTGCATCTCAGGAATTAACTGTGAGCCTCTGATGACCATACCACTGATGGTGATAAGTTGATCAATATCTGTAAAATAGAGACTCATGTCATGACTTCATACTCTTAGAACTTCAAGCAATCTTCAAAATTGCATGTTACCTTAGTTTTTAGGTGGGAGGTAGACATTTGGTAAGGTACTAGTATTTTGTCTAAGATGAAGCAAAAATTAACATAAATGTGTAGTACAAACATTGTAACACACAAGCTTATTTATACAAAAGAAAGAATTCTTCACATTTGCAGAACTAAGAACACGAGTAGCTGATACCAGAAAATATTTCCTGTATGGATAGATCATTCTGCATTTCAGCTCTAAAGAGCTTGCTTCTGAAACAGACTTATATAAATGAAAGACACTGGACTGAATGGACAAGTTCAGTTTTATATAGTCATCATGCAATTCTACGTTAAATTCAATACATTTATAGGAATCCTTAAGATTCTTTTCTTACATGGTAATCCAAAGTTTACCTTCAGGGTTTAGACTTCTCATATTCCTAGTCTTCAGTGCATTATATGGCCTCACTTGAATTTGATGTTCTAATATTGAATCAGGGTAACGCTCAAAAAAGATCTCATTTGCAGCCATGTCAAATGTTGGGATAACTTCCTGTATAGAAACATTAAAACCAATTACGCTTACAAGATCAGAAAAGTCAATAAAAAATCATGGAACTAAATATTTTCTATGAAGCACTTTTGTGCTGCTGATCAACCATCAGTGACTAAAGGTTATGCCAGTTGAGCATTTTCCTACATGACACAAAACTTAATATTTAGATCAGACTTACTCATTTGAGTATTGGAAAAAAAAAATGTCCAATTTTACAAGACTCTGGACACTGCAGTTTACCAGGTAATTTGGTATGCATGAGGTATCCTGGTGTACTATGTACACACAACTACTACGAGATGAGGTATTTTATACTAAGTAAAATAAAGAAGCCACAAAGATTACACTGAACATACAAAGTACACATTACATTTAAACAAACACACTAAAAGCCAGAAATACAAAAGGGCCATTTGAAAGCCAGACAAGCACACTACTTCACCTGAGGATAGCAGATCAGTTGCCTGTAAAGATTTTCATCAAATGATCTTAGATGTTCACAATTTACGTTCAGGAAAGGTTCCCCAACCATATTAATCTGCAAGGTATTTGAAAAAAAAAATCTTTAGCTCAATGGCACACAAGAATGAAAGAGAAAACTTAGATTTCACTGTGTTGCAGGTACCTCTTCAAGTCGTTGCATATAGCGTGGCTCATTAAGATCCAAGCCAACATCTTCATCCTCTTTTGCTAATGGATCAATGAAACGCTGAAGAAATCTCTGAATGCCAGAGATAACACAAAGACAGAAGGGGAAAAATGAAACTTAGTAGTGCAAACACCTATTTTGTATCAAATTCTATTACCTTTTTGTTTAAAGGAGGAAAAATTAAGTCATTGACGTACCTGGAATTTTTCCTTGCATGAGGCTACATTAACATCTGTTCCCCAAATAACAAGCTTTTGTCCAAGAGATTGCTCGGTTGCAAGAGGATCCTCAGCTGGCTGTGTGGAAACAGATTAAGCATATGCAGATGTGTGTACACTTGCTTAAAAAGAAGTTGTCAGGTACAAGATCTGAGAATTCTACCTACCCCATCTGAGTGTAAATCCACTTGTCTGGCTTTACGGACAGACCCGAGATCTGGTCTCTGCCTAACCGGAGTTCCTCGCACACCACTTCGTGGAGTACCCTCTACTCTGGAGCTGGGTGTGCCATAAGTCAGAGGAGAACTGATATCAAAGTCAAGAGGAATAGCTATAAAAAATAAAATTTTAAAAAAAGTTTCATTATGGTTATCAAGACATGTTATATTTAGAAGAGACTAAAACTCAATCTCTGCATTTGTCTCATTGTTCTTTTAACTCTAGCACCATAATGTCAGCAGCATCAGTCAATTCCAGTATTTTGTTAAAACAGAAGCAATACAGATGTTGCAAAGATCAACCTACAACTTCTCTTGGTATTAACATCCCTTATGAAAACTCCCAAGTGCTAGTACAGCTTTGCTAGACAACTTTAAGCGGTGACACGTTTTAAAATTACATTGGTGTTTATGCATGTAAAGGCAAAATGTAGCATTTTAAAATAAATGCATTTTTCAGTATTTTTGGGGCAGTAAAACAAGTGACATGACAATTACCAGGTACTGCAATTAAAACCAAACCTATTAACTGACAGCAATAAGGGCTGCTTACGACAAACTAATTATTTACCAGTGGCTTTTTTTTTCTTTATTATTATTAGGTAGTAATTTTATTAGTTTACCTTATTCTACCGTATTCTCTCCAGATATGCATAAAAGCCTAAGGTATAACTGGGGTTGTTCAGATTGGAGCAGGCTCCTGGGAGACCTTATAGTGGCCTTCTAGTAGCTGAAGGGTCCTACAGGGAATGCGGGGAGGGATTTATAAAGGAGTATAGTGATAAGGGGAACAGCTTCAAACGGGAAGAAGGGAGATTTAAGTTGTGTATTAGGCAGAAATTGTCTCCTGTGAGGGTGGTGAAACACTGGAACAGGTTGCCCAGAGAAGATGTGCAGGCCTCATCCCTGGAAGTGTTTGATGCCAGGCTGGATGGGGCTTTGAGCAACCTGGTCTAGTGGGAGGTGTCCCACCCATGACAGGGAGGTTGGAACTAGTTAATCTTTAAGTTCCTTTCCAACACAAAGTATTCGGTGATTCTATAAACCCTGATACATATTGTCACAACAAGTTGAACCAGCAACAGCAGATCTGCAGCCCTGATGCTTACTCCATTCCTGTTCTGCTGACTACCATAAGCACAAACGAGAAGCCCGAGACAAAACTCTTTTTCTCGAGAGCAAACTCTTTTTTCCCTAGAGCATTTTTCAGCCGGACCCATTCCACTGAATGCTCGTCCCACACCAGTGCCGGCAGCACCCCCGGGGGGCATTACGGCACCGGGGTCTGCCCGGACCCGGCCTACCGGAGTGTCGGAACTGCGGGGGGCTGGAGAAGAGCGCGTCGGCGGCCCCGGGGCTCTGCGCGTCGGCGGGCGGAGAGGTGGGCATGGGCTGCAGCTCTCCGGTGGAGGTGGAGTCGTCGGTCCTCCGCTTCTGCGAAGGAGGAGACCGAGCATCTTGTGCTGCGGGACGTAAGCAAACAGCGTTTAAACCACCACCGTAGGAGGAGGCCCCCGGCGCAGCGGCCAGGAGCAAACCGCCGGGGGCAGAGAGGCGGCTAGCGGAGCCTGCCATGCAGCCGGCACTCGTCTGCTCCCAGCCGGGGATCCGCTGGCCCTTGGCTACAGCTATCGCCTCAGCCGCCCCCCTCCCGAACCAGCCCCTTCCCCCCCCCACTCACGAG
>JAAWXA010000005.1:16622402-16921822 GCA_038090715.1 Florisuga fusca
CCCCCCCAGCCCAGAGTGGAACCGTCCGCATAGGACCGAATTTCGCGGCAAAACTGTCCTGCGGTCGGGCAGGGAGACGTGGGTGGGGGAGGTCGGAACAGCCCATTCTCCGCGGGGAGAGGGAAATCTACTGCTGTACCCCAGTGTTGAACCCGCCCTGCGAAGAGAGGGGTGAAGATGCCCCCAAACCTTCTTCCGCTCGGAATGGCCTCCTTAAAGGGGGTTGTAAAGAGCTGGGGATCGGTCTGTTCGCTGAAGTTGTGACAAGAGATAATGGCCTCAAGTTGCCGCACCAGAGAGGTTTAGGGTGGATGTTAGGAAGAACTTCACCGACAGAGTTATCAGTTACTGGGACAGGCTGCCCGGGGCAGCGAGGGAATCACCATCCCTGGAGGTATTTCAGAGCCGTACAGACACAGTACTTAGGGATACGGCTTAATTAAGGACCTATCAGTGTTAAGGGTTGTTAAGAGTCGGTGATCTTGAAGATCTTTTCCAACCCAGGTGACTGTGTCTGATGCTGCCTCTGGCCTCGGTCTAGCACCGTTTTTTCCTGTCTCCGAGCACACCATCCCTGATCCCGCAGCGTGTTTGCCGTGTCCCTTCCCCGACCCAACCCCTCTGGCTGTTTTGGATCCGGCCGTGGGCGGGTCCTTCCCGCCGCTTCCGCACCCCCGCTCCCCAGCTCCCTTCCCCGCTGCCGGCGCCGTGGGTTTGGGTCGGCATGGCGGGTGTCCAGCAGTGCCTGCTCCAGCTCCACGGCTGCCTGCNGGTGATGGCGGGGACCTGGGGGGGGGGCTGTGAGGCCTCAGGTGCTGTGGGCGAGTGTCTAAAAGAGCAGCTGCTTGGCTTGGGGAGGGATGGTTAATGGTGGGGGGCACAGAGAGCAGCAGGTGGGTGATCCTGCGGGGCGGCTCTGCTCGCCCTCTGTTCTTAACACGACCCTTGAGGTTTTGGGGGGGCTGCTGGCCTAATATAAAAGGTTGATTTTGGGGTGGGGATGATCTCTTGCCCCAAATAACCGTTTCGTTTGGTGGTAAAAACACTCGGCTGCCTGCCCCCTCTTTGCCGGGCTGGCGTTCCCTCCGTCCTCAGCAGCCCTGGTAGCCCCAGCCTGGGGGGAAGAGGCACAGGGCTCGGGTCCCTAGGGAGGCCAGAAACACCGGGATTTAAGTTGTGAGTTTTTTCTGTGGACAAGCTTCAGTCCCATCTAAGGGATGAGTGTTCTTCTGTTCGGGTGTTTCTCTGCACCAGGGGAAGGACGGGCTGGGCAGCATCCAGGAAAGAAACCACCTGCCTGATGGTTTATTTGCTTCCCCACAGCACTGCACCTGTCTCTGGTGTTCTCCCAAGAGCATGGCTTGCTTGTCTTTATCTACAGATCCCTTGGCATTGAGGAGGTAAGTTGGTAATCGTTAATTTTTAAAGAAATGTTGAGACAGTGCTATACAAATAGCACGTTCCATCGCCCACGTTAAAACTAAATTATTTCTTTTTTTAACTTCTCAGTTTCGAGATTGCAGAGAAGAAGCACTGAAATTTCTTTGTGTCTTTATGGAAAAAGTTGGTGACAATGTTCATCCTTATGCCTGTAATATTAAGGTGGGTAAAGGACAATTATTTCCTAAACTTCAACAAATGGTTGAAACAATTCTTGTGAGTCACATAACATAACATAAAACATATCCTTTACCCAATCTTCCTTACCTATCTGCAGTGTTTTTCTTAGAACTGAAATAACTGATTGGTTTAAGCTATAACTAATACAACAGAGAAGCATGAAACTGTCTTCAACTACAAAGTTAAGTTTACATATGAATCTTAAAAAAAAATAGTTATTCATACAGAAAATACTAGGTATCTATTTTAATTTATACAGAGTAAATTCATAGTTTTAAGTGTAGCATTTTAAATGCATCTAGAGGTGATGGGTAATTTTAAATACTGATTTTTAAAATTTCTCCTGAAAAACTGTTTCTCTTTTCAATATATACAGCCAGTGGTGGAAACTGTGGTTTTAAAAATGAGTTACTCGAGTCTAGATTGCTGAATGATCCTGCTTTGTGTAGTGCATTTACCATGACGCTTTCTGATCTCAAATTAGTAGCTACATATTGTGAAGAATTATAGTGTAGAGGTGGAAAATTTGCTATGTTTTCCTTTTATTCCAGAAATTGTACTTCCTTTGCTGGAGCCAAGATTTGTTGTCAGAAAGTGCTACAGTGTTGCATTGGGCAATGCTACCTTGCTACAATGATGCCCCTTTCAGGACCAGATATTTTATTTAGTCTTCTTAAAAACCTTAAGCTTGCTAGGAAGAGAAACTTTAAATAGGTAGTAAAATTCACTGCTGTCTTTTAATTACCTTCTTACCTCACCAGTATCATTTCTGTTTTCTTTCCAATCTAGCAAACTTGTATTAGTGTTTATACGAAAGAGAGGGCAGCAAAATGTAGAACACCAGCTCTGGAACTTCTGATTAAGGTAAAGCACATTTTATACATCTTGTTTCTAGAAAAAGTAGAAAATCTCTCATATTACTGGAATTGTGCTATACTGTGACAAAAATCTGTACTATACTGTGGCAAAATAATATTGATAGTTTAGTATTTAGATGTTAGTAAGAGAGATGTGTTGACAACAGATTGGCCTTGATATTCCTCCAAAAGGTTGCTTTGATGTGGTCATGTCATTCCTTCATCTGCTAGACCAAGATGCAATTGTTTTGGAGGCAGCTGCAGATCTTTTTCACAGTTTATTATGGCTCTTTAAGGATAAATTTTGTATTTTTGTTGTGTTCTTACTTTAAAATATTATATAATCTTAAAATGTACTTTAGATGAAGTGTGTAAAAGGTGTGAAGGAGGAGACAGGCTTTTTTCCCCCTGAAGTTTTATTCCTGTATGACATTAATTTCATAATGTGCTTCTTTAGAATGCATTAGGTCATAATTTTGCAAATACTTCTGTACCTACTTGTTTATGAGAAATAAAACTCCCTTCTGGGTATATTTGAGTTAGGTTTTTTTGTGAATTAGGTTGGCTGTATAGCAACAGGAGGAGAAATACATGATAAAGGCTACTGCAGACTTGCTAAGCCTGTGATCTTATGGGGTGTTCGTGGATATATAAATTATCATGTGTAGATGATATAAATTAAAACCTGAAAATTTTTGTGCATATATATATATATATGAATGCAAATTTGTTGTTAATGTAGGTATCATGCCAGAATTCTTTTCTGTACCAGTCACCTCAAATTTTGTCCATTAAATAGCATACTTAAGCTGAAGTTACACATAGGAATGGTGTTTTTACTTGAACCAAGTAGGATGGTAGTAGCATAGTGATGTTATTGATTTTCCTAAATTTTCTTTCTGCTTTTTAAATCTGTCTTAGTTGCTTCAAAGTTTACGACGTTCCTGTTTGATGGAAGAAATGAAAGTTGGAGATATATTTAATAAATTTTATGGGGAACTTGCCACAAAAAGTAAAATTGCTGATACAGGTAGGCTTTATTTTTTCTGTCACGGTCCCTTTTTTATTTTTTTTATTTTTTTTAAATTATTTATTTATTTACACACAGTTTTTGTTTGCTTATACCCCATGGAAATGTCCAATTGTTATTCCCATGACAAGTGGGTTTAAAAATGGTAGCTGTTGTGGTTTAGAGCTAATCAAGTTTGTTCAACTCTTCTGATCCTGATCATGCAGTTAGCTGTTTCTTGTCGGACCTATATATATATGTATGAGCTTATACATGGGAGATAAAATATTATTGAACTTAATAGGGGCAGTTCATGTGCAATTTGAGCATAGGTCTAGTCTAGGATTCACAGTATAATAGCATATTTTCATATCTATTCTGTTGTTATTAGTTCCTAAATACCTAAAACATGAAAATGATTCCAGGTTTCTTCTGGTTAACCAGGTTAACTTTGCTAGGCTCTTAACTGTTTTGGTTTTTTTTCCAGGTTCAATGCTAACCTGGTGTATTTGAACCTTTGAAGTTACTTTTATGCCTATTTTATAACTATACATACATATCCTGATAACTTGGAACCTTAAGAGTAGTCCTAGTCCATCTAGTGGGTGCTTTTCTCAAAAGGAGGGGCTGCCTGTTCTTTTGAAGTTCATGTAAACCCCCCAGCCCCAGCCACTTTTGTCCTCAGAGCTACAGTTTTAGTATGATTGTTCCTGCGTGTGTCTCCCCTAATGTCAGCTTATCAGTTCCTGCCTTGTTTAATTATGTTGTTTGTGATGTTAAGCAAAGAAATATGAGCTCTGGTTTGGTCATCCTGGCTAGTTACAGCTGCAGTCTTGGCTTGGAAGGTCTGGCCCTCAGGCACAGAACCCTTTAGACTGAGCTGTAGCTTTGAAAGTTCTGCTAGGTGTTGGCCTTAGCCCTGATTGTACTTAGAAGTAGTTCTAGTTCTTTTAGGAGCATAACTTCAAGGCCAGCATCAAACTTGGGTTGGTGGTAAATGCTTCTTCAGTGGATATGGCCTTTATTAATCAGTTTTCCAAGTCATGTTTATAGAGTGTGTTTTACTTGTTAATGTGAGAGAAGGATACATCTCACATCATAATATGTATATACATATATATATGTATATGTACATCATGAAGAGACATCTTTGCCACATGATAATCATAAATTAAAATCCTCAGGAATGGTTTTCTTATGATTGCAAGTTATATAGGAACAGCAATAGAAAAGTCAATATAATTATTTCAGTAATTAATATTTAATAATATTAAATTACTTTTTAGTACTGGAGAAGATTTATGAGCTTTTGGGAGTTTTGGGAGAGGTCCAGCCTAGTGACATGATTAACAACTCTGAAAAACTATTCCGGGCTTATTTGGGAGAGCTTAAAACACAGGTATGATTGGATTTTCTTTTTAGACTCTTACATCGCTTTGTTGGGGTTTTTTCCTTTGGTGTGTGTAGCACTCTATGTTGCAATACTATGGTAACTAGTACAATTTGTAGGGATCTAACTGTACAGTCTTAAATACTTCCCTAAGAACTGTTAAGGTTTGTGTTCTCTGGTTCTGAGAAGCAGTCAAAGGAAAAATTCAAGCCCATCAGTAACAGCAAATGAGACAGTTTACTCTCAGAAAATATGGCACGTGGTGATCCTTGCAGTAGCTCCCCAGCAAAGTTATGTTGCCATAAACTGGTATTTTCTGATTTGGCCTCTTAAGAGCTGCCAAATCTTTGCACTTCAGGTAATTATCACAGTTCTGCTGAACTTCACTTTTCCTATATCCTGCACTTTTAAGACATAAGTATGTGCTGTGTGGTGGGTTTTGATGCAACATATTTCTTGCTTTTCAAACAATTTCTTATGCTTCTGTAGTTAAACTCCCTCCTGAGTGATATGAAACTTCTGAGTAGATGTTTCTGTTGACTTCATGGAGGTGGGTGCTGACATAACTGTATGAAGTTGGGATGTGATATTCTATCTACACTTCTAGGAACTGGGAAGCCTTTGTGTAAATTTATTTTAGGCTGAAGATAATAATCCTTTTTTCAATTCCTGTTTTGTTTTGTTTTGTCTTGGTTTTTTGTTTGTTTGTTTTGGTTTTGGTTTTGTGTGTGGTTTTTTTAGATGACATCAGCTACAAGGGCACCCAAGCTAGCTGTTGTAGCAGGATGTCTGAAGGGACTGGCTGCGCTCATGTGCAACTTTACCAAATCTGTGGATGAGGGTATGTTCTTTTTCTTTGTGAAAGATAGTTATAAGAGTTGATATATTTTAATTATTATATAGCCAGCATATTCTCTCTGTGAACTTAGAATGAAAATTTTCCTACTGGTGGATGGCTGATGCAAAAGGCAGAACTACCCAACGACATGGTCCTTCTAGTTGGGTTTTGAGTAGAGTGGCTTCCATCAGTGTGTTTCAGTACATAAATGTTTGCAGTGCTGTTTTCTAAGCAGAGACTGGACAGCTGTGAGAACCACATAGAAGCTGGAATGTGATTTATACAGAGATGTGTTTCACTTAGAAAAGGCATGTCTGCTAGAATACAGGTATTTAGAAAAAACAACAAATACAGATGTACATTTTTTTTCAAATTTAAAAGTATTTCAGGAAAAAACATCTGTCTCTTAAAATGAGATATGTAAGGCTTTCAAATATTGCTTCTTCATACTAATTTTTGACACTAATCTTTGGATACAAATATTTCTGTTTTCACTCTACCTCTTGTGTGTCAATAGTGACATACTCATTATTGAATTGTTTCGCAGATCCTCAGACTGCAAAGGAGATTTTTGATTTTGCAATGAAGGCAATCAACCCACAGGTAAATCTGCCACAATTTAGTTGTTCCACATGAATGAATTAACCCTGATGAAGAGTAAATCACATCTGACAGACTTTTTCTGATATTGCAGGTTGATCAGAAGCGATATGCAGTACATCTAGGTAAGACTGTAAATTATTTCTATTTGTGTTGAGGTGGATACCATACATACAAGGGTGTCTTTTGTCTGGAGTTGTTTATTCTTTACTGTCTGTCTTTGGGTTGCTCTAGTTTCAGTTGTCTGAGCTGGTTGGGAAGCAAAACTGGTAAACTTTTATTTTAAATATAAGGAGATAAGCATGTATTTCTTCAAACTAGGCAAGGACTAATCAATTTACAAACAGCTTGATGCTGTTTTCCCTTCTGGAGTAGTACAAAGCTCTGTGTGAGAAGGGAATCATGGCAGGAGTAGATATAAGAAGAATGTAGCAAATTAGGGCAAAAGAGATGGACTGAGTGAAAGGGAAAAAAATAGGAAGAGGGAGGAGTTTCAGTAGAAGAAGGAGAAGGCAATTGGAATAAATTATGTTCATGAAGAAAATGAGAAGCTGGCCAGTGAAACGTGTTTTAGACAGAAATTGCAAAAATGCCAGGTTTGGGTACTAGGCCCATGGCAGCTGTGAAGAGTAAAGCTCTCTCTGAAGATAGTTCCCAAACAATTAATTCACTAAGGATCTTGAAATTTCTTTTATGTTTTCATTTGATTTCGTGAAATTACATATTTTCTGAATTCTTTATTTGACTGCATCACAATTTGGTGGAGTAAAGGACTTGGGTATATGTCCTGACTACAGAAACCAAATCCTTGTGAATTGTGTGGTCAGGCACTGTTTGTAACCAGTAAAGTACCTTTTTTTGTCACTGTTACTGTAAAATACATCAGAATACAGCTATGCTTTTCATCGTGGTGTATATTAGAAAGCAAATTCTTGTCAGTTGTCTTTATGCATATGCTCATAATGTTTGGATACTGCTACTGTAATGGCTAGAAGAATACATTCTATACTCTCTAGTCATGGTAGATATACCTACCTAAAGTCTTAATGTGGACTTGATAAAGTCTGGTCTGGTTTTGGAAAGTGGAATTTAAGTTTGGGTTTTAATGAGAATTGTTTTTAAATTGCAGCTGGTTTACAGTTGTTCAGCTGGCATGCTGCTCAGTTTGGTGCCTTGCTCCTGGACAACTACATCTCTCTCTTTGAAGCAATGTGTAAATGGTGTGGCCACACACATCAGGAGCTGAAGAAAGCCAGTCATTCTGCACTAGATTCATTCCTCAAGCAGGTATTGTAACTTCACTGGGGTCTCTGAGACTAAATCAAAGTTGAATTTCTTGAAACAATGGGGATATTTTAGTGCTTGGATGTTCAGTGAATCTGTTTAATCAATAATTATTTTGTTAGAAGTGCTTCATGTTACAAGCTAGATATCTAAAGTTCATACATATAAAGATATATAAAGAGTTCATACAATTTTAGTTGTTGGCTTTTTTCTTGTTTCTGGAAATCCTGACATTTTTGTATCTGTTTCACAGATTTCTGTAATGGTAGCGAAGGATGTGGAGCTACACAAGAGCACATTGCAGTTCTTCATGGAGCAGTTCTATGGGATCATCAGAAGGATGGATTCGAGCAGCAAAGAATTGTCCATTGCCATTCGTGGATATGGGCTTTTTGCAGCAGTATGTGCAGGAAACTTTTTCTGATAAAGCAGTGTACTGAGTGGAGTTAAATTAAATCAACTGAGTGGATTTAAAGCTTGGATTCATCTGCTATTAATGTTACAATTTTACAAGGCTTGTGTGAATGCTTTTGTTTTGGGACAAGGTGTAGAACTTAGTTATGCTGTAAAATACTCTGTGATTGCAAGTCATTAAAAAGCATACAGAATTTAATGGGAGCACCTGCAGAATTTAGAGTTGTGATTACTTCTGCTAGTGCACTGTCTCTGAAGTGGAAAAACCCAGGGCTTCATATACAATTGCCAGAACATAAGGATCTGCTTAATTGCTTAGGTACAGAAAGTGCATCTGTTTGCATTTAGATGGTAGAATCCAGGCCAACTCTGGTCTAAAACCTATTCAGATATGTCTCCTACAGTAGAGCAGGAATCTCAATTGGAACAGCCAAAACTGTTCAGAACTCCTGACTGTAGGAGACGAGGAACTGATCTGTGAAATAACTGCAAATTAAAAAAGCAAACGACAACAAAAACCTTGCTTATATGTGTATGTGAAATGCAGGTATGTTTGTCAGGAAGCACCATTAAGATCCAGCTTTCAGTTTTTGTCAGCAATCAATTAAAATGGCAATATAACAGTAAACTGAAGGTACTAGAAAGAATGATGTTTATATATCTGCAACTTACGTGCTTGATGGTGATACCCCAACTTTTGTGTAACAAAATTAGAGACATTCATTTTTTTTCTCTCAAAGCAAGTTAGGCTAAATAATCTCAAAGATAATTTAGGTTAGGAAATGTAGTAGAATAGCTAGTTACTAGCTAAAGTCTTTCTGTTTTGCTGCCTTTTGAGCAGAGTGTTTTGTAGAATTTTCAGTGTTTTCTTGAAACCTAATCTTCCACTTCTATGATATGAACTAGAAAGAAATTGAGTTAAAGGTATTGTTTCCACTAAAAAATTAAGTATTTCAGGTTACTGAATTGAAAGTAATTGTTAAAAATATGTGGAACGCAAGAATTTGTTTAAAACTACATAGTGTTAATGCAGGGTAAAATACTGCAAATTTTAACAGGAAAAGGAGATCTTAAAGCTCCAGTACCTAAAATTGTTGACGTGTTAAGACACAGTAATAGTTTTTATCCTATTTAGTCTAAATCTTGGCCAAGTATCAGTTACTAGGTTGTGAGGTAGCATGAGTTTTGCTGCTGCTGGTTGCTTGACCAATTCAGGTTCAAGACAGGAAATTTCTGTTACCGTCTGATCACTAAAATAAATTTAAAGTAATATGTGCAGTTCTACAAATGATAAATGGCTGGCCTTAATTTTGGCAGCATGTTTTTAGGCAGGCTAGATTCTTCTTTAGCCAAACTCTTCTTCTCTGCCGTTACCCAAATCAGTCCACTCTTTTTTTGTGGTCATTTCCCTGCTACAAGTCTTGCCCATGACCTAGTTCCTTTTCCACAAAATTGCTTTTTGACTTATCTCGTGCTGAATACTGTGATTTGCAAGTCATTCTGCTGAAAGCTAGGAGCACTTACTACATACCCTCAAGTACTGTTTGGGCTGCTTTACTCTTTACTCTTTTACTCTTTACTCTCTTCATTCAGTTTAGGACTAGTCTTTATTCTCTATTTGTACAGATCCCAGCACAATAAAAATTCAGAATTGGGGCTGCTGGGTGAAATATTAAATAGTAGTGGCTTGTGAGTGATAATTAAGCCACATTAAGATGAGCCACTTAATACTTCAATGCAGCTAGGTCAAAATACAAGTGATTATCAGCACCCATAATACCAAATTACAGATATTTGCAACCAAACTCCATGTTTTTCAGGGTGGATTTGAAACCACGTCACTGAAAGTTCAAGTTTTCTTAGAGTACATTTCACTGCATCATTAAACAGCAACTTTAGTTCATTGCAGATAATGTCTCTCATGCATGTAGCAAGTAGGATACTTAGAGTTAATTTATTCACATGTATTGATCTCCTGAAAAAAAAAAGGTTGTTCTTACTATGACTCAGTGAAGATTTGGCTGTTCTTTATGCTACAGAGTCTGTTTGCTTGTCTATACAAATTTACTAAATAATTTTATTTTCTCTCCATAAGCCCTGTAAAGCTATATGTTCTAAGGAAGTTGACAACATGTATGTTGAGCTTCTTCAGCGTTGTAAGCAAATGTACCTCACAGCAGCAGAGACAGTGGATGACCATCTGTATCAGCTCCCAAGTTTCCTCCAGTCCATTGCAAGTGTGATATTCCAGATAGATACAGTAAGTGGAGTATTTGAAGTAACAGTCAATTTTTTATGTCGCTGGGTATGTATAAGAAGGTAGTAGCTGTGACCTTACCTGTGATAGAAAGTTTTTCTTTATCTGAAATATGATTACTTCTAGGTTCTAGTGGGTAGGAAACAGTAGCATGAGACTAATGCACTAGATTTTATTTGAATTAAGAAAATACACAGAATATACTAAATAAAATGCTACAGTGAATCGTTACGAAAACCATTCTAGCCAAATTCAAGTAGGCTTATTTTTCTTTTAGGAAAATCTATTTATTTGGACCTAGCCTTACCCTTCTTTTTATGTGATTTATACCACTCTATTGATGCTTTTTCTTTTGGTACATTCTGTGATGCTACTTTGCTTTTCCTCTGATGCTATGCTCTCTGTACTGTAATAAGGGCTTTCTGGATCCTAGCAGTAGCTGTGAAGTAAGACTGGGGAGGAGAAGAGACTTCCACTTACACTGTGTTTTCAGTTTTTTAAGAATGAATGGATTATATTGCTGTGTTCTTATTGCTTAATGAAATTGGTACTTCTCTAATAAGGTTAAGATTGGTTCCCCCAAAGCAATAATCTATCCAGGAGCTACTTTCCATAATGTGTTACAGAAAGCTCTTAGTCTGCTTGCTTTGTTTTTTGTTTTGGTTTGGTTTTTTGTTGTTGTTTTGTGGCTTTTTATTTGTTTGGTTTTTAAATCTAAGATGTCTTATCAGTGCTAAGTATTTTATTCTCAGTGTGGCTTATGATTTAAAGTCTTATAGCTAAGTATCTTGCTGAAATAATTTAGCATAATTTTTCACATTTGTACTGAGTTACAATAACTGTGTTTCCATTATGGTGTTTTTTTTCTGTTTAATTTCTTATAGATTCCTGAAGTATACACTCCAGTTCTTGAACATCTAGTTGTGCTGCAGATCAATAGCTTTCCACAGTACAGTGAAAAAATGCAGTCAGTTTGTTGCAGATCTATAATAAAGCTATTTCTAGCTCTCTCAGGAAAAGGTCCAGTTCTTTGGAGTTTTATTAGCACTGTAGGTGAGTCTCTAGTATTAGCTTTGTTGTGGGTTTTGGGGGGTAGTGCTTTTTTGGTTTGATTTGTATTTTGTTTGTGGTTTTTTTCCCCTAAATTGGGTAACTGCTTCTGAGAGAGAGAGTGAAGTAGCCATTGAGGTCAAAAACTAAGCTTTCTCCCATTTTTCTCTCCAATTTAAGAAGAAAATATACAGTGGCTTTTCTCTATTGCTGTGGTATTTTCATTATTTCACATTCTTATTTTGGAATGTGGTGTGTACCCAAAGCACCATGCTGGAATGAGGTCTATGTGAGAGTCATTGGGAGTTTTTGCCTTTCTCACTGTGGGCATTACAGGCAATGCCTTGATCATCACTGCATTCAGACTCAGGGAACAGTCAAAGCAGTATTAGGAAAAAATAGTAAGAAGCAGTCTGAAATTCATCTGCCATGAAACATCCTAGAGTTATGGCTCTGGTTTTGGCTATATTTGTCATTAAAGAACAACCTGTGCTCTTTTGATTTTTCTCTCATCCTGAACAGAATATAGAAAATAGAAGACTGTTTGAATTCATTACTAACATAATGAATGATATGGATGCTCTACCTTTTTAAGTCTGAGCAATTTTTTTGTTTGTTTGTTTCAGTGCATCAGGGATTAATCAGAATCTTCTCCAAGCCAATCACATTTTCAAAGGTAAAATGAATGTTTAATTGTTTTTAGCGTATACTTTCCAGTTCTTGAAGATCAAGCCCAGCAAACAGGGGAAGGCCCAAACAAGTAAAACCAGTACTGTCCATTTTCAACTGTGGCCCAGTTTTTGTTAGTCTCTGATTCCTATGTGTGCTCAGAATAATGAGGATGTTGCTCTTGTTGAAGTCTTGAAATAGACTGTTGTTCTCTGCAGTTCCCATTTGCTCATGTTGTCTGTAATAAAGTAGGTTGTAGTTAAGTTCATCCAGTTTTCTTCCAGGTTATCAGATTTTGGGTTGTTTAAAAATTTAACTGAATGTGTGAAAAAAAGGAGGTTTTTAAAGCTTTTTAATCCTGTGAATCAGGATTTTCCTGTGAACCAGAGTTTCTTAAATAACTAACCACTAGGAGGAGAAGAGCTTTAAAGATTTTTAGAGGGAGATGGTAGTTTTGTGTACTTTTCAGATTGGCTAAGTGAGAAAGATAGATATTTCAAGTTTCTATATGCACAAATATTTTTTCGTTGTGTTGTGGCTTAAGTCAGGTACTTACATATGCAGTGTTTCTGAAAAATATTGTCCTTTTCAGGATTTTTTTGGAAAAGAAGCTTCTGAATCAGAAGACTTCAGTGAAGCTGGTGAGGTTGGAACAGGGAGATGGAAAGTACCAACATATAAGGACTATCTGTATCTCTTTAGAAGTCTACTGAACTGTGACACAATGAAGGTAATAGTATAGTTAACATGAAAATAAAAAAATGAAAAGGAATCCTCAATCTTATTGCTGATTTTCTAGCCCTAAATTTTTTCCAAATATTATGCTATAGAGGAAATATTTTCTGGATTTAGTCAGATTTTGTGGCTCATAGATTAGTTAAACAGGTGTGAAATTAGGCTTCTACAGCTGAAAAATTCTAAAGACAAATTCCCTGAATCATTCAAATCTTGGTTTGTAAATTCAAGAAATAATTCTCATTGGTGTTTTGAGATGTGAACTTTTTTCCTTCTACAAAGGAATGTGGTTTTGAAGATGAAAACTTCCTTACTGCAAATTCATCACTGCAGTCCCTGAATCGTTTGCTGTATGATGAACTTATAAAATCTATTTTGAAGATTATTGAGAAGTTGGACCTGACTGTTCAGAAACTGGATGTTAATGAAGAGGTGAGGCCTGGTGATGTGTCCATTAATTTTTGCTTTTGTAGGGGAACCATATCACATTCTTGGTTTTGCTGTCATTTTGCCTATGTGCCTTCTCATAGTATCCTTGAACTAATGTTCATACTAGTCAAACCATTTTAATTTGTATTTCTGGGTATTGCATTGCACTGTTAGGATATGGGAACACCAGACCCAGAACCTGTGATGCCTACTCTGACATCTATTAATTTTCATTTTAATTCTTGCTTTTTTCTTATGAGCAGTCTTACTTCTTTTCCCATATTGTTTCTTTCAGTTGTTGATACATCAATAATTAGTCATTTGTCTATGTCAGACTCACTAATAACAACAGGAAGAAGAGGACAACACAGTCTGTTTATCTGGAAAAAGGGTGTAAATGCTTTCTATGTTGTCACAGATCAAGTGAGCTTACTTCAGTATTTATTTTTAGGATGAAAATGAATCTGATGGTGCTTTGATTGGGCCTACTTCTGACCCTGCTTCAAACCTGCATCCAGCAAAGCCAACAGACTTTATTGCCTTTATAAATCTTGTGGAATTCTGCAGGTATTAATATGTTTTTGTATACTTCAGAGGTTACAAAGCGGTTGGAAGAAATTTAAAGATGAGATTTATTTAAGATGACAATTTGTGACTTGAAATGACCGACCATATTTCAAAATGCACCAGATGATGAGTATAGAGAGAGTAAGAGTGTTTCAGACATTTGGGTCATAGGGAAGAACATCCTAGCTCATTAGCTCAGTTTTTTAAGGAGTATGGGAGTCAAGTCATTCACTTTAATAGTAGTGTTATGCATACCTTATATAGAAAATACTGCAGAGACCAGAAATACAGTCTTTATATAGTAGTGTGGGACATTAAGTGAAAGGTACAGCATTGTTTGCTTGTAGACACCCAGTTGATTTCCCCTAGCAATACTGCAGTTTCTGTAATGAAATTTGAGTATATGTGTTTGCATAAATTCAGTAATGAGGTACAATGAGGAAGAAATGCCTTTGTGCTGTAAAACAAAATAAAAATCTTCCTATGCTTGCAGCATGTAATAATTTTCTTACTGTCTTTGGATCTGCTCTGTTACACTGATACTTCTCTTCCTTGTACTGACCTGACAGTTTGAAGAAAATGAAGCAAGTACTTAATTCAGCTTTGGTTTTTTTGTTTTTTGTTTTTTTATTTGCCTGTGTGTTTTCTGTGTATCTGTTTAGAGAGATACTTCCAGAGAAGCATGCTGAATACTTTAGCCCTTGGGTATATTCATTTGGTTATGACCTTATTATACATTCAACAAGGCTACCTCTCATTAGTGGATTCTACAAGCTTCTTTCTGTTACAATGAAAATTGCCAAGAAAATAAAATACTTTGAGGTGAGATCTCTTTTCTCAGAGGGGTAATATGTATTAATGATCATTCAGTTCTTCACATATAGTTTATTGTGCACTATGCAACCCAGTTCATTGAAACTGTAAGCCAGTTTTTTTTCAAATGTTTGTAGTACCTTCTATCTCTAAAGTTACAAGCACATAGAAAGTCAGAATTTAGACTAGAAGCCCAGTTTCTGAAGAGACACTATCCGTGTGTAATGTTCATTCTGAAATCCTGAGCTGGGTGAACAGAAAGATAGGAAATACTCTTGCAGTGCAGGTGGTACAGAAGATAGCTCAGATATCAGAAACAGTGTAGGTGGATCCAGAAGATAAATGTGTGGGTTCAATACGCAACTTCTGGGGCTTGTCTGTATTCCACTCACTGATTTCCTCAGGAAGTAAGATGACCTCTAGTGTTGGATGCACCATTTGATGTATGAAAGCTATTTTAAAGTAGTGGTGCTTCATCTCAATCTGTGTGTGGCCCACCACTGCCCCTGCCACTGCTGGTGATGGCACCAAGTGGTGGCCACCAAATTTGTGGTCTCATTGGTGTAGATGCTTGTACTGTAGATGCTGTTGTGAACTGCTCTTTTCTTATTACAACAGCATTCTTGCCACCTGTGCATGTTAGGGATATATTTTTTTCTTTCATGATTTGTTAGATGAGTGGACAAGGAGAAAATGAAACCATTGAAAAAACAGTTTCAGTCCTATATATCTTGCTTATCCAATTAGTATTAAGTGTATTCCAAAAAGTTGACCCTCATTGTACTATGTTAGTGTTAAAGCTCTGAAAGAGCAAACACAGATTTCAAGTTTTAGTTGATATTGAAATTGTTGTGTCATATTAGTACTATGTACTACATTTTTTATAAGACTGTTGACTGCTGGTTTTTGTTTTGTAGGGTGTCAGTCCAAGGAGTCTCAGAAAATGTCCTGAAGACCCAGAAAAGAAGTCTTGCTTTGCACTGTTTGTTAAGTTTGGAAAGGAAGTAAGTGATTTTGCTGGCTAACTTTTATAGTCTTGACTATAAACATACATGACTCAATCAAAATTGTGTCTGAGAAATCTTGCATATATGAGTGAAGCATTCTAGCTCTTTGAATTATGTAATATAGTGGTGGATTAAGATGGTTTTTGGTCTGTTTTTTACTTACTGTCAGAAGAGGTTTATTGGTAACCATTTCATGTACACTTGAGAAGTACTGTATAATTGGACATTCAGTGCTTTCAGTATGCAAATAAATGAGATTCCACTATTGGTTTTCAAATTTTTATTTTACATAGATATTACAAACTAAATCAAAATTTTAAAAAGTTTATGATTGTTCTTCTTGTTAAATTTCTCTGAATTTTAGGTTGCAGCAAAAATGAAGCAGTATAAGGATGAGCTGTTGGCATCCTGTCTTAATTTTTTGCTCTCTTTACCACATGATATCATCATGCTTGATATCAAAGCATATATCCCTGCAATGCAGGTGAGTAAAAGTGATATACAGCTAACACTTTTTCTAAAACACATGCAAAAATTCTGGAACAAAGTTAGTATTTTGAGCAAGTAAGATAACAATTAAGCTCCATACTTTCTTCAGAAAAAATAAATTACTTTACTTTCTGGATAAACAAATTTTCAGAATTTCATTTTGCACTAAGTTGACTCAGTGTCTGTGTTGCAATATAGTACTTATCTCCTATTCTGATCTTGAGTGAGATGTTAAGCAGACAAAAGTTGAAGCAAGATGTGTTTTATATTAAATGCTTTTAAATATACATAAATATATTTTACCTTTGGCTAATAGTTGTCCATAGAAATTGAACACTGATAGTTGTTCATTTGACATGTAGAATGCATTTAAACTGGGCCTTAGCTGTACCCCGATGGCTGATCTGGGTCTGGATGCTTTGGAAGACTGGTCTGCTCACATCCCCAGACATATGATGCAACCTTACTACAAGGATATTCTACCTCTTCTTGATGGTTATTTGAAAAACTCCGCATCAACAGGTATTTACAGACAATAAAACAATTTGTCTTGAGGGAAAAGAAAATATTTTTTTCACGGTTATATCTAAAGATAAGGATGTAAAATACTTTTTGTCTGTATTTTGTGTATTTTGCACTTCGGATGGAACAATGTAACTTCTCTTAAACCTCAAAATTTACCTTTTTCTTGAACTAGGATTTATTTGCCACTGTCAAACAACCATTAATTGTAGTCGTTTTATGAGCTGTTTCTTTGTGATTTGTCCTTTAATCAGTTTAGTTTTCTCTGAGACTTATTTTCCTTAATAAAGGTTTTAAATGAAAGAATAATCATCCCTTCTTAAATAAAAACTAACAAACTCAGGATGAGTTTTTTTAAGAAATGAATAGATGCATGAGGTGCTGGTACAGTGAACTAATCTTAATATGCTGCTTTTTTGTTTATCAGTTGAATCCCAGAATAACTGGGAGGTAAGGAAGCTTTCTCGAGCAGCCCAGAAGGGATTTAATAAAGTTCTGATACAGCGTTTAAGAAAAGCAAAGACTTTTTCATTGGTAAGAATATTACTTCTTTTTAGAATTAAATGCGAGCTAGTCACTTCCCCCTGTTTCTCTTTCATTCTTACATGGATAGTTTGGGGGTTTTTTTGTTGTTGTTGTTGTTTTGTTTTGGGTTTTTTTGAGGATTATTTCTACTTCAGTATAGTTCAGGGAATCACATTCTACAGCATTGCACACACTTTAGGGGTGTTGTATTCTAGGGTGAGAACGGGAAGCTCGGAAAGTGTACAGAAGAACCAGTAAGTCAGCATCACTGCTAGACTAATATATTATGAAAATAAAAATTAGACTCCTACACCTAAAACTGGGTGCCAGCTTAGCAGTGGTGCAGTGTGCAAATACCATTTTTTGAATGTGTAGCTTTTTTTTTTAATTATCTAATGGATAGGTTCATAGTCTTTGACATGCCTATTATTTTGACCAGTGGCTTGCCAAGTAGCTCAGAATAAGTGTATTTGCATTTGCACAAAATCAGTTGGCTGCTTACATATAGATAAAGGATCTAAACTTTAAGTTCTGGAATTAAAGGAAATTAAAAGAATAATTTTTACTTTGGATTTCTTTTCACTTTGTAGACTACTCTGTCATTCCATAGGTATGTGTTATCTGTGATGGTAAAATTTTAACCTTTACTTCAGAAATGCCAATTGAAAATACACAAAATGTGATGGAAGTGTTTTCTAACCTCCCCCTGTTTTTCTTATTGAATGAAAACTGTTCTCTTGTTTGATGTGGTTTTCTCCCCACAGATTTTTATTTTACCTTCTTCATTGATTTATTAAGAAGAGCCATAAAATGTTCATTTACTTTGTAAGTATATTTTGCTGATATAAATCTGTTGTATTATTTAGGATGACAATCCCTCCTTGGAAGCAGTCAGGACTAGAGTGGCACGCCTTCTGGGATCTTTGGGAGGGCAAATCAACCACAACTTAATTACAGGTGAGTGTTCTGTCAGTGTAAATAAAACTTCATATGCCTCTGTCTCCTAAAAGTAGGTATCAGTGGGATCTCAATGTCATTTCATGAGAATGTGTGAGCTTTTCAAGGGAAGGTATTTTTTGTTACTCATGTTTAAGCAGAATTGCTTTCTGGAGTCTAGGAGAGCAAAGTATTCACTAACTTACCATGGAATGCACAAAGTGTGTAGAAAACTTCAGTTAAAGGCAAAAAATTATATACATCTAAGTGTATGGTTTTATTTATTCCCTGCCTTCAGCCCTTGGCTGCAAAGCCATTTTAAAACTTTGCTTAGTTTGTAACTCTTTAGTACTTCTTTCTACCTTCCACCTTTTTACTACAGTTCTCACTTAATCCAGTTTTTCAGAGCTGCAGGCTGTGAATTGTATGTCTCAGAAGTTTTACTTCTTCACTTGTGAGTGCACCAAAAAAAAAAAAAAAAAAAAAAAAGTTAAGTAGTTTTCTGCTCTTCTCTGTTCAGTCTGTGACAAAGCTTTGTAATGTAATTATTAAAAAGATATGTCATAAAATCTAATAAAAACACAAATGGAGAAGTACAGTGTAAATACCCAACCATGAGATGTAAATTTTGTTCTTTTCTTTCTGCCAAGTGCTTCTGTGTTCCTTATTCAGAAATATTGTGGGAAAGTAGCATTATGCTATGGAAATTAAATACAAAGCATGGTCAGACTTTGTCAACCAAATTAACAAATATGGGAATATAGAGAGGGAAGGGAGTAAATATAGCAGTTGTCCTTGGAGGGACATAGTCATAAATATAGTCATTTTCTGTGCAACTGCAGGCAACTGTATGTTGGATCTTCTTGCTTGGTTTGATCTTTAAGATTTTTTTAGAACAGTAGAAAACAGAACTAGAATACTGGCTATCTCAAAGAAGTATTTTAAATCAAGTGTGATTCATTGTGTTCTGGGTCTATAATTGTCTCCAAACTTGCCTGTATTGAAACTGGAGGCTGCTGCAACTGTCTCCTGAAATGTTGGCTGCAATTGTTTTTTCCATGTGCTGGCTAAACATCTGTTTGGATGGGAGAATAAAACTGGCCTTCTAACATACTTCTGGTACTTGTAACATCCAGTAACTTATAAATCATTAACATTGTATGGCAATCTAAGTCAGAAGGTTACATATTTTTTGACTGAACTGAAGAAATACTTGTTCTGTCTGTATTATATAAAGCTTAATGTTTTGTTTTGATATTTTTTCAAATGCATTAGCTACCTCTGCAGAAGAGATGATGAAGAAATGTGTATCCTGGGACACTGAGAAACGTCTGAGCTTTGCTGTACCATTTGCAGATATGAAGCCTGTCATCTACTTGGATGCATTCTTGCCTCGTGTGACTGAACTAGCTCTTTCTGCAAGTGACAGACAAACAAAAGTATTGATGGTTTTCTGCATATTTTTTATGTTAACTGATGAATACTCCATACAATAATGTCTTCCTTATTAAGAAAGACCTCTTTAAATTAATTACAGGTTGCAATTTGCCTTCTTTAGTGCTCTTTCATTATGACATCATGCTGAGTGTTTAAAAGCTGAAGAGCAGAAGTTGCTAGAAGGTCTCTCAGTAATATAAAGACGAAGATTTTAAGCTAGTTGCTCTTCAGTTGTGTTTTATCTCCTTCCCATGCCTAGCCTATGAACTTATGGGCCCAGTCCAGCAGAGCACTTAAACTAATATTTTGCTGCTTTGCCAGATTGGAATGTGGGAGGCCAAGGAGATTCTAGAACAGAGATGTCCTAGAAAGCGTAATGGTGGGTCACTTATTCAGTGATCAATTTTATCAGATGCAAAGTGATTGCACCTGATAGCCTAAAATGTTAGGAGAAAGGCTAGTTAGAATGTACATGAGTTATTTCTGTGGATGTAATCTATTCCTGGAACAGTGATTTAGCATTGATTGGAATGATTTCTCCAGTACCCCCTTTCATGTGACTCATTCTCTCCTGCCCACGATTTTGTCTTCTCTCTGAATGTGATGAATGCATACCCAAAGGGATTTTTAAATTTCAGGTTGCAGCATGTGAGCTACTACACAGCATAGTCACATACATGTTGGGAAAAGCATCTCAGATGCCAGAAGGATGTAAAGGTCCCCCTCCCATGTACCAACTGCATAAGCGAGTATTTCCAATACTGCTTCGTCTTGCTTGTGATGTAGACCAGGTAAACAGATGAATTTACAAGTATTTTAGCATGTTTTAAAAAAATAGCTTTTAGTGTGGGAATTTATGATTTTATTTAGAAATTATCTTGTTAGAAGTTATTCTGACATACTGCCTTTCCCTGCCCCACTGCCCAGAGTAATGTGCTTTGTAACTGAAATTCTATTTTAGGGGTAGTTTCTCAGGATTCTGGGTGGCAGTCTTTTCAAAGATTTCAATAATTGAATGTAATTTAAAGTAATTCAAAGGAGTGTACAAGTACATGAGGGTTTCAAGATTCATGTTTTAAGAATTCAGAGAATTTGCAGTTGTAGTTGTTCTGTATCATTGAATTTGATTTCTATACTTCTCTTTTTCTCTAGTAAGTTAATTTGAGGTGAAGTTGTGTGTTTCAGTGTTGAATGAGTGCAAAGCTACAGTCTGCAAGAAGAGCATTTGGGAGAGAATTTGTAGCTTCCTTATTGATAGCTATGGATGATATATTTAAATTAAGTATCTGAACTTCATATTTCTCCTCCCTACACAAAACAGAATAGATACATAAGTTTCTCTCCACTGAAATTGCAGATCTTGTGCCTTTTCAGACTGCTGTTTGCCTCTGGCATCCAGGTTCTGTTTTTTGACCAAAGAGACTTTGTGCTCTGTTAAAATATACTGGAAGCTGTGTTACCAGTTTAGGTGAACCAACTTTTGCTGGCATAAGGCTGATCATAAACCACAGGGAAATAATATCTGGATCAGTCCAAACCAGTGCATACTGAATTAGGAGCATGTATGTATGCATATATGTTTCTTCCCTTCATGTTATAGAGTGACAGTAGTCAATCAGGTTGACTTACAGGTAGAGTTATTGAAATCTGGCAAGTTAAAGTAATGTATATGGTAAAGATTCAGAGAGATTTTAGATGAAAATATAGCTTAAAAACAAACTTCCTCGTTTTCCTGGCTGGACTGTGAGTCTGTGGCATGCACTGTTCTTTGTCTCAGAGAGAAGCTTGAGATTTTTTGAGGCTAGTTGAAGAGAAAGCAGCTAACCTGATTTTTACGTTTTTTAAATTTTTGATAGGGGAATGTAATATAAAGCCAATTATTCATTTTATAGACCCTTTTTCCAAAGAAGTAGTTCTTTTTTATACTTGAATAGCAAAATATACTCAAAATATACTATTCCTACCAATGTAGTTGACTTTTACTCTTTTCAGGTAACAAGGCAGTTGTATGAACCTTTAGTCATGCAACTTATTCACTGGTTTACAAACAACAAAAAATTCGAGAGTCAAGATACAGTGGCATTCCTAGAAGCTATCTTGGTAGGTCATAAGTCTTCTCTTTTTTTCTGTGCCATGTGACTTTGATTTTAACTAGCATCATTGTACTGCTGAAAGATCCAGGACCACACAAACAGAGAAAATGGCTCCTTATTTGTCTGAAAGAAGGAAAACAATTTGACAGTTTTCCTTAATATACATACAGTTCTAATGACCATTTAGTGTTTCCTAACTGAGGTTTTGATGACGGATTTCTCTGTTTACCATTCTCAAAATACAGGTGTAGCATCTTAAGAGTCTTTGTAGTGTTAATGATACACTCTCTTTTATAATTAGTTTGTACAAAGAAAAATTACTGAAATACATTCACACCCACCTCTACATGAAGGTTGCTTTTGCTTTGTGATTTTTTTATTTTTTTTTCCCCCCTAAGTTTCTTTGCTTTCACCAGGTGCAAAAGCTTTAAATGTCAAACTGAGCTGAAGTTGTTGGAGAAAAAGTATCTCAGGAGGTTTTTGCAGTACTTTTTCTAAATGAGAGTCAGCGTTGTCACACCACTTCTAAAACAGAGGAAACTGGCCCATCAGAAACTAAGAAGGCTTAGACAAGACTCCTAAATTGATAGCTGAGACAGGAATAGATATCCAGATCCTTGAGACCTAATCCCATGTTGAGAGGGCTGGAAATGCTTTCCTTCCGTTGGACAGTTGTAATTTTGGAGCTGGAATTAGGAAACTGTGAATACAGTTTCTAAACTTAAAAATCATACTTTGTAAATAAGTTGCTCCCAATACTGCATTGAGACAATGGCAGGGTTTTTTGTTCTTGTAATGAAATAATCTTGTGTAATTTCAGGGTGGCATAGTGGATCCAGTTGACAGCACTTTGAGAGATTTCTGTGGTCAGTGCGTACGAGAATTTTTGAAATGGTCCATTAAGCAGACGACACCAAGGCAGCAGGAGGAAAGCCCAGCAAACACCAAGTCTCTTTTTAAACGCTTATACAGTCTTGCTCTTCATCCTAGTGCTTTCAAGAGGCTGGGTGCAGCACTTGCTTTTAACAGCATCTACAGAGAATTCAGGTGAGCAGACAGAGCTCCAAACAGTAACTACCTTACTTGGCTAAAGGGCCAAGGAGATAAAAAGAATTAAGTGTACAATTTAGTCATCCACTGATGCTCATGCTATTAATTATGCATATAACAATTAAATATGTCTTTTAATAATATTATTAAAAAATTTAATTTATATTGATATATTAATTTATATGATAACCTTAAAACTGAGTAACTCAACTTGCTCAATTGTAGGTAAACTTTGTAATTTAGGCTTTCTGCAAGTGGAGAGCATATACATTTAATTTTCTATCCCAAGTTTCTGGGAATTTATTTGTGCCCTTTAATGGTGGTCAGCAGATTTCATCACTGTGTTTTAGAATGGTTTAAATGTATTTGTGCAAACACCTTATGTATTCTATCTCTACAGTATTTTAATTTGTTGGGGTTCGGTTTTTTTTATAGAAGTTTATACTTAGTCCTTCCTCTACTCATGTTTCTCATCAAATTTGTACCTCATTTTTAAAGGGAAGAAAATTCTTTGGTGGAGCAGTTTGTATTTGAAGCATTGGTTGTATTTCTGGAAAGTCTGGCTTTAGCCCATACAGATGAGAAATCATTAGGTGAGCTATAATTAATTAATTATGTAATGAAGAAAAAAGCCTTCCTGTTGAATCTTGGATTTAAAAAAACCCCTGCGGTTACTGTGTTTACTTTTACTTTATTTTACTTTGTAAAATAAATGTGTTTACTTTTGCAAAAAAGGGAGGTTTCTTTTTCATTACTGCTAGAGAGGTAATTTGTTATCCAGTTAGAAACACATTGAATCAATTCCTTGCAGTTCATAAAGGAAGATTTTGAGCCTCGGAGAAGGAACTTTTTTTGCATTTGTGATGATTTGCAGTTTGTTAGTAACCTAAAAGTGCCAGTGGTGCTTCCAATTTGAATAAGCTTGATGAAAATCTTGATCTCCACTTTTATAACAAACATTGCTCCTTTCTGTATATTTCTGGGGAAGATTTCCGCCATTTTTTAATACCATTTCCTGGTTACCTTGTTATTTTTCTTTACAACAGTATGTAACTATGTGAAGAATCTGTGACCTCTTCCACAATACTAATGATTCTTCAGTACTACTAGTTTGGGGGTTTTTTTCCTTGTTTTTAAAGGTTTGACTTCTACCAGTTAGTAGTAATTAGAATGTAAACCCAAAAGCTGATATTACACAGATTTATGTCTTTCAGAGAAACAGTTCAGGATTTGATAGAGATGGTCCCGGAAGAAATATTTGTATGGGAAGATTTTACAGTTTCTGTAAGCATGAACATGGAAAATTAGAACAGGGATTTTTATAGCAGAGGCCTCATGTTTGGCGCAGGCCATGTTGACATGTCTGCTCTTTCATTATTTCTTTCTGTGATCTTGAAAAATTTACTATAGAAGCACAGTAGTGGAGGTGATAGACATCATCCTCTGCGTAAGTCTCTTGCACTGTTTCGATAGTGATAATGCCTTGATCTATTTAACCAAGTTACTCACATTTATTTGTACATGCCAATTCTCTCTTTCTAACAGGTACAACTCAACAATGTTGTGACACCATTAACCACCTGAAACGCATAATCAAACATAAAGCACATTCTTTGAACAAGGAAGGAAAACGGCGAGTACCACGGTCAGCTATTTGCCATTCTTTTCTTTTAAAGGTTATGTTTTGGTTAACAATGTCTGTAGTTCCATTGACACTTAAAGTGGATGGGGAATTCATCCTGTGACTGTTGCTGAGAGAGATCTCCTGATATGTATATAGAACAACTGATGGGAAATGATGGACATGATAAAAAAGGATCATGGTGGTCATTCTTCATTCCAGTGTGGTAAACTCAGAACAGAGAGCTGGCTTTAGTTTAACAATGACAGAAAGGAAAGAAAAGTGTGTTTCCTCCACAGCAGTGTTTATCATGTTAGCACTAGTGTTACGAAGCATCTGGGGAAAACTCCTCCCTCCCATTCCTTTTCTTTAAAAAAAATCTGTACCTGTTAGCAGAAATAGGACAAGCAGCAGTAGGATGATCAGTTGTTAAAGAGGGGTGGTGAAAAAGGTGGAAGGAGTAATAATGGTTTCAGTATCAGGCTAGATGAAGCCCTGAGTCAGCTGGTCTGATCGCAGAGCTGACCCTGCTTTGAAGCAGGAGGTTGCACAAAAATGTCCTGATGTCCCTTTTTGAACTGAATTATCCTATGATCCTAAAAAAACAGGCAAGTGGAGCCTGGGAGTTAGCTCACTGCTGTGGCATGTGGTAAGTTAGGAGACTGGGTAATTAGGGACAGGATAAAACTGGAGAGCTGTATTTAAGCTTTAATCTCCATTTTTGTCACTTTGAGTGTTACAAAGAGAAGGAAAGAGACCTGATTGTGCTTTTCAGGATTTTGCCAAAGACTTTGCCCTGGGGATCCAAACCAGAATGAGGAGAAAGGAAAACAGTGCAGGAAGTGCTTGTAGAAGAGCTATTCAATGTAATGTAGTTGGGCTTCCATCAGCTAGCTAAAAGGACATTCATAATGCTCATGGAACATTTTGATTTTATTTTTTTTTTCAACTGCAAGACTTTGGTTTCCTAGCAGATGTCTTGAGGACTGTTAACCCCTATTATTTTTGTGCAGAGGATTTCCAACTACTAAGTCAGTGTGTCTTGGGGACATTGTCATGTGGCTCTTGGTGCAGTGTGGACGACCTCAAACTGAGTGCCGACATAAAGCCATGGAGCTCTTCTATGAATTTGTTCCTTTATTACCAGGTATTGTAATTCACAGTGTATTATTGCCTTTACTTTCTAAACATTGTGCATGCCTTGCCTCTACATTTTCTGTGCCATGTATTAATTACAAGAAAAATTATTTTTAAGTAAATGTCTCTCGCTCACCGCTGCTAAATAAAAAACAAGTAGTTGCTCATATTGGAAATCAAATATTGTGAGAACTTCAGGGTTTGTGGGCATAAGAGAGGGTTTCATTTCAAATTTCCTTCCAGTCAGAAAGGAGAATTTATAGGCCCAGAACTGTTGTTGCATCCAGCTACCAAGGCAGCATTTGCTGATTGTTGCCAGTGTCTCAGAAATTGACATCCTCCTTGTGGGTAATTTAAGTAGTATGACCAAGGCTAGATCAGAACCTGTGCCTTGTCTGCAAGAAGGTCCTGTTTAATATAAAATATAAAGCTTGGACATGCAGTCCATTTGCTTTTAATTTCTTACTAGCTTGAAAGGTTGTTTTCCTAAGTAAGTTATTTTTGAATTTTTATTTCTATCAGGACACAAGTCTCCATCTTCTTGGCTGGATAATGTTCTAAAAGCACAAGATATTTCTTTCCTCATTAACAAATTTGAAGGAGGTGGCAGTGATGCCAGAAATCCATCTGGGATCCTTTCTCAGCCAACTCTCCGTGGTATGCAGGAGCCCTTCAGCTTACAGACTGTCATGCGGTGGATGGATATGTTCCTAGCAGCACTGGACTGCTACAATACATTCTTTGAGCTGCAAATGGTCAAACCTCATGAAATACTGGGTGAGCCATTGACTGTTGCATTAGGTTCATTCATGTCTGTTACAGAAAGCCCATCCAAGATGAGTTTCTAATTTTCACTTGAAGCTATTTTCTTGAATGTAGAGTTGATAGATTTTACAAATTCTCCCAAAATCTTCAATGACAGTTCTACTGGCTTTTTTTTTTTTTAATTAAGTAGTACTTTATTAATAGTATATTTTTAAATGTTTCCTTTTAGTCCTAGAAATATGCTGTACAGAAACACAATTTGTCTCTCAAGTCTTCCACTCACCAGCAACTTCTTTTACTCTGTCTCAAAAAAAAAAACCCCACAATTTATTTCCCTCTGCTGCTGAGACTGATAGATGTATTTTTTTAAAATCCTTCCAAAGCTGTTAATCTGCTTTGTGTTAAAGTCTGAAGGGAGATAGCAGAAGGCAACAAATGAGGTCCCCTTCTCACTTCAAGCTCAGTATGCGTTGCCTTTCTCCAGTTCCTAATGCTTCTATACCAGGTCCTGAAGGCTTGTATTTGAATTTTGATCATGTGCATAGTAAAGCCTTCTGTAGCCATTGTGTCTCAATCAAAAAGTTTCTCTTTTTTTATTATTCATGCAGGTCTCAACAAAATGCTATTTGTCACTGACAGTACAGTTACATAGCTACATGAAGTCTTATACAAGTCTGAGGTAGTTTGTCAATGTCCTCTCTGTCTTAGTTTAAAAGAATACTGTAAGATCATTGCTGGATGCAGTTAGCATCAGGCCAAATGATTCAAAACCAGGGATTTAAATTTTTATTACACGTGCTTAAATCAGTATCATAATAAGGGCTTATAATAATGATAAGTAGACAGCTACCATTCACTGCCCAGAATCTTAATATGTGGAACTGGCTTATGGTCTTTGAAAATACTGGTGTGGCACGTAGTGGTTTTGCAATTATCATCTCAGCCCAACTGTTTCCTTCACAACAGAAAATAATATTTTTAAAGGTTGAAAGCTCCTGTATCAACTTCAACAATGTTTCTTCTTAGGTATAAATGAAAGTTCCTCATTTTTGGAGGCTGTGCAGTTCTTCCTTGAAACTATTGCTTTGCATGATATCCACGCAGCAGAGCAGTGCTTTGATTGCAATTCAAGAGGCAGTGTGTTCAGCCCACAAGAGAGAGATGTGTATAACTACAGCAAGTGTACCATTATAGTGCGTATCATGGAGTTTGTCACCATGATCCTGGAAACATGCCAGCAGGATTTCTGGAAGGTAGGCACTGAAGTCTGTCATGGATAAAAGATACAAAATTTATGCATAGTTAAAGATTTGTGTTTTAATTGTGATGAGATGTCATTTGCTTGACAATACCAGCTTCAAAGGTGCTTTAATTGGAATTGGTGACTAAGCATCTCAAACTCTTACCATCTTTGCCTGTAAGTGAACAGAATTATCTTGCACTTTTAGTGGTTGATGTAGTTTTGATGAGAGGAATTAGTGTTTCCTATGGCTTTCAGTTGTGTGCTGACTATGAGATCATGTTTATTGATTGTGTGGCTATCATTCTCTATGGAGTACTTGCAGTGAGTATTTCATGCATGACTCCTGATGGCCTTCAGTCACAGAATCATGGAATGTCAGGGGTTAGAAGGGACCTCTGAAGATCATTGAGTCCAGTCCCTTTGCCAGAGCAGGACCAGAACTAGGGCATCCTCACTCAGAAATGCATCCAGATGGGTCTTGAAAGTCTCCAGAGGAGGAGATTCCACAACCTCTCTGGGCAGCGTGCTCCAGGGCTCTGTAACCCTTACAATAAAGGAATTCCTCCTCATGTTGAGGAGGTGGAACTTCTTTTGTGGAACTTAATGTGTGGAGGTGATAGCTGCTTAAAAAGCAGAAAGGAAGACTGTCAATTCTTCCTTGAATTCATTATAAATAGTTGGGTTTCTCATTTGCCTGGCTTTGTTGCAATATAAACTGTATTTAACTCTATAAGTATTGTACATATTAGTCTCTTAGGAAATTTAAACCACCAGGTTTAGTTCTGAGACTGACTGCCTCCTGCTTCTGTTAAATCTATAATAACGTTCACAGAGATGTGCATCTGGATTACAGGTGTATAACCAAGACTGAAATAGGCCTATGCAAACATAAAGGATCTTATGAGAAGCTTGATGAGGTCTTGTATCCTGTGTAAATTTGTGTAGATACTTCATTTCTCTACAGTTGATCAAAAGTCACACATTTCGTAGAGAATGTCACTTAGAGAGAATAGTTACTCTTCCATTAATAGTAAGTTACAAAAAAGAATAAAATAGGGAAATATAAATGGATTTAAATACATCTTTTATTTATTTTTCTTCTAGCTACTGGAGAAAGAATTGCTTAATGCAAGCCTGATAGAGCTTCTGGTGATGACAGTGTGTGATCCATCAAACATAGGCTTTAACATTGCTGATTTGCAAGTCATGAAAAAGCTCCCAGATATCTCAGTAAGACTTATGAAAGCTTTGATGAAATCTCCCTATCAGGAATCTTTGAAACTGTGCCTAAAAAAAAGAATCACACCACAGAGGTAAGTGGGGGCTTTCTGGTAAGCATGAGTTCATAACAAAGGCCATTCACCATGAGAAACTGAAAATAAATACTGTTGTGTATGGAGCTGCCCACCAATGTATTGTTACTCTTCTCTTTTCTCATTAGCCTCGAGGACCTTTGTTCTGTGGATCTATTTAATCCAGATGCACGTTTTGATCAAGTTAGGTTGAGTGCTGTCCTTTCTGCCTGCAAGCAACTCCAGAAATCTGGTCTGCTGCATTCTGTACTTCAGGTAACTTTAACTGGAAAATAATAGTGATTTTATTATACAGGGAAGAGCTTTTATTGTGTAAAAGGTCATCATGAAAACAGAGAACAGATCAGATGAAGTTTTGCAAAATGAGATCAATAGTGAAGACCTGATGTTGAATAGGATCAGAAATAAATATTTTATGCATATTCTACAAATCTGAGAAGCACAATACTGTGATTTGAACAATCTTCATAATAATGTCTGTCTTTCTCCAGTTTCCAGGGCCTGGAGGCAATCAGAATCTACCTGAAAGTTCCTTTTAGTGAGATTCACGAGACTGAAAGCTCAAAAAGTCAGGATTTATTATGCTATAAAGGAAGCATTTTTCAACAGTTTTTAAAGAGAGAACATTCAAAGTTAGAAAAGTACCTTCTGACTGATCAGAATATTGTGGGTTAGAGTTGCAGGAAAACAAGGTGGAGAACAGTTGGGGGGTGGGGATCTGGGCTATAGTACACAAAAGAATTCTTTCTACCAAGTTTCTCATTGTAGTCCATCTGTTTTCCTTTGGGTACTTGAAGGAAAACTGGCTGTGGGACAGCCATAGGACTGAGAGAATTTGTTTACTGATAAGCAAGGTTATATTTAGCTAGTAACAAAGTATTTTATTTTTGTGGGGTATTTGCCAGGTATCCTCTATCTGTAAACAAAAGGTAGAGCTGTGATTGTAGTATGGTGATATTCAAGCATCTGTGTGGTTTAACTTTTGTGGCCCGCCCCTTCTGACTGAGCTGTTAATTTTATTTCTGTAGCTGTGTTGTTATCTGAAAAAAAATCTGGAGGAACCAGATTTCCAAATAACTATTGTTTTCTGAACTTTGTAGACAATAGGTTGTCTGGTTAAAATAAAAATCTTGTTCCTCAGTTAGGAAGGTATCTTTGCATGCTGTATTTTTGTCACTTTGTAAGAAAATCACCTGGAGTTCAGGTGTTTTGAAAGGTGTAGAGTTTGATTGGCCTTTTGTATTCTTTTTTTTCAGCTTGTATTAGTTGTCACTTGTTTCATTATTTCCACAGGATAAGCCTCATTGCTCAGTTGCCTCTAAGCTTCTTTCAGTTGTTTATAAAGGTATTGCACCTGGGGGTGAAAGGATATCTCTTCCATCTTTAGACATCAGCAATAAGCGATTAGCTGACCAACTCCTGCAGCTGGCCTTTGCTATTGATAACCAGGTAGGATGCCATTCTCCAGTTTTAAGACTGAATCATTATTCTTAATACTCATCATGAGTAGTCTACCTATATTTTGTGTAGATGAGACTGATATCAGTTTCATTCCTACTCCTATCAAGGATCTGTAAGCACTCTTTGGTTTAACTGAGTGACAATTGTAGAGAACAAGCATTTCAGTATTTTGTGCTTTACTTTTGTGCTTTCTGATAACAAAAGAGCTTGGGATGTTTAAAAACCTCATGCACTTTTGTAAGGAATGAGTGGAACTTAATGGGCTTGAGATAACTATTTCCTTATCTTAATTTTCACAGTGTGAGGAGCTAGTAAGTCTGCTGTTGAACACAGTGGTGTTATCTGTGCCATTATCAGGAGCATCCCAAGGGAACCTGATCAGTTTCTCTCATGGGCAATATTTCTACAGCCTGTTCACAGAAACCATCAATCAACAGCTGCTGAGAAACCTGGATGTGATCCTAGTCCAGCTTATGGAATCATCTGTCAGCAATCCCCGAATGGTATTAGACTACTTTAAAAGGACAAAATCAGATGAAAATCTTAGAAATAATACTTGTTGTTATAGGTAGATGTAACTGAGGGTGTTGTGAGAAAGTGCATTAGGTTGCATGTAGAACGACATTGTATTATTTAGGGTTTTTTGGGTTTTTTGTCATAACCTGACAACCTGACATGACATAGGCCGTCTGTCATCTTGCATAAAACTGAATGGAAAGTGTTTGCCTATTACCTATCTTGAAATCTATAAATTTCAAGATTTTTTTGCATAGTACTTCAGATCAAGAATATTCTTTCAAAGCAAATCTGCTTGTTTCCCAATTATTGTGCTTTAATTTTAATTGTAGAGTTTATCCCAGAGCATGCTGGGATTTGTTTTGGATAAAACTCAATTGGAAAATCAGCTCCAACCACTAGTGGACATTTAGTCTACAGGACTAAAGTAGAGCTAGATCAAAATATTAGAAAGAGAGAAAAACACATACGCAACCCCTGTGACCTGAAATAAATATAGGGTATACATCATGTACTCAGTCTCAGCAGCATTTATTTTGCTCAATGAATTTTCTTCTGTTGGTCCACACTACTTACTAAAAGAAGTGTCTTCTGAAAAGCAGAAGGGTCAGAAAGAAATGTGAAAACTCCACTTTCCCTTTTGTGTAAAAGATGATCAGGAGAGTCAATCCTCCATTTTAAAATAGTGGGATTTTTTTTTATCCAGGATGTTAGGCTTAAAGATGTTGCTTCCAAGTAACATTTTAAAACACTGGGACCATAATTTTTTTATTATATCATAAATTATTTAATTTGAGTGTAGATATATATATGTGTGTGTGTGTGTGTGTGTGTGTGTGTGTGTGTATGTGTATGTGTTTTAAAAGGCTGGTTCTTGTCATGACTTTGTAGTGTTTCCTGCATGCTACAATAGATTTACTTTTAAAAGTGTCTTTTATAAATGATAAGCCCCTAATTTAAACTGGCTGCATGTGGCAATAGTATTAAAAGTCTTCATTAATTTAATTAAGGTAAATAGCCTAGCTGGATCAAACAAACACTTTACTGTTGTCTGCTATCTGTTCTTCTTTCCCTGACTTTAAAAATATGTATTATGGATGACATTTGATAAGATATGACTTCTTTATTTTTCTGCTTTCTTACTGGAAGAAAAAAATAAGGTTTATTTTACTGTATCCATCCAAATTTGATGAAATGAGAAGGTTGATAATATTAATCCAGTTTATTAGGTGGTTACCAGCTATTCAAGAGGAGGATGCAGAATTCAGGTTTGGAAGTCAGCAGCCATTAGTTTTAGACAGGTCTTTCTTAGACTGTGAAGAAAAGAGATTGAAGCATCCTTAGTTCATATCTGGTATGCCATGGTTTGTTTCTTTTCAAAATGTATGCAAAAAAGTTGCATGTGCTCTTTCTCCTATTTCTCTGAGTCACTAATTAAAACTGTCAGGTATTCATCTTCCAAGTGGCTTTGGATTATCATTTATTTCTCCATATTTACATAAAAGGCGTGGAAGGAATTTCTGCATTGTACTCTAAATGAAACTGGAGCCCATTGGATAGAAGTCTCTTTTTTTGAAAAGTATGTGGTTTTAATTTCCAGCAGAGAGACTTCTCCTGTATGCTTTTGAGATTTAGATCTAGCATTGCTATATGATGCAATAAATGAAGATTAAGTTTGCTGATATGTCAGGATAGAATTTTCAAATGTCCTTAGGCATTTGCTTTCCATTAAATGCAGTTATATTTTAAGGATGTGGGATAGAATTAAGATCTTCTAATTTTGGATACTGATCTTAGCATTCCAACAGAGTCTAAGAAGAAAAAGATGCTTCTAATTTAGGTTTTAGAACAGATAGCAAGTCAGACAGAGAGAGGTTTTATTTTGAAGGGGTTTTATTTTTCTTTTAGTAATAAAGGTTTTTAATTGGTCGGGTGTCCTGTTCTCCTTTATCTATGATGCTGTTTTATTCTTGCCCATATGAATTAAGAGATACTATCATCCTTTCATTTGGGATTAAGAAATCTTTCTGTTGCTTCTCCTTCCAGGTTGGCAGCATTTTGAATGGCATGTTAGATCAGAGTTTTAGGGAGCGTACCATACGCAAGCAGCAAGGAGTGAAACTGGTCACAGCTGTACTAAGAAACTGGAGGAAACTTGACAGCTGGTGGGCCAAAGGTTCACCTCCTGAGAGCAAAATGTCAGTCTTGACACTGCTGGCAAAAGTTCTGCAGGTATGTGTTGTTTTATAAAATCCAGGTAACTTTTCTAATTCTGTGGGAAGTGAATTTTTTTAATTTGAGAAGTACCAAAAAAACCCGCCAATTTTGACAGGGACTAGATTTTGCTTCTCTCACCCTCTATGCCTCCTCTTTTAAAACTGCTCCCATGTCCATGTTTTAGCTACCTCTTTTTTACTTCTGGGGAATTGGTACAAATGCAAAGAGTAAACTTTGAAAGTGAATAGCCTCTCATAGCATTCTTTGGCATGTTGGCATCCAGAAAGTCACACTGGGAGGAGTTCTACCCATATCAACAGACTTCTGACAAATGTTTATTTCAAAGACTTTTTGTTACACTCAGAGTTAGGTGTGGTTTTTTCCATCTTGCTCTTTTGAAAACATAATTTATATACTTATCTCATTGGAGTATTTTAGGAACTTGTAACTGTATGCAAATACACACAAGTATCATGTATTGAATTTTTTTTCCCTTTTTTATTATTATTTATTTTAAACTCAATTGTTTTGAAGGTATGTTTTAGGACATCAGAATGTGAGCTGTACTACTGCAGTAGCTGTCAGTAGAGCTGTCTGTATGAAGTCTGGCTTTGAGAGGGACCTTAATATTTTTTGAGCCGGCAAATATCCAATATTATGATTTTGTTTGTGTTGTGTAGGAGCTTTTAGAATTCTTTTTGATAGTCTTTTTAAAAACAAAATCATGCTGTAATTGCTTTGTATTAATTCAATGTATTTTTGGATGGGTGGGTTATTGTTCAATTAATACAATGATCTCTTTGCCTAAAACCAAAGTTTGTTTTGTTTTGTTTTTTGTTTCTTCTGTCATTCCAGATAGACTCTTCAGTCTCTTTCAATACCAATCATGAAGCATTTGCAGCTGTTTTTAATACCTATACCAGTCTTCTTACTGATCAGACTTTAGGCTTAAATCTTAAGGTAAATTGCTCACCTCAGTGGCTTTGCTAGCCTCCCCAGATTAGAATGTTAGTCATGCATGAAATTCCTTGTTATTTGACTTAAATTTTACCTGGGCATGGGCATCGCTTCCATTTTTTATTCTCCTGTTTAACATCCCAAAAATTGTAAATCATCGTTTTTGTTCTTCAGACAGAAGGCAGTGTCACAGATGTTGTGTTTTGGTTTTAGGTGCATCTTCTGTTCTTGCCCTACTGACAGATGTGCAGTTTTTAGGAAAACACTGTCAGTTGCAAATAGTTTCGAGCTCTAAAGTGTTTTCTTAAGAAGTGACAGCTATTCATGCTTTTAGCAAGAGCTGGCATTTCCTACAAGTCAAATTACAAGGGTCTGCCATAATTTTAATGTCCATGTCTGCAAGTGTGAAACCAGTAGTAATAGAATAGCTGCTGTATATTGTTTGGTCAGGAGAGGGAGATAAAGTACTGTGTACTGGAAGTGGAAATTACAAAAGATGCTGAAGCATAATATTTGGTCTAGAAGATGAAATAATTTCTGCTTAGGAAACAGCTTTTGCTAGTTGCTGTTCTGTCAGTCTCTCTTCAGCTAGAGAGGGTATTGTACTTTCCTTTGCATTCAAAACAGTCTGGGATCTTGCATTAGCTGCCAGATGGTGCATTAAATCAGTTTCTTCTAACCCCCTCAGCAGTGACCAAAGCTGTTTCCTTAATTAGCACCTGAAAGATGAGCAGCTAGATAATGTATCATTATCACTGCACTTGAGCTATTGAATTCATAAGCATAGCCACTGCTGATTATTTTGTGGTCCTGTTCAGCTTGCTTCATAGTTAGAGAACAGTATTTTTAGTGTGAAACTACATTTCTTTCCTTCAGGGGCAAGCTGTGATAATTCTCCCGTTCTTCACTAATTTGACTGGAGATAAACTTTATGAACTCAAGAATGCTCTTGATCAACTTGTAGCTTTCAATTTTCCCATGAGTTCAGATGAGTTTCCCAATGGAACCTTGAAATTCAATAACTATGTAGACTGCACTAAAAAGGTCAGTAATTTTAATGAATGTGTGATGAGAAGCCTAAGGAAACTATGTCTAGAAATGTTTCACAGGATGTTGTCTGGAATTAGAGATGCCTTCCCTTCATATAAGGAAATTAGCTCTTCTATTTATGTCTTGTGTCTCTATCTAGAAGCTTAACTTACAGATGCACATTAAATTAATGTATTAAATACACATATCCTTCTGAACATCAGCTTCTAATCAGTATTGAAAACTAATTACACAACTAAATGGAACTGATTTAATCCAGTGTAGGTCCTGATTTTATGCGTTATTTCTTTTTTCAGTTTTTAGATGCGTTAGAATTGTCTCAGAGTCCAGTGTTGTTGCAGTTGATGACAGAAGTCCTCTGTAGGGACCAGAGACATTTCATGGAAGACTTATTTCAAGCCAGCTTCAAAAGAATTTCCAGAAGGTGAGTTTGGTCTATTGGAATTTTGCTGAAGCAACTGCACTTCCCCTATTATGTTCTTGTCATAGTAATGATTTACACAATAGAGTCTTAGATAATAGATTTAATTCAGATTTTGCTTTTCTTCACATTTCAAAAATGTTTCTGAAGCTTGAAAATGTGATGCCAACTTCCAGATAACACTTCCAATGCCTGGCCAAATTTTGTGAAACCTTCTTATGTTAGCATGTCCTGTCAGAATTCAGTTAAAGGTAGTAATTGTGTGTGATCCCAATATCCTATATTTGCTGTCCCGGTATAACCACATGATCACTTAAGTTGATAGCACTTAAACTCACAGTGAGTTACTTTGCTCAACCCCTTTCAAAACACAACAGCACATTTAGTTAATTGAGTGCTTCCAGAGTGGTAAATTGTAGACACAAATGTGCTCTGTCCACAGAAAAGTTCTTCAGTCTCTTCCAAACCAAACATTCCAGTTCATGATGGGCTATTGAGTAGTCATGATTTTGGAGCATGTAGTTTCCTGGACAAAGTAATTTATCTTATACTCAAATCCCATTCTAATCTTTAGCTTTTATAAAATAATTCAGAACAACTGTTCATCTGATAGTGGAATACTTGATAGGCCACAGAAGGGCATAGCAATGAAGTCTTCTCCTTTTTTTTTTTTTTTTTTCCCCCTTGTTTGTGTTCATTCTTCACATATACCAGATAAATTATTTTTCTTAGGTTGTTCAGTAAATAGGGAATGAGAATGATTGCTTTTGGATTAAACTAATAAAAATACACAAACAAGTTTACCAATCATCTGTTGCCAAGTAACAAGCTGAGATTTTCTTCTGAGAGCTCCACAATAAGTGGCAATTCAATATGATCTTGCGTGTCTCATAGGATGATAGTCCAAGACAGTATGAATGTAGAATAATAAAAGTTTTAAATGTCAGTGGGATTTGAAACATAAATGGGAGTCTGGTAAAAGAATTTTCATTGTGAAATTTCTATCTTGATTAGGAGCACTACTGACAAACAAGTGATGCTGTTGGACACGGTTCACAAAATGTTCCAGAGTGAAGACCTTCTCTCTAATGCCACCCGTCAAGCATTTATGGATCGCTCCCTCCTCACTCTCTTGTGGCACTGCAACTTGGATGCACTGAGAGAATTCTTTGTCAGGATTATAGTACAGGCTACGGATACACTAAATTCCAGGTTTATAAAGGTATGAATTGTTTTTTGGGGGATTGGGGAAAGTCTAATAAAATGCTGTTGTTCGTTTGTACATTTTGCTTAACTTCGAGTGAGACACAGTTGAAACCATTTGCTTTCCAGTTTTCTGTATCTTGAAGCAGAAGTTTGTGCCAATTAGATTGTTTGGTTATTACTGAGAAACTTTGCTTTATTCCTCAACACACTTGCTTAGAAGTTAGTGTGTATTTGCATATCTACTGTGTAGAAAAATTGAAGTTGGAATGTTACATATACATATACATACCTACTATATATGTGTATATACATATATATATATATATATAAATACCTACTATACACGCCTACTATATAAATATCTACTGGAGTCTGAAGTTCTGTCAAAAGCCAAAACTTATTTTAATTTTGGAATATAAAGACTGTACTAAACTGTAGCCTGTTACTACGTTGTAAGAGAGAGGTATTCATCCTCCATAATGAAAGCTTTTAAATTAGCTGCTTTCTATAGAAAGGAACACATCTAATCATTGCAGAGATCCTTCAGGAAGGGTTTAGGAGTATGGATCTTCCATTATTTACAGCCTGTCCTCCAGTTTAGCCTGTAGTTACATACAATAATTTTGTTGTCAGTGGAGGTCTCTGCTCTCACCGTAGCTCTTCACTCTGTTGGTTTTCCTGATGCAGCTATTTAAAGGCAGCAAACAAACAAGATACTGAAACTGTTCTAATTTAGTAGTAATTATTAAAAACAAAATTCTAAACTCAAGACTTTTGTAAAGTCACTGCCAACCTGGTGCTGTAAATATTGGCATCAAAGTGAGATGCATAAAGAAACCCATGAATAATACCCAGCATGGTGCCAGGTCTGTATGTTTTGCTTACAGATGTCATGAGTCTGAGCAGTTTCTTGGTGTTATGCTCATTTTACTCCAGTATCACTATAATGATTTGGGCCAATTAGAGTTAAGACAGCTTATCTGATAGAGAGCAGGTCAACATAGTTTTGATGTCTGTATTACTCAGGAACTCTGAATCTGTCAGTCTTCTATTATCAACAGCTCTTTTTTCTGTTTTAGAAGGTAAAAGTAAGCTGAAGGTTATTTAGTAGAAACTAGAATAACTGTAGACCTACTTCAGAAGGGCAGGATCCAGGAAATCTCTGAGGTTTTGCTTATTTGTTTCCAGTCCAATGAATATACTTTTGATACACAACTCACCAAGAAAATGGGTTATTACAAGCTTCTAGAAGTGATGTATGTGCGTCTTTCAAAAGAGGATGTTTACTCCAAGGACTCCAGAATTAATCAGGCTTACCGTGGCTCCATGAGTGTAGAAGGAAATGAACTTACCAAGACACTAATAAAGTAAGACTGTTATTTCTTTTATTTGCTTTTAATTTCTACTTAGGTTTTGGAAACTTTTAATTATGCCATATAAAGCAGCTAGTTGATTTGTTCAAGAGTAAATGTAATCTTGTGAGGTACCTTTTGATTTTAAATGGAATACACAATCTGGCATTTGCATTGATAGAATGATCTCTAGCATAGACTACAGTCCTGTATCAGGATAAACTTTGCCTCCTATTTTTGCCATTATTTTTCAATTTGTTAACCTTGTGCTTTTGTGTTTGCTTTTTCAGCGTGATTCTTCACCTTTAGCTTGTGTTTTCACAATTTCAGTTTCACTTTGATGTAGAGTATCATTCTGTGTTGCAAGACAGATATTTGTATGATAAGATGGGTTTTCATTTACATTTCATAATGTAACAGCATATGCAGTAGGTGTAATTTAGCTTCATCAGCACTACAGAGTGGGACAAAAGATTAATATTGAATATATATGCTGAATTAGTTTGTTTAGTAATCTGAAAAAAAAAAAATACAGAGTTGCTGTTAGGGTTTTGGGGTTTTTGGAGTTTTTTTGTTTGATTGTTTGAATTTTATTTTACAATACTATGTCCTGTGAGGAATTCAAAGAATTTATTGCCGATGGTTTCCAGATCTCTTAATGACTATGGGCAAAAGTCTATAAAAAAGACTATAAAATTTGCATCTAAATGATTTTCTTCAGCTAGTTGATAGCATAGCTTAGCACGTTCATTCACTCATAATTTCTTGGGAAAGGACCCTAGGAGAGAATTATGTATGAATTAGAACATATTTCCAAATGGCTTGTTATTGTATTCCTGATATGAAGGACCAATGTGGAGGCATTGTCATTGCTGAATAGCTCCATTTGAATACAACATACAGAGAACTTGAACAAGTCTGAGTTGGTTTCATGTTGCTACTGCTATAATTATAAATATCTCTTGAAATTCTGTTGATTCATCGGTCTCTGATTGAGGCCTTCCTCTGCTTCTTATTAAAAAACCACAACAACTTATGACGGTGGTTTTTTGCCTTTTTGTATTTTAAGGTCATGCTATGATGCGTTTACAGAAAACATGGCAGGAGAGAGTCAGCTGTTGGAGAAGAGGAGGCAATATCACTGTGCAGCCTATAATTGTGCTATTGCAGTTGTCAGTTGTGTCTTCACTGAAATTAAATTTTATCAAGGCTTTCTTTTTGCAGAAAAATCAGAAAAGGTGAGAACCTGTTGTTGCCATTAGAAAGCTTCCAGAGCATGAGACACAAAATTATTTTGGCTGATTGTAATAAATTAAACCTGAATGACATGCAATTACATTAACAAACTGCCCAGTGAGGCAGTAGGAGTTGTAGCTGACTGTCTTGCATCCTTCATGCAATTTGAATTCCAGTGAAGTTTTTACCATGTCTTTGGGAAAGAGTAAAGTAATGATCTATTTACCCTATTTTCCCTCAACTCCCAGTTAATTTTCTAACATACGAGAAAAAAAATCCTGTTTAAGTTCTCTAGAGCTTGGAGTATACTTTAGTAAAGGATACCATCTTTACAGAGCACCTTGTCTGTGGCGTGAATTCTTGAGCTGCAGATAGCAAAATTTTCTTATAAAGTATTGATCTAGAAGAGAAAACCTATTTTCTATATCGTATGTTCATCTGTTGGTTTTAAGAAGAAATAAAACATCTTCAGAACAATTGTTATGGTGTGCAGCATTAATTTGATATTTCTAAACGTGCTTTGGTTCGCAGAACTTGCTGATCTTTGAAAATTTGATAGACCTGAAGCGTCAGTATACATTTCCTATAGAAATTGAGGTGAGTGGAACTTCTGGGCTGTTGTGTTCTGAAGTGAATAACAAGTATGGCTTTAACAGTGTAAACTGTAGACATTGCCAGTTCTCACATACAGAGAAAGTAGATGCTCTAGTGAATAAAAACTGGAGCACTCCTTTAATTTTTTAAAATACATTTTTCTGATAGAAATCCAAATTTGAAATTTAGACCACACCTGCAGTGCACATAACTTTAATGTACTTTTTAGCACGCTTACTCTGGTAATGAACAGCTGTAGGAATAACTTAGCTGTTGTTCTGTAGCACTAATTACAGCATGGGATTTCCATTCATGTTAAGTGATTCTGATAATTTTTTTGGCAGTTCTGTCAATAAATAACTATAAATAAACTGTAAATAAACAGAAATGTAATAAACTGTCAAACTTTTTTTTTTACTGTTTAGGTGCCTCTGGAAAGGAAGAAGCGCTTCATTGCTATTAGAAAGGAGGCCAGGGATTCGGGGAATAGTGATCAGGGTAAGGAAGTCATGAAAAAAAATTTTTCTTACCTTTAATGTAGTTTTCATTGATGTGTTGCTAATTGGTTTCTACAGAAGCAAGAACAAATGAAAGCATTCAGTGTACTTCAGATAACAACCAATTCCCACCCAACCTAAAGTTTTAGTGGCCAATAAAGGCTTGTTTCTTGTGATTACCTTGATTAATAGTCTATTTTTTTCCTATTTAGATGAACCCAAGTATTTAGCTTCTGCATCATACATGATGGATAGCAGTCTGAGTGAGGAAATGAGTCAGTTTGATTTTTCTACTGGAGTCCAAGGTTTTTCTTACAGCTCCCAAGATGTTACAGCTAGCAGTGCTCGTTTCAGGAGAAAGGTAATTTAGACTTATGTGCTGTGGGGAAGAAAAGTGTTCTGCTTTCAAGCAGTTGCATACATCTGTTGGGGTTGAGAAAGAGAAATTTCTAGTCTCCTGTGTTTGTTCTGATAATTGTAACTGATAACGGATTCCTCCAGAAGATGAGGGGGGGACTTGGCCTGTGTTCTGTCAGTCATTTTTCTTCTTCCCTCTCTCCACTGTCTACAGCTGGAGAAAAGCAATGCCCTACCTTGGGTTTCTAAAGTAATGTGAGTGAAGTCCAGCCTTAGTTGTAAAAAGATGGCTTGTGGCATTGTGTGCACTCAATAGTCTCTTGTGATGATTGTGTTTTGCTCTTAGGGACCTCAATTCCTCATTTCTCTCTTCTTTTGGTCTTTGATGGCAGTGAGCCAAGATAGATGTATCAAATGCATAGAATAAATAATCAAACATTTTATTATTTTTGTATCTCTATTGTGGCATCTTGTATTTAAATATTGCTTTTGGAAGAACACCATTTAATAACTTCCAGGTCTTGAAGTTGTGTTTCTTACACAGTCAAGAGATGTCTCATTAACAGTAATACTAATAGGATGGATATTTGCTATAAAATAGAAAGAAAGCTTGTAAAAGTGTTAAGCACTGAGGATGAAATCTGTCAAAATAACTTAACATTAGTAGAAACAAACTATTTACATGTTTTGGAGCAAGGAGATGGTTTAGCTCCAGTGAAGTTAACCAGAAGTGTACTTTCTATCTGCTTTGTGTAGTAATGTTTTAAGTTCTAACTATAAACAATTTTATTGTGTATTTAATTATTTGTATCAAAAGAAAGAGCTGCTATATTTGCTATTCAGCATGAAGCAACACATTCATGATAACATATTCAGGGATTTCCCCCTGTGGAAGATGTTAATGCATTCTTTCAACTGTGAAATGAAATAGTTTCTCTGAGGTTCAGCTAACTCTGCCAGCTTTCAGTAGTTGTCACACCTGTCCTGGAGGCTAGTAAGGTCCGAGTAACATAAAACTGACATGTTGGCATCAAAAGTGAAAGATGTGCACAGCTGGTACATATATTTTGGGAGGTGTCTCTGAACCACATATTTCATGTATTCCCTGTTGTGCACACTGAGAATGCAATCAAATCTGAAAACACAGATAAGATCAGAATGACTCATGGCATTATCACAATTTGAAAGAAAATACAGTGATATTATTAATCACAGTAACACTCCTTTTTTCAGGAACCCACAGAATACATGGTTTTAAATGATGAAATGGAACTGGAAATGGATGAACTCAACAAGCATGAATGTATGGCTTCTATGACCACTCTGATTAAACATATGCAAAGGAACCAGATCACACCCAAAGTAGAAGAGGCCAGTATTAACCAAAAAGTTGGCATTTTGACACTAATTACACCAAAAAAGGGAGTCATTAGTTAATCCCTTCGTTTATTAATTTTCATGGATATACTATAACGAGACTGTGGCTTGAGTTGGGGGCATTTTGACTTGCTAAGCCTGTTTGGTCCAAGAAATGCGTTTATCTTTGCTCATCTCTTACATTTCAGGGGACAGTTCCAGTAGATCTTCCTCTTTGGATGAAATTTCTGCATGGCAAATTAGGAAACCCATCAGTACCACTAAATATTCGCCTCTTCATAGCAAAACTTATTGTTAATACTGAGGATGTGAGTGCTTCGGGTTTTTTTTTTTTTAGTCGTATATTTTTGGTTAGCATAACAGTTTGTATTATATTATCAACTGTGTAACTCTTGCAGAGTGAAAATATGTCATCAACTGAGATTTTTGGGGCATTCAAATGAAGTAGTTTGCTGTGAAAAAAGAGAGCACATTCATAGTCAAAAATTCCAGATATTGCCAGTATTTTTAATGTAACTTTTTCTCCCAAATTCTACTTCTGTGAGTAGAGGGAGCCCAGAAAATTTGTCTTCAGTAAGCCATAAGTAATTGATTCATGAATGCTGGGCAAAAGGAATGGCTGCTTATGTTTGCTGTTTTTTAAGAAGTTAATATAAGGGGTTTTTAATGGTCATACATGAGTCTTTTGGAAACCCTCAGAAGTAAATGATATTCTGGTTGCAGAAAGATATTAAGATAGCATAGTGTGTCTTTGCCTGACACAAAATACTTTTGAGCTCTCATTCTTGGGAAAAACATTCTTATCCTATTTCATACAGTGATTTTGAAGTATAATGTTTCTGTCTGAAATATTCCAAATCCTAAATACAAAAAGGCTGAATTTCAAAATTATCTCAAGAAGCTTTAACATTCAGTTAATGATACTTCCTTAGTAAAGCATGAGTGAAAATGGATAGATGAATGGCATGCTCTTCCTGTTCCTTTAGGGACAGGTTTTCTGTGTGAGATTCATCTTATATGGACCTTATTGAAATAATTAAACGTACGTGAATATTTGGTTAAAAGTTTCTAAGCAGAAGTGAGGAATGTAGTTATGGATACTTGCTATTTTAAAAGTACCTTAACATGTTTGTAGTTGTTGCTTTGAAGGTTAAGCAAACCAATAAGAAGTTGAGTTAGTAGTCTTGTCTGTAATAATTATTGAACAACAGGTTATTGAATAGTTGGATAATCAGTACATTCTCCTGTTTCCTATAGGTTTTCCGACCTTATGCAAATCAGTGGCTTGGTCCATTGCTGCAGCTTGTTGTTTCTGGGAATAATGGAGGTGAAGGGATTCATTACATGGTAGTGGAAATAGTAGTTACTATCCTTTCCTGGACAAGTGTAAGCACTCCTAAAGTAAGGAAAAGTGAAACGAATTTTTATTATTATTTTGACTATTTGCTAAAGAATGAGTGAGTTTGTTATTATGAACTTGTAATAATTTTCTTAATCAGTCCACTGTTTCTTCTAGATATTACATTAAAAATAGCTTATTTGCTTGCTTTCATAAAACAATAAATGCCTTCATTTTGGAGTCACTATGTTTATATTTGCTACTACTTATTGTAGGGGAATATTAAAGATGAGATTTTAGCTAACAGATTGCTTGAATTCTTGATGAAGAATGCCTTTCACCAAAAAAGAGGTGTATTCAGACACAATCTGGAAATCATAAAGACAGTTATAGAGTGTTGGAAGAACTGTCTCTCCATACCTTACAGGTAAGCATTTAAACAGTTGCTTTCTTTTATCCATATTTCAAGAAAATAAGCGAGCAATAGCAAACAAGCTGAAAAGGTAAATTCAGCTGCAAAAGTAAACTTCTTGTCCCTAGCTGACAGTAGAAGTTCAGAACTCAGCTCTCCAAAGATTGTAACTTAATTTGCAAAGCAACAAGGAGAGAAACAGGGAAACCATGTAGAGGATTAGAACAGCACCAACAAAAGTAGGAGTAACCTCTGCAAAGGCTTAGGTTTCATTTGAAATTTTGGGTATTATCACAGAATACTGGTGCAATCTTTGTAAGATTCCAAGATCTGTTCTGCTCGTGAACTTTCGGAGAACTTGTGTGGGATTACAGTCTAATTTTGGATTATTTTTTTGTAAAAGGCTTCTTCAATGAGGCTAAATACTTACTTCTTTATGAATATATGCTTTTGGGTTTTGATGGGAGTGTATATGTGTATGTACATACTTGCTGCTGATTTTGGTGGAGTTGTATGTGTGCAGATCTGTGTATACACAGTGGATGATTTATGGGTGTGTATATGTTGGATTTTTCATGTATATAATTACTTCTATGGTTTTATCCAACAGTTTATTATTTGAAAAGTTTTCTAGAGGAGACCCTGATACAAAGGACAACTCAGTGGGAATTCAGCTGCTAGGAATTGTTCTTGCTAACAATTTACCTCCCTTTGATCCAAAGTGTGAAATAGACCGTGTCAGGTGAGAAATGCATCTTTTTGGAGAAAAGAGAGAAAGTCTAACTTTTCAGCATGAAATATGGGAGCTGGATTGCCCTTTTATTGTGATCATTGTCCCATCGTTCCTTTGCTATTGTCTGTCAGGTGTAATCTTTTTCTGATTGCAAACTGCAGACTACATATATTTTTCAAAATACCTAGAAGTATGTAAGCTTTTTTACAGTGGGCCCCAGGGGTGCAGTTGCATGGGAAATAAGAGAGTAGGAAATGGCCAAGGCAGAGATTTGAGACACTGCAGGCATAAATCTGTGTTGTGTTTTATTCAGCTCTTCTAAAACTAGTCACTGTTCCCCTATGCCACGCAAGTGAGTTTTTTGTTAAGAGTTTAAAAATTTAAAGCTGGAGTAGTGGCTTACAGCACTTCTACCTTTTGTGTTAGGTATTTCCAGGCTTTGATCAGCAACATGGGCTTACTAAAGTATAAAGAAGTTTATGCAGCTGCAGCAGAAGTGTTGGGACTTGCTCTTCAATACATTGCTGAGAGAGAAAATGTAAGTGAATTGTATTTTGTGTTTGACCATTTCTGTCTTAATTCTATGTACATCTTTTAAATGATTACTGAATTCAGCTCCATAAACAGATGTATCTAAAACACAACAGTGTTTGCCCAACAAGTCAAGTTAAAGGTTTAGACTGTTTGACTCAAGAAGAAAAGAACCTGAGAGCAGACTAAATGCAGAGTTTTTGCCCTGCTGTTTTGGAGTTGGTAGTGAATGGTTTCTTTCTGAGACTTTATTCAGCTTTTACCAACCAGCAACACTGGTATGGGACATTTAAGGGTTTTTTTGTTGGGGTTTTTTGTTTGTTTGGGGGTGGGTTTTTTGCTTTTTAAGAGGGGGAAAAAAAAAACAACTGCAGGTTGGGAGGTCTGGGACTACCTTTTGAATATTTGTATCTGAGGATGTTTGATAACTTGTACGCTTTGGTGTAAAATTTTAAGGTCTTGCATTTCATTTTTAACCCAGTTATTTTCTAGGCAGTGTATAAAGTGAATTAAAAACTGTTACTCACCAAATCCTACAGTACTAAAATTAAGAGGTAGTGCTTGATCATCATTGAAATCAGTTTTGAGCCAGCTTCCAGAAGTACTTCTTTACACAGCAGTTAGTGAACTTCTGGAATTTGTTTCCAGAAGAGGTTCTGGAGGTAAGCAGCATTAGCAGATTCAAAAAGAAATTAAAGCAGAGTCATGCACACAAAAAACAATAAACAGACAATCAGGTACACTCTAAGATCCCTAAAGATGGATACATGTTGTGTTGTATGAGAGAAAAGGATGAAATGCAGCCAGTCTTGTATGTTGCTTGTCTCTCTGTTTTTACTTTTTTAGCCACCTAATTGCTTTCTGGTTGTTCTTTCACAGTTTATAGAAGTTATTTCATAAACTAACTTCTTGCAGTTTTCTTATTCAAAGTCTTCCAAGTTCCATTGTAGGCAGTATTATGAGTAAATGAGCAAAGACAGTGCAAATATTTTATCCTATATAAATCTTATTTCTTCATCACTAGGTGACAGTCGCTGGTGATTTGGTTTTTTTTAAACCTTTTTCACTAAAAAGGTTCATTAATTTGAAACCTGCCACACCAAATGAGAAGTGACTTATTATTTATGTAGCTATACGAAGCAATCTGTATTTGAAAATTAAGGCCTTGGTTCTAAACCAGTCCAAGGAAGCTCACAAATAGATTGCTTAAGCAGGCAATTATGTGCTTCAGCCAGACTGTGCAGCAGCCATGAAGCACCATAAATGTCAAGATGAAGCAGGTGGATCTTATCTAGCAAAATTCACTAGACTCAAACTGTACAGCAGCAGAACCATGTGTCATTAAGGTGATCATGAGTTTTACAGCTATGCTTGTCTTACTGTCTTTCTCATTTTCAGGTACTTGAAGATCCAGTTTATGACTGTGTTGTAAGACAATTAAAACATCATCAGAACACCCAACAGGATAAGTTTATTCAGTGCTTGAATAAAGTGGTTAAGAATTTTCCACCTCTTGCTGACAAGTATGTCATGATTTACATTGTATGCTCATTGTAGTTCTAGAGATGAAATAGAAAATAATATGCTTTTCTTTGTGTGCCTCTGGTTATGTTAAGGTTTCTGAATGCAGTCTTCTTTTTGATACCCAAACTTCATGGTGTGATGAAAACATACTGTCTGGAAGTAATAATGTGCAGAGCAGAAGAAATACCTGATCTCCACTTGCAGTTAAAGAGTAAAGACTTTATCCAGATCATGAACCACAGGTGAGTGGTCATGTAATTAATAAATGTAGATGCATAGTCTTGGAAACATTTTCTGTGCTGATCATTTACATTCGTGTTCACTTTTTGGTGTCTGCGCTCCTAATTTGAGATAATAGAACCTGGGAATTAAGTATTAAGATGGTTAGCTGACTGTGAAAAGAAAAAAAAAATCTAAATAGCAGTGAAGTGTAACACTACTGGGATGTGATTTTCTGTAGTATGTATTTGTTTAGTTATATTCTTACTCTTTAGCTGAACTCAAAGGTGTTTACCTAAAGCCTTTTATTGAGAGACAAATATGACTGCTAAAATCTAAATAGATCTTCTGATTCTGTGTGTAGAAGTGAAGAGAAAAGGAATGTAACTATTCTTTCTTTTTTTTCCTCTCTTTTTAGGGATGATGAAAGGCAAAGGGTTTGTTTGGATATAGTGTACAAGATGCTGTCTAAATTAAAACCACTGGAACTTAAAGAACTTCTTCCTGGAGTGACAGGGTTTATTTCTCACCCTTCTGTAATATGTCGACAGCGCATGTATGATATTCTGATGTGGATTTATGATAATTACAGGTGTGTTTTCACTGTACATGTTGTCTTTCAGAAGTCTGTCACAGGCAGAGTGAAAGTCCTTGTAATATTGTCTTTTAACTTCATATCTCTTTGTGTGGGATTTTCCCAGTTTCAGAAGAACAAAGCCTGTTGTTTGCCGAAGAAGCTCTGGCGTTTGTTGGCGATTTCATTACTTCTTAAGCCTGAACTTTAGCCCAGAATTAGGATGTTGCATCACCGCAGAATGATGACATACAATGTCTTAGCTCTGATGCTCCCACTTTTTTTCTGCAAAAAAAAGAATTTCTTACAAATTCTGCTAGAATTTGTAACTAGTGAAAATTGTACACAAAGAGAAATTTGCTTGTAGGTAGAAAGTGTATTAAGGCACTTTGGCATGATCTGGGTCCACAGTATAAAGATGTTCTGTTTGACCACTTAGAGTAGGGAGCAGGCATGTATGCAGTTTGACAAGCAGGTTGCTGTTGAATCATCTAGCTTAGTTGGGTTCTGTTCAATGCTTTTTCTCAAGATAATTTAACCATTTTAGCAGATAATTATTATGAAGAAAAAAGTACAGGCAATTTTTACTCTTATATCACTTTAGAAAAGCTAATTCTCTGCCTTTTACTCCGTTTTAACCTTGCAAACTCAGAATTATTTCTGTCTGACCTCCATAATAAATACTCTGTGTGCATTATTTAGCCTTGTAATTTTTGCTTTTCTAAGTACTGGTGAGGCAAGAGAAGACATTTTTGGCGGTAAAGACCTCATACTATGAAAAAATGCAATTTTGTCATGCCAAGTTGAGTTGTTTTTTTTTAAATGAGAATGGCATGTTCTTCCTTTTCTCCCACCATCCTCATCTTATTTAGTAAAATAAGATTAATTGTTTGAGACAAGACACTAAGATACATTTTTCTCCTAACATCAGTGATCCAGAAAGCCAAGCAGATGTTGATTCTCAGGAAATACTCAAACTGGCAAAAGAAATCCTGCTTCAAGGACTAATTGATGAGAATGCTGAACTGCAGTGAGTAAACAATGTTGTGATTACTGACTGAAGTAACAAATCCCTAAATTGCACTGTTTATCACAGAAGAGTTGATCCTTAGCAGTTTCTTAGGTATTTTAATATCAGAGAGTAACAATGAGATAACAGTATTTCATTTTCTTCCAGGAAAGTGATTTAGAAAAATTGTGTTCTGTAGTATTATACCAAATCTAAGTGAAGCACAGAGCATTTGAACAAATTTCTGAGCTATGTTGTTTCATTATGCCAGACCTAATTCTGTGTTCATGTTCTGGAGCTGCTAACAAAAAGCTGGCCTTCATTATACACAGACACAGAAGAATATATTAGAAGTTGGAGGTTGTTGGATTTTTAAATTTTTTTGGTGAAGCAGAAGATAGGAGATCTCTGTGCTTATCCAGTCCTAGCATTTCTCAAGATGAAAATAGCTTAACAGGAATATTTTTTTCTAAGTAAACCTTTATAAACCTCTAGTATCAGCCCAATGACATATAGTAGGGTAGATGAATGAGGAATTTGGTATAATTTGATGGGAGATCCATGGCATGAAGGGGTAGTTGAAAGTGTTATAATTTTATTGTGGTTTCTTCTTTTTAAATTGACTTTTTTAATAGTGTTGTGTTTTCTGTTTGCAGATAACCAAGAATAACATTATTCTTTGCTTTTGCAGATTAATTGTTAGGAATTTTTGGAGTGATGAGACAAGGTTACCTGCAAATATTCTTGATCGTATGCTGGCTTTGTTAAATTCTTTATATTCCACCAAGATTGAAACACAGTACTTGAGTCTAATCACAAATTTTCTGCTTGAAATGACTAGCAAGAGTCCAGATTATTCCAGAAAAATATTTGAGCATCCACTCTCTGAATGCAAATTTCAGGTGAATTGTAATGTGTTATCCTGTGTGCAACCATATGTCAAATTGCATTCCTTGATATAGTTACCTCTTGGGGAGGAAGGGCATTGTGAAAGAGATTTTTGCAGTGTGTTTTGTTCTGCATAGTGAACAGCTGCAACATTCATGGGTTATGCACAGTGTTAGAAGCGTGACAATTTTGTGGAGGCAGTCATTTTCAAAAAAGAGTTAATTAAAATATTTATATATACCAAGTATAACTGATGTGTACAGTAGTGAATCACTTTAAAAAGAGGGTGGTGGAGAGGAGCACTGTGAGGTGGAGAAAAATGGTGAAAAACCAGAGTGCTTGTAGAAAAGCTGTAAATCAGTCCTTGGCTGACAAGTCCAAATTAGTGAGTTTTTTTGCTGAACTGTGGAGAAATTTCTATGTGTTTGGATTTTTATAGTCAAGTTCTTCTCCTGTGCCTGGGATGATGTGTTGAATTTTGTACTTTAATTTAAAGGCTTCCCTTCTTGTTCTTATTAAACTCTTTTTGTGTTCCTAGGACTTTGTAATAGATTCTAGCTGGCGTTATCGAAGTACTGTGCTCACACCCATGTTTGTGGAGACTCAGACATCTCAGAGTATCCACAAGAATTTATCACAAGAAAGATCCCTTTCTGCTTCTGGGTCAGTTGGTGGTCAAGTGAGGGCTACCCAGCGGCAGTATGAATTTACACCTACACAGCATGTCAGTAAGTCCAGACCAGTGTCTTCTGAAATGTTCTTGTTAGCTACAGGAATGATATAATTCTCTTAATTCCCATGGCTTTTGAAGCAGTGTAAAACTGTAAATACGTTTAAGATTTTGTTTTCAAGGGCATCTGGTTTTTCTTTGTGGTGTGAGAAAAAACATCCAGTCACATTTTTATTAGTCTCATATATATATATTTCATGTTCTACCTGATGTAAAAGAAATTTGTTTCTTAGCTAACAGCTTGAAATCTGTTCCGCCCATAAACACCAGGGATTATATTTTGGGGGAGGAAAATTATCTGCTTTGTAGAGGTTTTCACTTTGTTTGAGTTTGGAGATATAATATCAATTCATTACCAATACTGATTTTTTTACAGGTGGTAGAAGTTCTTTTAATTGGCTAACTGGAAGCAGCATGGATACATTGGCAGAATATACAGTTCCTTCTTCCTCTGAATCCTTGTCTTCATCCATGCTGTTAGTTAGCAGACGGAATGAAAAATTTAAACAAGCAACTTTTAAACCAGTGGGGCCAGATTTTGGGAAAAAAAGATTGGGTATGCCTGGAGATGAGGTGGACAGCAAAACTAAAGGTCTGTAAGACTTGCAATGTAAATTCTGTATAATTATTACTTTTTTTTTATAGACCATCTCTTTTGATCATTTGGCTGGCTGAAGCAATCTTTGAAACATTCTAATTGAGGTTCAGCTTGAGAGATTTTGTTTCTAGGAATATGTGGCGATACATAACATAAGGAAAAAAAAGTAGAATTGAGCTAGGAATTGCAAAACTATATGTTGCTAGACTGAAGAACTGACTGGATAGGAAACCAGCCAGTGTGATCTTTGCATTCCTACCTCTCCCTAAGATGATCATAGCGTGAATGTCAAACAGTTCTGTCCCTTCTGTTTTAAATTTAATTGTTTATCACTTTAAAGAAGAGATCTCTTAAACATATTTTTTCTAAGCCATTTCAGCTGTGCTGACATGATCTGCAACAGATTGCAGTCTGGCATCAGAAATACCTGTTATTTTATGAGAATGCTTCTTCATCCACTTAACTAATTACTGAAAAATATCAGTACTGATCTGAAATGGCTTAGACCCTATCTCCATTTCCTTCCCATTTCACCCTTGCCTACCTTGTCATGGAAATTTTGACTGGAAGGGTGAGAGTAGGAGTTTCTGCAGAGAGGTATGAAGATTGACTTTCTCAGTGCCTGAGATGTGTTCCAGGGCAGTTTTCAATGCACCATGATCAACTGCAGAGAGAGTGCAGTCTACCTTCCAGTCAGTCCTTGGTCTGATTCTATGATTCTACCAGAAATATCAGTTACAGTGGTATGTTTTTGTTTGCTCACTCTTCTTTCCCAGGAAATGGATGAAAGTCTATAAAATGTCCTTTGTCCATGACTGTCCTTAGTAGCAGTCAATCCAGTGACAGTTCTGTAATAGTAACTTTTAAAATATACTATTATATTATTACCCAGTCTTTGAATATATTAGCCACCTCTTTCAAGTAGGGACCTATATACTCTCTGGAGCACGGTGCAAATGCTATACTTGCCTTTGAGAGCTTAAAATAAAAAATGTGTGGCAAATTTGTTCATGAATTTTAGTGCCTTTCCCAGTACAATAGCTGGACCCTTATTCCTCATTCATGTGCCTGTTATGTAAATGCTTATTACCTCTTCTAAAAATTTAATTTGTTGTCATGTTGAAAGGCCTTGTGTTGAGTTGTTGGATATGGAATGTAGGAGACCAGCTGGTAACCTAGTAAATACAAAGGTGATTGTTATTATATGATGCTTTTGCCTGAAATGTGAAGTTTGTTTGAGAAAGGAAAGTCTGTGGACATGACTGTGTGTTCCTTAGGTATAGAAGAACGAGCAGAGATTCTAAGACTGCGCAGACGTTTCTTGAAGGACCAAGAGAAACTCAGTCTGATTTATGCTAGAAAAGGTGTGGCTGAGCAGAAAAGAGAAAAGGTTTGTCAATCCAAATAAGTTTAAAACCTTAAGTCTCAGTGCCATTTGCAGCTTTGTACTTCACCTCTGAAAGTAACTGTGGGAAGAAAGGGTAGGTGTGAGATACTCATTACTACTTTAAGAGGCTTAGTTTGGAAATCATGCTATTTATGTGCTTAAAGCTTAATGATGCTACTTAGCATGAGTGAGAAAAAAGCTGGATGATAACACAGTGTACTACTTAATGTGCGTGGAGCTTTGAAACTACTCTGCAGAAATAGTTGGTGAACGTTATCCAGTGTCTGAAGGTGAACTAAAAAATGTGGTACAGCTGATGACAAACAGAACTGTTGTGTACTTTTAACCTGAAGGAATCTTGGTGGTAATAATTTTCTGAGTGCTAATTGAGGCCTGAAAATTAGTCCTACGTAGGTTTCCTAGTTGTGTTATATTCTTACAATAAGTTCAAGTATTTTTAAGCTCTTTAACAGTTTTTCAGAGATTCACATTACTAAAAGTTACATATATTATGGTCCAAAAATTATAGCAGTTACACCAAGAGCAAAGGAAACCAGGGATGAGAGCTACCATTTATATTTACTTGCAGGCTAAAGCTACCATTTCTTCACACCCTGCAAGAGAGAATCTGTAAAGGCATTCTCTGTGACAGTCCAAAATGCAACCAACAGAAACCCCCTGTCATATTCCACAACAAAAGACCAGAGGAGACTATGTATGCTGTTAGGAGCCCTGAAGCTGTTCAAGAGATTTGTTGCATGGAATCACATGTGGAACTTGGTGGCTTGCATTAATACCATGGGGCAAAACAGGGAGAAGTAGGTTCTGAGCAAGAAAGTCTTTGGAAATAACTTAAGTGAAGTTTTAATTTCTTCCAGCATATTTCTCCTGAAAATTTTTTTAAAGTCATCCTTTTGAAGTGTAGTATACAAGAAGAACAGGCTCCAACAAAAAAGGGTTTGCAGAGGAGAATAGAATCTTAAAGCTTTCTTTGTTTCCCTTTTCCATTGTACCAATGTTTAAATCCAACCATAGCCTGCTGGTTTAACTAGTAATGGCAGCAGTTAGAAATACAGTCCCAGCCTCTAAAATTAGTGCTGATTTCCTGCAGTTTACAACAGTTCTATTACTATTAAGTTTTACTAGGAATCAGTTCTACCAGGTTCACCTTTATTCCTTCCCCTCCATGTCCCACTGTGTGAAATAAAAGACACTAGCTCTAGCAATCTCATTTTACTTTGCACCTGAAAACCATTATATGATGGACTACTGTGGCTCAGCTGACAGGTAGTAACTTGTTGAACCAGAGCAGCTCACTATCTGTCATAATCATTTTCATTAGAAGTTATTTAAGTACTACCTGTATGGAAGCAGGAACTACAAGGAGTTAATATTAAAAGGTAATGGCTGTAGGAGGTCTATGAACAAGAGGTTGTCATTTACTAAGATAATTTTGGGTTCAACCATATTACAGCTTTATAGAAAAGCTGTAATTGTTTAATAAGCATGACAAAAGTTTGTAAAATACTTCAGAAATACTCTTGCTTATTTTGTCTTATCTAGATACAAATCTTTCTGAGTAATATGATTATTTTTTTTTAACATGAGCAATGCATTTCAGGAGATGAAATCTGAGCTGAAGATGAAGTATGATGCCCAGGTTACTTTGTACAGAAGTTACAGAGTAGGAGACCTTCCTGACATCCAGATTGAGTACCGCAGTCTCATTGCCCCTCTCCAGGGCCTTGCCCAGGTCTGTCTGCTTTTCAAAGGTCATTGGTGAAGTTTTCTGTTCTTGTAGGGGAAATTATGTGTTGTTAGTCAACTGCTTTCAAAATTGATTTCTTGTTTTGTAGTCAACCACTGTGCATGCATTTAAAGAGTCTTGTTTGAGGAAGTGTTTCTCCCACCCATGGACTGGTGCAGTGGAGAGAGAAGATTGGTTGTACCTTGCTTCACCTGAGCAGTAGAGTTGAGCACTGAGGCCCCAAAACATCAGCTGCTCTTCGTTGCATCTGGGTTCCTTTGCTTGAGAAACAGATTATGGTGGTCTTTACAGACATTATTGCAAAGGACTTCACACTGAACAGCAACGAAACAGACGTTTTTATTTTTTTATGTGACTATGGTGAAGTTGTAAAAATACAAATGAAGCTAATATGTCTAAGACTGGGCTCAGACTACTCAGTAAAGCTGATCCAGTATTTCTTTTCCCATCTGTGAGTGGTAGAAACTGTAGGCTGAACCTATTCCATTTTACAGTGTTTGGGAAGTCATAGTGTTCATCATTACCTTTGTATTTAATTTCTTTTCATATTCCCTTATCTCAGTGTAAAGGGAGGAAATGGCACAATCATGAGTTACCTGAATCGCATTAGATTAAGAATTAGACAAAACTCCAGTCCCATGATAGAGTAGGATGCATAGGATTAGCATGTACATTCCAGTGTATTTCTTCATTGAAAAAATTCCTTTGAATCTGAGAAGGAGCTGTCTGTACAGTGTCTCTCTCTGTTGGCTTCCTGAGTGTTAAGTCTGTGTCTCCCCATACATTGATGTTGTCTGTTTCTTTCTGAAACCCTCTTCAGTGACAGTGGTGTCCATAAGATGGTATTGTGTGTCTGGTTCCTGTAGTGGGAATTATGAATATGTGAAAATTGTAAATTCCATCCCCTGCACCAACACTCTGTCTTGAAACCTACATTGTCTTGGATTTTCCTTACATGGAAGACTTAAGATGGGATTTGAATGGGTAGTACTGTAATTCCCAGCATAGGTGTGATGCATGCCAGACTAATTATTCCACTCCCAGAGAGTGTCCACATAGGGGTTAGGTACAGGGCGGGTCATAGCTCTTAATATTGTTTATGATTCTAATGTGTCATAGCAAAAATCTGTGGCTTTATTGTTTTTGGTGTAATTTACAGAAAGATCCAACATTTGCCAAGCAGCTTTTCAGCAGTTTGTTTGGTGGAATTTTTCGTGAGGTTGAAAAATCTAAAACTCCTTCTGAGAAAAAAGCCATCATGCAGAAGCTACTGAATGACTTCAATAATTTCCTGAGTATGAGCCTGTCTTACTTCCCACCATTCATTGCATGCATCCAGGTAAATCCTGTTACTGGCATGAAAGTAACTGAATATAATAATGTCTTTGTCTGAATTTGTGATAAATAAAGTGATAGTGAAGATTTAATACTGTTACTGAAATTTAAACAGAGATAGAAAGAGAACTGTTAGAAAAATGGTTGTTTCAAGTGCCTCTTGTTAGGGTGGACAAGGTAATTAATGCCTCTGAACTAATTTTTCAAGATTTCCTACAATTTCTGCTCTCTAGAGTTTGAGTCACCTTTTAGTGTTTTAATGGTATCAGTGTCAAGAAGAGACTTGATTTTAATTGAAAGCCATAAGAACAATTGAAAGGGTTTTATGGGTATGCTTATCTTCCAGCTTCCGGGAAGTGCTTACTGAGGAACACTTTGATGTCTTAAGGTTATCAGTAGCTGTCAGAATGTTTTCTGCTAGTAGTTCTTGTTTGTTTTTTTCAAATTAGTCCCCTGAAGTAGTTGTTTGGAGACTTTCAGTAATGAGGAAAGGATTCTCTTCCCCCAAAGAGTGAGTGGGTTCACCACAGCTCTTTCACTGAATAGGAAACAAGCTCTGAGAACATGCTGACCTGGAACAGGTTATGAACTTCATCATTTTACCCCCATTTTCATGGAGATAAAAAAAGACTTGTCCAAGTACCTGTTACATACTCTTTGTCACTGTATTTAGGGTTTCTTGTCAACTGTGTTGATCTTAATGTTGCATCTCAATTTGCAGCTTTTGAAATAATCTTTTTGCAAATGGCATGTAATGGTTTCTTTTTGTTATGGAAATGTTAATACTCTGAGACAGTAGGTGTCACTCACAATACAGGAGATATGTTGAGTTTGGTCTAGTTTTTTGAACAGTAACAAACTTTGTTTCTTAGTACTTATATTTGCACATCTGAAAAAATATAATTTCTTGTTTACCTTTTTATGTGCAGCTGCTTAAAAGGCCAAATCCCATGAGGATTTTTTTTTTTATATCTTGATACTTTTTGAGCCAACATCTCACAATAGCTTTCTGTTAATATATCCCCTTGACACTGCATTTGTTAGTTGTCTGTCTTGATACTATTATTTGAGCTGAATTATGCTGTCTATTAATAACACTATTGTGTTAAGCTACTCTTTTGTCTGAATAGATGTAAAATACTCAAAAAGTGGGTAAGTTTATATTAGTAAAAAAATATGGACATCTGTAAAAGTGATAAGATCATATCATTGCCATCCCCATTTAATAACAGAAGAACAGCAGCAGGAAGGCAAGCCTCAGCCTGTGTATTTGAGTATTCTGCATAGCAGTGGGATAAAGTCTTCTGCCCAACAGGGAGCAGAGTCAATATTGGTCAGGAGAAAAAGCTGGGAGAGGCAGAGAGCAAGAGCAAGCCATGCTGAAGCTGCCATTTCTCTTGCAAAGGCTGTCCTAAAGGCCTGGCCATTTGGGAATACAGCTTCTGTTTCCTGTATAACCACAGTATAAGAAATATTGGCTTGTTTCAGAAAAGCTTCTTCACTTCTTTTTCCTTCTGGTTGTTTGCCTTTTTTTACTGTTCTGCAGGGTCAAGCCTAATCAGGAGAGTAACTTGGTGATAAAAAGAGCTGTTTTCTTCTACAGGTATAATCTTGAAATTGAGTATGAGGCTCTGGGATAGGCTTCCAGGACACATTAAAAGCTAGCTGAAATGCTAAGAAAGAAGTTAGCCCACTGACAAAAGTTTGCCTAGACCCATAGAGATACCTGGCCTCTGAAGAACATGCCCTACAAAGATTTTAGCTGTCAGACCAGCTTGGATGGCATTCATCCTAATGTTTAAACATGTGCAGGCTAAGCCAGAATGCATTGCATATGGAGCAAGGAATGTTCACTCAGTTTTCAGAAGTAGTCAAATAGTCACCAAAATGCACTAAATAGAAAAGTACTTCCTTTGATGTGGTATGATGTGTGTACATTATGAATTTGGGAGAATACTCATTCTCTGGTTGTGCAGTTGTATTTCCACAGTTCTTACAGTTTTTCTTAGGCATCCCTGAGAAAAGGGCTTTTGGTTTTACCTCAGCACAGCTATTCTTAAGTTTTTAGGTTGTGCAGTTGTCACAATCCTAACCCCTTCAAGTTGGCAGTCAAAGAATATGTGCCCATATATAGAGCACATGAAAGTTTCTGTCAAACTGATGGTTGAAATTGCCTGAGTAGCAGGTGAATCATATGCTAACCCCTGACTGGGATCCACCTGGTCTGTAACCTCAGGAAGGTACAAGAAACTCTTCTTTTTATCTTTCTTCTTTTTTTTTTTTTTTTTTTTTTTTTTGAATACAAATTTATTGGCGTGGGTCTCAGCTGTATAAATTGTGTAATGAGTTTGCTTATGTCAGATGCCTATTCTGCAGTTTTTGTGGTGGTTGTCATTGATCAAGGAAGTGTAGCTTGCTTGTTCTCACAGTGTCCTGTTGTGATTTCCAAATAACGATTTAATTTTTTTTTCACTTAGTATTCTTGAACGTACTGTATTGCAAGAAGGAAATTTTAATTCTTGCCCTAAAAGTCATTCTTGTAATGAAAATTTTAGTACCCATCTTTCCATGTTGTAGATTTAATTTTACTTTCTTTATGTTTGGTTAAGATATTATTGCAAATTTCCTCTAGGTTCTGAGGTTTAAAAGAAACAAGCAAACAAAACCAACCAAAAAAAACCCCCACCAAACAAAAAACCAAAGCAAAACCCAAACAAACAAAACCCCCAAAACCTGGCTTTAATGAACTTACCTGCTACTTTATTGATATATTTACCTATATTTAGGATAATGACTTAAGTGTTTTTTAAAGAAGTTCAGGTAAACAAGAATGTTTATTCCTGAAAAAGAGCTTATTCTGTCACTGAGCTGATGTTAAATAGGATAAAGACCTGCTGGAAATACTATTGTGCCATTATATCAAGCAGGACTAGGCGAGCACAGTACTAAATGGGTCTAACAGGAAGATGTGGTACAGTAAAACTGGGCTAAGAGTGTGAACAGAAAGAAGGCAGAGAAGGCATCGTGCTTAATTGCACCTTTGGTTTATGGAAGGAGTGCACCACTCACTAGAATAAGTGCAACACAGCTGTTCTGTCATGGGCACCATGCTGCCAACAAGCAGCAGGAAAGATGGAGGCTGTGAATGGGTCTGCCTGCCTCTCCCCCACTTTCTGTGTTTCTGTGGAGAGAGTTGTCCTGTGCCCTGGAGACAGATGAATTAGAGGGGTTATTTTCTTCTATTCTCTGTCCAGACAGCAACACCACAGAAGGAAAAGCATTCCAGTTTTCCCAGAGGTGGGGACCTGTGGAGGTTTAACAGCTTATTTCCAAAGCTTGCACTGTAAAAATAAATAAATACATAAAAAGGAAAAAAAAAAAAAGGATAGCAATTAGGTAAAAGGCAATTATCAAGTAACTGTTACTATTTTGATTTATTTTGTAGGAAATGAGTTACCAGCACAGAGAGCTACTAGAACTGGACTCAGCATACGTGAGCACAAGCTGCCTTGCAAGTTTACAGCAACCAGTGGGCATCCTTCTTCTGGAGCATGCCCTGATGACTCTGTGTCCTGCAGAGAAGCCCCCATCCAAGCGGATGCGTGGGAGGACAGAGCTTCCCCCAGATGTGATCAGATGGATTGAACTTGCTAAGTAAAGTCTTGTTTGACACAATTTACTCCCACTTAGGTTTGCCTTTTGAAGGACTCCACCTTAATGGCTTATGGGATTTCTTTTTTTAGTCTTTCCTTTTACACAACTAGGCGTGCTGTTGATTTCTTGTCAGTGTATTACTATTTTTCAGTTAGAGCAGGTAGACTTAACAGCTATTCACCCTGATGATTCTATCAGACTGATGGAAAAACACCTTGCTCATAGGTTTTCAATGGCAGCAGTTTCCATGGTTCAGGTATTACTCTACAAGATGAAGTTCATCTAGTTAGATAAATATTTATGATCTTACATGAGAAATACCAACATTTTTTTACTATTGCAAGCTAGTAGTATTACTGCTTATTGAAATACTAACTTTTTAATACCTTAGTTTGCATTGCTATACCCGTTCAACTAATTAAAAGATTTCCCTTTTCAATTTTACCAGGCTCTACCGATCTCTTGGGGATTATGATGTCCTTCGTGGCATTTTCAGTGGTAAGATTGGGACCAAGGAAATCACACAGAAAGCATTGTTGGCAGAAGCCAGAAGTGATTATGCTGAAGCAGCTAAATATTATGATGAGGTATAATGACAACAAGATTTTTTTTGTTTGTCTGTTTCATAAATCTCTCCTGACTTAAAACTAAGAAGCCAAGATTAAACATTCTGAGAAATGGCATATTGCTGAAAATGTCCCTGTATTTTGTTGGATGGTTTGGTCTGTAAAGTCATGGGAGCAGTTTAGCAGTCACAGCAAAGCAGTAAGTGTGATACATTGTACTGTTTGCCACAAAGCTTCCTGTGCCCATGAATCACCTCTGCAGACAAGGCCACGGTACCATCCTAAGAGAGCAACCTGGATGTTTTCATGGCAAAGAAAATGTGAGTTAATGTGAGTGAAGGTGAAGAAGGATCTCTTTAACCTTCTTTTAAACTCTCTTCACTCTTCAAAAATACAGATTTGCTAAGGATGGCTACTTGAAATTAATTTCTATAAAAATAATGACAGGCTTGAATTTTCTGCATTTAATGGTGCCGTGGCAGTCTGGTAAATTTATAGATATTTTAATGATGTTAGTCCTAAATTCCCAGTGACTTAGAATTTAATCTAGTGTCAGATTCCAGCTCAGAACTTTCCTCCCCCTCACATCCATTCCCTAGGCACTCTCTAAAGAAGACTGGCAAGATGGGGAGCCAACAGAAGCGGAAAAGGACTTCTGGGAACTTGCATCTCTGGAATGCTATGACCACCTCACAGAGTGGAAATCACTGGAGTATTGTGCTACCATTAACATTGATAGTGGAAAACCTCCAGACTTAAGCAAAACATGGAATGATCCATTTTTTCAGGTTTTTAAAAATCACTTCATTGATACTGCACTATCTTTGTATCTACAGGGATGTCCTACAGTAATGTGGTTGTGGGTGGAAATGAACTGTAATATTCAGGTTAATTTTATTCTGAAAATTAACAGAGTCTCATATATAAAATAAGCTAAGCAATTCTTCCTGCTGTTTTTAGGATGTTTAATTTTTAAATTGAGTAAAGCACCAGCTTGACCATCATCTATTTGCCTTTATTGCTGTTATCACTTTTATTTGTTACATGGTTTTAGTTATCAGAAAAAGCTATCAGAAAAGACTGTTGTGGTTTGTCAGCAAATTAGAATTTGTCTAAAGGGAAAAAATTAAGAAAACCATTGAAAATATTTTTGTATCTCTGATGTGCAACGGATATTTTAAAATTAGATAATCTAATATTCCATTCCTAGAAATAAAGACTGTATTTTTACCTTGTAGGAAACGTATCTGCCCTATATAATACGCAGTAAGCTGAAGTTACTGCTCAGTGGGGAAAATGACCAGACCTTGCTAACATTTATTGATGAGGCAATGAAGACAGAACAGAAGAAAGCCATTATAGAAATGCACTACAGCCAAGAGCTTAGCCTGCTTTACATCCTGCAAGATGATTATGACAGAGCCAAATATTACATTAGCAATGGCATGCAGATCTTCATGCAGGTAACCATTTCTGCTGTCTCTGGTAGGATTTTTCTGAATAAACTCATGGAACAATGAAACTTCTGTTGCTGTTACCTGCTGCTAGCTTGTACTCTGAAGAGAAGTACTCACCCCAAAACAGTGAAATCTAGATACTTTCCAATCATATGACAAAATTTCCTTTGAATTCATTGATTGCAATGATGAGAGATGAGCAAGCCAGTGGAGTGCATCCTCCCATTTTAATTGGGTTTATTTTGCTGATTTCATCTATTAGAAATTTTTCTGAGTAACTGTGTAATTATAACTTTTATTTCATTCATCTTTTCAGAAGCCTTGTGTCGCCAAAACAAACTTCAAAACAGAGTGTCACATTGAGAGGCTACCAGTTGCATCCATTACTAAGTTTTGATTAGACTGTAGGACTGTCCTAAAAGCTAGGATAGGAATTGTGGCTCAAATATACCTCTCTGCCTGTCCAGAGCAGTATTGCAGTCGAATAAATTACTTGTAAAAGGTTGAGGTGTAGAGCATAATATAAAGCAGCATCAGATAAACAGTTTTCAGAGCACTGAACAGAACTTTGTTGTAAATTCTGTATATGAAATCTTCCATTCTCTCCCTTTCTTTTCAGAGCTATTCCAGTATTGATACTTTGTTATATCAAAGTCGAATGACCAAGCTGCAGTCAGTACAAGCTTTGACAGAAATACAGGATTTCATCAATTTTATGACCAAGAAAAGTAAAGATACATTTTTCCTTTCATTGCATTAAATAATAACGGTTTGAACTTTGAATATCAGTTTACACACTTAGAGGACTGAAATCCTCTTTGAAAGAGCTTAGGACTGGAGTTCTTACTGTCTTCTTGACATTAAGAACTACTGCAGTTGTGTAAGATAGGCTTGAAGACAATCCTGTGTTCTATTGCAAAGTTTTATGAGCCTGGCTATTGTGAGAAGAATTATATATCTCTTTTAAAAGTTTAAGCAATAGTTTTTGTCTAAGATTTTTGTTGGGGTCACTTTTGGTAGCAAATAGTGGTTATCAGAGATGAAAAATGGATGTGGTATATAATTTCTAGCTACTGAGTAGGCATGAAATAAATTTTAGGTGCATAAACAGAATTATATATTAAATTTAGTTAATAGTTCCGCTAAGTTTCAGCATATTCCTGAATAGAAAGGTACCTACCAAAGTGGTGGTTCCCAGTGGCAGTTAACATTGATGTCTTTAATAAACCTCTTGTGCTTTAGCAATAAAAAAAAGTGCAATATGATCACCAGGCAGTGTATTTTATTCAAGCCCAGAAGCAAGGGGATTGTTTCACTGCAGTTTTCTGGTTTGAATGTCAGACTATGTTTGTCTTAGGCCTTTTTCGTGCTGTTTGGACTTAGAGGCATTTAAAATATTCTTAATTGACTTTTAGGTAACTTAGCTTCACAGGCTTCCCTTAAGAGACTTCTCAGAATTTGGACAAGCAGATATCCAGATGCTAAAATGGATCCTATGAACATCTGGGATGATATCATTACAAATCGGTAAAATTACATTCTTGGGTTAGCTTCATTTTTGTCTGCCTGTTGAGTTCTGAGAGGTTCTTTTTCTATTGCTCCTTGTTTTCATATGGGGGGGAGCTGTTTTTTTTTCTTAAAAACCATTGTAATAGCTTTATCAATTTAACTGTTTTTTGTGTGACTGTCTTATGGTGAGGAGCAAAATGAGATTGAGAAATGACCAAGGAATAAACTGCTTTTTGATAGGAAAACATAACTGTTAGTTTAGGAAATGTCTTGTGTCAGTGACTACATGCACTGTGCAAGCTAACCCACTTCAGCCCCCTAAGCACATCTACTTGTAATTGAGTGGATCAGCTGCATTTAGCTTAAACACCACCAAGAGGCCAGTCTGTTATGGATAAAAATACTTACCTATTTTGTAAGCAGTTGTAAAGTTAGGGAGTATACAAAATAAGCCCAGCCTGTCACTGCTTCACATGTTTATAGGAAAGTTGACTAGTGCTGTAATTAGAGACTTCTGCTATAGGATTTTTGCTAGAAAGAACAGAGGTTCTCTGGAGACTCCTTTGGATTAGCTCAGAAGAAACTGGAATGTTTTTTCGAATTTGAAAGCTTTCTGTCCTCCTGTGGTAACTATCTTCATCCCAATCTGCTCTTTCAGTGGAAATCCAGATTCTTCCTCCTTTCCTGGGGGACAGATTTTACAACAGCCTTCTGATACTCACTTTGCAGTGAGTTTATTGCAGTTAAATATTAGGCAGAATGTATAGTATGACTTGCTTCTTTACAAAGTCTCAGAATGTTTATAACTTGATGAGTTATCAGTGTCTTAAACAATTTATGTGCCTTTAGAAAACTTTTATCTCATCTTAAATTAGTGACAAAGGATATGCCAAGATCCACGCCAGACTGCAGTGCTATCCTTTGTGTTGAATAGCAATCTACAAAATGAGAATCATAGACTGGTTTGGTTTGGAAGGGATCTTAAAGATCATCTAGTTCCAAACCCCCCTGCATGGGCAGGGACACTTCCCACTGGACCAGGTTGCTCAAATCCCCATCCAACCTAGCCTTGAATACTTCCAGGAATTGGGGCATCCACGCCTTCTCTGGGAAAACCATTCCAGTGTCTCACCACTCTCACCATAAAGAATTTCTTTCTAATATCTAATCTAATTAGAAAGGTCTAGTTGTAGAATGAAAAGGATTTAGCACTGATTCATGGCAATTCCCTCTCAAAAGCTGGTATAGTCACTGGGCTTTTCTGCAACACAGATACCAGTTTTTACATGTGTTGGTGTGATCCATGTTTGAATTGAAGGTTGGCATAAAATACAGCCTGGCACTTACACTGTATGAGACTCCTTTTTGGTTTGCGTTCCTGTCAAGCTGGAATCCAAGTTATGGCTTGATTAACTTAGAAGTTGTAGCTGTGATTTCAAAAGAACAAACTAATTAATAAATCCCACTCTATTATCAACACTTTCTAATGCTTAATCTCATCACATCAAGATTCTAGAATGCTCTCAGGGTCTACATGTCACTGGTTATGATTTTCCAGACTATAGCTTGCAATTTTTTCTTAGCTTTTACTGCCAGGCAGATCAACTCTCAAATGTTCATTCCCTTGGATACTGGGATGATTTATACTCCTGTTGTCATTGTGTAGGTGTTTCTTTCTCGACAAACTGCAGGAGAAACTTCTCAGTGATCAGGCCAATGATAGTATGGAAGTGGATGAAGAATATGGTGCTGGTGACTCAATGGAAGTGGATCAACAAAATGAGGACATCTACTCAATGATTAAAAGCTGCAAATTTAACATGAAAATGAAGATGATAGAAAGTGCCAGGAAACAGGTGACTGTGCTGTCTGATAGCTTCCAATTTTGTGAGGAAATACGTAGAAACTACAGCTGGAAAATCCTCTGAGGTGGTCTTGGGCACCCTTTTGCCAGGGCAGACGTTTCATTTTGACTCTGCTATCCAGAACATTTTGAAAGCTCAAAAAAAGTCAGTTACATTGCAAAATAAAACAAATGGATAAATGCTAATTACAAATGTGACGATAATTTGTCATTACTTGAAATGTGCTTGAGTGTCCCTTTGATCCACAGATGGTTTTTGGATACTCTAAAGGGCAGATAAAGTATCTGAAATGCTTCAGTTTTTAATATAAGGAATGCTTACAACCAAACATGCTTTCTCATTCACAAGTAATCACTTCTGTACAAGAAATTAAAATCAAATTCAGAGACAATCAATTTAATTTACTTCAGTCTGCAATGATGAAACATTTTATGATTTTTTAAATGGTTTTCATTAATGCTGTTAACACATCTATATAAGGAATTAAAGCTAAGTAACTTAGGAATTTTGTTTTGGATCTGGCTGTTAAAATGACTGAAACATAGCTTCTTTTGATCATGGGCCTTTGGTTTTTAAACCTTGGGACAGAATGAGTAATATTTGAGCTCTCCCTCATTTTCTTAGATTCTGCAGAAATCTGCAATGAGTGTTGAACTTATTTTAAGTACTGTAATAACCAAATACAATGTTAGTGCTGTGTTGTCTATACACTCTTAAAGGATTAAATGAAAAATAAGATTTCCTTTAAAGTTATATACATGAAACTTTTCATCAAAACTAAAACCTAAGTGACTCGCTTAATAATATTATAATCCAAGTTACATTCCCTGTGTGTGTTTGTACTGCAGAACAGCTAATGCCTGTTTAGTCATGCAGATCAGAATTATTTTAAGTTACTCCGTTTGACAAACCTCTGGTTTTCACTTTTTCTTTTCAAATTTCTCCATTAGCACAAATCTGGTGTTGAATCTGAGACCCAACAAGCAGTGGACCTCTCTTCATCTCACTACAGCTTTACTTGCTGTAGTGCGTTACCTAAATCTTACAATCCCTGAATTTGTTTGCAGGAGGGTTTTATTTCCTCTTCAGCTGTCTAATCTAAAAACTCTGTCTTAACCTGAATACAGAACAGCTTCTCAGTTGCCAAGAAGCTTCTGAAAGACCTACGCAAAGAGGCCAAAACCAGGGAGGACTGGCTGCTGAGGTGGAATTATTCCTACTGCCGCTTTACTCATAGCTGCAGCCGGAAACAGAGTTGTCCTGAACGCATGCTCTCAGTGTTGAAAACCATCTCCCTGCTTGGTAACTGACTTCTCTTTGCTTCACTTTGTTGATTGTGCAGAGCTGGTTTGTTGTCAAATTATCAACTTTGTTTCTGAATTCCAACAGAAGATACCAAATCTGACTATGTCAACAAGAACACAATGGCCTTCCGCAACCAGAATCTTCTTCTGGGCACTACTTATCACATCATGGCCAGTGCTCTTAGTCAGGATCCAAGAAGCCTTGAGCAAATCGAGGAAGAAAAAGCTGGAAAAATATCAGTACTATCAGGAGAAAGTCTTGAGAATCCTGAAAAGGTAAATGAGAGGGGAAAAGTTTTTAGGTATTTCAGTATTGTAATTACTACTTCGATAGGTAGTGAGGATATGGATAGATACAGAGGATGGGAAACCCATCTGCTGCTAACAGTGATTTGTCTGGGAATACCAGCTCTAAGGGAAGAAAAAAAAAAAGTTCTTTATAATACTGATCATGATGCTGGTACACTTATTTTATCTAAATATTTTTAGGAATAGAGAGGGAGAGGGGTTTTCAAGGCAGAATATACACAGGTTATCATTGACTTCTTTGGGGAGGTGTGCATTTGAAGAGTGCAGTGATAGACTGTGCTGCATCTTAAATGGTGTGCTTTATCAGTTGTCCCAGATGCTGTGACACTGACTTCCTGTCTGTCAAATTAATTGAGTAGGAATTTCATGTGTCACTCCTGACATGTTTGTAGAGCCACCATGAAGATCCTTAAATATGATCTGTATCAGTATAAAACACCCCAAAATTGTTCTTAATTTATGCTTTTATAGTTGCTAAAGAAAAACAAAGAAAAGATTCCTGCAGAAAGATTTAAAATTTTCAGGTGTGTAGGAACCAGACCAACAATTAAGCTTCATGTATTAGCTAATTACTAAGAGCATTTTTCCTAGGGAAATCTGTAAGATGAGCATAAAAGCTCTTCTGTGTCAGATGAGTCAGACTGGGATACCAGATATTTTTATAAGATTAAGGATCTTTGCCTTATTTTATTAAGCAGTACTCTGACCCTAGTAGTTTCCCTCTGTCTACCTTATATTCAGACAATGTAATTAGTTATACCATTTTTCAGTTTTTCCTGCTTGTTCTGCAGCAATTTTTAATTTTGTTTAATAACTACAGTAGTTACAATGTCTACAAGGTTGGTAAGCTTGTTGGCAATATGAGAATAATGGGTACTTTATTTATAAACACTTGAGTTGTAAAGGATCTTGCCAAGTCCTTCATTGCATGTGTTACATTACAAGCATATGACCAATACCTCTGTAATAGGGAAAAAGATGTCAGATTTCAAAAAGTTTCATTCATGCTTTTTTAAACACAAGTTTTAAGTATAGCTGATATGTAGATGTTGCAGATATATCTTAATAGGAAAAAACAGCATTTTTAAATTATGTTTTCTGTTAACTGTTTGTGGAAACTAGTAACATTAACTTCTTTGCACTTAAAAAAGTTCCCCATAATATTGACAGAAATAAATTTCAGTTAAAAGAGCAATTTATATTTTCCCATTGAAAGCTGTGGAACTTAACATTCTGGAAATTACTGCTAGAAATAATGTTCTAATCTTTTTTTTCTTTGTATCAGCTGCTCAATATATCTAATACATTTTAAGTTGCATCTATTCAAGACTTGCAACCAGACTCCTATTTCAAAAAGGACACTTGACAGCTACTTGCTACTGTGTCTTTTCCCCTTATGTTTGAATTTCAGGTATTGGCAGGCCTGAGCAAGAAGGCTTTTGAGTATTTCAGCAGTGCAGCAAGGAAGTCTGAAGAGGAGGTGCAGTCCCACTCCATGGAGCATGTAGATGTGATGGGAGTTATTGATGCATATATGACTTTGGTTGGTTTCTGTGACCAGCATTTACGTAAGGAAGAAGAAGGCTTGCTTGGTTAGTCAGGATTTCTCCTAAACATAAGAGGTGGATTTGTCTGTGATACGTGAGCTTTTGTGTGGTACCTAGGATATCACCCTGAGCACTTAAACATGAATTTAAATGGAACAGTTTGTTCTGTAGTTAGCAGTATTTATATTCTTTTTTTCCCCTGCACTGTTACTGCTAGCTTTGGTCCTAGTCAATCTGTCTCACTTGTGAGATATATATCATATCCAGCAGATGCTTCCCTTGTTCCTTCCCAGACCACAGCAGTGCTGTGTTTAAAGCAGGCAAGATACCAGCAGTGATGCTGCTTCTTGATAAAGTTAATCCTTACAGTCCCCAAGTACATGTGTTGCTGATGTGTGCAGTTCAAACAGATGGGAAGGAGAACAAAGTGAAAATGCAAAATACATGGGGGAAAAAAATACTGAATTGTAAAGATGAATGTCCCAGATGATCAAAGACGTGGAACAAGTGATGGTGTTTCTGATAATTCTTGTTTAATGTCTCTCTTGGCAGAAATTAACACCACAGATCTGCAACTATTCCCAGCTATTGTGGTGGAGAAACTGATAAAAGCCTTGAAACTGAACTCCAAAGAAGCCAGGCTGAGATTTCCTAGGCTGCTGCAAATAATTGAAAGATATCCAGCAGAGACATTGGGTCTAGTGACACGAGAGGTTAGTTACTTCCATTTTCCTGGCAGCAGATGTTGCTATAAATCGAATTTAAAAGGTAGAGGTGGAGGTTGGATGGACAAAGAGGTTAGACTGGTAAGTTTTGCTTCAGGTAAATCAGATAAATTTTATCCCATCATTGTTCCTTGTCTTATCTCCAACTTACTGAGTCTAATGCATACAGACAGAAACTTTTAAGAAAAAAAGTTTAATTTTTTATTACTATCTGATTCCAAATGTTAGTTTGAGAGCTGCTGGAGAAAAAATTACATTGAGGTTTTTTGTTCCTTCTAAATGATTCAAGTGGGCTGATAAATGTGTGTAAGACAGGGTGAGAAACACCCTTATTTCTTGTATGCAGGAAGCTAACAGTTTTTCCAGGCTCATTTTCCACTTCTCCCACCTCCCTCTGTCCTGCTTCACTTCAGAGGTTGCTACAGCCTCTCCCTTCCTTCCTTCATTCCACAACCTGTGCCTCCATTACCATTGCAGTGCAGGATGCCATGGTGGCACAGATAAGCTGAGAAGGTCCTCTGTGACTCATGTCTGCTCCTGCCTTGGCCTGCCCTCATTTTCAAGCCCATGGTTGCTGGCACTCAGAGAGTGCCAGATCCCATCAGAGGAAGAACTTGAGTGTGAAAGAAACACAGTTACTCCAAGAACCTGAGAACACAGCAGAAGCAGCTGAGGTGCACAAGGTGTGGCCACAGTGAAACTGATGGTTCTGGAAACAGAACCTGACACCTTGGTCCATTTAACAAATCTTACCCAGAAAAGAATTTCACAGGCTTTTTTTTATTTTGTTCTCTCTCTTTCTGTGAGATAAATACTGGCAATCTGGTCTTTAACTCTGCTAGAAAGGTAGGAGGAAAGGAACTGGAGTATGGTCTCCTGTTATCACAAGGAAATATACTGTAGCTCTTGTTTCAAAAGTGATACAGCTTTTGGAGTGAGGTGAGCATGAAATACATTGGCAGCAGATGCTCCACTGAAATTAGTATCTGTCAGTAAACCCAAACCTCTTTATTATTGAAGGAATTTAAAAACTGTGGTAGGAATGTCAGTGTTCTTCTGACTCTTGTAATCAAGGAAAGACTTCATCCTAATGGTATTGGAACTATCCCTTCAAATTTTTGAGTTGTTTGTATTTGGTGATTAAAAATTATTGTATTGCATCCAGACATAAAAGCCACAGTCTTGGGTATAAACTCCTCTTGATCAACAAACTGCAAATTTTTGTAAAAGAAAACCTTTTAAGCAGCAGTAGTTAGTGGTGGTGGTGGTAGTAGTAATAATGATAATTGTTACTCATGCTTCATTGGGGGATGTTTTGGGCAATGTAGTTGGCATTCTCCATTTCCTTTTCACATGTTTCTGTCTGTCAAGCTGGGCCACAGAACGGATTTGTTTTTGTTTTCTATGCCTGGTCTTTTCAAGGGGGACTAAAGTTGAAAGCAGTGTCTGTGTTCTTGCAGCTTTCTTCAGTTCCCTGTTGGCAGTTCATTGGTTGGATCAGCCAGATGATGGCACTACTTGACAAGGACCAAGCAGTAGCTGTGCAACACACTGTTGAGGAGATTGCAAATACCTATCCCCAGGCCATCATCTACCCTTTCATGATCAGCAGTGAAAGTTACAGTTTCAAAGACACCGCCACTGGCTGTAAGAACAAGGAGTTTGTAGAAAGGTGAATTTTCTATCAAAATGGCTTTTTTGTACGTTTGGGATTTTTTTTTATTCAGGAGTGGAAAGATTACTTTTTTTTTCCCTAATAAAACTGTTTTCTCCAGAGGGCATGAGAAACATTAGGGGATAGCCCCATGCACACTGTATTCTAATTTATAGGCACAAGGAAAACTGACACATAAGCGTTCTCTAGAATTAGACATACTCATGTTGGTGGCCTGAATAGTTTCTTAAGTGCTAAGTACAAATACTCCCCATGCTGTGGCAAGCTAGAATTTTTTCAAAATAAAACAAGACAATGACAGAGAAGTGAGCCATTTCTACTGGTAATTCTGTAGTAGTCAGAGTTACTGACTACTGTAATTCTTGATCTTTTTGATCATGATCTTTTTCCTTTTCCTGCTCTGCTGGTGCTGGATGGAAACCTGGTCCATGATTAGGCTCTTACTACAACAGTGAGAGTTGGTACCAATCAAAGTTGAAGATGAAACTAGCTTGGGCATTTAGAGTAATTGTAGTAACAAGCAAGAGCAGAGATATTTAGATGGAATAGAAGCACCTGCCAGACTTCAGAGAGTGCCAGTGAAATCGTCGGATGTTATTTTTTTTTGAATGACAGGTCTTTGTCTTCACTTCTTATTCTGTGTGCAGTCCTTCCTTTACAAGCCCCTCCCTTGCCCATTTAGTGGTTCAATAAAATGCTTTTTATTGAACCCTGAGGGAAAAGCCAATTTTGATGGCATAGAGCTGTAGAACCACTAATACAGATTTAGGTGGTTTTTTGCTTTTTTTCAATTCTCCTGATATATTTGCTGGATTTCTTCATTTAAAATAGGAAGATAAAGTTTTGCATTTCACAGACTTTTGCCATGGTTGATGCTCCTATTTCCATAGTGGGACACTTAATTCAAAAATTGGGAGAAAGTGGCATGGGCAGTCGTTCAGTCCATGAGACTGTTCTGAGGTTGTCCATCTACTTACCCCAAGATTATTTTGCCAGATTATTGAGTATAACAGACAATCTGGGTCATTGTGTATCTTCCTGTTGCATTGTGGGCCATTTTTTTGTTTTTCCTTTAAAGGATCAAAAATAAGTTGGACAGAGGAGGAGTAGTTCAAGATTTTGTTCATTCCCTGGAGCAGCTGTCTAATCCCATAATGCTTTTTAAGGTAAGGTGTATTTTTTTATTCCCTTCCCCTACATTCCTCACCCTCAATTTAGGAGAGAGAGTGTTGGGCAGAGCCTGTCAGAGATCACCACAGCCATACAGTGCCACAGACAGTGTAGCCACAGGAAGAGGTTCAGCCCAGAATCAACTGGTGAAAAACTGACACAGGTTTCCCAGAAAGGTGTTAGAAGCCCCATTCCTGGAAACATTCAACATCAGGCTGGACGGGGCTCTGAGCAGCCTTATCTAGTTGAAGATGTCCCTATTTACTGCAGGGTGCCTGGTCTAGGTGACCTTTTAAGGCCCTTTCCAACCTGAACCATTCAGAAACTGTCAGCAGTGTCACTGGCGATGTTCTCCATGCCCTGTGCCACTCCTTGTTTTACACTAGCCCTTTTAATCTTTCCCCTTCTTTGGCCACCCCTTAATAATTCTGAAACTGCTGCAGAATTATCACTTGTGGACATCTTTATAATTTCTGGCTACATGTGTTCTTAGAATTTTTCCCTGCTCTCTGCTGGGCTTCCTTGCCTACATTCTGACGCTGTTGTCCAAAGGATTCTCATTCTTCTGGTTGCAGGATTGGGCTGAGGATGTCAGAAATGAGTTGGTAAAAGCTCAGAGGAATAAAAATAAGCTTAAAGAAATGTATGAAGGAATGTACAAGAATTTGGGAAGTTTGGAGGCTCCTGGTCTTGGATTGCTGAGGAGAAGGTTCATTCAGGTATGTGTGATCACTAAATAGTTTTGGCACTAGAAAGTCAAAAGAGGGGACCAGATCACAGCTTTTACAGGTACTGCAGGGCTTGATGAGACAAGAGATCAAGTCAGGAGTACAAGACTGTGATTTTTGTGCTAGAAGCCATGTACTTGTTACAGCTCACTTCCAGCCACCCCACAGGACTGAATGTTCTTTTTTGCTCAGCTTCTGCCTCCCCTTTCCTGCACGCTGCCAGGTTCTCAGAGCCTGGGCCTCTCTGACCATCCATGAACCTGCACAGGAATCTGTCCTTGGTTTTTTTCCTTGCTGCCAAGGTTGTATGAGCACTTCAGACTGTTTTGCTACATTATGCTTCTCAAATTTGCTGCTGATATCAATTTATGTAAGGTAAGTTATTCAGAAGTTACAACTACGAAGAGTTACAGAAAGGATTTTACAAAACTGACTTGAGATCTGAAATAGTGAAAGTCAGTGTAGGAAAAAAAAAGTTGATGCATGTGGGGGGAAAAAAACCAAAATAAATTCCTCAAAGAAATTCTTTAGGTTTGAGCTGACTATTGCAATTCAAGAAAAAAATCTTGATTTGTGATAGTTCTGTAAAAACATCAACTATGAATACTTGATAGTCAAGTCAAGAAAGAAAAGCAACTGCTAAACCTTGTTAAGAGCAGAGAGCAAAATGAGGGTTTATACACTGACATAGCAGTCTTCTTTGGCTCTTCCTTCTTGAACACTAGTCCTCATCTGCAGTTCTCAACATAAAGAAACCAGAGAAGGTTCAGGGTGGCAAGAATAATCAGAGGTACAGAGTAACCTCTGAACAAAGAACAACTTTAACATTCCTCCAGTTAGAAAAGGCACAATAAGGATACAATAAGGCTCTCCACATCAGGAGTGTCAAGCGTGGAGTAAATAACAGAAGTGTTTCCTCGTTCAGTACACACTTAAGTGCTGAACTTCTGCTGCAGGGAATTACAGATGCTTTCATGGGTTCAAATAGCAAGTAGACAATAGCATGGGGTGGGGGGAAATACTTGGGGAGCTTTTACATACAAATGGATGCTTCTGGGTCCAGAAATCCTGAGCTATGAATTTCTGGAGGCCAGGAAAGTGATACTCCTGTAGAAGCATGGGTGTATGCTCATAGCCCCCTGAGGCCAGGGCTAGGTGGATCCAGGTCTCTGCCATGTGGCTATTTTTGTGTCACATTAGCCTTAGATAAACTTATCTGAGTATCTGTAGGGAGATTCCTTCCCCATGATCAAGGAAGGTGGGGGATACAAGTAAGGTGGGATTGGGAGGAGGCGAGATGATAGAGCAGCAGAAAGGGCAGTTGGAATTTAGGGGCATACTGTCCCTTTGAACATGCTGCTGCAAGATAAGCTGGGTCTCTGATGATAATGACATGAAACTGAAGAGCAGAGGGGTAAGAATTTGCAGGATGTGCTGCTGTGCTGAAGGGCTGTGGGTAGAGGGAAGGGAGCAACTGTAGGTTGAGCCACACAGGGTGCAAGGGCAGCAAGGGACCTGGCAGGCATGAGGACAAAAGCTGGGATGGTTTGTGTGCACTTTGGCCCACTTAAACAAAAAAAAATCCTTGTCTCTTTAAGAAGCTGAAACATTTGCAGTAGTAAAGGTTATTGCAAAGAGTGCTGATGGATTTTGACTTGTTTTTAACAGCGCAGAAGAGAGAAGAGGGAGGGAGATGCTGGAAAAGGGGTAGTGGGGTTGTTCCCCTCTGAAGGGGAAAGCAGTGTTCCCTTCTCGTGCTACCAGCTGCAGAAGAGGGTCAGGGTGGGGGTGCACAAACTCTGGGTTCTCTGCCTTTGTGATGCAGCAGTAATGAAGAAACAAAGTGCTCTGCAAGGATAGCTGTAGAGTTTCTAGTGTCCTTGCTGGGAAAAAAAAAAAAAAGTTGTATTTCTTGACTGACACATAAAATTGCTCTAATATGTGAAGTATTTCAGGTTTGTAATCTTGATATTTATTTATGTACAATTTCAATTGTAACTTAGATAATAAGAATCTTGCTTTTATTTTGAACATGAAATTCCAGTAATGCATAAATCAAACAATGTTGACTGATTGTATTATTTAAAATAGTGGTGAGGCTGTTAAATATTTGTTTCCTTGAATTTTAAAAGAAGCCAAAGAACAGAGCAGAGAAAGCAATTGAATGATCGTCTGGAAATAGATTTAAAGTGATAAAGATGTTGACTGTAACAGTCTCTTCCTCAGAAAGATAATATTTCCTGTATTTTCATTTACCTCAGTGAAATAGCTGTGTCCTTCATAGCTTGGGAGAAAAATGATCAGGCAGTGAAAAAACAAGTGAGCTTACATATCTTTCCAAGCTGCTAATGCCAGTGAGGTCCAAGAGGGGACATCTGGTTTTTCTAGAACCTTGAATTATGAACACAAAAAGTAGACTCAGTTAACTGCTTGCAGATAATACTTTGTTTATTAATGGATCAGTGTGAAATGTCTTTGCACTTTTCCTTTATCAGGATATTTCAAATGCTTTAGAACTATGATTTTAAACATTTTGTATCCAAAATTGTCTCAAAGCAAAACAGAAATAATAATTGTGATAGCAAATAAAACATCTAAATCAATACTTTCTAACGAGTAAAAAAATTATATGTGGAGCTCTATGACATTCATTATGTATATATAAAATACATCTTTTAGTTAGCAAGCATGGTATATGTGAAATCAGCTAGGGTGTGTTTCCTTGCTATGTAATACAATTGCTGCTAGTTTTAAAAAATAAGCAAACAAAACAAAAACAAACAAAAAACCCCAAATCCAACAAAACCTCACACTTTCTGTAAAACACAGAGTATTCATATTTGGGGGGGGGAGGTCAATTTACTTCTCCATTTGGTTTTTTTTTTTTAGCATTTGTAAATAGAACATTTGAAGGTTGGGTTCTTTTGGTTTTTTGTTGTAGCAGTTTGAAAGTGTGATAATACCTGAAGAATAGGGTATCAACTAAATGTTCTGATAATAATGATCTATTTAGGTTGATAATTTTTATTTGCTCAATAGATACCAATTTAAAAATTTCAGTTTTATATGAATACTTCACTAGCTGATCTTAAATTTTTGTAACCAGATGAGGTACATGTATTAATTTGAATGAGCATTATATTATTGCAGCATTATTGATATGCTTACCTAGAATCTAACTGCAGCTGCAGAACTGATATGACTGAACTGGTAAAATGCAGATGTTTATGTTGATGATAGCTGTTGGGTCTACCAAACAGGCAGGGAAAAGGTACTGAAAGACTAGAAATAATGGAGGGGAAAAAAAAACCAACAAAAACCAAGCAAACAAAAAAAAACACCCAGGTGTGGAAGGACAATTGATATTTATTTATATGGAGCTCATGTGAAGCTGTGTGTGTTAGATAAGAAGGTACTGTTTTGGTGTTCATAGGGAGTTCCTAGCACTGTGTTAACAGGGCTCTTTTCTATAAATGAACCTCAGGCTTTTGGGGCACACTTTGACCATCATTTTGGAAAAGGTGGCTCAGAACTGTTGGATATGAAGGCCAGTGGATTTGATGCGATTGTTGCTTCTCTCGTCTCAAAAATGAATGAAAACCATAAAGAACCCGGGAACCTGAAAGAATGTTCTCCATGGATGAGTGAATTCAAAGCTGAGTTTTTGAGGAATGAACTAGAAGTTCCTGGTAAGTTCCCCTTCAGTGTCAATGGTGATCTACTTGTGAGCTCTACTTCTTGTGCTGGTATATGACCTTTCTTTCTGACCTTAGGCAGAGGTAGATTTCACCTGAAATAACTATGTTCAATCATCATCTCTTAAATCTGTTTTGAAGATATAGTCTGATTTTGAAAATTGTGTATCTTGCCTGAGAACCCTGTATATTTTTAAAGGCCCAGTTCCAAGAAATTTGACTTTTAAATCAAGTTCAGAAGGGATGTGTCCTCTGAAACCATTAAGAGCTGTAATTCTAACAGCCTAAGAAGGAAAGAATGTTGCTAACTAACCTAAAATCATATGCTATGTATGATGTATTTTTATGTATTTTAAAATATTTTCTTCCAAGTTACCATTCTACCAGTTTGACTGAATACAAGGAAGAGTGTTCTGTTCTTAAAGACACTTAAAAATAAAAAAATTAAATTATTTCTATGTAACTTTTTTTTTTTTTAACCACTACCACTTCAGGTCAGTATGATGGAAAAGGGAAGCCACTGCCAGAATACCACGCAAAAATCTCTGGATTTGATGAGCGGGTATGTTCACAAGTGTGAGTCAAGATACTGCTTAGTATAAATTTGTGTCCGTATTCCATTTTCCTTTTGAAGATTTTGATGACAGAAAGGTTATTGCTTGTGTACTCCTTTTGCAGCACATTAAGGGAGGTCTGCAAATGGGCATTTGTTTTTCTAGTGGTACCTGAGCAACTTCATTCTGCCATCTAGGAATGACAGATACGCTTAATGTCAGTGATCATTCTCTAAGGCCAAGAGTTCTTTCACAAATATTTTCCTTTTTGCTGTCTTTTTCCAAGATAATGGTAATGGATTCCTTGAGGAAACCAAAACGTATAACAATCCGAGGCAGTGATGAGCAGGAGTATCCTTTCCTTGTCAAATGTGGTGAAGACCTGCGACAAGACCAACGTATTGAGCAGCTCTTTGATGTAATGAACATCATCCTTTCCCAAGATGCTACCTGCAGCCAAAGGAATATGCAGTTAAAAACTTATCAGGTCATCCCCATGACAACAAGGTAGGCATTTGTCTTGAAGGGACAGAAATCCTTATGTTAATACTTACTACTTTTGGGTCTTTGTGTCAGATTCTGGTTCAGTGTGTTTTGGGTCGTGATTTAATTTTTTTTTATTCTCCTGTTTTTCAGAGTATGTTTAAACAGGTAGCTTGTTCTTTTAGCAGACACTAGAATGCACTGCTTCCTCTTTGTGGTGTTCATGGTGCTCAGCTCTGGGCTACTTGTTCACATCTCTGATTTCTTTTGTTCCAGACTAGGCCTCATCAAGTGGCTGGAAAACACTTGTACTTTAAAAGAATTCCTTAAGAATAGCATGTCTGAAGAGGAAGACATCAACTATAACAGGTGATGGTTGATTTAGTTGTCTGCTCTAGTAGAGACCACTACAAATGTGAAGTTTTGATACTGACGATCTCTTGGCAGCATTTTTTTTTTTTTGCACTTCCTGACCCAAATTAGTAATTGGCAACTGTTTGTTTAATGAGTACCATTGTACCTGGAATATCCTCCACCCACCTTGTTTAAACACGAGGCTTATAATCATGTGTGACGTCATTATCATCACTATTTCCTTATCAGCAGCTTGATTTTACAAGCACAGGATTTTGATCTCTTGATTTGATCAGGCAGGAAATGAACATAGGTCAGAAAGTTGGGGGTGGGGGAGATAGAGGAGGGGGTGGAGAGGGTCTAGAGCAGAGACAGGGCTATTCAGAACTGGGGTTCAGCAGTGAGTCACTGACAGGGGAAATTGGCAGCAGATGCAGAAAACACAACTGTAAAATAACACCCTCTCTGACTTCATGCAAATGCTGGGCTTGAATAAATTAGCTTTCTTTCTCTTGATTGTAATTGAAGAATGAATATTTGTAAAATTTATTTAATTCTAACACTAGAAACTGAAACACTTCAGCCTTCTTCTATCCTGGAATTCAGATATGTGGTATTATTTACCATCTTTGTTCTTAGTACATAATCTCTGTTAGGGTTTGTCCAAGTGTCATTATCACCACTTATTTTTACAAATTCTCTTCTTTATGGGCTGGGTTGGAGGAACCTCCAGTGTGGAGGTTGGACTTCAAAGAGTCCTTATTTCTACACTTACTTGATTTGTGAACTACAGTTCACTTTTGTGAACATCAGTAGTGTTACCTTAGCCTCAATTTATTGACTGTGAAAGTGTAAGAGGACTTGTATGGAACCACCTCCTGAAGGGAGAAAATTTCTAATACACTAAATGTAGACTATCAGTGTCTGTCTGTAAACAGTTAATGATTTATCCCCCAAAATAGCTTTATTTTATTGTTGTATATAGTCTTTAAATATTTTAAATTAATTTTTATTATTATTTATTTTGTTATTGTGATTTTAAAATTAATTTTTATTATTTTAAATATTTTTAAATTAATATAGAGTTGCATATATAGTTGCATGACAGCATTCTGAAAGTAAAATTCTGATGAAGTCCTTGCTGGCAATATTTTGGTTGGGGTGGAAAGAATTAACTTTCTGAGGTTTTGAAATCCTTTTCTTTATTTTAAAGTGATGGGATATGCAGTCTATAAATGATAAATACTTCCTAAATGGAAAGAATCTGTTTATTTCAGGATGTTCTTTGGAAGGAAGAGAGAAGGCAGGTGCTCTGCTAAGTTGCTGCCTCTCTGGAATAGAAGCTTTCTGTCTAGCACAGTGTATTTAGTTAAGATGGGAGAAAAGTATCAAATTATTCTGTAAGCAATGCAGGTAATGAAGACTGACTTCTTATGGATTAATGCCTTAAATCCTGTAAGACCCCATTCCTCCCCTGCTGTACCCACTGCCTTCCTGCATCCCCTATCTGTATGGCTGGACAAATGGCAGCACGTCCTGTGGTAGGCTATGTAATGCCTCTCAAATGGTTACAAGACTGTTAAAAATATCTTTCTCTCCCTGGAGAAATTATTTTGGGTCTTTCTTCTCAAGGCAGCATGTAATTTTCACAGTACCTATTGACAAATTAACATCTTGGAGATGTCAGATCTTCTGTCAAATATGACTGAAGTGCACTCAAAGCTGGGGGGAAGGAGGTGGATGGATGAGCACATGCACTGATGGTCTAAGCTTAATTTCCATGGGAAGGCTAAAATTAATGTAGGCTGTAGCTCCCTGATGCTTCCTGTGCATAAAAATCTCATGGGTCATAGCAGCACAGGCTCAGCTTGCAGATACATGAGGACAGAGAGGTAAGATGATAGAGGGAAATCATCAGCTTTTTTTTTTTTATTTTCCTTAGCAAAAAAGGACCTCGTGCTACCTATTCTGAGTGGCTATCCAAGATGAGTGGGAAAACTCAAGGCATCTCTCGATACCATGTTATGTACAGGTAGGTTTTAAAAGATCTTAAAGAAACCAGGGTGTGCATACGTACACAGTTGTAGAAATTCCAGGAAAAATACCATCTTCTCTATATTCTCATTGTGCTGCCTTGTCTTACTGGGCATGCTCTGCAGGAGGAGTTTACTGCTGCCAAAATCCCACTAGGGCACAGGAGTTCTTCCAGAAGCTTGCTCGCTGTGTCTAGAAGAAGATGCTCCTCTTCAACTTTATTTTCTAGTTGTCTTGTTCCTGATTATGCAGCTAGGTAGGCTGCTGTGGTGCCAGAGTGCCTGCTTGAAGTTGGACAGTGGAAGTCATTCACTGAGAGTTTAAGAATATTTGATCATTTAGGTCCCAGCTTGAGCATCCTTTCAAAGGAATTTCTACATCTGGGTAGATCTAGTACGGGGGGAAGGGAAGTTTCCAGTGCAGCATTTCTGATCAGCTCATAACCTGTCTAAGCAAGCTTCTTGATTTTTAAGGGGAAATGTTGACTTTTTTATCTGAGTGCATTAACATTTGTATTCAGATCTGAAATGTGCTTTTGAAGTAAATTCCCTGTCACCCCCACTCATCTCTTGTTGGCTTGCATCACGGAGCTGTCCCTGAGTGCACAGCTCTGCTCCTTTCGGATGAAACTGAACTGGAAGGAGAGCACCCGGTGCATTCCAGCTGCTTACAAGCATTCAGTTTGTAGGACCAGACGTGGACTGGTCCAGAGCAATCCCTCTTTCTCCTCAAATACTGCATGGATGTCCTCAGCACCAAAGTTCTGTTGCCTCCTCTTGTGCACTACTTTCTAGTGCCAGTGCCACCTCTGCATGCTGCTGAGACATTTAGGTTGGATATCAGGAAGCACTTCCTCATCATAGAATCATAGAATCCTAGGGGTTGGAAGGGTGATCAGGCATTGGAATGGACTGCCCAGGGAAGTGATGGAGTCACAATCCCTGGAGGTGTTTAAGGAAAGTCTGGATGGTCTAGCCAGTGTGGGTAGTCTTAGGTCATAGGCTGGATCTGGTGATCTCAGAGGTCTTTTCCAGCCTCAATAATTCTGTGATTCTGTGATTTTGTTTGGGTTTTGATCTCTTCCAAGCAGAGAAACAATCCAGCCAAAAGGAGCACAAGTGTATTGCTGAATTAAAACTCTAATCCATCTACTTACTCTAGAGGAAACTAGACAAAACTGCATGTGGTTTTGTATCAAAAAATAACTGCTTGGGGAAAAAGAGAAAAGGGGGATATTTTTATTGTCAGATAAAACTTGGGCAAATTCCCTGCATAGCTTGCTGTAGTGATGGCTGGGATAAGCAAAAGGTGCTAATATGGTCACATACACTTCTTAACTGTTCAGTGTGCTGTTATTTCAATAACTAACATTATTCTTTCCTAAATTTGCAGAAACGCCAGCCATACAGAAACAGTCATGGCTTTCAGAAGCAGGGAAAGCAGTGTTCCAGAAGACCTGCTGAGGTGAGCATCCTGCTATTGACTGCACCCTGTGCAATGAATGTTGGTGTTTTATCAGTATGCAACCAAGTGATTTCTGTTTTGTTAAGGAGAGCCTTTGTGAAAATGAGTACATCTCCCGAAGCCTTCCTGTCTTTGCGGTCCCATTTTGCCAGCTCTCATGCACTGATGTGCATTAGCCACTGGATAGTTGGTATTGGAGACAGACATCTCTCCAACTTCATGATTAACAAGGAGACAGGTGGCATGGTGGGAATAGACTTTGGATGTGCTTTTGGCTCAGCTACACAGGTATTTGTTTTCTAATTAATTTGTTACAGCTTTTGAATTTAATATGTGCGGCTACACGTGTGTTCTCAGTAATAAATTCGGTGCTCCTCGTTTGCAATCATGCTGATGCAAAACAATCTTTACAAGTTATTTCTAGTTAATAGAATGTAATCCCTGTTTCCAGATATTCTCAGACAAGCAGAGAGCTGCAGTTTCATAGAGCCCATACAGTGGTGGTTTGCATAGATCAGCCATGCTTTCAGCCACTCCTGAATATTCGTGAGCTCAATGTCACAGCTCTGTCCCATTCTACTGAGTCGCACGTTATCTTCAGTGAAGTGACAAAGAGGATTTCAAAGCTTAAAAACAAACAAAATTTTTCTTATCCTTCTGTTCCAAGGTTTCTTAATTCTTGTTTTCTTTTGACTGTCCTTCCCCTTGGCTAGTTTTTGCCCGTGCCAGAGTTGATGCCTTTCCGTCTGACTCGTCAGTTTGTTAATCTGATGATGCCAGTGAAGGAGTGGGGTCTCATTTACAGTGTGATGGTGCATGCCCTCAGGGCTTATCGTGGGGATCCTGATCTCCTCATCAGCACAATGGATGTATTTGTAAAAGAGCCTTCTTTGGACTGGAAGGTGGGATTTTTTTTCTTCTTTGATTTTTCTTCACGTGAAAAATCTTAAACTGTTATAAGGATAAAAAGGAGCAAAAGGGACGTTATTTTGTGATGCTCACTTGGTGCTTCTTTTATCTTTCTTTGATTTATTGAATTCTCTGAGAAAATGAACCTAAAGGGTTTAAAATTACAGAATTCTATACTAATGCACAAAGAATAACTGTGTTATCAGTGTACTGCTCTTTATCTGCATGATAATCCTAAAAATGTGTGTCTCTAGATCACATTGTGGCAGCAGCATAAAACTTTTCGAACTTTTACATTCAATCTCCAAAATTTATATAACACTGTATATATCAAACTAATAATTACAGGGAAAAAATCTGAAACTAGTTGCATTCCAGTTGTAAATCAAATTTTAAGTTACAGGCTAGATTTCACCTCACTACTTTGTAATCCACTGCATCTGCAGTTAAGAGTCACTGGCTTGAACTGATATTATGTCGCAGCTTAAAGGGATTTTTCATTACATGACTTATGATAAACAAGGCAAATTTTTTTCTCTTTAGAACTTTGAGCAAAGACAGTTGAAAAAAGGAGGCACGTGGATTAAGGAAATAAACACATCTGAAGTAAACTGGTACCCTTTGCAAAAAGTCAGCTATGTCAGAAGAAAGCTTACAGGTGCCAATCCAGCAACCATCACTTGGTAAGATGCTCTCCTTTTGCTTTAAGCTGCTCCACTGAGGGTTTTGGCAGTCTCCTGTGTCAGATTTTTGCTTCCTTCAGATAGAATAGATATCTTTCAGATTAGAAGGCTAGGAAAAGAGAAGAGGCAGACAGGGCAAACTTTCAACAAACCTCCTGTCAGAATCATTTTGTTCCACATACAAGCTTTCTGAGCCACTCAGCCAGCCAAAACACCAGATATCTCCCCGTGAGTCTTTTTGCTCCAGCTCAGGCCTCCTGAGCAGTTTTACTGTTGCTGGCAGCACACACATCCCCTCCCTGTAAGCACGCTTAACTTCTCCCTCAGCCTCCTGGTCTCTGTGTCTGTCTCCACAGCTTTTAGGCTAGGGGTAGTATTTAAATCTATATGCTTCTGCTGGACAGTTGCTTGAAATGGAACCTGAAGCAGCTATATGAGAGGCATTTGGAGGGAAGCTGCTTCCCGAAAACATCACATTCAAATCTGATGGCGTTCTCAGGTTATTTATGTCAGTCTAGTCAAGTCTGGCGCAAGCCAGAATGTCTTTAAAGTTCAGTTAAAGTACAATTAATCCCTTCCATCCTCTTTTAAAAAGACATTTTGTATTAATCAAAATAATAACAAAAAGGCAAAGAAAGCAAACCTGTTGTAAAAGCATACAAATACTGAGAAGTGCAGGACTTGGGAGGAGTCCCTTTTGCAGTCAAGGCTGAACTAGAAAAGGCAGAAAAATAGTCCTTGCTGACACAAGTCAGCAGGGCAGGTATGGATTTAATAACTTGGATGTGAACTGCTGCATCCTTCTTTCAGCTAGAGACCCTTGAGGAGACTGAAATATTAATGGTAAATATTCACTAGCAAAGGAGACCTGAAATCACCCATCTTTGCTGGCTAACCTTCTACAGCAATTGAACAGTCTCCACATCTTAAAAATAAATCTACATGAATGGTGTTCAAGTGCTGATTCGTATTTTTAAATCCATCTCAGATTTTCTGCTGGTTTCTTTTAGTAAGAGCTTATTTTTGTGTTCACATTCCCAGTGATGAGCTACGCCTGGGCCATGAGAAGTTGCCTTCCTATAATGATTTTGCAGCTGTGGCTCGTGGTAACCCTGATCATAATATCAGAGCCAAAGAGCCAGAGGATGGACTTTCAGAAGAGACCCAAGTGAGATGCCTGATCGATCAAGCAACAGACCCCAATGTTCTTGGCAGAGTCTGGGAAGGATGGGAACCCTGGATGTGAGGGACTGGACTGCTCTCTAGAGCTTGGTCTACCAGGAGGAATGTCCCCTAATGCACAGCTGCAACCAGATCAGAATTTTAAAGCCAAAAAGGAAAGAAACTCTCAGCCACTTTTATCATCAGGGGTTAACTTGACTCATGTGGGATTTTTTTTTAATTAAAGCTGCATACAAACAATTATGTTAATATTTGTATATGACTCTGCAACAAAGCAAGTTTATTGTTCTTGTGTTAAAATCAATATAGAAAGAACTGCAGAGGCTATAGAGCTTAAAGACTAACTTGAAAGGCTCTGAGATCACACAGAGGAAAGCACAGATTCATACCCTGTGAACTTGTAGATGTCCTTGTGCTTGTGTCTGTGCTTTTGTCTTTTATGGAGACCTTGATGACAATCAGCTGGAACCATTCTGCAGACATATGTTATTTGTAATTAAATCAAGAAGATTTTTCTTATCAATAGAAAGAGCTAAACATATGGTAAAATTAAACAGAAAATGGCTCTTAGCTCTAGATAACACCTGAACTATCTGGATGGTTATTTCATTACTGTATCATGAGAAAGCAATGATGAGACTGTGTCAGTTTGTTCCAGCAGATTGTTTCTTAACAATTAGAGGTTATACTCTGTTATCTGTGTCCTTTAGAAGTCTACATTCTTCCTGTTGTGTAAATTCCCAAACAATTTTTTTTGGCCAAAGCCATAAGGAGCCACTGCTGACACAGCAGAGCACTGTAAGCTTCTTGCCATAACTGCACCTCAGCCCAGGGATGGCTTTTGCACTTTGGTATGTGCTTTATGCCAAAGTTGTGCCAGATGTGGCTCTTCCTCTCTGGCAGCCACTTTTCAGGTAACCTTGGTGGCAAGTGTGGTGCAGGGGAAGAGAGAGTTTTCATAAATATTGTTGTGGTTGTTTATTACCCACAATTCACTGTAGGAGATTGGTTCCATTGAGGCATTTTAATAATTATCATAAAAGGTGTAATAAAAGTGAGTCTTTGCCCTTCCACTGCCTACAAACTTTCCCTCCTGCCTCTGTGTTGATGGGACAGTCCCAGTCTCACTGAGGGACAGGCTGTCAGTGGCACCAGTCTCAAATGGATCCTTCAGAGGGAAACCAGAGGAATCTGCCCCCTCCATGCAACTCCACGAAAAAAATCAGGATGGGGAATATTGCTTGCTCAGACCTAATGAGTAAGGGGGCAGCTTTTATGTTTTTAATACTTTCCAGCAACAATTATTGTTTAACTTCCTTCTTAATAAATATCCTCAATTGTTTGTCAACAGTGTTACAAATCAGGAAATTCAGAATCTTTTTTATCGTGTTTGACTAATTAAAAATACTGTTTGGCTGTATTTTTGTAGAGGAGACATCTATTTGAAAATAAAAATAAACCTTCAGGTGTATACCTCATTTCAAAAGTTAATTTAGTGCACTTTAATCACAGAAAACATGCACACTTATCCATTTATAGAGATGACAAAGGACAGCAGTGTTTTCATAAGAGTGTGTGATATATTCTATTTTTATGTGCACTGGTGTAGGATGTCTTGGTGCATCTTGTTCTTCCACTCTCTGATATCAGTAAAGACCGTGGCACAATGACTAAAGCTTGGCTAGGTGAGGCACTCAGCTTTCACATTGTCATTCCACAAATACAAGAAAGTTAAAACCCAATAAAAAGCCAGATGAAAAGGTTGAGGGGACATTTGGTAATCAAGTGGCTGGTCATAAAAGGTGTTTAATTACACTTTTGGCACATACCTCAGATATTTACCATGTACTTTGACCCGCACCACAGAGGACAAAGTTTAGGTTTACAGTTTAACAAGGTTCATCTCATAGAACTTTTGATACCTTCAGCAACTATAGATGAATGTGCACAGCAGGGCCTCCCTCCAGCAGTAACTGAGGATTCCTTGGCCTTTCAGAAGAGGCTGGAGCACAGCCCTGCTCTTCCAGGGGAAGAGGATGATGGTCAACCCTGCCCTGTGTCCTCCTCTCCAATCAGTCCATAGCAAAAGCCCCTCAGGCCAGGTCTGAAAGCCTTTGAGACAGGTGAGACAGGTGAAAACAGCCCTAACAGTGGGGGGGGAGAAAACAAAGAGAAAAAAAAGAAAAGAAAAAAAGCTTGGAATGTATCCAATGCCCTTAAAATAATTTGAAGCTTGGGTTAGACCCTAAAGTATAATGGGAAGCCTCACAGCTACATCAGTCCTAGTAGTGATGTATTTGCCAAGCTCAGGTGTCATCTGAGGGGCAAAGCACAAAGCTCCTGCGTGTTCATGAGCAGAAACACATCCTGTGCAAAGCACTGCAATTGCTTTAATTAACAGGGAGCTTTTCCTGTGCATGAGCCTGAAAACTGATCTGCCAAGAGATACTACTAGGGACATGGGCAAGAAAGTAAGAAGTTCTTCACACATTAAGAAATTTTTTCCCATGAGGATGGTGAGACACTGGCACAGGTTGCCCAGGGAAATTGTGGCTTTCCCCTCCCTGGAAGTGTTCAAGGTCAGGTTGGATGGAGCTTTGGTCTAGTGGAAGGTGTCCCTGCCCATGTGTGTGAGTGCTGGAACTAGATGATCTTTAAAGTCCCTTTCAACCCAAACCATTCAGTGGTTCTATGAAAATAACCTCCAACATATGGAAAGCACAGCTGCTGTCCCCAATGCTGACTGAAGAGTGCTGCTTTCAATAAAGTACAGCAGTTAAATGGGAAGGATGGAGACAGCCCATGGAGCAGCGAGGAAAGTACTGACGCAATGAAAACCTCAAGTTGTTGGGTTCTGTGCTTTATGAGGTGGGTTTGTTTTGCTTCCAGAAAAAAATAAATAAGATGCTGTGCAGCTCAGAGTCAGAGACTGCTTCACGTCTCATGATTCAGCGCAAAACTCAGCAACTGTCCACAAGTACGGCAGAATATTTCCTTCTCAGATTAAATAACCAGATGTGCACTATATCTGGAAATTCATTAGTTGCATCTAAAAAGTTATGTAAACCATTAGCATACGGTCTCAGTAGGGGTTTCTGTAGAATGTGTATAATAATATGGATGTTTAATCTAGTCCTCACCATCTCAGTCAATCTTAAAATTTCCTTTTAACTAAAAATAATAACAGTGCTGGGTTAGGTTGGCATGTTGTACAGTTTCCACATTATTTACAGGTTGTTTTTTGTTTGGGATTTTTTTTTTCCCTTTTAGATGCGACAGGAGAGGGCAACATTCACTCCACCTGCCTGTTAAACTCCTAGTAAATGATACTGTGCGAGATTCCATTCAGGGAGGCAGAAGACTTAGCTCTGAATTTGATCTCACCCATTTTGTTCCTGCAGGAAACGCAGGCAAAAACCTGTATTGGGAAAAAATTCAGAGCATCCACGGAATAGCTTGAGAACAGGAGGGGTGCAGGATCTGAGGCATTTTGCTGCTGCAGCACTTGGCCTTTCAGGAGCTCCGGTACATGGAAGATTTAATTTGGCAGCCACTGCCAGAGCTCAAATGCCCACAGGGAAACAGAGCAGAGATTCAAAAGAGACAAAGAGAAAAATCTTTTTATTTCTACCACTGAGTTCTTTGGCCCCTAAAAGTGGGATGGCTGCAGAATGGATCAGTGCAATGAACTGACCCAGGTGAGCACAAGTGCTGAGCAAAATACTCCTACAGCAACCCAAGGCATGGGAGAGGCAGGAGCCCTGGCAGAGGTGGGGTGAGGAGGTAGGGAGGGTCCATCCAGCAGACATTCTGCTGGTGCAGGAAAGTAACACCAGCCTCAAGGAGGTACTAGCTCTCCCTAGGAGTCTGTTGGCAGAGATTTTTTTTTTTTTTTACTCTCCCCACATAACTTGCACCTCTTTGTTTGCATGTACCCTTCCCTGCTCAGCCCCCCAAGTGCTGTTCTGATAGCTGCTGAATGAAATTATTATTGCATTTCTGCTGCTTCTTGTGGGGGGGGAAGAAGGAGAAAACCATGCATATTACCTCTCCATCTTTTTTTCCCCTTGTCATGTGTCCCTCTGTCACCAGCCAGCCAGCCTTTCCCTGTGAAACCCAGTGCTGCAAGGTGCTTCCCCTGGACAAGGTGTCCCTCCCACAGTCCTGCTCTGCAACTGCCTTATCCCAGCCCATGGATCTTCCAGGAACCAGCATCATTCTGGCACAGCTTCATCGCCATAATTCTGCAAGAGCAGCAAAGGACTCTGCCTGTGGGCTCCCCAAGACCAGCCCAGTCTTGCCAGTCTCCCAGCCCCACAGCCCCCAAAAAGTCCTGCACTACTGCCTGGGATCCCAGAGTTGAGCACACTGGGAGGGGTGGGGGGGGAATTAAAGCCCTGTTGAAGCATTGCCCCCTTTCTTCACCTTCCCTGGATGGCCTGTCCCCCATTTATCAGGGCAAAGTGGGCAGAATTAAAGTGTGGTTTAATCCCTGTGCCTGGAGGTCTTGAGGTCCTGGTGCATCTCTGGGTTTCACAGCCAGCACTGGAGTAATTTAAAGTTTTGTCTTTTCTCTGCAAAGGTTTATCAGAGAGGTTTATTGTCCTTTCTCTTCAGGCGTAAGCACCCTTCTTTGCTTGATTTGGAGCAGGAACTTCAAACAGGTTTTACAGAAAATATTCTAAAATCCCGGTGCTCAAAGATTTCTTACTGCCATTTAAAAGTTACTGGAGCCTACAGAGAAGCTGTGATTCAGTGGGTAAGGCACTTAGCAGGATGGGTGAGGGAATCAAGGGCTTGTCCCTGCTTCACTCGGCATGAAATTATCATGCAAATGGGAACAGATTCAGCTGCTGAGATGCCAGGCAAATCCACACCAGGAAACAGTTGTAAATTTAATCTTGCCTTCAGCCCAAGGCTTTGGTAAGTGACAAGTATCACTTAGTCACCTGCTCCTAGATGCTTCACTGCAGGTATGCTACCACCCCAGGGCTTCATACCCCACAAGGCACATGAGGGAACCCCCCAAAACATGCTCCTAAAATCACTAATCTCAGGCTCAGCAACAAGACAACCAACTCACCTTCAGGGGACAGCTCTGACTACTTGGTTTTGGGGGACAGATGGTGACAGGTCTCCACTAGCTCTGAATATGCCCCCAGGTCCTGGTGACTCTGTAAGCAAAGCTGCACTCTCCACAACGGGGCAGAGGTGTGACACAGCTAGAAGATACTGGGCCTTACACAGGGCATCAATGCCCAGCAGGACTCTGGTCACCAAGGGATTTTGAGAACCTAACTGCTGTCAGGCAGGGTGCCCAGTAGGGGCCCAAGTGAATCCCATCTCTTTTTTGGGGCAATGTGATGGGTATTCAATAAAATTGCTTAGGCTGGTGCCATCTCACACCAACACCAACTGATGACCACCTGCCCTTTGGGGCCAAGGACTTCAGTGAGCTGAAAGGGTGACACAGTTCCATATACAAGCAGTTAAATTAGACGCTTTCGAAGACAAATTATAGTTTTCTGGCAATAACAGGTGAGATGCATCACCCTCCAGCAATCAGCAGACCCTGCTGCAGAGCAAGGGGGGGAGAGAGCAGGTTTCACTGCCTTGCATTTCTGAACCACCCTGCCGTGCTTCCTCCTGCACCCACCTCTCTACCCTTCATGCAGAGAAAATAAGCAGCAAGTGAGGGTCACAGCTCCATGCCAGACAGACAGGCCAAGGGCAGGTGGCTCAGAATCATGTGATGTGAATGTACCCCAGTGCTGGAGGGCAGAAAGTAGCATGCAAACATGCCTTTGGGCATTTTATTTTGTTGACAGTGTGGAAAAGGAAAAATGTTTGCACAAAAAAAAAAGAAAAGAAAAAAAGAGAGAGGAAAAAAAAGAAGAAAAAATCAGGAGAAAAAAAAAAAAAAAAAAAAAAAAGCCAACCTTGTGTCGCTGTCAAGTTCAGTGCTCACGTAGATAGAGGTTGTTGCATGCTCAAACCCCTGATGAGCAAATCGAATCAACTTTATTTAAACCCGACACCTCTGTGGGGTTAACTGCAGCGCTGGGGTTAAAAGCCAAGCCAAGCCCCTCCATGTGCAGCCTCACCTGCCGGGCACAGCACAGGCACCCTGAGCCCACGAGCCTTCCCACCAGGAGCTTCCAGCCAAAGGGAGAGCTTGTACCAGCGCCGTCCCAACTATTTATGTTAAAACACACACACTCCCCCCCCTCGATAAACAGCTGCGTTAAGGCAACAGCTGCGGTAGAGGCAGATGGAGTCTTGCCCAGAGCCAGGCAGCAGGCCCGGCATGACCGGCACGTCCCCACAGTCCCCAAAAAGCCACCTCGGAGCGGGACAGCACTCCGCGGGGCACAGCTTCATGCCAGCACTGTCACCTGAGTGCTGGGCTGAAAAAAATCAGGGGGTGGGGGCTAATCTTATAGAAGAGACGTAAATCCAGCCGGGTCTTCCGGAAAAAAGAAAAGAAAAGAAAAGAAAAGAAAAGAAAAGAAAAGAAAAGAAAAGAAAAGAAAAGAAAAGAAAAGAAAAGAAAAGAAAAAGAAGAAAAAAAGAAAAGAAAAGGATAAAAAGAAAAGAGTAAAAAAAGTAAAAAATTCTACTTTAGTATTTATTTAAAGATTTGTGTGTGTGCGTTCGTGTGTGTGCGTGTTTCTCTTGCAATCCAGTCAACGGAGCAGCACCTGGGGGTCAAGACGGGGTTTTAACACTGTTTTATGTGACTGGAAAACTTCACCTATTTGAAAGGAAAATATTTTGATTTCTCTGATACTTGCCAATTTAATGAGTAGTTTATTGAATGCAAGGGGGGGGGTGCTTAATTACTTACCCTAAGTTTTAAAAGAGCCTTAACTTCACGAAGACAGCGTGAAGCAGCTCAAGGTGCCTTACGAGACCCCTTTCCCACCGAAGCATCCTGCAAGAAGAAGCAGCCCAAGCGGACACCCTTGGCGAGTGGGTGGATTTCCAACCCCACGGGTGAAGCTGCCCGTGCTCCATCGGGAGGAGCGAAGCCTCGGGAGGGCGCTCGGGTGATGAGACACGCGTGGGGCGGGCAGCATCCTTCCCCGTACCTCTTCAGCCAAGGCGCTGGCTGAGAAGGCTCATTTGACAACCNCCCAGTACCCTCCCGTCCCCCCGTGGGGGGCCGCCCCCGACCGCGGCCACCCTCCACCGGGAGGTGGCAGCTCTCCGCGGCGGGAGCCCTGCCTCCGCGACCGCGCACCCCACCCGCTCCCGCCCCCGGGTCCCCGGGGGTGCCGGGAACACTCGTTTCCCCGTCATTGGGGCAGGAGGCGGGGCCGGCGCCGTATAAGAAGGGACGGAGCGGGCGTTTCGTTCCCAAGTCCAGAGAAGTCTTGTTCGTATCCCCTCTTCCTTATCGCTCAGCACCAGCGGTGACTCCGGCCCGTATCGGCCCCCTCGGGCAGGCGAGGAGGGGCGAGGGACCCCAGCAGGAGCAGCACCAGCAGCAGCGTTACCAGCAGTGTCATCAAACGGGACCACTACCAGCAGCAGCAGCAGCAGCCGCCCCGTCGCTCCCCACCTGCCCCTGGAGGAGGAGGCTGGAGCAGGGATCGTCGCGGAGCGGCGTCTGGTGCCCGCGACCCCAAGACCCTGCGCCGCGGCCCCGCGGTGCCGCGTCCCGCTCACCCATGAGCGCCGCCGCTCTCTACAGCCTGGACTCCCCGGCATGTTATAAGAGCTGGTGCCAGGAGCCCGCCAACTTTTACGACGCCAAGGTGGGCAGCTGCGGAGGGCCGGGTCCCGTCGTCAAGGCAGGGACCCGCGGCGGCTGCGGGATGAGGGGACCCGCGGCGGCTGCGGGATGAGCGGCGAGGAGGCGGGGGGCGGCCTGGGGGGCAGCGGCACCAACCTGGCGGAGCTGAGCGCCGCCGCTCCGGCCATGTACGAGGACGAGAGCGCCATCGACTTCAGCTCCTACATTGACTCCATGTCGGCCGTACCCAACCTGGAGCTGTGCAACGACGAGCTCTTCGCCGACCTCTTCAACAGCAACCACAAGCCCGAGCGGGGCGGGGACTACGGCGAGTACCTGCCGCCGGGCGGCGGCGCCGGCCGCGACCCCGCCAAGGACCTGGGCGCTGCCATGACCACCCTGCTGGGCGCCGAGCCCCGCACCGCCTCCTCCGCCTCCTCCTCCTCCTCTTCCTCCTCCTCCTTCTCCTCCCGCGGCGCCCTGAAGCAGGAGCCGGACTGGAGCGACAGCGACCTTTCCTCCTCCTTGCTGCCCTCGCAGATCGCCACCTGCGCCCAGACCATCATGAACCTGAGCGGGCAGCCCACACCCCCCACCTCCCCCGAGCCGCCGGGCAGCAGCTCCCCCTCCAGCTGCAGCACCCGCTCCCCGGGACCCGCCGGGGGATCCTCCGGGACGGGGCAAGGGGTCCCGCAGCCGCCGGCCGCCGGCGGGAAGGAGCGCGGCGGGAAGAAGTGCGTGGACAGGTTTAGCCCCGAGTACCGGCAGCGCCGGGAGCGCAACAACATCGCCGTGCGCAAGAGTCGCGACAAGGCGAAGCGGCGCAACCAGGAGATGCAGCAGAAGCTGCTGGAGCTCTCGGCCGAGAACGAGAAGCTGCACAAGAAGATCGAGCAGCTCACCAGGGACTTGACCAGCCTCCGGCACTTCTTTAAGCAGCTGCCCAGCGCCTCCTTCCTGCAGCCTGGCACGGGCACCGACTGCCGGTAACGGGGGGGGAACTGACGGAGAGACGGACTACGGGAGACTGTGGATNGGGGGGCGACACACGCTGACACAGGGATCGAGGTGGGGTGGGGGGGGTCATGCGTGAGGAGAAGCCAGGGGGTGAGGTGCCCTGAGGGGTGCATTTTGGGTGGTTTGTTGTTTTTTGGTTTGTTTTTTTTTTCCCTGAAGCAGCCCAAAGGTGGGAGTAGCCGGGACTCCCGCACACGTGGTGGTGACAGGCGGCTTCACCCCGGGGAGCTGCGGGGCTGTGCCGGGATGCTGAGGCAGATCCTGCCGCTGAGCTGGGGCCGAGCAGCACTTCCACGACAAAGGGGGCTCTTTCCACAAACACAGCAATATATATAGTATAATAATAAAATATCCGCGCAAGTACAGGAACACCGTTAGTTAGAATTCCTGCTAAAAACCCTCCAAGCGGTCTGGGCAAGGCTGCGGTCCTGCAGAGAGGCGGTGACAGACCCCCCCCCCGGGCCCTTCACCTCTTGGTGGGCAACGGGGCAGCGCTGGCCGCTTGCATCGACACTGCCGGGGGAACCTGAGGGCAGGCAACATAGACAGTCTCCGGCTGAGGGAATATACCACGACAGGTTAGGCTAAGTTGTCTGGATTTTGCGAGCGCACGCGTAAAGATGGCAATGTCTGCGGGGCACTGGCGGGACGGGAAAACCATCATCGGTCACTGCGTTCTGAGAGACAGACAGACAGACAGACACCTTGCTGGTGTTGAAGGGGCCGCTCTGGTGCCATACAGGGCAGTGTCCTGTGGGCTGGAACGGGCTGACCGTCCCCTTCCTCCTTACGAGGAGGCAGATAAGGAGCCTGAAAGATTTGGAGGAGGGGGAAGAAAGGGAAATTCAAAAGCTGGGTCATTCCTGTAGTAATCGTGATGCCTGTCAGAATTTCCACTATCGGTCTTGGCTGCAGGAATGATTTCTGTAGCAACCAGTTTGCTGTTCCTTTTCTGCTGGATGATCATACAGGAGCTGTGCAAAACTTCCTCCTGCTCTGAGTCATAAGGGGTTTTAAAATACCATGAAAGGGGGAAAAAAAATCTGATCTCTGACCGAACTCTTAGTTTAATTCTTGCATCTCAAACAATGCATACATAGGAATATTTTGGTGTTATTTATCTGATTTGTAATTCATGTGTCTGTACAGTCAGGGTGAGGATAGCTACATGGCCTACACTGCAGTGTACTCGCTACACCTAAAAAAATCTATATAATGAAATGTCCACCTTGTGGGAAGCTACAGATAACATGGTACTTCTATGCTTAGAGACTAATTAGCTGTAAAACATTAACTTTATATACGCTGGACACTTCAAAATATAAGCTTTGTTCAACTCTCTGTTTTATAACATTTATTGCAAATGATAGCAAACATTACAGCTGAGAATTTGTGCACAATGCAGTGTTTTACAGTCGGTGGTATGTCTGAAATCTGCTGATACAACTCAGCTTAGACAGATGTTCGCTGCCTATAGCAAGGTATTTATTTCAAAAATATCAGTAAAATAATAACCCATCAACACACAATATATACAATATTTTAAAAAAATTTACAACCATTCAAAACCTCCAGAAAAAAAGATGTTTATATACATAAGGGGCAAACATGCCAAAGAACTGCATTCTGAAATTCTGAACTGATCCAACAAATAAAGAGTTCAGATAGTTGAACAGTCTGTTGGGGATTTTTTAATAGATTTTTTCAGCACAATGTGCTTTCTAAATCACAGTTTTAATAAACTATCTTGGTACTTATCACACTTGCATTACACATTATCTGTAGCACAAGTTAGCAGATAACCAGATTACAAAGTCCACAGATACTACAGCAGCTGACCAGAGTTCAGCTCAGTGTCTTGCTGCTGCTTCCAGAAGAACAATTTCCTCCAGTCCGACACAGTCGGGGTGGCTGGTTATGAAGTGGACGTAGCAGTTCAATAACTCCACCTCCTTTCCCAGCACGCTCTGCACCTCATAACTCTGCAGTGATAAAAGCATGTTGATTAAAACAAACAGTCCTGGACATTTTGTTCTAAACAGCAATCAGCTTGGAAGATGCAGAGTTGTGAGGTCCTCTTCCAGAGACAATTTTTTTTATTTTTTTTTTTTAAGGACTCGAAAAGAAAGGTGCATGAGGACTGCTGGAAAGAATTAATAATTTGATTTTCAATAATTAGATCTTGTGCTTAAACTGCTGCTTGTCTAGCAGGTTTAAAATATAAACAATTAAAAAAAAACCAAAACAAAAAACACTGACTTTGAACTCAGTTTACCGAAGCCTACCCTCCACGTGCTCCCTTTACATAGCTTTCTAACACCAGTAGGATTTCACATCTGCTAGCAATGTGTATATATACATACTATATATTTATTACCCTAGCTAACAGATCCACCAAAGAAAAAAATGTTTTGTAACTCTTTCTACTCCCCCTCTCTCCCCCTTTTAACTTCGTGTTACATCATGACCACTGCCATCTCCACAGTCCCTTCTGTTCCATGACCTGACTGGCACTTTATCCCCACGAGTTGGGTCTGAGGGTGTATGTGGAGACTGTATTCTGTGTAGAGCAGAGGGATGTGAGGCAGGGATGACTTCTCTAAGATGAGAGAGCAGAAGAACCAGTAACACTGATAGCTGGTACCTTGCCCAAGAGGGTCCCTGTCTCAGATAGCAAGTTCACAGCCATTTCTTTCCTCAGTGGGACTTGCCTATGACCACTCTATGCCTATGCCCCTGCTTTCACCTGGGCTGTGCACATGGTACAGATATGTGAGGCCCATGTCTCTTCCCTAGTTCAAGATATAAAAAAAAAACTTTTTTTTTTTTCTTTTTTTTTTTTCTGGATTATTTTTACCCCATTCCAGTTCTGCAATCCAATTCACCATGCAGCTGGACAAACAGCTACAGTGGGGCAATGGAAGAGTTGTCACAAGGTAAGGAACAAGAGGCCAGGGGCAGTGGTGGCTAAAATCAACCTTCCTGGCAAAAGACATGATTACAAAGCTGCACCCTTAGAAACTTCAGCAGCAGTGTCAAAAAAAAAAAAAAAAACCAAAAGTGGTGTTTCTTGGGATTAATCTCTCTGTTGAGATGTGCTGCTTTTTAAAATGCAGCAGTTCAGAGATGGAAACACTTATGAAAGAAAAATTTCAGCTGGGGGAAAACATGTTTCTAAGTCGCCAGACATCTAAACACTAGCATTGTAATAACTGAAACATGAAAAAGAGGTTGTTTGAATTCTATTAACTCAAAAAAGAACTACATTTTGTCAGTCTGTAACCAAAACAGACACATCCTATAAAACTTAGCAAGACCTAACTGCTATTAAAAGAGCAAACATATTTAGGAAATTTCTTTTATCTCATTGCTTAAATGCAATATACTTGCTCCAGCATAAGAAAAGTAATATAACATTTCAGAGAAATGTTCCACTTTAAAAATTATCTGTAAATCCCATTAAAACCATGAAGCATGTAAGAGACTTCAAGATAGGCAAAGCAGAAGGACCCCAGTATGTGTCACCTAACTGATGATACTTACCTGGGATGATTAAACAAGGCAACAAGCTGATCTTTGCTCCCTTCCATGTGCAATGGAGAGGGAGGGATTTCAGGATCCTAACTGGACTTAATCACCCTCTAAAGGTGCTGCTCCTTTGCTGCCAACCATCCAGCCAGCCAACGCTGAGCAGGCACCTACCTGGGTGCCTCCCTCACCTGTGATAAATCTGGGTCACTGTGCCAAATGTCAGGGTTCTTCTGATATCTCAGATTAAAGGTGTAGCTTTTAGTCACAATTACATAAACTGTACCCATGGATCCCCACGGAATACACGTATTTCATTCATACAATTATAAACTATTATCTTGCAGGCGTTTTGCAGGTTTCTCTACTATTACTGCCTGCCAGTAATTTCATGGCTATGCTGTTAGAAATCAGTTGGGGTTTATAGACTTTAGAAGACTACTGTGCAAAGGTGGAACTGTATCTTTGCTGTCTTTGGATCCACAGCCAGAAAGTGGGAGTAAAGCCCAGCACTGTGCATCACAGCTCTGGATGTCTGGACACGGTGCTATCTGCTGATAACCCTGCAGATCTGCAGCTGAGCTACAGCTGTCTGCACACTCCATCTGTGGCACCCCTCTCCCAAAAAGGAGGGTGTCAGCCTGATGATAGTTGTGCAACAGCAGGGCATCAACAGGCAGAAGGTGGGATTGTCAAAGGGTTCAGCCCACTCGAATCCCAGGCTGGATATGAGAAAAAAAATTAATTTCTTTGTGAAATCTCCTACCGCTCCCAGTGCAGTTCTGAAAACAGGCTGCCTGGAAAGGCAGAATCTCCATCCCTGGAGGTTTTTGAGATCCTGTGAGCCAAAGTCATGGATGACCTGTCCATGGTTTGGCAATAGCCCTGTCTGAGGCGTAGGTCAGATGATGGCCTCTGGGAGTCCCTTCCATTTCTACAATGTATCGTGCCACCTGATTTATGTCTCCTGTACTCAGCTTCTATAGGAAGGTTTGCAGTTCACCTTTCTTTCATCAACACTCATTATACCTACCCCATCCTCATTGGGAGAGGACATCAGGAGAGAAGAGATTGTCCTTTGTAACAGCTGGAATGAGAAAATGAACATGTTTTGTTCGTAACAAAAATCTTATGTATTCCAAGACGTTCTGTTTGCAGGTTAGAACAGTCACATTGAACAAAGATTTATCATTTTATTATAGAATGATTTTGTTTCTCTGGCCAAGAAACCTGAGGAGAGGCGACACACAAGATGTTCAGAATGAGAGTCTAAAAATACATGTTTCTTTTAGATTGTGGAGACTGAGGTGACCCAAGGCCCAGCCCAACAAAGTCCTTCAGTTGGACCATAAACCTGTTTGCAAACCTCAGGGTGAACTCAATGACTGCATTATTTGAGTAAGATCTGGGAGCTGGGTCCTTAGTCCAGTGAAATGCCATCTTAGTAACAGATTAAATTATGGGACAGTCTGACATCTTTTAGTTTTTCTTCTGACAGAGCTGTTTATAGAAGTCTGTCTTAGAGCACCTATGTACTAAATACACTGTATACTCAGTGCACGAAAGCTCATTTTATGCCATACCTTTACTTTTACTCTACTTTGAGCTCGGGATGGACAACTCAAGAAGACTTCCAGTTGCATTTTCAAAACTGGTGAAATGACAATTTCAGAGCACTCATTGCAATACAGCAGTCTCCTGAAACATGCAAATAATGATGAAAAAACATGGAGAAATGGAAAAGCGATCAGTCATAAAACATACAAAAAACCCCAGCAAGCTTATCCTCCAAAACACTTTGCTGGTAGACTTCTAGTAGGAAAATCCTGGTAGAGATTCAGTTGATAATAGCAAACAGAGCTTTTTCATAGAGAGAGCTCAGTAACTGTCTTGGAAGACTTAAGCTCTTCTAGCAAAAGGATCTTCCTTTTGTAAGTTTTGGCAACGTGGGTGGGGGTTTGCTATTTATAGTCACCCAACTTAAACAAATATTAATCTTGTAGACTTCTAAAAGTTATGTCAAATGAAAATTTGTAGTATATATTTGGCCCAAGTGGCTTATTGATTTAGGCCTGTGTTCAGCAAATGTTCAATGTTTTCAGCACACTCTTAAGTTATATGCATAGAATTAAGCTCAGCTAATAAGTGCTTGTTGGAATAATGTCTTAAACAAATATTGATGCTAAATTATTTTCCAAATGAAGAAAAGGTGTCCTTCACTGTAGAGATTTTTTTTGTTGAACTGCACCACTACGTGAACATACACACATCCTTATTTTTTACATGATAGTATGATACCAGACAACTTCTTTTTTAACTTCCAACCTTTTTTCCCCTCAGACTATACATAATGAAGCATCAGCAGTAAAGCTCTTGTGTTTAGAAAAATATTATCTATTTCAGTGGATCAAACCCACCCAACTTGTCTTTAAGCTTTTCATAAGCTTTTCCAGAAGAAAGAACTCCCCCCTTTCCTTCTTTTAACACTCTGACTGGTCTCTTATCCTTTTGTGGTTTTATCCCATCAAGTATCTGGCTAAGAAAGCTGCAAGAGCAACCTGGCTGAGCAGCTGAAGGGAAGGCTCTTCAAGAGCATGCCAGCATGATGCAGGTTTAGCATTTCAGGTGGTAACAAATCCTGTAGGATCAGTCTTTACATTTAGGACAGTCACACTCCCAGCATTATTCAAAATCCTTTTTAGAGCAGTTATAAATTCAATAGTTATAAATTCAAACTCAACTCTTTCACACTTAGGGAAATTACATCAAAAATCACAGTTCAATATAAAAAAGAGGTGAATTGGGGGTACAAGAGGGTTACAAGGTAGGGTGGAAAAACACAAGAGGCTACTTTCAAAGAAGCTTAAAATCAGACCTGTGATTTATGTGGATGTTTATTAAAACTAATATTATAATGCAGTGGGACAATGCAATGGGCTATGAAATCTTTATGAGCAATGCTTTAAGATTAGTTTGAAAAAAGATGTGATAACTACAAATTCAAACCAATTCATATCTACTTGTATCTTTCTTAATAAATTAATCTAACAGTGTGGGTTTTATCAGTTCATCAGCAATATAAATACTACGTCTTAGTTCTAGGAAGGAACAAAGTGCAGCCTGTGCCTGCAGGAATCATTGCATCATCTCCTGCTGTTACAGCTACATCTGCAGAACACCTGGAGTGCTCTGGAGCATGCTGACTCTCACCTGTCCTGGGGACACAGTTCCAACTTTCCATTGCCACATCTGTTGCATGTAGGCCAGGAGAAAGCAGTGCTCTCATTAACTCCAACAATAGTGCCTGCAGAAGACGAAATTCTTAGAAAATATTAAAGGTAAGCTAGAAAACACAGCCATTCCTGGCTTCACAGCAAGTTTGATCCTTTCTGACTCTCAGCCTAAGATTAAGATTGGTCTGAGCAAGCATCAGCTTTTCCAACAATCTCACTCTCTTTCTGCTTCGCCCCTCCAACAAGGGATGACAGTTTGGGTGGCTGTCTTACATTCTAAGAATACCAGAAGGTAGATAATTGACAATTAACTTTTCAGTTTCAGTTATTTTTGTTTGGGGTTTTTTTATTGTCTTTCTGGTTTGTTTTTGTTTATTTGTTTTCTTTCTCATCCTCTGATGTTTTCTTGGCAATAAATAGCCATAAAAATCACATGGTCAGATGGCTTGATATGGATATTTAGGAAACATAAACCAATGAGGAGACCCAGTGCCTTTCAAAAACAACTATGCTGGTTAAATTCCATTAACAATCGAGTTATTCTTAATTTATACTGATTTAATAGAGATTAGATCTGGCCCGCAGATGTAAGTGTGTGCCTAAGAAGGGAATGCCAAAGACACTTTGGACTAATACAAAGGGCCTTGCTAGTTTTGGCAAGAAAAAATATATTCAGAGTTTTATGAGAAGCCAATAAAAAGTATATTATGTTTTATGGTAATAATATGCTGAAATTATGAGCATTATTTATGGAGAAAATACTTCTGTGCATTTTGAAGTGTACAAAGTGGATCACCTGTAAGAATGAAATTACATAAACTAAACCCTGATTGGCACAACACAACAAAAAATGCCAGCTTCTGTTGAGTGAGAGTCTCATGGGTTCATACTGTATTCAATGAAAAAAACTCTTGGATAGTAGGGAGCATTTACACTGTCTGGTCTGCAGCACAGGTCATTAATCTCTTGCTTTCCTAGTTCTTCTGGAAGAAGGCCTGACAGAAGGAGGGAACTAAGCATGAACAACAAAACTGTAGTTTTCCTTGGGAATTCAAAGGACAGCAAGTCTGAACATCAGGAAAGCTCCTAAAATACAAAATTTATGAAATGATATGTATTTCACTGGCAGAGTAATCAATTCTGTGCATTTAACCCTTTGGACTGTTACAGGAATGACCTCGATTCTTCAGTTTTTGTGATAAACCTGGAGTTTCCACCAGCACATGCTACTACAGGGTAGTGACATGTGGCTTTCTGCCACAGTAGGGGCATGTTTCCCTTTTTCATGGAAAAGAAAAGCTACCAGTCAGTTTGCTGAATATGTGTACTTTTACATTAAAAGAATAAATTAAACAAAGGGTCTTTTCTGATAGATCTGTTTCTCTCTCAGCATTTTAACTTTTCCTCAGTTATGTGCCATATTGCAACTGCAGGATGCCACTGCACAAGTAACACAAGTACTTGAAAAACAAGTAATTAAGTGTGAAAAAAATCAATCAGGATTATTCTAATGAGATTCTGTCTGGAGATGTTTATTTTGATGACAACATAAAGAGTTCCCTCAGAAAAATACACCAGAAATCATTGCAGTCAGAATAAATGCAAGAGCTCTAATAATCTAGCCACAGCTTGTGCAGCCTGCATGCAAAGTGATTTCTCAGGGTTAAGATGCTGAGCAGCTGAACATCTTTGTCTAGAGTCTAGATTTTGCTTAATGTTCAGAAACCTTTTGGATATTCTGCCAAAATCCTCCTTTTAAATGGAAACACACTTAGACAATTTTTTATTTTTACCTCTAGTCTATTTATATGGGTTGTGTCTGACATCATTAAGAAGAGACTGGTACAAGGACAGCACCTGGAAAAACAGTCTCTGATGAGGAATGCAAAGAAGGGCTGAGGATTAAAAGTAAAACTCTGGCTGAAACGTTCAAAAAATAAACGTGTGCATTTTTTTTTTTTCCAATCAGTTACCCCAGTTAATGGACAGGAAGGGGAAAAGTTCAATCAAAAAGAGAAACCTAGGTAAGGTGATTGACCCTATTTTATTTGCATTTTTAGGAGAGAAACTAAAAAAAACAGCCATAAATATGCAAATATCGTGTCAAAATTCAGTCACTGGTAGTGAGCCATATTCTAGGCAAATATCATTAATCAAGTAATGTGTAAGAGGAAAAACAGTTCTGTGCAGTAAAGAACTTCCAACATTTAAGTCATCCTGATGGCTACTATACAGCAAAATGAGGTTAGAAATTACTTTCGAATGCATGGTGATAAGAAAATAAATCTATTAACCTTGAGCTCACAGGTGAGAACTACAGCCTCATCTTCAAAAAAAAAAACCACTTTCCAGTAGAAAGCAACCACAGGTTTCACTCATCTGTTGAAGAAAACTCACTCTGTCCCAGAGCTGATGTGACTTGACCTCCCTGAAACAAGGATTTCTGACAAACTCAGGGGCTCTGCTTGGACTGCAACAATGTCCTTTTCAGTGGGCAAGGAATCCCTGAAGTTCACCCAGACCAAACTCCTGCTCAAAGCTGGGCCAGTTAACAGGTTGTACCAGGTTGCTTGGAGCCCAGCTTTGAGCAGGAGTTTAGACTGGAGAAACTTCAGGGTTTCCTTCCAACCCAACTGACTCCATTCACATACCTTACAAAAAAAAAACCGAAAACAAAAAAAACAAAAAAACCCCAACCAAACCAAACCAAAACCAAAAAAAACCCAAAAAGCCCCTGTTTTCAACCAAAAATCCAGCAGGCAGCATGGCCTGTGTCCCTCCCCAGTCCCACCACTCCTGGATGCTCTGATGCCGTGCCCAATTGCTGTAACTGTGGATGGGGAAGTGAATGACCACCTGCATTTTTCACTGGCTAAAAAGAAGTTTTTCTAGGAAAGGTTGAGCCTGCTGAACCCCTGAGTGCCAGGGGAAGCAGCCATGACTGCAGAGGAACAAAAAGAAGCAGTGCTTCAAGAAGGGGTAGAATAAAGGTTTTGCAGCCTCTGTAAGTGTTAGGTGAGAGGAGGCCCACATAAGTAGGTGACCAAAAGCTCAGGAAGTGAAAGGAGGACACAAAGAGAAAGAACAAATGAGGTAAAACTGCTTCTCATTGAATGCCAGACTAACAGCTCTCAGAGTTAAGAGATAGAGACAGGAAGTAAATTTCAGAGACAATAAATTTTCCTTCATGCCCATCCTCCATCAAATACCTATGTATCACCAACAAAGTAGGGTTAATGCTATTTTCATATAGCATCCATTTCACTTCTTCAGTAGAAAGACATGGGCAATAACTACCCCAGTTCCAAAACACTGGATATATATCTCAATGCTATTAAGAAATTTTAGTTACCCATAAAAGCAAGAGTAATGCTACAGATAGCATTAGCATTGGTGTAAAGAAGACACTTTATGTTCTACATTGGTACAGCAGTGTGGGAACATACTGATAACAGCTATCCTGGACAAATTTCAGGTAAAGCAAGACACAGTTGTAAGATTAATGTCTCCTTTTGTCCTTCCATCTGTAACACAGAAGAGGGAATGTGTGACACCTCCCATACGTGTAAAGTAAGTACTTGCTTACACAACAGATGAGAAAGGTGTATTTTCTTTGCTTTACTGGATAATGCAGGGACAGAAAAATGTTTGCTTTATTCTACTAGATACACTGTCAATGGGACTAAAGAAGACAGGCACTTCTCATTCCAGTTATAGAATAAAGAGTGGAGAAATGATCATTCTTAGCATCACTATTGGAGGGGATAAAAGAAAGGCAAGAAGTATTCCACACCCAGTGACAGTAGTATCTTTCAAATAACTCCCAATATTGATGTGAGATGTACATAACAACCAAGGCTTTGAGTGAAGTGCTTCAAGTTGTGCTTGTTTTTCATTATGCAGTGTTAACAGTTCAAGATTTGTCACTGCAAGGTGCTCACTTATTAATCACAGAGGCACTGCTAACTTGTGGCTTTACCTTAGGAGAGGGTGTTTAGTAACAGCTTGGCGTGGTTTCAAAATGTCTTTTCAGTGTATCACCTTGCAGCTGGACGGATTAATTTGTAACCATTATTTGCTATTATTTTAAAACTCATTTCAAATGCTTCAGTGAATAGTTGAAGGTATAAACATAAAACAGTATCAAGAATTTTCTACAGGAGCTCCTGGAATCATAGGAGTGAAATTAAGAAAGGAAATTGTCCTTAAAAGCCAAGAGTTACTGGGCTTTTAAGGACTTTTCCCTATAGGCACTCTACAACTGGGAGGTTTAGGCTGACTGGACAAAGCATCAGAAAATACACAGAAGGAAATGTTTCTGCATGATTAGGAAATGTCAGAAAATACTTTGTATGAAGTGTTTCTGCATGGTTAGTGGTAGGACTGAAATATTAGACACAGCAATGATCCAAAGTGGCTGGTGAGCAAATATTGGCCAAGTTATGCTAGATGACTATGATGAAATATTAAATTGCCCCACTGCAGCAAAGCTCCAGGGAAATCAGACACTAAGCCCTACCATTTGGGATCTGGCTAACATATCTGATCCATCTGCCTAAAAAATATTGGTATACCTTACTGTTGCCAACATCAACAAGGTTGGTGTGAACAGAAGGCTCCTGAAAGAAGATGGCAAAGGAAGGAATATAAACATAATAAAACAGGTTGTGCATCAGAAATTTATTCTGGAGTGTGAGTGAGTGGGTGCAGAGCTTTTATACTCCACAAGAAGTATAAAAACTTAAATATACTCATGACCCCCAGTAATACTGAGCTTTTTTATCCTTCCACACCATTCATGCGAGAAATCAGTATGAAGACCTAAAAGATTAAAGTGAGCACAAATAATTAACCGTATTAATTTCAAGAAAGGCCATACAAACCTCTTACAGCACAAATGGAGTTGGCCTGTGTTGTAGAATCCAGCTCATCGAGTCTGACAGGGCCAGTCAGCTCACTGAGGTCAGCACCGGCAGCCGAGCACAAAAGAGGCTTTTGTAATAAGAGAACAGTTCGTTCAACACAAATAATCCTACCTGCCAACAAAGACATTTCAACTCAGTACAGTAACAAGGAAAAAGGTGACCATGTTAATTGTCATGGCCAATAAAGACAACCATCTCTGCCAGCTACCAAACAGATGGAGAGACTCCATCAGATTTTCTCAGTGACAAAATATTTTGCTTTCAGGGATACATGTATCATGCTCTTGTTACACTTTGTGACTCCCAGGAGAAAAAAAAAAAAAAAAGATGTTCTAAAAATTCGAACATGGCAGAAGGGAGTCCAACTCCACTCTGACTGCATTTCCCCTTGCTCCCCACAAACACAGTATTATTCTCTCTTCCCTAGTAGTAAGCACGGGCACACCTGCACCTGGTCTTATTTTGTCTCAAAGATTAGAAAGAAATTTTTTCTCCAAAGAAGAGATGTTTGCCTCAACACACACAGCCATTTACACAGGTGGTGAGAGCTCACAGCTAAGACAGTAGAGGAGTTGTAAAAGTTCTGTGTCTAGGGACACTCAAGTCTCTATCAACCCTCCTTTTAAAGGTACTAAATTGTAGGAAACAAGTTTCCGCAAGGATATAAAATCAAAAAACCCCAAGTTTCTTAATACTCCAACTATTTCATTTGGAAGGGACCAACAATGATCATCTAGTCTTATTGTGAGTCTTTGAGTCTTCTGTCAGCTAGCAAATTTCATTGACACCAGTCATTAGATTCAACAGCCATCAAGAGAGACTGGCAGAAATATTGGTGGATATACAACAAGACCACTGAATTTCTCCTTTACTTAGGAGATCAAGAACAAAAAATGTAAAAAAACCACCCCACCTTCTGGGAAAGCTCTAATTACAACTGCTTTCAAATTTCTTTCCAAACTCGCAACTTCTCATTTTCATCTGAGAATCAAAATGGTCTGTGGGCCACATATTGCAGTGCTAGAGACAGGGATGCTTCTTCAGTTTGATTCCAACTGCTTCAAAGCCCTGTGTGCAGCTTACCCTTTCCCCACAGAGCATCCCTGAAGAAGACACGTGGTGAGGCAACACTGAGGGCTTCTGTGATTTCTGTGCTGAGAACACACGATGCAGCAACCGACACAGCAACAACTTTTGGAGTGCTGTGAACAGTATTTTGTAATGTGGAGTCAGTCACAAACAACCAAATCTCTCTTTGATTTACAGGAACACTGTGTTTTGTCTACAATTAAAAAAAAAAAAAAAAAAAAAAAAAATTTAGTAGAAGGAAAGATTAAACTAACATATTTGTATGTAAAACACTATGAAAACCAACAGAAATTATTTCTTTTTGGACTCATTCAGGATTATGAATTTTTCATTATTCCTTACTGCAGACACAAACACCTCTCTACCTTAGATTAACTTTCGGAGGTGGACCCACTGTAATTTTGGCTTTGCCTCTATCATCTATCCTGCTTTATCATAACTCATTTAGACTTTACTAGGGATTTGAAAATGTTTCTGAGTTAGAAAATGTTACATGCCGCATATACACTATATGTATACCATATATGTATATGTATATAAAAGTTAATTGCCAGTATTTATGAACAAAAACTTTTATAATTTTTCTCTTAAAAAAAAAAAGAAAGAAAGGCTAATGATACTACTAGTGTTATTCCTGTGTGAGCAAGGTTTCCATGTACACTGTTATCTGATTCTCAAGAGCACCAGCCCTTGGCTAATAGCTACTGCAAGTTATGAAGCTGGAGGTTTTTTTCTTTCTGCTGAACAAGCATCTCTAAATATTTGATTGATGCCCAGAAATAGGAAAGTAGGTAACTCGTAAGTAAGAGACATAAGAATCTGCAATGACAATGGAATTTTTCTGCCTGGGACCAGTATAAAATATATGTAACTAAATTAATGAGATTAATGTTTATCACAACTACTGATGTCACTATCAAATACCTATATTTAGTTTTAGCCTTCATATCTGAAAATAATTTTCAGAAACTCAGTAGTGTTTTTTTAACTTTTCATATTGGCATGATGAACAAGACAGAATGGACAGTCATTACATACACATCAGTGCTTATTCCAGGGTCTCTAACAAAATCAGATGGGTTACAATTTGACAATTTATGCTTTTCTTCTTTTTTTTTTTTTTTTTTACACAGCTTTAATAAAATCTCAGTGTGTCTGTGAATTTTCCCATGCTCTAGAGGAAAGTGGCTTAATAACATAGCCTATTTCACATTTACCAGTACAAGCATTTTTAAGATTCTAATATGAAATATTTAACTGAGGTGAAATTGCTTGCTTGATTTGAAAAAGTTTTTTGTCACTATTTTTAATTAGTCTGCTGATTAAAAACTGACTTAAAACAGTTAAATGAAAATTAAAAACCCCAATGATTGGAGAGCTACACATCACCTAAATATTTTATTCTCAAAATTCCATACCTCTAGTGTAAGCTAATGTAATGAGAACCCCAACTTTGTGTCTCTGGTTGATTTCAAACCTTGAAACAATTAAACACTCTAAAATTAGCTTTTTGTTCAGCAGCTCTTAGGACAAAAGCAGTCATTGTAAATAATGACTGGGCAAATTTGTAACTGAGATATTATAGTTATGCCTGAATGCAATATACACTGCCTATTGCATTGCTGCTGTTTCTTTGTCTGATAACTGCATCCCTTTGAGTACCTCCTCAGTATAGATAGCATTAGGACAGCTTCAAAGAAAGAATTTTTACAGCTGTCCCGTGAGAATTACTAACACATTGAAAGTTGGCTTTCAGGAGAATCATCCAAAAAAATAAATCATAGTAACAGCAAAAATCACAAGTTAGTATAAAATCATCATCTTGCTATGTGTGACAATTTGTTCTGAACAGAGAGGACACAACAAATAACAGCAGGATTGAGTTACAAGGAAGGACAGCTCCTTAACCACAGATGGAATATATTTCCTCATATTCCTGCTGTACTGCAGTACAGATTCTGAGTAATAATAAAAGGATATTTCCATTCCCCCTTCTCATAAATGAAGTATCTCAGAATACTGTAGCTACGTAGAAGAAACACTATTTTTAAAGAACATTTGAAATAGCTCTTACAGCAGATTATTTAATAATAATAATAAATCTGCAAAATAAACCAAATCATAGTCCCTTCCTCACTTATTATGACTTGATGATTTTGCTTGTGAAGGGTATGTCTCCTTGGCAAAGGCAACTGCAGTAGACAAACTGTTGTTTGTGACCTTTCTCTTGGAGGATCAGGCAAGAAAAACACTAACGGCAAGTAAATACCTTTAAATTCCTAGGGCAGTTATACAGAAGCATTATCCAGCAGTTACCCAGAAGTTATGCAGAAGAAGATCTTCTATTGCTTTTCTAACATCATGTCCAAAAATTTTATGAGCACTCAGGCTGTTCACTTAAAAAACTTTAGTGCTTACAGTTTGGTAAGTGAATAGATGTTAAAAAAATAACAGCTAATAAACCTCCTATCAGCAAGAAGATACATACACCTTTTTTAATTTTAGACAAGCTTCCATTTGTTAAAATCACGTCTGCTCCTGCAAGTTTCATCTTTTCATGAAGTGCTTCTACATGAGAATATCGATGACTCACAGCATCTCAGATGTAGACATTCCTTAATATGAAAGTGTTTGGCTAGGATATCACCAGTCTGTAACTTTATTTTATTTTTTAATAGAAAAAGTTTCTTCAGAATTGAAGGTTAGGCATGGATGTCTCCATCTTTCTGTCAGAACCCAAAAGATCCCACCAAGATCCCACCCTTACTACATGTTTGTAAAAGCCTTGATAAATGATTAGCATGGAGAAAACACAAGAGATAGACCTCATCTTGGAAGTTACAAGTACTCCCTGCCTAAAAACTGAATTACAGCTCATTGGTTTTTGAAGCAAAAGGGCAAGACCTAAACTAAATTTATGTCTCACACTGGTGGGAAGCATCTCCAGTTATTTTGCTGCCTATTCTGGAATTTCTTTGTCTTTGGTTCATATGCTTTGATTCACACTTTATTTCTTGTGGAGCTGATGGACAATTGCAAATTATTCTTCACCAGAATTCAGTGCTGGCTGTACTGAGGATCCAGTCGCCAGGAAAAAATAAATAAATCAGCAACAAAAAGTTCCTTAGACTACTGAGGGAGTTAGAACCATTTCGAAAGAAAATTGTAGTGTCATTCAGAAACAAGTAAATAAAACATAATTATAAGCTTTCCAACACAGTATGGATGGCAGATGTATTTACCTAAGAGTTTCTCCTTCCTACTAACTGGACCATAAAAGCCAAACTTGCCTGAGGGGCTTCTACTGAAGTAAAAAAAAAAAAAATAGTCCACACACTTGCATGCAAAGAGCAAAACTGTATTTTTATATAACCATCATCTGTTTGACTCTATCCCCAGACACTCAAACGACTGGGAACTTTTCACTATGTACCTAAAGATAGCATTCAGTTCTAACCAGAGTCTCAACGAACTTCCTGCAAGCTCCCTTACCAGGGCAAAATACTACCTCTGGCTAGATAGCAATTTATTCAAAAACAATTAACTTTCTCGACTGGATGGTATTGAAACTGGAGATGCAGTATATTTTACCCATTCACAAGCATTTTAAACCTGGTGGTAAGTGAGCTCACACAACTTGTGAATATAATCAAGGAAGGTTTAAGGTCTTCCCTTAAACAAGATAAACACTGGCTTCTTCACATAAACATTATGGTTTATGGTGAATTTATTGTTAAGTGAAAATATTACCTGCAGCCTTAGATACAGCACTTGTGCCCAAAAGCTGCACCGCTCATTACAACCATCCATCTGAAAATAGTACAGAAACAGGGAATAAGACAAACATGACAGCAGAAATCCAGTGGTACAAAGTATTTGTTATCTGACTTGTAAAGCAGATTACCTGAAGAATTTCCTTTAGACCATGAACAGCTGGTGGCTGGTACAAATTAGAAATCTGTTCTTCCTCATCCACTTCCACATGTATTTCACCAGACTGAACAGTAAGAATATAACAGAAGCTGGGAGGAGAGAGATTTGTTGTCATCTATTAAAAAGTAAAGAAAAGAAATGTGACCTTAAAGAAGGCACTTTAATTTGGTCAGACAGGCTTTATAGTAACAGCCAAAATGCATCAAACAATTTACATTTTAAGAGGGATGGAGAAAACAAAATTATATTGTTAGTAACAGCAACTCTCTGTAGTAGAAGTTAATAAACCAATATTCACAAATTACAAGTGAAATCAGCTTGTACTTTTCATTCTTTCCATAATCTGGCACTGATCCTCATCACAAAAACATCTTGTAATTTGGCACACTTGGCAAACAGTGAAGCTATTTCAAGGTGCTAGCTGTTGGTTTTGCTTATTTTTATTTTATTTTATTACATGGTAGGAGTGCCCTGCTTATCCCTTTTCTTTTTGTTTTTTTTTTAACATCCATAACTTTTCTGAGATTTGGGGACTTTTGCATGTGGGTGGGTTTTTGTGATAGTAAACAGCTGACGAACTTTTAAAGCTGCCAAATTGAATCCAGGGCAGCACAAGGAGATAATGAAGAACAGGAATGTAACAGCTACAAGAACTGCTCTCTTTGTCTTATGCCAGATTTTTCTTTCCCCCTTAAAAGTACCGTGACGTAACAATTTTATCAATCACCATTTAAAGATGTCCCAAGCTAGAAAGGCTTCTCAGGAAAAAGAAGACAATGCTAGAAAATAATTTTTATTGTGGATATTGTAAAATATCCTTCTAGCGATGTTTGTTGTTAATAAAGCATTTCATTTAATAAAAGAAATATGATCCATTGAAGACAGCTTCCCACCCATTAAAAAAAATTCTGCATAATGAGATGAAAAAGCAAAAGACATCAAAATTCTGTTTTCCTCTGTCAGCACTAGAGATGATATTTGAATGTACATATGGCTCAAAATAAATTAGTTCCACAGATCTCTTCCCAACAATATTATCACTGTGCTGGCAATATTATTTATGCACCCATGTATTAAACTGCTTCTGAATCTAAGGCTGAAAAGTGCTTCAATATTCTTGCATATAGATTTCTCAGCTGGCTGCATGCTATATAATATCTCTTTCCTTCTGGAAAGAGAGAAAGGAGAGAAAAGAAATAATTTGTCTGGACATTTTACCATTCTATCTCTAGAGGATAAGTGAGAGGCTAATTGCATCATTTTGGAAAGATGTGGCTGATCCAGAGGGCTTCAGGTTAGTAATCTGGGAGATTGCCAGAACCAGTAAAACAAAACTCAGTAGCTAGAGAGAGAGAGAGAATCTGTTTCCCAAAGTAAGCATGATTACACTACCAACAAAAATAGTAACTGTGAGTAAAAAAATACATTTCCATAATAACAAGGCTTACCATTTCAGAATGCTGACTTTGTCCAGGAACCTTTACAGGCACCACTGGAGGCCACAGGCTGTCTATCAGACTAAAAAGTCCTAATGCCCTTCAAAAAGACCAATAAAATCAGGTTTAAAATGTATTCTAGTCTTTTATATTATATTAAAAAGACTCATTAAGAAATATAATTTAAATCATTGCATGATTAGGAAAACATTTAAAATCCTATTTGTTTCCTGGAAGTTGGTTTTGATTAGGCCTAATTAAATCTCCATAATTTCTGCCGCAGGGTGGAGAGGGAGGGAAGGGATGTATCACATTTAAGGACAAGCAAGTCATATTTCTTCCTTTGCCATGAACAGCCTGCTACATGATAAATTTCAGGGGAACTGGGGCGAATGCTAGCCTGGGAAGGACACAGAGAAAAGTACAACTTCTTTTAGAAAATCGCTTTTAACTATTTTAACTGCTATATTAAAAAAAAAACAACTTGCTTCTAACATTTTCATTTCGATTTCTTATTTTTTCTAACAGATGATTGTATCTGCTTTCAGGAAAGTCAGCAATTATCAGACTTGGAGAAAGAGGCAAGATTTTATTTCCTTAAGGACACATGCAGAGGACAATCTCCTTCCTATGGAGCTGCTCTTTTAGTTACTGTTTTTATTTATCTATTTTGCAAGTTTCCCACTTTTTAGTACAGAGACAAACAAAAATAACAGCCCAGCATTTCAAGGTAAAATGCAGCAGTCTTTAACTTTAGCATGCAAAACTGTACAGTGACTGCCTCATCAGCTGATACAGCATCCTTGCAGGACAGGCAGAAACATCTGAGGGAGAGGCCAAGAAAAGAGCTGAGGGAGAGGAAATACCTACAGATAACCAGTTTGAAGAGGCATGCATTTTTGAGTTAAAGCTCTCAGTTATCTTGTCCTGGTTCTCTGTTCTGTGCAGTCAAAGCAGAGAGATCTGGATTTTAACCCCACACTGCCTCCAAAAATGAGTTGTCTGTTCTTCAATTCCACTATTTCTCAAACAGCTCTAAAAACTGAAATCTAAAACTTGCTAAAAGGAATACTCACTTCTAAACTCAATTGTTTAAAAGGAAAAGACACAGTTTGGTACACATTGCAATACGCTGCTTCTCTTCAAGGGGTCACAGAAATTCTCGTTTGAAGTTCTGCTTTTAGCTTACTTCTGCTTAAGCTTATTTACTTCTGTATTTCCCCAGGCCTTCTCTGGATTCTTAAATGCCTTGACTTTGAGTGCCTACAGGCAATGAACTTCTTCCCATGTTTTCCTGGAAACCACCAGGCATCATGTATGATTCTGTGTTCATAGTGACACCTTTGGACCAGCCCTGTAAGAAGTAATGTGAATCTCAGATCGGATCTTGTGAAATAAATGTGGCTCATGATGCAGGTGACAAACTGGCAGAGTAAAGAGATGATGTTGCTATCTGTAGTCACGTTCTCCATACTAATGAACAGACCAGAAACACAAATGTGCTGCTCTTTTACAAAAATTGGACCTCCTGACTTACAGGGAATCATCACCGAGTATGTAAAAGGAGAAGGCTGAGCTTGGAGGCTGGGGGTTATTTTGGGGGGTTTTTTTTGGTTGTTGTTGTTTGCTTTTTTTTATCAGTGAGAACATTACAACATACAAAGCAACAGTTCTGGGGTATTTAAAGAAACTTCAAAGTAAATTCACTTCCTGAATCCTGGATCAGGGAGTGTCCTGTATTGTACACAATGATATCTTCTCTACAGTCCCAGGAAAGCCAATGCCCAGTGGAACTAACAGGTTTTGCCAAAAGGAACATGAAAAAGGAGAGTAACAAAAAGAGAGCTTAGCCTTCCATACAGCTCAGGCAGTTACACAAGTGGCCTTCCTCACATGACCTGCAGCTTGAGGACAAGGGCAGAAAATGGGTATGAACATACTTCAAACTCTGTGTGTCTGTGTGTGTACAGAGATCACCTTTGGCAAATCAGCTACACTGCTGCAGTGCATGTATAATCACATCTCCACACTGACTGTACAATGATCTCTCATCTGTATTTTTAAATTTGCAAGACAGACATGAAGCTGCCCCTTATCCTGTAGCTCTCTTCCAGCTTTCTACCCTATATCAGACTATCTAAGACATAGGGTACATTTTCCTCAGTTCCTTGTGTCCTTTTGGAGAAGGTCATCCACTGCTTGAACTAGGGGCACTTTATTATTATTATTATATGACAGGATTTGTTTACAAAAGGACAGAAGAGCAGAGCTGTGTGGAGAGTGTCTCCTGAACATCTCAGTCCTGTCATTGTTTTTGACAGCAGCCAAACCAATGGCAGGGACATTTACCACCCAAAGGATTTGCAAGTTCCAAATCCCTTCCTGCTGGGACCCTTCTCCACCCAAAGGAATGCTCTCTCCTGGAGCAGTCATTAAGGTGCCAGGGACTGCAGCACTTCAGTGTCCCTGGTGAGGAGCTCCCCTCTTGCTCAACCCATTTATATGCTTCCAAGAAAGTTAACTCTCTCTTTATGCTCATGGACTTTGACTTAGCAGAAGGGGGAATGAGGTGGTGTCCTGGTTGACACCACTATGACAGGTGGGGGCAACAACAGAGGAGAAACAGCAAGACACTGTCCCCTCCTCTGCAGAAAATCATTACACTGACAGAAAGGCTAAAATTCATTCTCTTTATTGGCTAAGGAACACTCAAATATCACTTCAAACTGACTCGAACAATGGGTGTATTTTATCCAATATGTGTATCCTTCCTTAGCTACAGAGTCAGGACAAGAGATGAACAGCTGGCTCTGTGCTGCAGTGAAGGAACATGGCAAGCCCCTGTGTGCACAAAGAGCCTTTCTGGCTACAGAAGACAAAACAAAAATTTTAAAATTTTGCTCTGTGAGTGTAATTACAAGACACTATTTAAAAAAAAAAATTTGGTCACAAGAAGACTTCTAAAAAATGAAATTACAGTAAGAAGTGAGAAAAAACAGGCTCGAGGATGAAAAAAAGACCATGTAAAGTATTCTGAATAACTATTTTTTCCCCTCTTTGAAAGACAAGGACTCTATTGTAATATTCTGTAACTTAAAAAAAAAATCAGAAAAGACTGAATCCATACAAGGAGGACAGAAATAATCTATCATATTATAAATGACAGACTCAACCGCCTACTCCCCATGCTAAATTGAGATCTATGGTTGGTAAAAATTGTTTTGTTCCATACTAATTATGAAGATGTCAACTGTTTATCACCAACATCGCAAGGCCACCAGTAACTCTAGTGGTGCACTGCAGTATAGACTTCCATAGAAGTATGGATTTGTGACAAGTAGTCCTCTACATACAGGCGCTCTTCTGTAAACCCACAACTTCAAGTTTTGTTTATATATAACACTTTTATATACATGTGTATATATACACACACAGAGCCATGTGTATGCATTCATAATATGTGAAATAGTTCCTTGTAGTACCCTTAATTATTTTCATTACTCATTGTGCTCAAAAGGCATCCCTCTTGATTTCAATTTTGCCTGCTCAATTCAGAATGTTTTTTCTGTGCATCCATAAATGTCAGCTGCCTGCTGTGTACCCAGACAGCAGTCAGAGAATTTTCAAGATTTCATACTTTTAAACAGGCTAAATAAATGGATGAGAAAATGCAAAATATACGTGCAGCACATGCAGAAATTAACCCAGACCTATTTAACAAATTATCTTAAGACAGCTCCATAGAAAAATAACTGGAAGACAGTGATGATTCTAATAAAACAGCATTTACTACTCCCTCCCTACAACTCCTGCCATAGATGATGATTATGCTATCCTGTACAGAAGAAGCTGCTTTCATTTGCTCACCTAAACACCTTCACTCTCAGTTTCCCATCTCAGAAGGAGATAGAAGCCCCCTCTGCTTCTAACCCTCCTGGACTGTTTAACCCTCACTGCAAAGTCAGATGGCATGCATGTGCCATTCATGCACACAGGCATATACATGCTTGCTCTATGATTTTTGATAAAAATATACAAAGACAAAAGACATTGTCATTACATTTAGACCCAGTAAAGTGATAAAGCAGGATCTGCAGCCTTGGTACACCTACTCTGGTCCTATGGAAATGTCATTCATTTCACATTACAAGCGATACTACAAAAATCAAACAGATCTTGATTTTTCAAAACAGTATTCACTGACTCTGATCTGACAACTGATTTTGCAACTTACTGAAGAGATTTTATTTCTCTCACAAGCATGAAGCTTCAGCTACAATTCCGGTCCAAGAGCTTTGTGTGTGACATGCCTGATTCAACTTATTGCAGCTTACAGTCTGGGGGATTTTTCAATTTTAATAATCATGCAACAGAAATTTACTACAGGAAGAAAATTACTAGAGGGAGAAAATATCAGCAATATCAAAGAAAGCAGAAGAAAAATAATGCCGGTAACCAGGAAAAGAAGAAAGCCTACATAAGTTTTACAGCAGGGGAGGAAAGATGCTAGGATTCCCTTCCAACATTTTCCACAGCTTTGCTCTGGGGATTTCAAACTTGGCACTTCTCTGTTTCCTCCTCTCCTACTCTCCCAATTTTAGTCTAAACCAAAACAGTTCTCTTTTGGCAGGATCAGTCTCAATTATTAAGAACTCAAAACTAAAGCGATTCCTGGCCATCTGTGAAACATCTACTTGCTCAAAACAAACAAACAAAAAACCCCAAACAAAATTAAAAAAATTAAGTAATAATCACCCAGACTTAATAAACTTCAACTATCAAAAGACAAGCAATCCCAATACAAAGTTGATACTGGAGGCTACCAGCAGGCTAGGCTAACTGATCTATTAAGATCCTGCAGTGCACAAGCTATGCAACCCCATATTTTCTCAGACTTGAGTAACAGAAGCAACAAAACCAAAAAGTAAAAATCTGAGCATACTAAACCAGCATCTCAGTCAAAATACAGTGAGGAAGGGTTTTTGGCTTTCTTTCCCCTAAGCTTGGTTTAAATATATGAAATTCTTTTGTTGAGTGATTTGTTTGCAGATTTTAATAAGTCGATTTTCTACAGTATATTAGGAAGTAAATAAACATTAAAACACTTGAATTATAATACAAAACACTTTTGATCAATTGTTATTCTCCAACACTGGCTCCTAAACAGATTCTTGAAAGCAGCAGCAGTCCATGAGAGAAGTACAAAAGTTGATTACTGATCCATAAGCAGTCATCAGAAATAACTAAAAAAGCAATGCAAATTCAAAACTTCAATGCAATTACTGAAATTGTAATTACATTACAAATGGAACTCAGCTTTTAACCATGGCAATTACTGAAGTGTTTCAGGACTTCAAAGCCTCGGAGACATGGGTGGCTCTTTTAGACAGCAGCCTTTTTTGGGAGGAGGGAAAAACCAAAGGAAGGAAGTTCTGACTTCCTTGCTCTGTAGATGGTTCTTACTATTACACTTCCTGCCAGCATCTAGCAGTTGAAACACTTTCTTGTACAGTGATCCTCTTTCCTGGGAGCAAAGCAAAAAGAGGAGAAAGTATACTGTGAAGAGTAGAGGGAGAAGGAGAGAAGGAGGGAGAAGGAGAGAGAAGGAGAGAGACCAGAGAAGTATGGGGAAAAAAGGAAAAGAAAAAGGAAAGAAAGAAAAAAAAAACCAAAACAAAACAAAAAAGAGAAGACAGAAAATCCTCAGGCACTAGTGTCCAACATGACAAATATAGTGAGATTTCACATTTCAGTGCCTAACATTTGGAAGTTTAAAATTACAAACAACAGAAGCCAACTTTGAAAATGCATAAATTTCTCAGAGAAATGTAACAGTGGCTGCTGAATTCAATATTCAGAGACTAGTTACTTTAGAGGAAAATGCAACAGATAGTACAGCAAACTTTTATAGAAAAAATCACCATTAATTAAAGGTTGGGTCACATGCCAAAGCTTAGGATTTGATGCATCCTTCAAAGAATTTTACCCTATCCAGCATAAATGTGGATTTTAGCACTCTCCATGCAACAGTTTCATGATCTTTTGAAACTTGTTAAGCATTTTTCAGTTTAGGAAAAAACTTGGTACTGACACCCTGCATTAATTATGTATTATGTTAAATCTTTCTTTCCTCCTCCTCTCCATTTTCAAATTGGTGACATCTTTCTATTCTGCTGAATAGAAACTCTTCATTTTCCTACCTTATAAGAAAGCATAAAGAAGCAGGTAGGTCTGCTGTACTTAGCAGTAAAACACCTCAGTGCTTGGAAAATCAGGTGAAAAGACACAAATTATCAAAATCCAAATTACTATTTTGTGTGGAACTCCAGTCAGAGCTAAAAACATGTCATTTTTGTCAATAAAGACAGGTATGTAACTAGAAAGTTTATCCCAGATCACGGAAATTATTTTCTGGTAGGAAGCAGAAGACTGTGACAATTTATAGGTTATTTACTCCTGAGGTATTTTAGTGAGTGCTCAGTCCCTGCATTTAATTGCATCGATTTAATTACTGGTTATACCAGACATACCTGAAGCGTACCCAGGATCTATTAAAATAGGGAGTTACATCTTAGTTGTGCTGCAGATTCTTAACCAAAACTTCTGCCTCTAGCAGTACACCATCAAACCCTCACTTCCTCTTTCTCAAGGGGTTGAAATTCTAAGACTGACATGTGAGGTAGCGGGAGGGAGGACAAGAGAGAGAACATACACCTCTAAGGAGCCAACACCACCAGTGGCAGATCAGTGAACCACCAGAGTCTCCTCTCTTTAAACCATTCCAACTTTCTTTTCTGCTGAAAGAAGCAGTTCAGGGAACAGTTGTAGGAAATGCTAGGAGACAAGTATGAGTAAGAGGGTGAAGAGAGAAGATGTCAAGAAACACACACTGAACCACGTACGTGCTGTTAACTCGGTTGCTTCAATACTGGTTCCTACCATATTCAACAGCCCTATGAACAGACTAGAAGAAAGGCTGGAAATAAGAGACAGAACAAGCTCTGGAAACTTTGCTGTCCCTCAGCCATGCCCATCTGACTTCCAGGGGTGCCAGAAACTGGACTGCAAAGGGAAACACCACTGCCTCTGTTGGGATGCAGAGGGAAGGGTTTCTTGCAGGGATGGTGTTGGGGAGTATGTTTTACATGGGGTATGGAACTTGTTGTGAAAATCACTTGAATCAATGAAAGACCTTTAAATGACCTAGTATGAGACCCTAGTACTTGCTAAAGCATATGGGTATTTAAAACAATATTCAACATTAGCAGTGTTTCTCTCAAAGTAAGATTACTGTACGTCTAATTTTCCACAGGGTATGGTCAAGACAGGACATTGCTGTATAATTTCTTATCCCGTTTTTCTTTTGGAATGTAAGTGTTTTCCTATCAGGAGAAGAAATGGATTTAGCTCCTTTAGTACAGGTCCATTCCAAAGATCAAGTCAGGTTTACAGCCAGGATGTAAAATACCTGTTATTATAGGTTTTCAGTTCTTGAAATGCAACTTCAGCTTACAACAGTGATTTTCCAATTGCATTTATTAAATCCTACTTTAAATTAAGTTCTTGATCATGAGGATAGATGATGACCTGGAAAGTTTTTGTGAACACTTACAGTTGACCATTTGGTGCAAAAATCTTGAGAACCTCTTGTATCTATTAAATGAAAATCTTTTCTGTTTCACAGAGGGACTGAGGAAATACTCTACCTCTCTAAGTGAGACTACAATCCATGTGACTATGGGACAACATGTGTATATGGGATCTTATTATCCATTCCTGGCTTTCTCCAGATCATGTGCTTCAAAGGCATCAAAAAAAGTAATGACTCCCCCCTCATATTTCCTACATTTTATTTCCTTTTATCCATTTTAAAAGCCACTGTCAGACTCCAGGAAATAAACAGCTTAAAAGCCATCTCCTTCCAAAAAATAATTGGCATACTCAAGGAAAAAAAAAAAAAAAAAGAAAAAGAAAATAAAAAAAGAGAGAGACATCAGTCTTTCTTGCAGGGCAGACCACATAGTTCTCATTTTCTTATTCACTCATGTGCTGCAAGCCAAGCTTGGGCACTCACAGGCATACCCCATCATGTGTTCAGAGATACCACTGTCTGGAAATCCACTTATCCAGTGGCAATGAGTTCTACAGTCTAATTATATTCTGTGTGAATAACTGCTCCCTTATATTCATTTCAGCCATGGCTTTACTGTGGTTTCCATCACACCTAGAATGACACAAAACGTGTCCCAACACTTGAAAGTAATAGCAAGTTATAAAGCAGAACTTAGGCTAAAACAATTAAGAAAAGAATAAATCCCTGAACAATTTCCCCATCCACCCATCTTGTACAATGAAATCACGTTTTAACCACTGCACAGTCCCTGAAGCTACACCAGCCTTTTTGTTTTAATGTTTCCTAGCAGGGTTACCACCAGCATTTTCAGCAGTGTGTCTTCTAATCATCCTCAGAATAGCCAGAAGTAAGTTACTGCTGCTTTGAAACACAATTTACATTAGAAGAAGTCTGTCTCTTATTAGCTAGGCAGAGTACTGGAAACACCAGCAGCCAGTTGTAAAACTTCATTTGTATCCAGAATTCCAATGCTATTATTTAATTTGTTTGGAAAAAAATGTAACTTGAAAAAAAAGCCAACAAAATAATTAAATAAGAAGACGTGTTTGTTATTAAAATCCATAAAAATGCAAGTAGGCTTGAAATCCAAAGGATCTGAAAATTAACACTGCAAGTACATAAAAAGAAAAGCATACTGAATAGTGCTGGCTGGAAAACAACAATTCCATTTTGCTAAACATTTCAAGGCTTTGAAATTTGTTTTTGTTCCAATATGAAACAAAAATGAGACTTTCTGAAAGTTTTCATGAAATGAGAATGAGAGAGAGTATTCACTCCCTCTGGACCTGAAAAAAATCTTCCCAACAAAATTGTCTCCAAAATAGATAGATAATGTTTCCATGAAACATTCTGGTTTTGATGAAACAGCATTTTTTAAGAGGAAAAAAAGTGTCAGCAGAAATATCATAGCCATTCTAATACCAAGGGCTTATCTAGATTGGATGCTTGTACAAATAAATTATGTTGAGAATTGAACCAATCTAATATTTATATAGGTTCCCATGTGAACACCGTATCACTTTCCTTACAAAGATCCTCCATGAGATAACTGACCTATTTAATTTTTTTTGCTTGATTAAAGATATTTTATTTTATTCAACGAGCATAAAGAGAATCACAGAGTAAGCAAAATCTGAGAGCTAACACGTGTCAATTTGTTACTTATCTGGGGGGGAATTTTCTATAGACCTTTGGACATCCTAATTTCAAAATAAGAACGGCTCTATTGTTTGCTAGTTGTTCTTTTTTTGTTTTGTTTTTTTCTTGTTTTCTTGTTTTTTGTTGTTGTTTCATACAGGAACTTAAATTGTGCTTCCAAACTATGCAGACTCAACTGAATTAAGCTCTCATATACTAAGAGAAAATCTGTGCTTGAATCTTCAACCCAGACTGGGTGGCACTGAAGAAAAACATAGTGAAATAAACAGTTCTGCAATGAAAGGGAGGACTGAAGAGAAAGAAAATACTCATACTTCATGAAATATTGCAGATGGTAATTCTTCTCTATCCCTTGCTCTGATTTGTGTCTTATCTTATTTATGGTCATTGTGGTATATGGCTGGTTCAGGTACTATTGGATGCCCCCAAAATGTCAATGAGGACATTTAGTTGAACAAAATCCCACTAAGTTATTCCAAAGATTACTGATCACAGAAAGAAATAAAAGGCAGAACATCTCTGCCTGCCACAGTATGTAGAATTTTTCTCACCTTCCTCTTGTGGTTCTTTGCAAAATTTTCATTCCAGCCAGGCAGCAGAATTTTCCTTCCCATCTCCTGCAATACTGCTCAACGTCATCTGCAGAACTTGGGGACTGCAGCTGCACTTCACTGAACATACCATAGGCATCCTGGACAAGGAAGCACAACCTGCAAAACATTCCTCTGTTACGTGTCGGCTCCTGTTCATAAAAAAATAGTTAGCAAATTTCTGAAAATTACATTACAGGCTTCAAGACAGGGCTCATCCTCTACAATATCTGAAGAATTTTTATGAAGAATCAATATGCGTATCAATAAACGTAACCCTTATTGTTAAATGTTTTGTTACGTGTATTAGCAGGACCTAACAGGGCCATGAAATAGAAAAGCATGACTGAAAAAAAGGCATAAAGGACCTGCACCAGGGATTAGGTCAACTAACAGCTATGCACTAGGTGGTTTTGGTACCTATAAAGAAAGAAGGCTGAGTTTTTGCCTGTCTTGAGGGGAGTTCTGTGACGCAGAGAGAACAATGATGTCTATATGTGTGTGTATAGAAGTAAACAAAGCAGCGTATTTCACAAGTAATAATCACCAATGTTGAAACTGGCAGAGCAAGCATTACATTTTCTACACCTTTTTTTAAAAGAGTCCTGAGGATGCAAAAAAGAGTGAAATGTCAGTTTTTCTTTAAGAAAAAAACCCCAAACAAACAACAAAAACCCCACAACCAAACAAAAATCCAGCAAGAAACTAGAGATTAGTACTTCCAGTATTGGGTATGAAGAAGCCCAGAGTAACTACTTTAAGAAGGTAATTAAAGAATCTGCTAAACAAACCATTTGATTAAAATAATCTATGGAAGTAGGGGCTGTAGGGCTGGGAAGCGTTGGTTAACCAGCTTGCTGGCACTACGAGAAGAGATTACTGACATAGCAGATAAGGCAAAATCAGTGGATGTCATACATTTAGATAGTCAAAAACGCATTTCACAAGATTCTGCACTTGAGATGAGCAGCCACGATAGCATGAGTCATGCACTGCTAGAGGAAGGAGGCTGCTGTCTACAAGATTGGTTTAATTGCCCCAAAAGGAGACAGTTAAGCATGGAAACTTTTCAAAGGGAGACAAAAATTACCTTTGAGGGCAGCACACACATCTTTATTTCTAAATAAAGCTCAGCGGTGCACTAGGCAGCAGAATTCACCTCATTTCCAATGTACAAAGTTACTTTATTCTGATCAGTACCATTGCTCACAGCAAGTTGACTCCAACTGTTTTTGGAGCACATCATATTAACACATTATATGCATCCTGAAAGCGTTCAACAGTAGTCATTACGTCTTTATAAAAAAACATTATAAATTAAATGAGCTCCTACATTTCTCTGGAACAGATCCATGTATTTCCTTGCAGGGAAGCTTAGGCACATGGACAATCATTAATCACAGTTTCCTTGTTCATTATGAACTCTCTAACTTTGGCTTACACCCTTGAGAGGGCTTTATTTGACACAGGATACAATTCCATCAGCGGCTGCACAAGTACCTGGTGAGAGTCCTAGCTTTTCAGATTCTGGTGCTCATTTTGGGGAGCAGGGAGTGATAGGACCAAACACTAATGAAGACTCCCATATTTTCACCCTGTGTCTAGATACAAGGGTCCCACACCAACAAATTCTTCACCAGACAAGGAAAGCTTAGGTACAATTCCTCCACAGCCTGACAAGGTTAAGAAGTTCTTTAGAGCCAAGAAACATTGTTAGAGCCTGAGAAATGACAAACAGGAGAAACCCAAATGCTGTTGTGATGCACAGGCTGGAAGAATACATACCCTTATCTCTGGGATAAAAAGTGTTTCCAGTCTAGAAAGAGAAAGACTGTCCTAACAACACAAAACCGTGTCTTCAAAAGCTCTAGCACTCTTTCCAATGTCTGTGTAAAACAACGCATGAGATATCTTCTGGATTTGTACCACAAGATCATCTCCAACTCAACAGAACAGAGACTGATGTGCTATGAACATGACAGCCCAGAAGCAGAAAAACTAAGGTTGCCTGCTACTTTATATCTTAGGACCTTGCAATCAGCTAAAAATTCTCTCAAGGTTTAACTGATTGGACTGCAACTCCTCATGCTGTTGTTTTCTTTGGAAAACCAGAGCTAATACACTCTGGACATTTCTGAAAATCAGATTGAGGGGAACTGCAAAAACAAAGCAAACAGTTTTGCCTATGTTAACAAAACATTCAGTGACTGTTAATTGTGAAAAATTAGGCCTCCGTATCTTGGAGCAAGCAAGGGCCAGCTGAGTTAGCGTCTCAGATCTGATCAGTTCAGCAGTCTCTTAACTGATCACTGGAATTTCTCATATCTTCACTGAGACAGAACTCAACACAAGTAAGTCTCAGACTAGCTGGCACCAGGCTCACATTAAGTCCTCTAGGACATGGTAATTGCCCAAATAAAATTAGCTTGGTTGGTGCTGAAGACATCATTCACTAAAAGTGCATTTTCCCAGTCCTTTTAAACCAAGCAAAGAGATGACTGCCATCAGACATGGAAGTCTCAACTCCCCACATCACTGGCTGCATATTTCCATCCCCTTGTGGTGTCAGCATAAATGGCTAGGACAGGAAACTGATCTGACCAAAAAAATACTGTGGCCAAATAATCACCAGATTAGCTCACTGAAAATTAACTCTGTAGAAGTAAAGTCCTCTTTGCATGGAGTATTACTTCGAGACAAGGATGTATTTTCCAGGCAGGATTAGGAAGCTGAGGATCCCACTCCAGATGCTTAGTGTATGCAGCACAATATCCCAGCTCATGTGATGGAAGAATGGTCATCATATGACCAAGCTTGATATACAGAAGTAAAGGAAGAACCGTGCAGCTTGAGGCTTATCACACTGATGTTGCCATTCACACTAGGAAAACATTCAGGATTACTGGCATTGTGAACACAGAGCAACTGAATCTCTTGCACCAGACCTCAAGTACTTTTTCTCTGTTAGGACTGCATACATCAGCAGATATCCACTACACAACACCTGCTCTAAAAGTAGCCAAAAAGGCAGGAAAGATTTCTCTGCAACACACACATTTAAAATGAAATGTATATACTCACGCAATTGGAAAGCAGAATGTCACAAATAAACTGCAAATCTCCAATTCCAGAATCAAAGATGATGAATATCCAAAACGAATGCTATGAAGAGAACTTCACAAATGCGTGTTCCCTGCTTCAGCACATTTTTAAAACACTACGAATGAATGATGAATAAATTTGACATATTCTCAACATCATTCGATCTGTCTCACACTGATTTAGTAGGTAATATTACAGGTATTTAATGATGAGTGACAATTGATTTTCCTAGTTCATGATTATCATGAAATCAGCTGAATCCCACAATAGGCTCAGCGATGCATGAGAACTATTCTCATGTTATCTGAAAACAGTTCCGTTCTTAAGGATTTTGCACACCCTGTTAGCATCACTAATTCAGTTTCATTGCTTTCAGAGAATTTTGATTCATAGCCTTAAAGTTCCTCACCAGCATTGGTTTTCCCCTTGATTTAATTTTATTTCCAGGAAAGTGCATTTGTATTATTTTCCCATGTTACCGTGTTGCTCTCCTATTGCAGCAAATCTTCATGCAAATTAAGTTTTAGTGGCAAGCCTAACTGTGATTAAAGCAACAGTTTATCCCATTAATTTTTTCCCTCTTTGAAGCTCACTCCCAGGATGGAAACCCACATCTAAACTATGAGACATGCTGCAAGTCCAAAATGACTATTTGCCCCTAGGAACTCAGCATTTGTATTTTGTGCACATTTACCACAAATACATTTTTTTCCATAAAATATAGTGTTTGCACCAAATCACTTCATCAGCTAACATACATTTATCAATGCCTTGTTGGTATGCATAGTATGGAACTTTTAAAAAACGGGTAAGATACCATTTTTACCAGTGGTGCTCACACAGGGAGGAAATAAGAGCCATCTTTATTTTGGGGACATTAGAATTCAGTGCAACCCTGAATTTAAAATACGGTTTTGGAAGAGGAAATTTCTCATGCAAAGTAGTAGATTGACTCCAGGAGTGAGAGGTGGCAGGAAAGCCAGTGGAGGAGTGAGTGTGGGAGATGCAGACTAAGGAAAAGGTGAAGTGTGACTCATTGGTAATAACAAAGGGGGCAAAGATTAGGGTTTGATAAGAAGGGAGGCAGAGCCCCCCCCCCCCCTTTTTTTTTTTAAGTAATGGCACAGTAAGTCTCATGCAAAAGCTTGGGAAGATTCTGTTAATTTGATAATAGCCAGGAGCAAGGATGGGGTCTGGGAAAAGATGAGACTGATTACTCTGCATTATTTCTATGACTGTGCTGATCTTTAGGACAAAATGTCTCCCAGCAGAAATCTGGAGAGGATTACAGGATTGCTCTGCCATGCCCTTTTCCTAGTTAGTCACTCCTCATGGATAAAGGGCAAAATGTTTTTTTACTATTACTTTTTTATGCATGAAAAATGATATCTCTCTGTACTGCTGCCTCATATTGGGCAGCTGACTTTCTGGAGAGATGAGAGTGGCAAAAAACCTTCTTCAACTTTGGTCACCTTCAGTCTTTTCAGCAGCTAGCAGAAAATAATAAGAAAAAGATCTGCCTGCGGAGATGCGAGCCCGTGGAGGCCCGAACTGACTGATGAGACAGGGACTGCCTTTACTGAGTCTTGTGAAAACAAGCTTCAGAAATTTGTCATGAACAGATCTTAACTAACAAATAATTGTTTTACCCTAGAGGGCAGGAGGACAGCCATGTGGCCCACAGCAGCTTTGCTCCCTACATAGCTAAGCTGTGCAGTATGGCGTGAGGAGCAAATCACCCAGGCAAATGCTACCACCTTTGCAGTGCTCAGCAGGGACAGCATCAGTTGCTCTTTCTTTGGAAGGGAGGGAAAGGAGAGAATGGAGAAATGCCTGGAAACTATCTGAATTGTATTTGCTCTGATATTTTCTCATTCTTTATCTTAGCCATCCAAGAGACAGCTGCTGCTGCTTTGTTTGTCAGAAGGACTAATGACCTCTTTGAGGTGCGGTCCCAGCAGAAGCACGAAGCACATGAACATAAACACACAAACAAAAAACCCCTCTCCCTTTATCACCAGGGGCACAATACTACCTACACAACTCCAATTCATCTACTTGTCTGGTCAAGTCTCAAGGTGGAGCTGATTAACTCCTGCTAATATGGCTCAGATTCAAATTGTAACCTGCAGGACACCACCCTCTTGGGATTTAATTTATCCCTACCTTACGTACTTCTTGTATTCACCATACCCACATAATCTGAAAAATCAAAGCTCAGGGCACAGGTCTAAACACAGAAGGACAAACAGCCATCTCCTCCACTCCTCCACCCCCTCAAAACACCAGCAGGTTTTTCCTTTTAAAAGCACCATATTCACCACATCATAGACTGCTTCATGTCCCTTTTTGAAAAGCATCTGCCCACTGCAGCTTTCTTTTGGGAGACATGAGATTCAGAGTTTTCTGCCTAAAATCCATGCCATTTGCTGTCACTAAATAGTGAGTGAAGCTCTACAAAGCATAACTATGGATTGGACAATACACATTAATGGTGATGATGACTAGCCCTTTCTGTGTATAGGTTGCAGAGGTACACAGGTACAGTGGAAAACACAAGCATCACTGCTTCCAGTTTATATGGGGAATGTCAAGGTCAGGGAAGAATCCTGGTCATAACTCCCTGCAAGTACAGCAGTTTCTAGCACCCAGGTTGGTGCTCTGGTTTGAAGCACTGAGATGATAATTTGCTTTGAAAATTGAAGGTTTAAAATTATTGAAAAGCAGAGGTTTTGATCATGTAGGTTTTTATCCGGTAACCCTGGAAGAACCCAGAAGGAAAGAAAGGAGAAGGAGCACCAGAGTGGCAACAGGGCACATAGCTAACACCAAACACTCCAGTTCTCTTCAGCAAGAGACAGGCTGCCCTTGTCCAGAAGTATTGGTGGAAACTGCACATGTGACAGTGGTATCACCAGGGCAATAAGCAAGTCTTATCTCAGCATCTCAAATAGAAAATATGTAGCAGAGGCCTCCCTGGTCTTAGGGAAGGAATATTTTCTTTGCATGCACTTCTTAGCGTGTGTGTACCAGAGTATTTACATAATACACTTTCCAAATAACTCATTACAGAAACTATACCAAGCCCATCATTTTTTGATCTTTCTTGATATTCCCTACAGTTTTATGCATGCGCTAAAAAAAATTTAAAAGAGAGAAGTTATAAAGTAACTGTTGCTTATTTTCATTCGCTTCCTTGAACTGTCACTTGCTTCAATACAAATTGGAAAATCAAATGCAATTTCCACTAGGTCTTTCATGAATCCCTGCCTGCTGATTGCTTCTTTCATTTCTTCACTCAGGTTAATCCATCCACTGACTCTTTTCTGTCTATGACTTGAAGAAGCAGCACTTCTGTTTGAAATGGCTTTTGTGTGTAGGAAGAGAGCTGTACCAGCCAAACATACCAGCAGGGCTACCTTTTTAGAGCAGAACATGCATGTAAAGGGTGGAGCTCTACAGCACTGTAAACGTTCCCACTCAAAACATGGACCACTACCTGCCTGGTGGGAACTATGTACAATTTCTCAGGAATGGGTGTAGCACAAAACCAGACAGCTTTTCATACTTGCAGTGACAACCGTGGCTTCATATCTGACAATTTTTCCAGTGTAAACCATCTCTTCTATCACATTTTCATGCAGCACCAAATGAACTTTTTACACTCCCCATCCAACACTGTCTCTTAACTGCACTTTCACATTAAACTGCTGATGTGTGTGTTTTATTTGTACACAAAATTTCACCCCAAAGTAACCAGGACATTTTAAACCATGAAAAGACATTCCTGACATTGACTCGAACACAATGTGGAGCCTAGACTGTAATTTTAAGTAGTTACAGAGTTGCATTTGAGAAATATTTTCAGTACCAGCTGATAGCTTCACTTACCTTCGATTCATAAATGAATATTGGATTTTTTCTATATTAGTAGTTAAAATCCAAGGTAATTATGCTATGTAAGTAACAATTTAGAGTGATGGTTGGTTTGGAAGACACAGCAAGTTAAGGAAAAATAATTTCCCAAGTACTGCCTGAATGTTTGTATAAAGGTTCAGCGGCAACAAACCAGTAAAGCTTTCATCCCTGCAGATGCCCCAGGCATCTCCCCCATACAACACTACACTATATGTAATTTATGGTCCTCCTGCTCAGAGCCATTCCATACAGCTTGTTATGTAAATAAAAGCATTTTGGGTGGTAACAAAAAAAGCAAGCACATCAGATCATCCCAGCTTGTTTCAGACTCACTATGCTGTTAATTGTAGTCGGTAATAAAAATAATGATGTACACACTCCTCAGGTTCCTCAGTGTACCATTACTTCACCACGGAATCCCATTACAGTCCCTAGGTTATTTCAGAACACAATTAAGAGAAAACATTATTTTCATCTATGTCATGTTTTCCTAATCAAGAGCAAAAATGTACATTTAAGGAACTTACAGGCTTAGCTGTAAACTGCAAGTGTTTCATATGGATAATATCCAATAGAAAAATCATGTTCCAAATATAACGTATAATTACCACGCAGTCATTTACAGTACTTATCTATGAATCTGAGGAGGGGTTCTTTGTTTATTTTTTTAATCTTAAGACTCTGTAATTACTATTTTGGCATCCAAGAATTCCAACAGTTGGCAAGGTGCTGCCAAAAGATCTTTTCTTGCAAGGTGCTCAGCACCCTCCTTTCCAAGAAAAGAAAATCAGCATTTAACTGCTGGTTCTGGCAACATTTCATGTCATCCTTGCTGCACTAAGTTACCTCCACTCCTCAGTCCCTCATGTGTGAAAAACAGAAGAAAAATCCTGTCTTTAAAGAGTGATCTGAAAGCAACAGCTGAATAACACAGTAGTATCTAGGAGGGCAAGCCCACAAATTCTCCTCTGTGTATTAGGTTCCATTTGAGTTTGGGAAGGAGGCTATATATATGTACGTGAGTATCTATAGAGGGCTCCCTTGAAGTATCACTCATTTCTTCCATGCTACAGGGCTTACAGAACTCTCAAATCCCCCTGCAAAACCCTTGGTGAGGGCTTTACAGAATTACAGCACCTGGAATGAAGAAAGAACACTCTACCAGCAGTACTGGGGTCACTTATTTATCAGGACCACTTTATTTGTAGATGCACCACCTGAACCACACAGACCATAAGTGGGATACTAGAAGATTTTAGTTAAAAAAAACCCAAAACCAACCAACAAAGAAGCAACCAAAAAAAGAAACAAATAAAAAAAATCACCTAATGTGAAGTATGACAAAAAGTAATTCTGTGCCCATTCATCAGGCACAGAACATCCCAAAACACATTCTTGGTAGCACAGCATTGCACACGTGCTTCCCCAGTGCCTGTGAAAGGTAAATGAAACATAACACTGGGATTTCTTACAAAGCTATGTCTGTATTCAATAAGATATTCTGCTGTTTCAATGCCACATCATCCTACAGAAGCAGCACAAAAATATATTCACTGAAATAAAAGGCAGAAGAAAAAGCAAAGAAGAAAAGCAGAAGTGAAATCATGCTGAGGCTCCTTCCTCGGCAGAAAGGCAATTTTCCACTCTTGCTCGCAGGGTCCACTGTTGCTGTTTTTCACCCATGCTGTTTTTCTTCACTCTGCTTTAGTCCCTGCCTTCCCTAGGTGTGTTTCTAAATGAGGGAGAGGGAGTGTGTTAGTGTGTGCATGTCGCCTGTTTACAAGAGTTATGGCAGCAGTTCTCAGCAGTCCACTGAGAGTTCTAGGAAACAGCCCCTGTTATTTTATTCTGGGTCAATGTCAGCTCATGTCAGGCAGTAAAGATCACACAGGACAGCTCGCTCCATCTCGCAGTCCTGGCCGGAGGCCTCAATGGGAGAGGGAAAGGGAACGAGCTGCGAGTGGGCGGAGAGCCTTCCCAGCACTCTACCAACCACTGCACAAGGAATTATGATAAACACCACTCTGGAAACCAGATACAACAGTACATTGTGTTCTTCTTCAGAAAAACAACCAGACTTCGGCTCACTTAAAGTAAACAGTTAATCCTGTTTATCTTTTTTTTTTCTTCTTCTTCTTCTTTCTTGATGAGTTGTTAACAGAACAATTTCTTCTGCAAAGCAAGTAAGAGATCTGTCCCTTAAGTTCATACTGATTTTCTCTTCAAGGAAAAAAAAAATCAATTTGATATGTAAACTTTCTACTATCAGCAAACACTGTGGAATAACAATCTTTCTTGGCTTAAACTGAGTCAACAGAGAGATGCCAAAACTGAATGAAACCTTTCCCTCACTTACATATTTTATTTTGGAAAACTGAAGTGCCAAGCAGAGCGTTCTATTTGTGCTTTTTAACTATTCCTTTCCTGACAAGAACAACCAAAACTCATTGAAAAATCCCCCAATCAGTATGCTTAGTGTCCTTGTAGCCAGAGTACAGGGTGTCTGGGGAGCACAGATTAGCTACTGAGCAGGGGGCTGCCTGTTCCCAAGTTTTCTATGGGAGGTGAAAAAAAGAGGAGTCACTTATCTACTGCAACTGAGGGGACAAACTGCTACCCTCCTTCTCAAAATACATGCTTACTGTGCAAATTCATGATGTCTCTGACTTTCAGTATTAAGGGTGATTAATTAGAAAAGCAGATGGAATCGATTATCTTGTTTTGCTGGAGGCACCACAGTCTACCTATTAACTACTTCTTACTGGGGACTCCAACAGAGTTCACTGAAAGCTACAAGCTTTTCCAAAGGGAATTCTAATTTTTAGCACTCGGGAGTTTAAATAGCTCTGAAAGTCAACAACGAAAGTGTGCTTAACATCCCCAGTCAGTAGAAGTTTGTTGACTTAGCTATTTATAATCATAAAAATACATGATTTGCAAAACTGAAAGAGGAGAAGGAAAATATTTCCCTGATTTATTTTTACGCCTTCTCCAAGCTCTAAGATTCTGGGGTTTCAGTGCAACCAATGTCATCAAGTGCAAAAATGTAAATCCAGGTCTGCAAGTGAAAGTCTGATTTTCAGATTTTTTTTAATACTTTACATGAAAAAATTTTGTATTTTTCCTGCTCCCTGCCCTTCTCTTGTTTTATTTTTTTTTTTTTTTTTTTTTTTTGTTAGCAAGTCACTGAATTTACATTGATCTGATGAGGCCTAATGTGACAGAGCAGAAGAAAGCAGTGCTGCTTCCCACTGCAGAAACAGGGCTGAGGAGGCAGCTATCAGCAGGCTGGGGCCAAAAGCCCAGAGGAAAAGCCTCAGGACCATCCCCTCCAGTCCACCACTTCACCCACCATGGCCTCCAGCCATGACTGGAAGAGCAAGCATGTCTCCAGCCAAGACTGGAAGAGCCAGTATTGGTAGGACAGGACACATTTCATCTTGCTCCAAGTGCACCCTGTCATTTAACCCCCTCCCTCCCAGTGCTGCACTTGCACAAGAAGAGCATGGTTCTTTTCTTACAATTGTGGGTTGTTTGGCCTGCTAAATTCATCCCCAAATTGTTGGATAGTCCACAACATCATTATGAAGGAGCCAACTAACGTGGAGGTGCTGCAGCTCTGAGCAGCGTGGTTACTAGCTGAAGGACTGCAGGGAAGAAGCAACATATTTTGGTAAAACCTCTGCCTCAGGAGGAAAATATGGAGGTGCTACAGTCTCTGTTTGCTGGAGAAACTCCTGGGTATAGCAGAAGTAAGCAATAAACCTAAATCATTTAGGTTCATAAACGATCTACAACAGAAGACTCCCTTTGACTTCCCACATTCTGCCCCCATGGTAGTTGGCCACCATCACACCCTACTTCAGGAAGGATTGTGTCAGCCAAGAGGAATGTGGATGAAAGGTGAATTGATGAGAGGGAGATCATTAGGAGATGAAGCAACAGCAGGAGGAAAATGTGGCAGGTGAAAAAACCTCCAGTTCTTTTCAGGAGGAAGTGCTCTCTGATATTACCTCTTTTCCACTTCCTTTCTCACACCTTGCTGTTCGCCATGTTTCCAGCAGTTAAGAGATCAGAGCAAAAAATACCACTCTGTGGCAACACTAGTATAAGCCTGCAGATGACCTACAAGCATTACTGATGGAGCACTTCCCTTAGACACAGATGGATTCTTTTATATCAGGAATCAGGGATACAACAAGTACTGCTGAAAGGAAAGTGCAGATAGCAGTGGTTTTCCGATTTGAAAATAAAAACTGAAGTTTCGTTAGAGATTTAAGCTTCCACTGTAACTTTTCAAATTGAGAAAAACCATTTTCCATTATAGGTCACATAACACTTTATAAATGACTTTTCAATAAGCAGCAGGTTTGAGCCATTATCTAAACCTCACTCATTTTCCCTTGATTTCAATGAGCTTCATTTCATGCTGTACAGCAGGCAGAGAAAACACGTGGGCAGCACCAGTAACATTCCCTCACCTTGACTTCATTCAATTATTTGTGCAAGTTTTCATGTTTCTCTTCTAAAAAGCTATCAAAACAGAACACTAATCAAGGATCATAAACTGAAGTAATTTTATAAAGATCACACCTAAAATTTCCTATAATTTCAAGGAATCATTTTTAGCAGGACTAGATCTTGGAGCACAGCACACAATGCATAAAAAAAAAAAGAATCTTAAGCCTGCCACATTCTGATTTAATTCCATTAGTAGTATTAGCATTATTAATTTAATTGGGTAATCTTAAAACATGCATGGGGAATGGGTTATCTTTGGATGTATATGAAGATTTCAAAAGTTATTTGTGCTATTGGGGAGTGTCCTAAAAGAAAAAATCTCTACTACATCATCTTAATCACAATTGCTTTCTACAGATGATACTCCTTATTTTCTCTCTCATGCATGTGGAATACTATTTTATTATAATGACATAATCAGTAATTACACAGGATTTAATATAACCTTGATCAAATACCAAGAAACTACACGAGGCACACTTGATTCTGACTTTCCCTTCCTTTATTAAAAAAACAGTCCTGGAAGTAAGAATCTGTTCAAATATCAGTACAACACAGTTTATATAAAGTCATTGTTTCAAGGGAAAGAAAAAAAGACGAAATCTAATCGGAACTACAGGAAGATTTTATAGAGACAAAAGATAATAATGTAAATTAGAACTGGATTAGGGCCCTTAGTAAACCTATCTAATCATGCCAAAAGAGGTGATTTAATACTCTGTGGTTAAGATTCTGGTTTTGTGTCTTATCCAAAAGAATATCAACAATAGCACATTGTTCTCCTACCACGTTGCTGGTGTTACAGCCTCTGATGTGATTCAGCACAGACTTGAGGGGAGAGGCACAGCTAAACACAGTTTGGATTTTACTGAGCTGTCACACACTGCAGGCCAGTGGGAGATAGAACATGACAGCCAAGATAACAAGATACATTTTGTCTTTAAACCATGGAGTTTCCTGTTGATAGTATTCTGTATCATCACCCTTCTCTGCTCCTCTTTTTCCTGTCACACATACCTTGTTTAATTGAGACTTCACTGCACTGAAGAAGCATTAGGACAGGGATGATTTCTTCCACATGCCTGCAGAACATCTGATACAAGGTACAAGCCCTGATCCTCACTGGAGCGTCTGTGTCACAAACTTAGATCAAAGCTTTGGCATAGCCACTTAAACATCAGTGGCTGCTGCATATCCTTCTTAACCACAGGCAACATGGCCAGTATTTGCATTTTCAGAGTACTGTCAGCATCTTACCAGTTGCATTTTTGCCTCTCAGGCCCTCCACTGAGCAGTATCTCTTTGCATCAAAAGGTCTCAAACCAGGCTGCTCCTCCAGCCTGGCTTCACCTCCCGCCCCAGAACAAAGCGTTCAGGAACCATTAGAAGCAGGTTTGAAGGTTGCTTCAAGGGGATTCCTTCCTATTGGACATGTGATAGGAGACACAGAGATCCACCAGCATATAAAAATGATGGTATTTTACATAAGTACAAGGCTGCATTTTCATGAATTGTGTGCTGTCATGCAACACACTGTTCATGGTGTTATGTCTGCTGCCAGGTAATGCCAGGCACTCTTGATTTTGGCTCATGTGACACTACGTGCCTCATGTACTCCTAAAGTGAAGCACAGAAAGAGCCTAAATTGAAAAGATGGGAATATTCTAAAGAAATACAAACACAGCCTCCGAACTACATTTTCAAGAATAGGAGACAAAATGCCTGTATTTTTAATAAAAGTGCTTTCTGACCAGCCATTTTCCAAACACGTTTCCTAACTTCCACCACTGCAAAAAGAGTGAAAATATTAACAAGACAAAAATACAATAAGGGAAAACACAGTAAGTGAATCCCACTTGGATCAATCTGAGCGTTTTGTTTTACCATTTAAATAAAATTGAGTTAAAAAATCGTAACTGAAATGGAATTTCTAAACAAGTGGTTTCAGAGTAGGAAAATGGCTTTGCTTCAAAACATAGCATTTCAGCAATTTCCCAGTCTTTCAATTGCTTGGACAAGCTTTTCATAAGAAGCTTTCATTTTTTAACAAGATGATCATTATTTCTTTGAAAAATTCCCAACCATTTTTCCTAGAAATATTTTTCAAAACTAATGCAGAAACTATTCATTAACTTTCAAGGCTTTGTTTTGACAAACACAATTATTCAATATACTGAAGAATAATTACCCAGTATGCCTGTAAGCAGAAGCAATGCTGAATGGTGAGATATTAAAATCTAATATATATTTTTTCTGCTCTCCCTTTCTCATCGTAGCTATAGAAATAGATTTGAACACATAACTTCCTTTCAAGCAGAAGTGAAACTGTAGGGAAAGCTATAAGAAAACCATTCTCGTGGGTAAATTTTAAATCACAAATCTTGCACAAAATAAAAGTGCATTTCTGTGCTTACACCTCTTCCTGGTTGTTAAAAACAGCCTATTAGTGCTCAGGAAAAGTAGAAACCTAGTGGGAAAAAAAAGGTAATTTTTAAATTTCAAAAGCAAAAATAAAAAAGCCTAGCTTCTCTGAAGAAAGCCAAGAAGCTGAGAATCCTGGTGCCATCCCTGGAGACACAACTTGGCTCTGGCTGTCCTCTGGCTGGGCTGCTGGGGTGGGCTCCAGGCCCTGTAGATGAGACCAGACTTTGCATGCTCCTGAAGCAGAGGTACTGGGCTGCACGTGGGAACAGCATCCTGCCTGAAAGCAACTGAGTATTTGGGGCAGTCAGTGGAGAAGCCTGGTGAGGATCCTCAGCCTTGCTAAGAAAAGGAGCTTATTCCAGCCCTGGATTTTACAGCATAGCTGCATCTACGGATTTTAAAGGTGCTATACGTGCATTCCCAAAGAAAGGAAGGAGGAAACCTCCTGAGAATTCTCTTGGAGAATAGGTGGTAGCCACAGCCTGTACCTAACCCCATTCGGAGGTGTCACTTTCACTGATTTTAGTTCTCAAAAGGCATCAGGCATGAACTGTATTTCACTGTTCTTTCTAAGCCAGTTGCCTAAATAGATGTGTCTAATGGCAGTCCCAAAAAACCTGATAAAAAATGTCCACACATAGAATTAGATTTAGTATTTGAAGAAATTCATACAGAACTCCAATTCAGCACAAACTTTCCTTTCTCGACCAAAAGACATCTCTGTAAGCACTGTTGTAAACAAATATACATCTAAAACCACATTTTTTTCCATATAGTGCTTAACCAAGTATGTAATTTCAAAGGCACTAAAAGGTATCCTGCTACAGGGATATGTTCCCAACTTAGCTTGACCTGATATGGCAAAACAGGATGCCTAAGCAAGACCTTCAAGATTCAGAAAGCATTGAATCTTAGCAGAACAAGGCAGCAGGAAGAACTTTCTTTAGAAGGGCTAATGCTTTCCCAGTTGCCAACCAAACTGATACTGAAAATCACATACTGCATGTTCCATGTTTGTTTAAGAATTAAATGTTTACATTTCAAAAAGTTATATACCTACAGCACAGACAAATATTTATGTCCTTGTAGGGCAAATAAATGTGATATAATAAGATCTGGGATGAGACACCAAGAGAACGTTTAATTTCTTTTTTACAATTATTTTATTTCAATTCATAACTCTCCCTGTCTTCCCATATCCATTTCCCCTTTCTCCTCAATCTGCCATACTCTGTGTGTTTTTAACTGCTGCACACACTGATCTCTGTTTGCATACTGACCCCAAATTTCAATTCTAGTTACCAATGAAAGATTCCTGGTATTCCTCATTTTTTCATTCCACAGTGTGGACACTGGTTTGAATCCTACAGTTAGGATGTTATTGTATTCCAGCACTTGTATAGAGAGTATATTCTTTGTATGTTTTACATTGTATTTTTTAATTATTATGAAGTGATAGGTAGGGCAAATCAACTCTTTAAATCCAGCTATACAAACAACATCCAACTGATGAAGTGGCAAGGACGTTTTGTAGAAGTCATTTATATTTCCCAAGTGGGCAATATTGTTTTGTAGCTAAAATACTCCAGTTAACAAAATATTATGGTGGGCAGGACTGGAAAAAAACCTTAAAGGGAACAGATGTTATTTCTAGTTTACATGTATGAGTCCGCAAGAGTAACAGGAATCTTAAAGTATCCATACAGATTTGTCTTGGGACTCTGGTTACCTTCTATGGCGTCAGTGCTTGGAAACCTTGGTAACAAAGCAAGCTCTCTGTCAGATGCCAGAGAGAAACACTCTCTGCAATTGTTCCAAAATGAGGTCGAAGAAACAGCTTAATACTTCTGAACAACAACTTCAGCACCTAGATAGAGGATGTTGCTGATGCTGGTCTGGAAGGACACACACTTGGGAAAAGCAGTGTCCTCACCACCTCTGTTTTTCCTACCTGAAGAACAGCAGAGACAATTCATCTGCTTCAACAATGCTAATAAGGTGTTATTTATTTGGGTTTAGAAACACACAAATGGAAACTACTGTTATAACCGTTAAATTATGATAATTACCACAGTCATCTTCTTGTTCTGCTGACTCAGTTTACTGATGTTCTCAGAGAAGATTGCCTAACCCTGACCACTGCGTTAAGAGTTATGAGGTGGCTCAAACTTAAGAGAAAATTGTACTTGGGTTGCACGATTTCAGTATCACAGTGCGTGAAATGGATTAAGGGAGAATGGATGCCCTGGATTTTGTCCGTTCCAGTTTTCTTATCTGAAGATTGACTTGACAAACATTAAATTGGAACACTATTAAAGCATCATTTGTCCTGTTCACTGTGCAAAAAGGGTGCACAATTTGGGAGGAATAATTAATATTAAAATAGACTGACTGTATTTTCATCAGAATCTTAATATATGCTCTTTACCTATTTACTTCAGTGGCCGGAATATCTCCAAAGTTTCTCTCTTAAAGTTTACTTTTGGTACTTTAAATACCCAAAGTAAAATCTGCTAGAAATCATTTGGCATATATTTAAAGCATCTCATCACATAGTTTACAAATGTACAACTTAGCTGGAAAAATCAGAAATTGTAAATTGTGATTCACAAAATTTATGCAAGAATGGTTTCTAGGTAGCCAACAAAGCTGTGCTTTGCCATCAGAGAGTCAGTAATTTCTACAGAATTCATCACAACTAGCTCCACACTTTCCTTACTTTGCATGTTGGTATGCAGGTAAAAAGATGGTTCCACTACAGAAATAACTCTTACAGTTCCAGCTCTCATGTAACATGCAAACGAAGATTAAAAAAAAAAAAATATCTGAAGCCTGCAATGGGCAGAGATGAAGTACCATGTATTTACACATCACACAAAAATTACTTAGAATATTCTAATGGCTACTCACAAAGGGATGCTCCCAAAAAGAAAGAATATTATCTATCAGCACTGCAGCAGTTTAATGTACAGTAACAAACTTTCATGCAAGCTTTGCCAGGTCATAGACAGATGTTTTCCCAAAATATAACCATGCCAGCAGAAGGCAAAAAAATGCCTTTCCATTGGCTTTCCGAGTCTTTTCTAACACATCTGTATAATCAAATCAAAATAAAATGACCCGTGACAAGGCCAGTTTGCACTAAGATGCAGAATCACAGAATCATAGAATGGTTTAGGTTGGAAGGACCTTAAAGATCATCAAAATCCAACCCCCCTGCATGGGCAGGGACACCTCCCACTACACCAGGTTGCACAAGGCCCCATCCAACCTGGCCTTGAACACTTCCAGGGAGTGGAAAAGAAATAAAGACATCTACAATCTCTGATGACATAAGGCTATATTAATTAAAGTAAAACTGCTCAAAGAAAGTAGAAATTGGAATTTGCAGTTCTCAGGGTTAGAATACTTGGTGTGCCAAGAAACAGACAAAATAACCTTCCATCAACTTGCTTTGTATAAGATTTGTGATATTAGAAGTGATTCGGATGTGAAATTTAGCATAGGCAATCTCAGGACACAGGAAATTTGGTATGTTGTTTTCAAATTTCTGGTTGAGTAATGAAAGAAATATTAACATCTCCACCTACACTTCCCCACAAAATAAACTTTTTAATGACCAGATTCAGCAACAAAAATGTCCAGCTTCTCATGACATGCATTTTAGTGCTCTGCAGATTTCAAGATAGTTTTTTTGAATCTTCCTATCTATGAGCTGAAATCATGTTCACTGAAGGTTTTTCATGTCCAGTCATAATATTCTGCATTTTTCATGCTCTGTAAGAACAGCAAAATTTTAAGCTACTCGTTTTTTTCCATATACAAATGTAGATATAAATACACATCCATGAATATAAATACCTCCATATCAAAATCCAGACTGAAAACACTGTTTGCCAGGTGGCTTCAACATTTAGCACCCACAAACTAAAAATTCCACAAATTTTACATCCACAAATTAAAGACCAGTTTCATGTCAGGAATTATTCAGTGGAGGAGATACCAGATGAAGATGTGCCTTCCACACACAATCAATCTCCCACTCCTAAACTGTCTATGCTCCTCCCTGTGGAGCTGTGATGGCAAAACAGGTTGAGGCAGAACAAGCAGATCAGGGAACTGACCTGGCTTTAACAAACAAATCTCAGATGCAAAAATAAAGTTCTTTACATGAAGTCCTACATCCAGCTCTGGAGTCCCCAGCACAGGAAAGACATTGACCTGTTGGAGTGGGTCCAAGGGAATGGCACAAAACATGATCAGAGGACTGGAGCACCCCTCCTATGAACACAGGCTGATAGAGTTAGGCTTGTTCAGCCTGGAGATCAGAGGGCTCCATGGAGACTTTACTATGGCCTTTCAAAAATTAAAGAGGACTTTTAAGAAAGATGGGAACACACTTTTTAATATACTCTGTTGCAATAGCACAAGTGTTAAGGGTTTTAAACTAAAAGAGGGTAGGATCAGACTAGAGATAAAGAAGAAATTTTTTATGATGAGGGTGGTGACACACTGGAACAGGTTGCTCAAAGAGGTGATAAATGCCCCATCCCTGGAAACATTCAAGGTCAGGTTAGGCTCTGAGCAACCTGGTCTAGATGAAGATGTCCTTGCTCACTGCAGAGAGGTTGGACTAGATGAACTTTGAAGTTCCCTTCCAATAATTCGATTATTATATTTTTCTTTTGCATGTTTGCTGACTTAGCACCACAAACAGCTGTTCCTGCTCCACTGAATGGGAACCCTGGCAAGCAGACAGCTCAGCAGGACATGGAGAAGTGGGGAGATGGACGTGGAGTGAAATGAATTTTAAGCTGGTTTAGAAAGCGAGAGAATAACTTATCATGGACTTCCTCAATGAGAGATCACAGCTTTGGTAATACCTGAGGTGAAGGAATAAACCAAATGAGACTTCTGCCACTGGTATAAGGTCCATTATTATCCTCCTGTCTCAAGTGTATGTCCTTTAGTTTTCATAGAAACATTGGTCTGGATCCCTCCACCTTGTAATAATAAGTCTTGTACGAATAATTTTTACATGGAATATTTACAGCAATTACAGCATTCGCTGTAACTTTGGAAACATTTTCATTTTACAGCTGCAGAAGACACAGGCCAATTTCAAAAATGTAAACTACCTAAAATGAACTGCAGAAACACTTCAAAATTACTGAAAGCCAGTCTCTTGGAGAACATAAAAACCTTTCAAAAATAAACTTTTTTGGATATTTTAAAGTTAATTTAGTCTTTTTGCAGTGTGCCAATGTGCGTTTCCAGCTATACACTACAAAAACACAAACACATATCTGGATTTCCCCTAGAAGAATTAGTTCACTAACACTGGATATTTAAAATTCAGTCTTCAGAAGTGAAGTCCAGGCTTTCAAAGTAAAATTTCAACTAGTGTCCAAGTGCTAGCCGCTATACATCTGACTCATACTTCTTCTGATGAATCTTCTGTACAGTTCACTGAATTTTTTAAGCTTAACTAAAATTTCAAATGTGATGCTATTTAAGGGTATGCTTTACTGACTTTCTGACTTTCTATTTATTTATAAATAATTATTTAAATTTTTTTTTTTAAAAAAAATCTCTAGTGATATCTGCCATTGTTGAAATACATTAGAGTGAAAAATGACCGTGTTCAAATGAACACCTAAACTTTAGCATTTCCTTTCCTTAGACTGAGACAGATCAACTGATAAATAAGAGGGCTTCAAACATTGTTTCCTCTAGTTTACCACTTCATACTTTAAAGAATTACAAACAGTTAAATTTTTATTCTATTTTTTTCCATAGTAAGGAAAATACTACCTATTTGAACATTTTACATTCAGGAGGTAGTGACAAAACCAGAAACAACTTTCTTACTGACTTCACTCATTTCAAAAGAGGAAAGAAAAAAAAATGCAATAATGTTTGCTGTTTTTAAAGAACTAAATGGACGTAAATTGTCAGCCTCTGGGTCATCAGTAAGCATAGGCCAGAGCATTGGAACGAATGACTGTGTTGTGAAGCCTACAAGCTTTATTTGGTTTTTAGTTCACATTCCTGTAGAGTGAGACATTCTTAATTTGGGAGAGCAATGGGTAAACATTTATGGGAAAAAATTATTGAATGTTTCCTTTCACAAAGGTAGCAGGCAAAATAAAACCAAAAACACCTCAACATAATGCTAAAGGTGGTCTTTAACTATCAAAATTCAGCAAAGCAAATGAGTTACCTATGCTCCTTTCTGACAGGCATTATGAGTTTTCATTACTGGGAGACCAGTTTCCCTCCCCCCTGTTTCTCCTTCACAAATTCACACTATGTGTATTTTCAGATAGGGACAGCATTATCCATATGGGAATATGCATCCCAAACAGGCTGCTCCATCATATGGAGATAGTAGTAATAATTTGGGGCCTATGTACACTTGCACTTAGATTTAGCATCACAGAGGAAGTGAAAATACTTACAGAGGTAATGATACTTGTTACAACACTTGATGTAACACATAACTACCAGTCACTTCCCAAACCTCTCACTGAACTCCAGTAGCCTTTGAGAGCTGTTTGTTGCAATTCAGTTTATGGCACAACATTTTAAATGTTCTTACTCCAAAAGACTTTTGAAAGATGAAGATTTTCTCTCTAAATGCAAAACACATGCTGCTTGCAGAAGATTAAAACAAATCCGAAACACAGTTTATTCACCCCAGGGAAAGAAGGTGCAGATGGGTCTGAGGCTTGAGAGGACAGTTTGTATGGTTGTAATGAAAGGCAGAATACAGGTTTTTCTCCTGGCTTTAGCCCTCGGCACTGCAGCTCATTTGTCTAAGTTAAGTTTGAGAAATTTATAGGAACACCTAAGCACATATTTCAGCTGTGTTTTGATCAGCGTGCACAGAGAGCAGGACTAATGCTAACTCTACAAGCAGGAACATGTTGGCCTGACTGTATGTGGATCAGGGACATCAGAACTCTCTTCTTCCTCTGACCAAACTAAGATGCAAACTTTCTCTACAGAAAATTCAAATACACACACACCACCCCTGCTGCATTTTAAACATTATGTGATTTGTAATTATTAAAAAACAAAGATCACCTCCTCCTCTTTCTTATATCTACCATATTATGCATGCCAAATGGCTCCTGAGCTAAGTGAGGCTGAATGCATTGTCCTGATTTTCTGGGCATGCAGACAGATTGCATTACCACTAAACTAATGGCTTTCACATTTTTATTCCAGGATTAAACCTGCACCATCTACAACTCCTGATTTCAACAACTGTAGGGTAAGACCTCCATGAAATAGACCTATTCCAAACATCCAGTTAGCCCAAGAGCTAACTTGATGTGGAGTGGATGGGTACACCAGGCTGTACATTGCTTTCCCTCACACCAAATAATTTCCAAAGCTGATCTTCTCTGGCTGCTTAGGAAGGGTGCTTCCCTCCTTTTCCCCCTCTACTTTTCAAGGCTGAAGAGTTTGAACTACATGAGCAAATCTCTGACAGCAACCAGGAAGCTCCTTACAGTATGGTTGCAAAGATGAGGCAGCTTTGCAGAATTTTATCATGATTGTGGTAGGGCCAAGCTTTTATTAGTACTTCCAATATCTGAAGCAATTTTCTATAAACTCCTCAGTATAGCTCAAAAATAACTCCGGGGCAGTCAGCATAGTGAAACTTAAGGCATGTGTTTTCCTGAAATGTTAGGGAAACATCTAGAAGATTTCTCTTCATGGTACCCCCATGATAGTATCATACATGAAAAGGAAAAATCAATAACAATAAAGAAAATTTTGCTCCTAAGCAACAGAAGAATATGGCACAGATTTAACCTTCTTAAACATCAGACAAAAAATTAGAGCAGAATTAGATTCACAGCACTTTGTTTGTTCCACCACAACTATGTGTAAAGGTGTCATGCAGCTTAGCCTTTGAGGACAGCACAGAGTCATTTAAAAACTGACAGGAGGAAAAAGCACTACATTTTCCTGGGAATTGATCTATGCTTAATGGCTGGTCCTTCCCAAAAAGCCTAGAGTTCCATATCTGTTTGACTGTTCCACTAGGGAAATGATTGCCTGCTTCTCCAGGGAAATTGGAAGGATTTATTAGCTGCTATTATTAGTCACATGTCTTCAAACATTGATCATATTTGTTCAAAACCACAATAATTGGAGCCTCTTTCTAATGAATGATAAAATGCTCTGTTCCACTTTAGTTTATTGGAGATTTCAGAACATAGTTCACTGTTGCCTAATATAGTTAAAATACAGCCAAAATAAAGTCTTATTTAAAAAAACTGAAAAGCTGATTTGCATGTGGCTTGCTCTATTTCTTCTAGGAAACAATAAAAGTGCAAAATGCCCTAACAAAACATCAAGGCACTATGACACTGTGAAACAGATACTCCTACCTGATTGCCACACCTTTTAAAATTATGCATAGGGTGTCTCTTGTTAGTCAGTTTTTGGAATGTCAAGCAACTCATAAATTATTATCTGGACCTAAATAAATGTATGCTATGTAAAAATGTCTTATTTACTTAAAGAGTGAAATGAATCATTACTTCAAGTATTGAAATAGCAACATCCTTCCTTAGGATTTTACTTCACCTCTCTTTTATATAGCTGACTTCAGACTATAACAAGCTAATGGCAAGCTGAAATTTTTCTTCACCTGTTTTAAACATTCACCAGGCAGCTTTAAATATGATCAAAAATGCTTGGTATTGGTATCATTATGCTAGTTTAAAGCAAGAAGGTAGCTGCAAATCTTTAGATACAGAAAAACTTAATTACAATGGCTTGATTCTTTTTTTAGTATTCTGTTAATGAAATCACCTCAATTCTTGTATTTTGCCACTCTATCACTAACACCAAGGACTGTCAGCAGAATTACAAGAGATGGAAAAATGAAGAAAATATAAAGACCCTGACAATGTAATCAAGCTCTGAAAAGCCCCACCAGGGCTTGGTGTTCTTATTTTATTAAGAGCAAAGTATCTTCACATAGGGGTCACTTAACCTTTTCTTCACTTTCTCTCACAACACAGCTATAAAAGCTTAAAAATGTTCTTTTACTCGAAAGAGGTTTTCTTCAGTTACTCATAAAGAATTACTCACACTTGGCCAGTGGTTTGTATCAATTTAAGAGAATAACACAGAGAGATGTATTTTTAAAGTGGGGAAATCCCAGCAGCCCACAGACATGAGCAACAAGGATGCACACAACCTCTGAAGGAGTAGACGAGGAAAAGAAACGAAGCAAGGTCAAAGCTCAGGTCAATTCACTGTGAAAAATGGCTAATTCAGGGTTTGAAGAATTTCTTGACAAACAAAGCAAAAGTGCAGTGGCCAGTAGCCTGCTCCCTGCAGGCCCCCAGAGTCATAGAGAGTTGCTCTCAACCCAACCCATGCTTGTTTAAACACATTTTCTCCTACCCTCCCTCATTATCTCATCAGAATTAATGATTATCTGATTAATAAATTGTTACTCAATTACCACTTAACCCAATCCTCATCAATTAATCCTAGGCACACCTTTCAAACCACAATTAAAAAAAGGGATGCTCATCTCCTCCTCTTACTTTCCCACATTCTCCTTCCCCTCCTCCCTTCTCCACTTCCCCCAGATGAACACATTCTGGGATTTATCTTCATGCATCAGATGCAAGAACTACAGTCTTCCATACCTTTTCAATTCAGGGCAAATAGGAGGTGTTGGTCTTAAGCCTACCTTCTGCACAGAGTATTTATTCTGCTTTCATCTTTTGCAATAGTGTCAATGACACTATAATAGTGTCAGCGTTTCAGCTCTAACAGCTCCTCAAAAAGTGGTCCCACATTGTCCAACACCCCTTGACTCTCCTTAACTCCTCCAACACTACTTTTTAGCTTCCTTTTTAATCTCTCAGCTTCCTGACGGAAGCAGCTCCTTAGCCCAGCTTGTTCATTTGTTCACCCTGAGTGAACAAAGTGCTCTGAACATGCAAAAGTCAAAACAGATACAAATTCCTGAATAAAATTCTAATTGCTGCACTGCCCTCTTCCACAGGCTCTGTAAGTGATATATATTGCATGCAGGATGCCAAAATAATTTGTGTACTGCACTGACATTTTTTTATGTTCCCCACAATGTTTGGAATACCACACTACAGAGGGTGCAAGAAGATAAGATCATTTATATAAGCAAAATATGACCTTATAGCTGCGAGCACCAATACTGTTTGTATGTGCAATTATTTGCTTTACATGCCACATCGATTCTGCAAACAGTGACTATTTAGCAATAATCATCTCTTTCTATTGTATAATACTGAATGGGAGGGGGCAGGGGAGAAAAATAAGACTTTAAAGACCATGGATAAGTAGTATACTGACTGCAAACTAACCAATGTAGAATTCTCAAGTTTGAGCTCTGAGAACAGAAATTCAGGGCTGAAAACCAGCAGAAAATTAAAAGAGCAGCCTAATCCAAAAACCAGAGCCACAAGAGGTTGTGCTTCTCTGGGAGAAAACATGGCAGGAGACAGAATAAATGCACATCTTATATGTATCATTCATACATATAAATATATACACAAACCCCAGACATTCTATTCTAGGTAATTTGTTTTCTGTGGGTGTTTTTTGTTTTTGTTGGGTGTTTTGTTTTGTTTTGTTTTGTTTTTTAAATCCATGAGGCAAATATATATATAAAACTTACTAAACCTTCCTGCCTTAGTAATCCAAAGGTGGCAAGGTTAAGTACTCTGAAATCAACACATGACACATTCAGTTTTTAATATATACATTCTGCAGCACAGGAAATCTGGTATTACATCTCTTTTGAGCATTTTGCACCTGCGCTTCTCAACATATGGCTAGAGAATATATATTTGTATTAGCATGGTCTACAGCTTGAGTAGTCTGTTACCACTGGATCTGAGTCCCACTGATGGGTGAGAGTGGAAATCTGTCATTCCTGAGTCTGACTAGGTAAGTGCCACCCAAGCTGCTGGTTCAGATATATAGGAAATACCATATGATGCCCCTACAGTGGTAGCTGGACCAGTGTGGTCTCTGCCCTAACTGGGAGGATAGTTTAAGAAGAGTGTTACCTAGCTCTCTGTCTCGTCTTGAAATATTTTCTGCCTGGGGTGGCATGAACCTCTTGGGCTGGAGGAAGAAAGTCTACCTCTTATCTCACCCTTCTCTCTTTCCAACCTCAACTGTTTCCATGGTAGAGCCAGCTATAGCTGCTGCCAAAGAAAACAAGGCATTTTCCTACCTTGAGGGCATTCCCCTTTGAACATCAAAAGTCTACAGCAAACAATGGAGTTGGAACAGCTTTGCAAATAAAAGGTCACAAGAATTCTTCATAATGGAAAGTATCAGACTACCTACAGGCAGGGGTTGCTTCCAGCTCACAAACAACACTACACATGCTTGCAAACACACTTCATTTTGAGCTGAGTAGGCTTCGCTGAGATATTGCATGGTCTCAGTGATGTAACTTGAATTCATCCTCCCTCAAGCCATTTTGTAATCACCTTAATTGTCAGGTCTTAAAAATAATAGATTTTTAGTTCTTTGGGAAGGGAATAGGCTTACAGGCAGTGAGAAGTCAGGCAAACTGTAGGGTGTTCTGAAATAGCAGCTCACAATTTAAGCAGTGCATAAAGTAGGGGAAAGGAGAAAGGGCATGTGCCACTGAAGAGCTTCAGGGAGAAGAGCAGAACATGTGATAAGCTGTTGATGGAGCTGTGCTTCACAAACTCTAGCCAAAGGACAAATGAGCAATGCAGAGAGCCCTTGGCTGCCAGGAGCTACTGAACCTATAGTCGAGGCCTCCATGGAGAATTGGCAGGATGGGATTCAGCAACAGCAGGAGCCACATGTTTGCTGGGCTCCTGCTCTCTGCCTGTGCATATGCCAAGCCGTGTGAGCCCTGCAGTGTCCCATGGGGTCACAGTCCCCTGTGGCCACCCTGGCCTCTGCCTCCCAGAAGTTCCCTTCATCCCACTCCCCTCCAGCATTGGCATCTCTGCCTCTCCCACAAGCATACTGGTGGTCTTCCCTCACCCCTGACTTTCAGAAGTGAAGGGGTTGGCAAGAAGCCTGTGACACCCTGTTTGAGTGCTGCTGCTATGAAGATGAATAGAGAACTCTTAGTCTCTGGACCAAGTGCAGAAGATGGAAGGTGACTCAGGAAGCATTTAGTGGGAAAAATACTGGACAAACTATCACTGAACAACTTTCTGGCACTAACCCTTAAACTAAAATCCCTTCAGATGTGCATAACAAAACAATTTTACTGTGGGAAATTAACAAAGTTTAAATATGCACCCCAGACACTTGGCATTCATCTCCCCATGAATTCTGCACATAGGTAAGCCTTCAGCAAAGAGGGAAACTGTGATCATCTGCATTCTTCTGCATTGCTGGGGCAGTGGAGGAAGGCAGCTGGGGGCATGGGTTGATTGCTTTGAATTTTCAGAGCAACTCATTATGTTGAAAACCAAAATTTCATAATTTCATAACAAAAACAGCTTAGTTCAGATATTTTTTTTTCCCCCAACTCCCCTACTGGATAGTTTAGCAGACAAGAGCCAGAAGAACTGGTGACTGGAAGCGTAGTTGAGCACTTACTCATTGAAAGAATTAACCCTATCACATCTTCCACATACCTTCATCCTGCCAACTCCCATGGGAAGCTGCCCAACAGGACCATCACTCTCACTTACTGCTTACAGCTTCTCCTAAGATTTCAACATTTTTAAATTTCATCCTTGACCTAAAGTGCCCAGTATGATAACATTGGTCCAATCTTGCCTGCCCCTCTCCTCCACTTAGAAAAGCCTGGGCAGCACTTTCTTCACAGCAAGATGAAGAAAACCTCTGAGGTTGACTGATTGCAAAAACATACTCAACTACACTAGAAGAGGTACTGATGAAAACAAAACATCTCAGTTTTTAGACTTTACATGTGGAAGATTATAAAAATGGGACTTGGCTGGTACAGGAAACTGGTAGTGAAAGGTCACTGATAATCAGGGGGGAAAAAAAAGAGTAATTAAGATATTGTCAAAGTTCCTGGAATATAAATACTGTTTCCATTTGATAGTTTTCAGTGCTCAACATGAAGTGACAATTGTTTTATAGACACAGTAACTGACATTTTAGCATAGACCATCAACTCGGATTAGTGTGAAAGATTAAATCAGCTCAGTGTTTCCAAATAGAAATAGAAAGAAATATTTATTGGCTAATGGCACCATATGACTAACAATAAAGATATTTTTTTCACTCTTACTCCATAAGGTACACATGCCAGTTATCACAGAAATGTCTAGAAACCTTAACCAGGTTTATGCTTCATCAGACTAGGCATATGAGATACACAGCAGTTTGTTTAGACTGCTCTCATGCTTTAGCAAATTTTAACAGATGAATGAAACAAATGGCAGAGAGGAGAGGGGCTCAGAGAACAACATGCAATGTAACTAATCTACAGAAATCAGCGGGGGTTTTTTTGTCTTTTGTCTCCTATCTTTATTGTTGTGTACGTGGATGGCTTTCACAATCACATCAACATGGTTTCTGATTTCAGTATCTCCTTAAAGCTCTCCTTCAGCATTCATTTCATTTGTATACATGTACCCCAAGAGCACCATTTTTTTTGTGTTGCAGGCAACACAATTATTTCTGAGATCTGAAACACACTAACATAATATATATACAGACAGGAAAAAGACACATTGGACTATTTTGCAAAGGGGCCAAGAGAAGGGAGTTTTCTGGCAATTATGCAGCATAAGGAGTAAGGTATATGGCTAACAGATTAGATAAAATTAGTAGTTGTCAACCCAGTGCTGCCTGATGACAGAAATTGCAGCTTTATCTCTCCTATCCATACCTCCCACATATCATGTACTTCATTATGATGCTATGGACAGAACACACAAAAAAACCTCCCATCCTTAAGCCATCAGAAAAAGCCATAAAAAATCAGGGAAAAAACTCCTGCTGGATTTAGTAAAAAGTATTTTGCTTGACTGCAGAATATAATTATGTACTACCCTACTCTCTCACAGCATTTAGGGGATGAGAAAATCCATGCTGTCACCAGGTGCCCTGCCATGGTCAAAAATGCTCCCTTACCTCCAATCACATTCTTTGTGTATTGGAAAATCCACAAATTAAAGAGAACAGACAAATGACTCAGGAAAAGGACCGGCCACTTGAGATCTGCCTATGTTAAATCTCGCTGTATGAAATTATGTGTCAGAGAAGCATGAACTTTGAAAAAAGACTGAAACCACCTTTGCCAGATGTTTGATGTTTGGCAGAGAAGGACACTGCTTTTTAGGCTACATGATGCTGCAATACAGTGTCTGATACACTGATCCATGTCCACTGATCCAATATCCAAAGCTAGAAGCACAATGCTGATAGTCCCAGCCATCTTTGCAGATAAAACTGCTTTTTCCAATTCTCCAGATTCCTCCAGTTAAGTTCTTGCACGAGGCTTTAGTTTCAGTCACAAGAGCATGAGGAACAATTTAGAAAGGACCCTAAATGGCAGAACAGTCAATTCAAAACAAGGCCAAGGGCCAGCACGTGATGACACTGCATAGGTCACTTCCAAGTACACAACAAAAACTGCTTATGAAGCATTTAGGAGAATAGTAAATATGAACAAAAATGTTTTCTACCAGATCACAATGAACAGAAGTCTCCAGCAGATTTACCAAATGTTTCAAAACATTCCAGCATGATTTTGCTGGTTTGCATTAAAAGGAGAAATATGACTACATCACAGCTTGATGTTGCCTGAATAAGAAAATATTCTTCTGGCCCTCAAAAGACTAGGTGACTTTGAAATTGGAACAAACTGAGCCTTCACCCACATTTGTAAAGGCAAGACAGAGTCAAATCACAGAACATGCTCTGTAGGGAAGTCTAGATACTGCTCATATAAGTTTTCCCACCTGTATTGTGAGGGTATAGCTGTAGGCACTGAACATGCATAATTCATGAGCAGTGCTTCCAAAGTCTCAGAGGGCTTTCAAGACCTTGTCACATTCTTTTCAAGTGGATCATTAAGGGTGGTGTACCTAAATGGATGGGTGGAGGAAATTTATCTGAACAGGAGATTAGAAGTGATTCGATTTGGGGATATAACCTCACTTTTTGCCCTGGTAAAACTATAGTTCAACTATGTGAGTTGACACTGGCCTCTGGGGCTACTCAGAAGTTTCACATGCTGTTGTGAAAAAGAATAGCATTATAAAGCTTCTCTTTGTGAACCATGAAGGTATAATTCTGACATGATGATGGGTGATGTAATCAATGTTTTCACGAGGCTATGCTTAACAAGGCAAACTAAAGCTTTTTTTTACAATGAACTTTTTAAATTCCCCTTGACTTCCTTGAATTCCCCACTGACAATCTGTGGGACTGTGACAAAGATAAAAGGAATGGAAATTCATGCTGAGACCATTTTACAATGGCTGAGGAATCTTCTCTAGTCTCTGTAGAACACTGCAAGTAGAGGCAAAAGACCTGGGAAGAAGAAGAATAATAATGAGGGTCCTCATGGTGGTACAATCCATCTTCATCAATAGAAGAAAACTTAAGAGGGAAGCCAGTCCTGAAACTTTCCATTCCAAAGTTTTAACTTTTAAAATTACCAAATCAGCTGTGAGAAAGCAGTAAGCTTATTCCATGCCTTCTACAGAAATGAAAAGCAGAGGATAGATAAAATTTCCTACTTCTCCTTTAGGTGCCTCTGCTGTTGCCTGGATGAGCAGAGCTGTCAGAATTGTTCAGGGAACACTGAGTGACCAGGAAAAGAAAAGTGTCTTACTGACGCAAATACCAAAGATCATGGTGCCTGTCATACTGGAACTCTAAAAACAAGCACTTTTCCTCATTCTCTGTTTTGCAGTTGCTTTTGTTATTTATTTTTAAATACCCTTCTGACTAACTATCTTCCAGAAGAGGAGGAAAAGAACAAACACAACAAACCAAGAAACAAACCAAAAAAGCAAGAACTGGGAGAAACCAGAGAAGGATAGCTGAGCCATCAATTCCTCTGGGCCAAACCCTTAGGTCCAATTCATTCTGCACTACTGCCAGCCACTTACATCATTCATAGCAAAAAATGTAGCAGTCCAAACTGGTGCATTCAAGACTCGCAGGAATCCTGCTTATTCCCAGCTCATCTTAATAGCTAAACAGAAACCCTTCTTGCTCTTGCGTAGCTGCAAAGCATTATTTTAAAAGAACAGCTTTTAAACAATAAGCGATTAAAAAATGCTGATCTTCCATTTTGCTATTGGGAAAGTTTTTCCACACAATCCCCTCAAATCCTGGAAAATTTGTTCATTAAAAAGGTGCGCGCTGTTCAACTATATATCCTATGTCAGCACAAACAGCCCTCATGTAAACACATGGCCACGAGTACCATGAGTAACAACTCTGTTTCCATCAGAAGCCCTTTATCCTGCGTAAGAGGTCTGCACGCTAATAGATGTCCCAGGCTAATGTTAACCAGCTACAGCTGGCTCGCAGCTATAAAAAGCATTAATGAAAACATAAATACTGACTTCTCCACTTCCCTCAGCCCGTACGTCAGGGCTGCGCAAAGAGGCATCGCTTTCCAAGTGTTCTGTGTGAATGAACTGGCTGCTCTGAACCAGCTCGCTCTGGTTCTCCAAAGTTTGTTTACTGAACAGTGTGTGCAGAGAGACACTGAACATGGGGGATGCAGGGGGAGAGAGGCACCACGTGGCCGCCAGCCTCACCCAGAGGATCCTCCCGCAACCCGGAGCCCTGGGCTCCGAGTGACGGCTCGGGGAGAGGAAGGAAATATCTATTAACCAAGGGACTGACCTATGGGCATAAAAATGTCAGCCCATGTTGAAGCTGAACCCAGCCTGACTCATAAAGTGTATTTACTGCGTTTTCCTGTAGTATGACTTGCTCTGCTGCAGTGCTGTTAGGAATTGGGTTGTAACAAATAATGCATGCAGTGACATGGAAGAAACAACACCTCATCCTTTGGAGTTCTGTGTGCTCTCAGAACTCGCTACAGGATTTATCTTTCCATCATGCTGAATACGAAACAAAGCTGCAGGGAAAAAGGCTCAGATTTATCCACTACATATACAGAAAAGGATAAAATAAATCTATTTAATGGAAAAGAGGATGCACGCAACTCCAGGTTACAAATTCAGACCAAAACATCGGGATACCGAAGTGCGACAACACTCAGCAATTTTTATTCAACCATGCTGCTGCACGCACACACACACACACACACACACACACCCCTTCTTCATTATTCTTTGACTATTGGACTGTTTATCTGCTATTTAAAAATACTTTTGTCTCAGAAACTGTTACTTTGCTACTGCCTGTTTCTATGCATTTCTTCAGCAGGTGGCCTCAGGCAGCATCAAACCCTCCACGTCTCTGCTGGGAGGCCAGGCACACTGGCTTGCTATCCTCTTCCCTCAGCTAAGCACCATTTCTTTTAGTCCCATGTTTGCTGGTTCCTAACAATTGCCACAAGAAAGCATTGTCTGAACATGAGCCCACCTTTGCAGGAAAAAATGGGAGCCTTCTTTTAGAAGCACATACAGCCTATAACAATACTGTTTTCTGGTTTGTTTTTAATTTTGAAATACTGGATGTGTATATTAAAACCTTGGCTTCTGAAGTTCCACCAGTAAGTAGGACTCATACCCAGATTTTTGTCTTTTTTATAGAGGAAGTCCTTTACACAAGGCTGATGAAATTTTTAGTTCTTCCTCCCAAAAGGAACTTAAGAACACTCAAAAGTACATTTAAAAAAAAATCTTATTTCCAAGTATCATGATTCTTCATTCTCATTATTTTGTTCAATGCATTATTTTTTTTAAAATTTCCTCTGATGTGCACTACCCAATGGCAACTGCAGCTGTGTCAGTCACACATTAAATCCTGCTTCTACGTATTTAATGGGGATCAAATGAAGGTTACAATATAAATTTTTTGGCTACACAGGAGTTTTCTAAACCTAACACACAGGTATTATCCAACATGGTGCTTTGCAAGAATTTAAAAATAAACTGGCCATTTCAGTTTGACTGGCTGAAGTTACAACCTCCAAATTAAAGTTGGTACCTCTTTATGATTTGAGTTCTCCCTGTCCTACTTAATACATACAACTTGATTTCCAACTCATTTCTTACAAATCCACGACCTTAGCAGAGTCCTTCCCCATTTACACTGCTGAAATGCAAACAGTCTGAGAGCCACTGATTTTCCTGATTGTTGAGGCAACCTCTTCAAATGTCTGTTTTCTCAGGATGTTTTTACTACAATTCTCCCCCAAACCTTGGCAGTCCAAATATGGATGATGACTCAGATACACAGAAGCACCGAGGTATAGATGAGCTCCCTCTCACAGATCTTTTTAATCAAGACTAAACAGCCAGGTTACAGCAAGAAAGCTTTGGCAGTTCTCAGCTCTTTTGCAAAGGAAATATCCTCTTATGACTAAAAAGAAATTAAGAAATCAAAAACACTTTTGCAAAAAATGGAATGGTTTTGCTAATAAGCTCTTCCACTTCCCTTTTACATTCTGTTTTTATGGTCACTTAATTTATAGCTCTATATTGAAGATGTGACATAACTTTTTGTTCAAATCAAATAAATTTCATAGCACATTTTTTCTCATGTCAAATAAAACTTTAAAATTTTGGCATTCGTTCAGAGGCAGGGGAAAATGCATAATCTCATTATTATAGGGCAAAGACAAGAACATCTGTAACTGTTGTGACCAGATTATATTTGAGTTCAACAGTGGGAAAAATTGCTGCATCAGAGAGGAAATCCATAGCAGGAGCTATGTGGGCTCAAGGGAAATTAATGGGCAGACAGAAAGGTAACTCTCACAAAATGGTATTTTAATGCATTACAACACTCCTATTCCTGATAGGAGGACCTCAGCTGCACGCATTACTTGCTTCTTTTGTGCACTCCTATGCCTGAGTTTCATGATCCCTACTATGGTTACCACCTCTGTGAAGCTGGGATCTGTGTAGTCTCTCATCCTACCTCACCAATGGTGCATTCCTTGCAGTTAGTTCTCTGATCACACACTCAGAAACAGAAGTGAACCTCTCCTGGCTGGTAGAGCTCCTGCAGGACATATGGAATCAGGACCACGGCTGCAGAGCTGTGGGAGGGACTTTATGCCACCTGCCAGGCAAGTCCTCTTAAGGATGTGCCTGCCCTTGGTCTAGAATAGTTGGGAAACTACTGAGAAATATGGAATAATTTTATGTTTTTATAGTAATTTCCTTAAAGCCATCTTCTTAGGTAAGGAGAAGATGACATCCAAGTGTCAAATTGCAGCACAAATGCACAGAAAGTGGGTACACAGTAGAAACTTCACTGTGTCTTACACTGGGACTTCACTCCTACCTGCTCTCTACATCCATGTGTATGTGGAGGACAGAGGACAACTACGTCCTGGGCACAGGACTCAGCACAAAGCCAGGGAGACCTTCCATGCTGCTTTCATTTCCATATTTGCCTTGTTCCTTCCACTGCTGCAGACACAAGGAAGGCTCCTGGGAGCAACTAATACCCTCCCCCCAGTTTCAGGTGGCCGTACCGAGTCAGGTTTCAGACACAGCACATCCAGTTGCTCAGATCAGTAAGTGCCTCTGAGCTGGAGTGAGCAGCTGCACAAAGGTATTTACAGTGCTGGTGGTAACTGCTGAAGGCTGGGATTAGCACCTCCAAGGGGACAGGATCTGAAGCTGCTTCTGTGAGATCCTTCCCAATGACTGTAAGTGTGCCAGAGCTGTGAAACCACTGATGCAGAAAAATGAGTTTTAAAATACGGACGTAAGTATATATATGTTATCATGTGATACTGAATGAAACACAGTCCACAACACAAACATGACCAAAAATTACACTCTGAAACTTCATGACATCCTTCTTGGGCCATTTAAACATGAAATTTCCCTGGAATATGTTTTGCATTCAGTCCTAGCCTTAAGCACTTGTAAAAGCAGGTTGTCCACAGGTTGCCACGCAGCAGCCAAACACAAGCCTCAACTCAAATATCTAAATTCAGTGAGTTAAAAAAAACAAAACATTTCAAACACATATCAGGCAGTATGTATCAGGTGAATAAATACCTTTTTTTTACCGTAGGTCTAACATTACAAAAAATAACTAAATCTCTCTTCACTACAATTCCACCTGAGTCCTTGCACTGTGAAGTATCATACCCCGCAACTTCATCCCAGGCCTTTGCTCATCACTTCCTTGTTTCAGGAGTATATTCTTCTCCAAAGCCCATGAAGCCCCCTTTAGGAAAGAGGGGATTGAGGCATGAACCAAAATGAGTTTGACGATTTCATCACAGTCTTCAAAGGATCCCTATCCAGTGGGATGATGCTGACTGCTTTTGGCTGCAAGAAATGCAATGAAAACAGTAGGTACTGCAGCCAGCCAGCACTGGCACGTGAGAGTAAGAGAACTTTGTTGGGTACATTTATAAGTTACATACCAATTTTAAACCACAACGCTTACTGAAAGAACTAATTAAGACTGTCTTCTCCAAGGAGCTTTTTTTTTACTGTTACTGTTTGCTGTGTCTCTATCTTTTGTATTCTATAAAAGAAAGTGTATAAAAAATTAAGATAGAGATGTACAGGCCTACATCTTTTGCAGTCTGTCTTGTCTTAATTACTAGAGTGTGCCCATAATTTAAAAACCACATAGGACAGTGTATTCCCAACTTTGGGACAAAAGAACTTCTTCTCAAAACTGTAAGGGTATGTTTGTAACACCCTGCTAAGGAGTGTTGATTTGTTACATCCAAACAGAAGGTTCTACAAAGCTGATGAAAAAAAGTTATTACTATGAATCTTTATCTTCAGACTCTTGGTTTTACATTAAGTCAATGCTGATGTTTCTTTGTACATCTGCTGATCAATGCAGATACTTAAGGCAATGTGTACAAGCAGTGTTTACATGCCCAAACTGCACAGAAATTACATGCAATATCCGGATGGTTAAATTTCTCTCCCAACTGTTAGCTCAGTGTGAGTACATCTAGGCATTTACAGCATTTATCACTGCTCATGGTCTTTGCCTTCTGTACCATGGCAGCAGGAAAACAAATCCCAGAGACACAATCTGTCTTTTATAAAAGTTTCAGAGTGCTCCAGCATGACTTGAACACTTTCTCCAGATCAGGACTGAAGTCATGTAGTCAGTGAAAGGTAGATGTGCAAAGCACATATGGAGGATTTCTACTCTCAGTTCTGTCAACCACATAACTTTCAGAGATACAAAAATTCAAGGGGAAGAAAGGTCAAAACCAAGGGAAAGATTCCAAACCTTTTATGTAGGCCATCTTAGAATAAATTCTTGACAAATAACAGGTGCTGGAAAATTACTATTCCTGGTTTAAACCAGACAACTAACAACAGCACATACCTTGATTGTGGCTGTAGGGCTGGAAAATTACCTTTTCAAACTGTTCACTTTCTACTCCCTACACTGGTCTCCATCCACTGTAGGATAAAACATGGAGGACTACACTGCTCTCCCCGTTCCTCCATGTACATATTCCCTTGAAAATAATCAAGTTGGGTGGGTACATCCATAAACCAGACAGCAGTGGGAAATGAGGTGTTCAGGTGCAATAAAGCTTCACCAGCTTTATAAAGCCCTGTCTGCAACCATCAGATGTGGGAGGTGTGAAAAGATATGGTTACAAGGTAATGGTGGTGAATACACAACTCTGCATAATGATGCTTCCATACCATTTATCTGCCTCTCTATGTTATTTACATATCTCTGCTATTTATCATGGGGAATACGTTGGTAAGAAGAGCTACTCCTCCTTCTTGACCAACAAAAGGCTTGGGGGATGAGTGTGTGACTACTTTCTGAGAACACGTGGGTTCTCCACTGAGCAGCCTAAGCACTTGAATATGGAGGAAATACAAGCTAGCAAATACTGTCTCCTTTTTGCTAGAAGTATACAGGAGCCTCCACACACAGTGTTGGTAATTTGACAGCTAGTTTCTGCTCCTGCCCATTCGCTTTCCAAAAGAGACTGAATCTCTACTGTGCTGGCTACTGTCTTCTTGAGACTGTTTTCTGTATCAGCAACTTTTATCATTGCCTCTTCCGACTGCAGGGCCAAAAAATGGTGGTGTATGTTGAGGGGTCCTTGCTTTTCTTTGTACAGAGTATATCAGATAACAGTTCTTTCACCTTGCCCTTGGACAGAATAAGATTATGTAAATATTTAGCACTGAAAAATAAACAGCAATGTCAAATTAACAAATCGTTGTACTGCAGTGGCACTGGAAGAAGCCCAAGTTCTATCTATCTGCCTGCAGCATCAGCAGCAGGGAAAACAGACTCTCAGGGCTATCTGGGTGAGAGCTCAGGGAAGCTGCAGTCTGAAATACATAATACCATTTAATATCTCAGCTGGACAATGGGATACCAAAGCTGCTTTTCCAGCAGTCTTTTGTCCTTAGTCTCTGTTTCGGTGGTTCCAGTTTGAGAATGACAAATGGAGCAGGGTGGAGGCAAACAGTAATGATCCAAGTGTCAGAGAATCTTAACAGTGAACAAAGGAAAAAAAAAAAAGCACTTCAAAGAAACAGCAGGTTACTAGACCTTGAACCACAGCTGTTAGGAGAACTATTACAAGTCTGTCAAGTAGCAATTAGACTACTTTGCAAGAATATTAAAAGCATGTATCTTCACTTCTGAGAAGGATCTGAAAAAGGGAAACCAGAGAAAGCTTCTAGGTTATGGAATACTCTCTACTGCACTTGAGTTACCTATTTCCTGTTTATTTCTCACTTGAAAAATCACATCCCAGAAACATAATGTAATTTTTAAAACCTTGCATTTATGACCATTCAATTTAAAATGTTTTGTTGAAAAAAAAAACACAAAACCCCAAATGGAATGCTGTAAACAGATTTAAGTCAGCCACAAAAAACATTCTGACAGATGTTAGCATCTGTGAACATGGATCTTTCATGACAGTCCTTTCCAATCTGGGCTCTTTTCAAATAAGAAGACCTCCGGGTTGGTTTTTTTGTTGTTGTTGTCATGTTAATTTCAATATCCTTTCTAAAATTTAAACTAGGTTTTCCATACCAGAAGGATGACTTTCAATATATTAGTCCACCTACTTGGCATGCCAGTTGCAACACGTGACACTTAACTTTTAGTTGTGCATGCTGCCAGACAGGTTAACCCAATCACTAGATTTGTGTTAAGATAAACAGCAAAGATCATTAGATATAGAAAGAGGAAAAAAAAGGAAATCTAGCTTTGAAATTAATTAGCTTTACAAGATTACCGCTTGCCAATAAAATCATTTTACACAGAATTGTGTAGGAACAGACTACTCAGAAACTTTTAACAACTTGCTAGAACATAATGAATCCCAGCAAATGACTATCATGTTTCTGGGGGCCAGCTCAGAAAGAGAAATGTGACTTTCCCCACATTTCTATTTCTTCCAGCCACTTAAACAAATCCTCAGCCCCTCTAAATATTTTGTTCCCCAAGGGCTCTGCTTGCATGGCAGCATGCCTTTTTCCTGCTGTATGATCTGGCAAACTGAAAACAAAATAAAGAGTAGACCAAAAGAACTACTGATGACTACTGCACAGAGGACCTTAATTTTTAATGTTCATGTACTGTCTTTCTTTTGCTCTTGGAAAAGAAAGTTAGAGCAGGCTAGAGTGCTAAGGTTCAGGTGGGAAGTAGGTCAAAACATACCAAGAGAAGCGAATGGAAAGTTTCTTTAGTCACCCACAAAGATTTAAAAATGTGGATTCACAGCTATAGCTAGCATTGTTTTTTATTAGCAGTGGTTAGTTTTTCCTTCTTAACAGACAACACCCTTTTCTGTCCAGCCTCCTGACCTAAATCTTTTGAGGGCTCTGACCAATTTAACTGCCTAATACTCCCAAAAATGCATCTATTTTAGTTCCACCAGCTACCCCACAACCAGCCCTGTCCTTTAAGGCATAAAACTGACCAGCTCTATTTTTCACTGGACTCACGTGGCCTGCTCAAAACAAACAGATACTGGCAAGAGCAAAATCCAAATTATACACTACTTTATCCCAGGAACACAAAGTACAAGGCTGAAGCAGTGAGTCAGACACCTCAGCGCCAGAGAGCTCCTCAGGTTGACAGGAGTCTCTTTGGGATCCTTGTATGTTTGAGCCAGGCCTTTTTCAAAAAGAGTCAAAATAAAATGGTTTAGACAAACATGTGTTGTGTCATGAGCAAAAGTATCTCTCTCATCAGAGGGGAAAAGGCAGCAAAAAGTATGTCAGGAATGCTGAAAATGGGCAGACAGTCACAGCGAGTCATATTTTCTTTTTTTTTTTTTTTTCCCCTATGAAACTCCTTCACCATGAAAAGTCCATTTGCTAGAGCACTTAATTATGGGACAGGGTTTTGGAGGGAGGGAAATGATTTGACAATAATGCAGGGAACGTGGGACCAGTCTATGCACAACAGAACCCAGAGAACCTCTCAGTCTCTGTAATGATTTCTTAGCATCCTTGGAAATGCTTTAGATATTTCAACTAAACAGACTTAAACCTGTCTTATCCATTTGCCTACCAGTAAAAGCACTTTTCTATGTATGTGTAATTATGAACAACAAAAGCTAGATCCATATAGGCATTACCACAATTTCTATGCTTTACCCTTATTAGTCTTAACCAATTAAATGAATCTATTTCCTTACAATGAAAATAGAGGTTTCTCTCCCCATTTACCAGTTCCTTTCTAGAAACTGGATGCTTTGAACAAAATGTGTCACTTATGCCACTCCACATTTAATTTTATGCTACTTTACTTTTACTGTGTTTTTTATGCTTCCGCATGGCAATAACATCTAGGTTATTGCAGAGTGCTGCAAAAGAATAAACATAATACCACAGCCTGGCTCAAATACAAATCAATTAACTGTACATCTACCTTGATATCTAATTAGAAACTTCTGTTTACAAAACAATGAATTATCTAACTCATCTTCCTCATAAAATAAAAAGGTTGCTTTACTTCTTTACTTTACAAAAAGGAGTTTACAGAGAAAAAAAAAACAAAACAAAACAAGAGGGTATTTTAATTACAAAAGAATGAGCCATCAGTTGGTTCAAAGGACTGCCAAAGGGCGTTGGACCCCTTTGCTCACTATCAGGTGACAGACACAGGCATTTTTGACAGAGAAGAAAAGTTTCATGTGGATACTTATCAGCCATGGAAATAGCAGCTGATAAAGGAGTACGAGGTGTTTTCCACTCCTCAGTCTTTAAAAGAAGTGTTCCTTCTCTTCTTTGCAAAAGAGAAAATGGGTTGATTTTTTCTCTTCAAGATCCAAAAGACAGTCTGATAGCTGTGAATGAGAACAACCATACTCTTTTCTGAATTGAGGAACTTACAAGAGGCCACTTTGACAACTGTGTGTGAGAATACCCAGCTACAGCATGTACTCAGAAGAAATGGAGTCTCATTTTTTATTTTATTTCTATTTTAAGTTTGACACAAGAAGTACAATCTGAGATTTCTGGTTTTTTTCATCCCATTCCTGTGAAGGGTGTGGGCTCAGGCAGGTTGTACCTCAGACTGTGTGACTGCAAGTTCAGTATCCTTTTGGTTAAAAGTTGGAAAGGAAACACAAATTCTATATTACATTTTGAACTCCACTAGTACTAAGTTTGTTAAGTATCAGCTTGAATAACAGACTGTTAGCTGCCCTGACTTTTGATCAAATGTAGCCCTCAAAGAAAATCTACATGGAGGAATACTGTCCTCAAAATCACACACTGATATATGTGAATGTCAATGTAACTATTAGATGTAAAGGAGATTTTTAAAAATACTGGGGACAAGGCTGTTGATTATTACTTTCACGTGGGTGGGTGATGACCTAGGTTGCATTTTAGGAAAAAGTAATCTTCCTAAATTTCTCCTGAAGGGATTTTATTGATCAATGAGTGCTGTAAATTATCCAGAGGCTTACAAGGTAGAAATAAATTGGGGAATACCTGTATTTTAGAAGTTCAGGAAGAAGGACCTGTGAGCATGCTACTAGCACCAGCAGGGTGGCTTAGAGGAACTCAGATTCTTCAAACATTTGAAGAATTCCTTCAAAGCGTATTGCAAATTACATCTGTAGAGTTCTCAATGGGACCTTAAAAACTAATTACACACCTTCATTCAGACTATTCCTGCAGTCCTATTCCTATTCAGTCCTAAACTCTGCAGGAAGATAGGTCTCCCAATGTCCTGAAAGGATGAACTTAGAAGCTTTATATAAGCTCTGTCATTGTAACTCACTTTAATAAGCTTCCTAAGTGAAAACAAAATTGAATGTATCTTATATTTTAAAATTTTAAGACAGCATGAGCCAAAAGTTAGTGCAAAACCAAAGGAAGGTAATATCCATAATAGACAGAGTGATCTCAGAGCCAGAGTTGCTGAGAAAAACTTTGAAATCAGTCTTTGGTCCCAAACCTTGAGGATGACAAAAGAAGGAAAGAACTCAACAGTGCAGCACTGGTAAGAAGGAACAGCTGTCTCTGGCACATCCCATTCTTGATCTAAAGCAGACCACTACTAGAATGTAAAGACTAAACCAAAAGAGGGTAAAACACTGGCCTATATGTTCCATAGGCACTGCATATAAGATTTCTGGACTGGTGTTCACATTTTGACACCAGATCACTTTTCTACTGCAGAGGAGCTGAACTGTTGTGACCTCTAGATTTCCAGATGTCATCAGAACCATTTTTCCAGTGGCTTCACAATGGAAGTTTGCATGCATACACCCATGTTTCTCTAATGGCATCTGTGCAAAATCTGCATTTTAGGAAAGTGTTAATTTTCTGCATCTCTCTGTGTATTTCTCTTTTGTTTCATAAGAGCACTCTATAAGCATAACTTACTAGCTGACCAAACTGGAGACTCAAGTAGGTAAATGAAAAGTAAGTTATTCTGTGAAACTCATGGAACAGTATAAGAAGTTTATTACCATCACTGGTTTTCAATTAACTTCCCATTAATTAGTTTTCAACCTTCTTCATGGCATCTGTATTTGACATGAACTACAGACAGACATTTCCCTCTTCTGGCAGGACTACTTCTGTGTCACACCATACCTATTAAAAAACTATGTCACTTCCACCACGAGTCCTGTATCTTGCTGAGGGTGCTTATTCCCTGTTAGCTGATGACTAGGAATGACATTTTTCAACTCTGTGCTCTCCAGTTTCTCACATTTGACAGCCTCAACAGGAAAATTCCTCAAGCATCTTATTACTCACCTAACATTCTGTGGATCCAAACTTTTGATGGGTGTTTCACAAAGAGCCTTGTTTCCTTGAATGTGGGTTCTGCAACCTTCTTTTGCAGGCAAACAGTACACCCTTTGGATAATGACTCGTACCTGCACCTCTCTCCATCCCACTGCTCCCTGGCTTTCCACCATTTCAAGCAGAGAATCATTGACAGCACTCCGTGCCAAGGTATGCTCTTTCAAGTCACTGTTGTTACGGATTTGTGGAGCACAAGCAACCTGGTGAAGGAAAACCCATTAATAGAGCATTTCCCAGAACCTTGAAACAATGCAGTGTGAAAGAGTAAACCTTCAGGATGAAAAATTACTGCATGAAGTGCAACTTCAGTTTCAAAATACTACACTTAAACTTACAGATTTATAATGGACACTGCAGAGAGTTGAGCATCCAGCCTTCTGCATATAACTAGTGGTCTGGACTGACCCAACTCAACCCAGAAGAGATGATGGTGACACCAGCAGGAAAACAAAATTTGTATTAGGATTTATGATTGTTCCTCTTGAATTGAGTTACATTTTCACTTCTTTGATGTTCTTTCTCTCTTTCTTCCTTTTCTAAAGAAGATCCATATTGAATGCTTAACTTGAAATAAAACAGGTGTCTAATAAGTTATCTTGAGACTTAATAAATTTCAATCTAAAATGTTTCAATATAAGAGAATTACATGAATAATGGCAAGTATTAAACTCTAAAGTACAAAAATTAATTATTATTTCACTATTTCTAAAACATATTTTATGAATAAAATATTCCAATTTTTCAAAGTAAATTTTATTAATAAAACATTGCTACATTTTACCTTAATCTAAGTTAATAATTTCATTAATTTAGAATTATAAAATACATCACTTTTAGTAAAATTCTATGCAAATATGGACTAGTATGGTCTATAAATATAGGCTCCTTCCCAGCACCAGCCAAATTTCTGTTTTCATAATGAAACGCATTTTTACAAAAAGTTGGGTGCCAAGAAAAGTTTACAGAGTATTACAGATCATGCCATAAATATTATCCAGTAGAGAAGGAGAATTTGCAGTATTTAAAAGGAAATTGTTGTACAACACAACCCTTTGTCTACAAAGCAGTTACAATAAAACTTGTCAACTGACTTTTAAATTAAGTGGTTTTGTTTGTTAGGAACCATGAGGGGAACAAGTTAATTATTCTACCATAGTAGAAGCTTTTGACAAGGTAGAGCTGAAGCAAGAAAGAAGGTTATAATTTGATTTATGTAACTTTCTCATTCCCAGGCCTCTAATGGGAATTACATATAAAGTAAACCCAAAATGTTGACACTCGGTGCTGTTCAAATTGCAGGGCCAAAATTCTCAAATATTAAGAATGATTTTCACTGGCCAATATAAAGCCTTTACAGGAGCCTTACTTTCAGAAAGGGGTGGGCCAAACTATCAAAAAGCCAGTTAAAATACCCCAGCTTGTACAACCACAGCTAGAGATATGCACAGGCAGTAGTCATTTTAATATAAACCAGGTCAAAATAGGAAAGAAAACAAACTGAAGAGGTAGCAAAGGCAGGTGGTGTTACCAACAGATGCTTTAAGAAAGGATAGGACTGATTAGGAAATGAGTTAAGAAACAGGAGTGGGGAAAGGAAATGTTTATTTAAAATAATATCTTGAGTGATCTAGTAGAAATCAGAGGTTTGGGTTGGGTTTGTTGGTTTTTTTTTAAATATAGCTTAGCCATTTAGATATATAGAGAAAGAGAAAAATCAATGAAAAACCAAGGTAGAATTACTATTTAGCACAGTAGTGAGACTTCAGCAAAATAACTTCACAGCAGTTCAGCATGTGGATGGGCCAAAAGCCTCCGCTAAGAAAATATTATTAAAATAAACACTGTGTAGTATTCAGCCTTGACTAAATGAAAGAGGAAACTGAACAGGTCAGTAATTTATAATTTTTGGTTTTGTTACGATTTTCCAACCTCTGCTCACCAACTTTTTACCAAGTGCTAAATTGTGAACCAAAGGGACCTTACCTGATTATCTAAAGATTTCTGGCGTAAGTCATCATCAGGGTCATCTAGTCTGAAGGTCTGTGCCAGAGATACAATGTTCTTCCTAATGAGCATCTTTGTCAGACCACATGTCTTCTCCCTTGTTTCTGAATGTTCACTGAGTACCACCTTCTGACTAAAGTATGTATTCATGATAACAGGAACGTCTTCATTCTTGAGAACCAATTTTTGCCTGGAAAAAGATAATTTAAGTGGCATCAAGTCCACAGCAAGTTAAAACACCTATAAGCACCATCTTAAAAAGTGTGCTGTGTTATATTTCTTTCCCTTCTTTTCTACCACTAAAACAACTCAAAAGTATGTTACCCAAATTGCAAATAAACCCCCCCATAGGGACCTTCAGCTTGGCTCAGCCCTACTGGTTCATAGCTCTGGGTGAGAGGAGCTCCACTGTGCCCAGGGACAACTTACACCTGGAAGCCAGCTGAGCTGACAAGCCCTGTCAACCCCATCTGACTCCACACAACCACTATTTGGTGTCTCCACGTTGTCAGTGCAGAACCAAGAGTACCAGAAACCTCTGCATACAGGTACTGAGGCACAAGCCATGCACAGAAGATGATTAATCCTGCTCTTTGTTATTTCAGAGCACCAGCTCTGCTGGACCTAGTAGACCCATGCAGACCAGGACATTTTTCTCCAGTGAGTAGTTCCCAGGGACCTGAATTCATTTTCAGTGCAGCCAGCAGCAAGCTGCTCTTTCTGCTATTTGGCCTCTTTTTCTAAAAGCAAAATCTTTTCCCACATTATGCTGCACACTATTTTGCCTGTGTGTTTGCTGCTGTCATAAATGTTCTCTCCAAGACCTAGTTTTGGTTTCCAGTGACAATGTAAATTCCAGACCACATATACAGCAGTTTCTTGCCTAGCAGTTTAAGGTAGTGGTTGCAGAATCTCTCACTACACAATAATTTAATGCCAAAGCAAGCCTCAATGTTGGGATTTTTTTGTATGCTAGTATCACAATCATACATTTAGAAACATACTTTTTATATTTACAGGATACAGATCTAATGTACAGATCTAACCCATCTAATAAAACAATCAGTAATCTCATTTTCTAGAGATCATTAAAACAGAAATTAAATTCACTTAGTGACTTTACTGCAGGCTGTGTTTTTCTACCATTAGATTTGTATCACTTGTGAGTAAAAAAAGGCTTCCTGCCTTGGAAGCAAACCTCAGCTGACCTGAGTTCAGAAGTAACCTCAGGACTTCAGTGTCCAGAAAGTTAAGGAGTCACATTTTTGAGATGAAGCAAGTTTTCACATCTATGATGTTATTTCTTAAAATGCAACCACATGAAGTTAAAAAAGAAAAAAGGAAACAAAACTAAAACAAACGCCACTCAAAAATACTCATTTCTGGTCTCAGTCCTTAATGCTTCTTTCTGATCTTAGTTCATACAAGATCTTTTCCTTGGTCTGTTTCCTAGTGGATTAATTTGTTCTCTACAGAGTGGATAGCTAAATGGAAATTAATACATAGATATTTTCACAATAATAGGAAGAGTTGCAGCAAATTATTAAATATAATCCCAATTTTTTTTATAATTAGGAAAACAGTGCAATAGGAAGATGATCTCTGCCTTTTAGAAAAAAGCATACATTAAAAACTAAGCTTGCAACTTAATGAGTTATATACACAAATTATTAACACAGTTGCTTCTATCTGTGAACATTCCTGGAAGTTATGATTTGAAGTAGGAAATACATGAAAAGTTATAGTGTAAAACTGAACTTCACCACGATGCCTCACTGCAACCTGTGAGCTCTTCAGATCTAAGTGAGCAGTTATTTACCCCCAAGTGACATTCATTCCCTTGACTCTGGGTGAATTTACTAACAAAGCTCCCAGTTAAGAAGAGCATGACAGTGGCTTACAAGGATGCCAAACTGACATTGCCTGGTAATTTTTTGCATTACAGGATTTAAAACTGAGGAATTAACTTGGTCAGCAAATCAAGATATCTCTGACCTTATGAGATTTTTCAACTGTCACTAACCCCTTCTTATCTGGAGAACAGATCTGATGGAGGCTACAGATGTCAGAACAGATAGAGCTGTCTTTATATGCAGATGTGGAATGAAAATTTTAGCACCTACTTTCTCAAGAAGTCTGTGTTCAGACCCAAAGTAAACAGGAAATCTCTCTGAACACGAGACTGTTACCTCACTAGTGTCAGAAGAATGCTTGCTTGATCTAAATCATCTCATTCTCTAAAAAAATACTGACGTTAGTAGCAAATAATTTGCAGAAACTCTGCAGTTTATGGTTCTATTTTTATTTTCCTATGCAGATATATGACCAGCTTTTTTTTTTTCTTTTTCTCTTTTTTTCTTTTTTCCTTCTTTTTTAAATAAGACACATAGGCTTTACCAATACCCAAATTACACGAGCCACGATTTTGCTATGCCTATGCATTCCAGGCCTTGAGTACTTTTATGACCACAGAGAGCTTTCTTGGCTTTCCAGTTTGCATCACATTATCACAAGGGTAATGAATAAATAAATGGCTATTAAGCACTCTCACAAAGCAAAAAAGGGACGTACATACACTTTCAGAAGAAGCCCACCCATTTCTTACCTAAAATTAGTTCAATAAAAACACTTTCCTTAATTTAGTTTGGACCCGCATAGGTGTCAAGAGACTTCCCAGTAAACAGAAGGATAATCACAGCAGTCTACTTAAGTTTCCCTATTTGTCAATTGACAGATGCCTCTCAATAGGAAAGGAAAAGGACCATCAATAAATAGAAGTACTAACAGATTGAAATTAAATAAATAGGAAAAAACCTATCTGTAATAAGATCACTATTTTGTGTACATGTGGATGATCAAATCTAAATATTTTATATTTATATATACATATGAATAAAATATATAATATATAATAAAGACATTATATATATTATTATTATGATTGAAGTTTTTATATATATTATTCAGTATGAAGAATAGAGTTATTAACATAATATGAAAACTCTGTCCTTATCCAGAAATTTTTTCTTAGTATTTCTCAGCTCAAACAAGCTCTGCAGGATGGCACTTTTGACCATTATCATGGTAGAAAACTCTGCACTATTGTCAGGTATTGCTCATACTGTTCTCTTTTCAACAAAGGCAACCATGTTAGCAACACACACAGATGACTTCATTCTTTTTGTCTGCTTGAAAGACACAGACCAGGGCAAAGAAAGCTTATCAAGCTGGAACAGTAGGGGAAACAACAAATTCACTTCCTCAGCAATCTCTGTGGTCCTGATCTGCATGTGTTGCCCCTGTGCCTGACACACCAACCGACCCCCTCAACCATCTCTATCTCTGCAGCTGTTCTCTGCACCTTGAAGCAGCCCCACTCTGTAGCATCCTCTTAACAAAGTGTTAAATGGGCGTTTCAAGTCTTCCTTGAATTTCTTCTTTTCTATCTGACTCATTATATTGAGAAGCTGATTCTCAAAGAGACATCATCTCACTCAGCAAATCACATAGAAACAACTGAAAGAAAATTAAGTTCACTGAAGACTTAGAAAAAACAAAACCTCTCTTGTAATCTCTGATTTTCTTCTTGCTCAGCAAAGTATATTTAAATGTTGGATCTGTAGTTGACTTCCTTAATAAATGCCTCTAGAGAAAAGGTCACTTGTAATGACCTGAAGCAGAGACTGTGAACTTTTTATACTACAGGACATTTCTTTCCTGGTATGCAGACCATCAGCAATTGCCGTAACTGGTCACATGCTAAAGGAACATGAGGCAATAATGTTATTTTTTTTTCTTTTCCAGCAGCAGCTTGCTTCTCTCTCAAAGGATGTAGCTTGCTTTTTCTCTTCCTCCCTCCTATGATGAAACAGCTATCTGGCAGAGCAGAGGCAGGAGATGTCCTTGCCCACTTCTCCGTTAATCGCGGTCTATCACCGCATGAGAGAAAAAACACTGCAGAAGCTTACAGCACACCACGGTATAAAGTAGGAGAAGCTTCAACGTGAGGCAGGGTCTAATCCTGCTGCTGAATAGTCAGCAGGTTTGCAGTGTGGTCTGCCCATCCAGAGGCTCAGCCAGCCAGAAGCTGTGACTCTGTGGCAGCAGCTTGCTCTCAAACCACACGCTTCCGCTCCCTTCTGCTGACATCAAACGGCGGTGCTGGTTCATGAACTCGAGATGACTCTGGATCACTAGTTGTTGTTTGCTCTCCCTGGGTATTTTATTGGGCTTGCTTTTCTTTTTTTTTTATGAAGTGTAAAATGCCTAGAGCCTTTTTTGAAGAGTACATGGCATTAACTGAACACTTAACATTTCAATGACCTACAACACACTGTAATTACACACAGGCTAATTCCAAGTCAGAGAACAATGGTTTCTGCGTAAGGAAGGTTTAATGCCCACCGAGGGAAGCAGCAGTAGCACATGCATGGTAAGAGCATGCCAGAGCCTTATTCTGCTGCCCAGAAACACAAGGAGTCATCCTCCATGGGAATGCCACACAGTGTCCATCTCTAACTTCCTAGGAATTGCTGATTTTGTCCAATATGGAAGAAGTTGTTCATGTTGCCTCTTGACTGGGGTTGAGTGTCATCTGTAGTCTTTTATCTCTGAAAAGTTATAACATGTCCAAGAAATGCCTGAGCACCGCAAAAATGATAATAATTTTTTTTTTTAAAATTACATTTCCCAAGTCCAGACAAATCCCTGCCACCACATCCCCCAAGGACAATAACTATCTTCCCAACAGGTAGCTCAAATCAAAAAGTCATTTGGAAAGAATACGATTTCTGCCATGCCTAGGGATTGCCCAAACACAGAATTTTCATCTATGAGTGAGTAATCTCACCGCTTGCATGTGAGCCTCCATTGGTGTCATTTACCATTGCTTGAACTATCTGTATGAACACTGTGTTCATGAGCTCACACTTTCATAATGTCTGGCCCCTACCTCAAAGCCAGAAAACAAAAATCATCTGGTTATCTCTTTCTTTGAAATTATATTATTTAAAGCAACAGATTATTGTGGGACAAGTTCTCAAGGTTGATTGGACTCTTTGATTCTCTTTGAAGATTCTCTTGAAGAAATAGGTTGATTTTCTTTGAGGAAATAGGATTAATCATCTACAATGTCCAGAGTCCTATATATCAAGCACACAATTCTCAACTCTCTCAGATTTCCAAAGAAATGTAGCTTCAGCACTTAAAAACAGCCGCTCTGCAGCAGATTCAACAATAAAAACCTTCTCAAGCTATGTCTAAAAACCCATCTCTAGAATCTGATGCCTTTTATCTGTGAACAGCTAGACACTGGTATTTTTACCTGTTGGAAAAATATTTTCTTTGAGGACTCATTCCATATGTAAAAAGAATATATAGGTATTAAATGTAAATATTGGTAAAAGATGGAGGGTTACTATTTGTCACTCAACCTGAAGTAAAAAACAAACCCTAAGGAAATCAGGACAAAAAGTAATCCCTACTGTAGAATTAAGTTCTTGCTGCAAAATTATACTGTACTTTTCAATGAAATAACTTGTAACTGTAAGAAATCACTCCAGCAAGAAATTACAGTACACAAAGCCAACATTTTTATCTCTGTATCACTTTCCTGATTTCAGTGTAATCACATAAACTAACCACTGGCTGGCCACAGTACTGCCTTTTGAAATGTGACACCCTGTAGCATGGAAAAAAGTTATATGGAAATTTTCACATTTAGGAAGAGCTCTGCTCTAAAAAGCTTGTGGTTAACATCATGCACTATTATGTCACCCGCTCAGTGCTCTCACCTTTGCAGGGAAGTGCACCATGTACTGACTGAAGAGGATGTACGAGTCTTCTGATGCAGGAAAGCAGAGATGGATATCAAAACAAATCTAGATCTCCTCAAGGAAATTACTGTAATACCTGGCATTTCCAAGACTGGAAAGTAGACAAGTTTCTCAAAACTCTCCAGCCACTTGATTCGACAATAAAGAAAGTACCTGAAATTGCTGGGTCACATTCTAGATCACAATTCATCATGACAAAACTTAAGCTTTGGCACTATCCAACATAAAATTCAACTCACAGGCTGCATTTAGACACAAACTGGCATAAAACCATGTCTTGAGCTTGTAGGGTGAATATTTTTGAGAGAATTTCCTAAAAATCTACTCCAGCTTGTTTATTACTTAGCACAGAAGCTGGGCGCAACGCAATTTTTAAAGGATTTAAAGTTCTATTGGCAAAACCACTGCAAGCAATAAAGCATTAAACTAAAGAGTTGCCTTAAAAACAAAACAAAAACACTCCCCCCACACACAATATGAGGGTGTTACAAGTAACTGGGGAGTTATAAATATCAGGGTTATCTTTTCATAATCAAGAAGTTATGAAAGAATTCCAATCTGTGTGCTTAGCCCATGTATCAGCTTGTGTCTGACCAGCCACCAGCTCATTACTCAGATGACTTGTCTCTTTTCCCAGTGCTAAACTGCACGTAGAGTTTGCAGTGGCTGAGGGGGGATGGCTGGAGCCACCAGAAAGTCCAGGGATTTATCAGAGGGATTCTGAAAGGTGAAAAAAGGGAAGGCAAGCAAACTGCAATGTGACATCATATTAAAACTCCTGGTGAATGCTAGAGATGACAAAAATGGCTGTACTGGTATGAGATCAGAGGCCCACTTATCCCATATTATTTTAGTTTACAGCAGCTAACGACAGATGTTTGAGGAAGATTATAAGAAAATGTCAAGACTGTAGTGGAAGTTCTCCAGAACACACTCCTCTAATAAAAATTTTCAGCTTTGGGACTTCCTATGACAGAAGTGATGTCTTCATAGCTAGCGGTCTTTGGTAGACTTTTCTCCCAGGAACTTATGTGCCTTCTTTTTGACCCATCTGTACATTTACAGCATCCACAACATCCTGCAGCATCCACAGTGCTCTGCAATCCAATCACATGCATATGAGAAACCACTTCCTTTCATTTGTTTTGATCTGTCACCTAGTGGTTACATTGCTGCCCCCCACTTCTTGCTTTCTTATTAAAAGGCAGTGAGCAATCATCCCTCCCGATGCACTTCCTAATACAGACCTTTATCACATCCTCTCCCAGCCACTGCTTGCTCAAGGTGAAGAATCATCTTAGTAATTTCTCATAGGGAAGCTGCTCCACACCACCCCTTGTCACTCTTCTCTGTTACATTTCCACTTCTGCTACATATTTTTGATTGAGGGGGCTGAAATTCTAACCTAAAAATACACCATGAATTTCTACAGTGACATCATGGTATTTCCAACTCCATTTCTAGGAAGTCTTTTTCCATCCATTAGGAGAAAACTCAGCTGACCTATTAATGAAGAACACTAGAAACATACTATTGAATACTAACAATCCCAAGTCCACTATTTCAGACGTGCACCTCACGTTTGCCTACAATTTCCTACCACCAGAGGTCAAATCCTTCCTCCAACCTAGAGAACTCTGTAGGAGGATGAAGACATTCCCCTGTCCATATGACTGTGAGGACCACAATGTGCCACTGAAGAGGAAGGAAATCTGCACGGTTGTACAGAAGATGTCTAAATCTGTATTTTCTTCCTAGGAACCATGACAAAATGGAGATTTGAGGCAAAAGGTTACACCAACAACTCTTCTGCCTGTGGTGGAAGGGTAAGAAGTGTGGCTACTCTGGCACTTTACACACAGCATTGACACTCCTGAGGTATCAGGACAAGCTGGTTCTCAGGCCAGAAGAGCTCTGCAGTATCTGCCCAACCCCAGCTGAGAGCCATGTGTTAAAAAATTGGAGCTGAGAGAGAATTTCTGACCAAGGTATGGAGAGTCGGGGTATTCCGTTGGTTTGCTCAACTTTGGAGGATTATCAGAGAAACTTTACCAAAGAAATTCAATTTTCAAACCCATTGTTCAGCATTTAGTAGAGATTATTAAGAACACTAGCCTTTTCTCCCATAGAGGTTTGGCATTTGCCATTGGCAAGGGCTTTTTGTGAGTGTCTGTTCACACACATGCTCACAAGTGTTTTTCAGAAGCATAGTAGCAAGAACAAATACCTATCTCTGAGCAAACCATAGTATTCAGGACAGCTCAATATATGCATATGCTTGATTTTATTTAAGTATCTTATTATTAAACCTAACATTAAAACCCCACAACACTCTCAGACTTGTTCTTACACTCCTCTCTTGATCTGGTACTCATCTCTTGGCATCTCCTATTGTTTCTCAGCCAGGACACGGAGCAAGACCAAGTTCTGGCCTGGCTTGGTGAGGTCACTTATCATAGAGACAAATCCAGAGTTATTAGTGCAGGGGGGGAGTAGCTGAAAGAAGCAGTAGTTCTGCCTCCTCTGGTAACACAAAGAGGATCACAAAAGGTAGCAAGAGCTTGCTCGTTGCCCCAGAGTGCAACAGCAGAGCAGAAGACTCCCTCTGAGATGGTCAGAGTCTGATTCCAGTAAGAAGGTGGGCAGCAGCCTGGAGGTCTCAATGCACAGCACCAGGCAAAGGGAACTGGATAGACCCCTAGCATGCAGAGATCTAGAGGTCATTAGGAAGGTTGTAGACCAAGTTTACCTGCACTGTGGTCCACTTCAGCTCTACTGAGCTGAAAAAAAACCCCCAAACTACTGATACCATTGGTAAAACGTGTAACAAAGTTAAAGGTGGTGTGGCTAAGCCAGGTACCACAGAAGTTTGTTTTAGGCCAAATCCTGCCTACAGCAATCCAGACACCATGGTCATCAGTGGAAAGACAGCAACGTTGGTGTCCAGAGTGGAAACATTTTTTACTGAAACACCCCAGTTTAGAAACAGCCCAAGTGCAAAACTTGAGGGGAGTGCAAGGGAAGCCCAGCAGCTCAGACTGACACAGTTTTTCTGTCACTAAAAAAAATCCTTTCTTCTTTTCAGTGTGGAAAACAGCCCTTAATAATGTATGCACTTAGAAGTTATCACTCTCAATAATTACTTTCAGAGCTTCATTTTGCATCTATATAATAGTATGTATCTTCTCCACTTAATCACAATAGATGGACTCTACAGAATTGCTTTCCTACAGTGGAAACATGGAAAAACCCTCTGAGACATAACATTTACATTCAATATTTCCTTATCCTTGTAATTTTTTTTCTTTTTTGAATCAAGAACAATCTTAATATTTCCACTGTACAAAACAGTGCACAACAGGCAAAACTTTCTAATTCTGACACTGAAATCTTATACTGGTGGTCTCCAGGTCACTGCTTGACTTTTGGTTTGTTTTATTTCAGCAAACAGTTGCAAAGACAATTAACCACCAGAACACACTTGTGAGAATTTTGATACTATCACACTATCTGGACATGCCCAACATTCTTCTTTGGATTCATGTAAGAATGATGATGACATGTCAGAGCAGACTCAGTAATGCAGTGGGACGGATGAACCCCTGGATTGCTTCTTTGTGATCCCACTAGCCTTCAGAGGCCACACAGGTTCAACATTTTCTAGGTTTACTTCTCCATTTCAAAGAATATTTATTTCTAGAAGGAAACAGCCTTTTCTGCTTTAGATAGAAGAAGTGGCAGAGGCAGAGTGGAAAGATGATACAAAAGCCTTTACTGATTAAAAAAAAAAAAAAAAGTACACACAGCTCTGCTTCTGTGTTTCTTTCAAGTACTTCAACATCTACCAATCCAAAAGGCAAGTCTACCTACCACAGTTCTCTTAGTTGCACAGTAATAAGAGTACAGCTCCTTTAAACTAATTAAAAGCCAAGTGAAAATAAAGGGGAAAATACAAGACAAATTACCGAAATAAAGTCTAGGAACAACTTTTTTGGAACAAGAACGAGATCTGTATTTTTCTAGAGGGCCTAAGGAAACAGACCTGCAACCTGATTCATTGCTTGAGGCACTACCAAACACAGAAAAACTCTTACAAGCCTGATTTAAACACACCCACTAAAACAGGGGGTTATCAATGACCTTTAAAAACTGGAAAGTGTCCTGCCTGCAATGAGGTTGTGTCCTACAGTCACACATGAAGGGCCAGTTCTTGGACAACCCACTCCAGCTAAAGAGCTCTGCAGAAGCAACACACTTCCAAGTGAAAGAAACATTTTGGTGCATGGGCATCTCTCACCCAGCCCTCCTCTGATGAGAAAAGCAGAAACAAAGCCTTTGAAGTTGTGGGAAAATACCTGTGATAACATGCAGATTTTGGAGAAAAATGGTGAGAGACAGAAGGGAGAAGGAGTGCTGTCATGGAAATCTCAGTCCTGGCAAGGCAAAAAATCCTGACGTTTAAAGTGAGAATGACATTCCAAGAACAATAGCAAAATGAGCCAGTAGGGAGACATGTTTATAAAAAAAAAAAAAAGGTAAAACAGCCTCTCTACACACACATTTCCCAAGCAAACAACTGTAAGTCAATCAGGGGCTTAAATATATCCTGTATTGTTTAACAAAGAATGGCATTGCTATTCTCAGGTCTGGAAGCAGCATACTGAGTTTCAGAAGCAGGAATTTTACAGCCAAATGAGATAACCTGAGAAATACGAGCCTAAATAAGGACTGCTGACTGACTTCTTATAAAGGAATCATTGCACATTTTGTTTTTCTTTTCTATGCTTTTCACTGGAAATAAAATATCACAGTACAGTATGCCAGGCTAAAGCCTGTATGTAGTGTTTACACTACATACACAGGATCAAACCGGCCCCTGTTTTTGAGTTGAGTCATGTGCAAAACAGGCAAAACCAGAAAAAAAAAAAAAAATCTTTGATGAAATGATCAGGCTCCAGCAATACGACCTGCCCCACTTCAACTGAAGTACTAAACATTTTCTGAGTCCAACAAAGTATGTTTGTGCCAGCTGATACTCATGGCTACAGTAAGCCAAAATTCTTCATTTTTTCCTACCACTTTGGTGGCAAGACCCTGCCTGCTTGGTTATCTGTTTTATTTTTCGTTTAAAAGAGTGTGCCCTTCTTGTTTAGCCAGACCAAGGGCCAGCTTCTCTTAGTCTCCTTTCCCAAGGAGCACACCTTGGTCTGCAGCCACCCTGCTAAGTCCCTACTGCATGGATCCTCCTGGGGCTGTGACTCTGCAAAGGAGGGGAGAACTTCACACATATTCATACACAATTCAAGATGGATCTGTGTAAAAGTAAGTCTCTTGCTCATCTGTGTCACTAAACAGGACGTGGAAAAAACTAAGACAAATGCAACGATATCAGAGCCTTCTTGCTTTAAGTTGTGCAAATAAATATATTTTAGGATGTTGTATTTTAACACATATTTATTTATACACCTGTTTTTAAGGCAAAGTTGTTTGTATATTTTTCTCTTTACTGGTTGCTAAAAAAAACCACAAAAAACCCAAAAACCAAAGAGCACACCTGAAACCAGTGTAAAACTTTCTAATACTGTTTGAAGAGGAGTTTTGGGGCTGATTTCCTGTATGTAAATGAGCTCAGCTGAAAAATGTCCAGGGCATGATTCCTGGACTAGGATACAGGAAAAACGAGGAGTTCCCTGGCTTAGCTAACATCAGAGGGAAGACACAAGGGACTCATCAAGGCAAAAGAGGCCATTCCGTGACTCTAGCATGTGCGTGCACATACAGACAGAAGTGCAAGCACACATGTGTGTCCTGCCTGACTCTGCCCTGTGGGGCGGGTGAGCTGATGCAACATCCCCTCAGGGGAACAGCTCTTGAAAGATCTGATACCGTGTTTCTGCATTCAACTGACTGCATGCAACGCTCCTTGAAAAAAAAAATAAATTATCTGTTTGCTGGCCTGCAGCGTCACAAAGATAATACTCACGTCTGTGACCCTGACTGTCTCTGGTCAAGAGGCAGAGAGATTGTGCAGACCCAGCACCCCTGGGATGCCAGCCAGAGGACAGCACTGCCATTGCAGAGGATGGGGGGCAGATCCCTCAGCCTTTGGCAGCCCCTCTGGATAACTGCTGGGAAGGTGCATGGCATGCACAGGAGACTTCCCTGCACAGCCATACACCCGTCATACCCATGTACGCAGCAAACACACCCGTCCCAAACCTGGGGAGAAAATATTATTGTTTTCTTTAGAGATCCTTACCCCTAAGATCACTTGCCTTTCCATTTCTTCTTTATCATTGTACTCCAAATTCCTACACCACCACCCTCTTTAAGTATCTGCCAAAACATTTGTATCTTTTACACTGTGGCTGCATGAACACGTAGGATGAAAATCTTACAAAGAACTGGCTTCATCGTTCAGGTATTGTTTGGGCAACCAGCTATACAGAGCCAAACACTACAGAATGTAATTTCAGAGCTCAGTTCAACAACAAGAGCACTCATTTTAAAGTGAATCTAACTTACTGTCCTTCCCATAAAAACTCGCCTAAGTGCATTTTAAAAGAATGGTGCCCAAGTACAGAAATGCAACCTCTGCACTCGGAAGTCCTTGAACTAAAATTTCCTGAAGGATGGCAGGTTAATCCACGGAAGAATCCGTCTGTGTTTGCCCAGTTCTTCTGTTCTCCCACCAACACGTAACTCCTGGAGATAGGGTACCCAGACAGGTGGGACTCCTATCTCACCTGATAGGGCTGGTCTGTCTGTTCAGCACACCCACCACATTTTGACTTCATGCCAATAAAGGCACAGCCTAACAGAACAGCAGATCACGAAATTAAGCATTATGTGCATTTTTAGAATGCCTCAACTCATCGTGCCAAGACAATATTCAGTACAACCCCTTCTGCTGCCACAGACCATGACCAAAACTGGCTGCATCATGACAGTAACACATGTATGTTTGCATGGCTACGTACACAAATATACAAATCCCTGACTTTATAAACTTGTCACAGAACACATGAAAGGCTCCAGACACAAGAAAGGTTTCACTTTATTCTAAACTTGTTCTGGGACTGCCATTTTTATTTAAGTCTGCTGTGTAAAGGTTAAAAAAAAAAAAAAAGTTTTGAAAAAACTTAGGACCCTAATAAACTCAAGAGTGCCTGTCCAATAACAAGCACTAGAATATGTACCAAAACAGTAGCTGTCCTTAAACATAAGCCTTCCTGACACAAACCTTCCCCCTTTTACTTTAGGAGGTAGGTGGCCTTTACAGGGCACCCTGAAGGTCTGGCTATGTGTGATCAGGTAGGCACAAGTTTAGAAAGCCTCTTGAAGTCATCCATAGAATTTCCCTTCTGTGCTGCCAGAGGGTATCTGGCATAAAGACACACACTGAACACAACCGTGGTCATTGTAGTAGTCATTTGTACAGATCTTTCCAAGCTACCTTTTCCAGATCCTTAAGTCATCAAAAAAGAGGCCTAATAGCAACCAAAACGTTTTTAAAATGTGGCAAAATTACATGTCCATTACAAAATATATGGTTCTGTGTGAGGCTGGCTTCAGTTTAGATAATACAGACACGTTGAGGTGGCTGTAGCACTTTAATAACATTGTAGTGGTAGAGATACATACATGAAGGGCAAAAACAGTTGCAAATTTTTGAGCAGGCATAGACAGAAAAAAAGGCTATGCTAGACCAGAAAACATAGCAAAAGAATATTAGAATACTGAAAATTAGTAATTCATGCAGCAGAGTGAATGGCTGGTGAAGTTTTAAGCAAACACTCCTCCTCTGTGCTCACTCAAATCATCTGCCCTGAGACTGTGCTTCTGTCACACCCAGGCTAGGGCTGTATCCAGCATGCTGCACTTTCTGGAAGGGTAATGCCATCCTTACGCTACCGTAACACTCTCAGACACCCAGAGAACACCACAGGTGAGAAAAATAAAAATAAAAATCAATCTAAACACAAACTCAGTATTGAGGGCTGCTTTTTTTTTTTTTTTTTTTTTTTTTTTGTATTGTTCTCGTTTGTTTTTCTTTCTTCCCAGGAAGATTCTTGCCAGCTGCTTTGTTCTCTCTCAGTATTCCAACAACAAGCGAGCATCACCCCATGGTGCCAGATCTCAAAGGCAGGGTCATGATTACCAGTGTGACGATTCAGCCACAAAACCAGACTCAGCAGCTGAGAGCTCACGGGAGCCCCCATGAGCAGATGCCCTCCCCTCAGCGCTGAAATCTTCACACTCTTCCCTTCTGATCCAGGAAAAGGGATGGTGCTTCCAGAGAGAACAGAAACAGAGACCCCTGGGATGACAGAAAGGCTGTTGACATTGAGAGCTGTGAGCACGGCCTCGTTCCCCAGTCACAGGACGTCACTCAGCTCTGTCCTGACACTTGCACAGGGAACCTGCGTAAGGGAAGTGCGGGTCGAACCGAGACCTGCAGGTCAAGGACCGCAGGTATGCGCAGCCACGGTATCTCAGGCTTAATACTGGAAATATTCCAGAGGCTGACACAGCATTCAAACAGCTGTTTTGTGTTTTTTTAAAAGATAATTATTACCATTTATATCAGTATGATTTACAATAAGGAGATAAATAAAATAAATAAATCTTGCTATGTCCCTCAACCTCACCTATTTACCTTGAAAATCAATTCAGTTAGTTTTAATTTCAGTGCTCCTTGCTGCCAGATTAAGGTTGCTAGAGGGCACACATTATCTGACTAAATATCTTCTACTACTGGCATATATATATGTGTGTTTGTTTTATGCCATGGAAATCTCTCTATGCTTTTCACAGAAACTGGATGTAAAAGTTACACAAGGAAAAAACAGTACCTGTGAATGCCCTCCTCCCAAACTGTAAACATAGCAAGAGACTTCTAATGTTTGTTTGAAAATACTTGCCCTAAGTGATAATTCTGATGGAAAAAAAGGAAGTAATTTTGCTTACTCTGCCTTCAGGTGGCTCATTAAAACACCTCCCATAAAAAAGTGGGTATGAGTCTCTCTTGAAAACTTTATGCCTAGGCTAACTATCTTTGGGGAAGGATGCTGGCGGCAAAAGAGTGTAAACTCCATTTCTTGTTTTAATTTTGAATTTAATTTGTCAGCAAAACCAAAGTTCATAAAGAAGGCAAATTTTGACAAATTACAACCGCCATGAGCTCTGCTAAGAGCAGGATATAACATGAATGTAATTCTTCAAGAGAACAAATTATGATCTTTGCATCCAAACAAAAAATGCTTACATTAATGTTTATTCTATAGTTTGCCAACTCTCCATGCTGGATGCTAAGGAGAATTTACTAACGGGAATCTCACTTCTCACATTCACATGATAAAGTGCTCTGCAGCATATCTACAACATGTCAGCAGTACAAGATGACAGTTGTCCTATTGGGTTTTTTGGATTACAATTAGCCCTTTTATTTCTCTGCAGCTATAATGCCTTAAATCTGGGTGAATCTGTAAACAGAAAGAGGTAATATAAACAAAGCATCAGTCTTTCCAAATACAGCCTTAGAAACCCTTCTCACTCAAGTCATTTGACTCAAGAAAGAAAACTGCTGCTTGTAAAAATAGTCAATTATTTGTGCATCTAAAAAAATGTACTAGGTATATGGTTAGAATGTTTATTACTCACTTCAGCTACAGTAAAGTCATAAAATTAAACCTTTAAAATATACTATGTCACATGGACGGGCAGAGTGGCACACTGCAGCAAAATGTGAAGTCTTAGATTAGACACTAAGATACCAGTAAATAGCTGGAGATATTTAAAGCCAAAAACATTTATCAGACATTTTAGACTGGGATTTTTTCTAGCGAACCTTATGAACCTGTTCCCTGACCCCTCTTTACAGTTGCTGAGAAGATACAAACAACTTCAGAATGAGGTTCATTTGGTGTCCTTAGAAGAGAGGAAATACACTCCAGAAGAGCCGATTTCCTTCTCCCTGTTTCCTGCAGAAGGATTAGGGGCCTGTACTTCCACAGCCATACCACAGGTACCTCGACTTTTCCAGTGCCTTCCTTGCTGCTCAGGCAGGGCCAACACAGCACAGAGGAAATGTGTAACCCAGCAATCTGTAACCCTTGCCAAAGCAGGAGAGATGTGTTCTGCAGAGGTGAGTTCTGCAGAGGTTCTGCCAGCATCGGCTGCTCTCAGCATTGCAAGCTCCATCATCATATCACAAGAGGCTTCATCGAGTTGTGAAAAATCATAGTGAAACTTTACTATAAATTCCTTCTTGACTCCTGTAGTTAAATGTACCTCTTGCCCAAGAGGGAAATCTTATCAAACTCTCTGTCCTGGATGCTGGGAAGAGAAAGGTCTCATTCACCTGCCTTTGTGGATAGAAAGATAGAGCTAAGAGAGGAAATCTCCATTCCTGTTTCTGCTTTCTTTTACTTTCCAACCCTCAGAATACTGTAGTAGAATTGTATGAAAATTTAACTCTACCACTCACAGAGAAATCACATAGTTTTTTTTCATGTCCCTGAAAGCCAAATCATATGGCATCCACCAAGGCAAATACTCACTAAGAAACCAGCATGGTATGATACAGAAGAATTACAATCCATCTTCTCTCTCGTATGTTCAAGCTGTCGGAGGTAAACTGAGAAATGGTTGCAAAATCAGGAATAACACTGGTGCTCAGCACAGCAAATTCAGTGAGGTCACAGACACAACCATGCAGCCAAGAACTCTCATCCTTTCAGTGCAAAGCCAGCCAGGTTAGCATGAACTGCCTTAAATCATTGGCTTTCCACTCAGCTCTCAGATTTCATGAAGAACCTTAACAGGTTCCTCTCCACTATCTGCTGGCATAGGGCAATATCTCCAGCAAGACGTCAGGTGTGAGTGGATGTCTTCCACCTGCAGAGCAGAGAGCAGTGAGTGACAATCCACACCACGGGCAGACCCACAGCAGCTGAAACTGGTCTCCTCACTTCCTTTCTGCATTCTGCCTCTCTGTTACTCCAGGATGTGCTTGATCCTGCTGAGCCAATTTAATGCAGTAGAGCAACAAAGCCTCATACTCTTTCCCATTTTTTTTTTAAATTTTCTGATCAGTTTTTACTGGTTTATGATAGGAATCACAAGCTGCAAGATGCAGCACTGCAAGATGATACAATGCTGCAAGCATCTGCAATGGCTAAACTTTACCCTATATCAATGCTTTCTGTAAATCACCCTAATGTAAATCATGCTGAAAGGGGGTAAAAAAGGTTCTTCTGCATTTGTTCAGGATGAGCAGCTCATTTGTCAGCTTTTTTTTCACAGTAAAATTACATGAGAGTGGTAACTGCACATGCAGCATGCTTTCTGAACTCTTCACACAGACACAACTCCTGTTGTGCTTTTGGGCTATGGTTTACCATCTTGGGTTTTTCTGCTTAAAGGAATTATTTCTTCAAGAAGACAGAGCAGAGTGAATGGGAACAAACCAGTGAAATAAACAGGAGCCAAAATCCCTCACTGTCTATAACAAAAACACGTCACTACCAACCACAAAGGATATTAAAATCAACAGATAAAGGTCAGATAAAGCAGAAGATAAGGTAGTGCGCACATGAGTATCTCAAAGATGCTGTCAAAAGGATAACCAGTTATGCTGGCAAGATCTAGCTTTAAGTTATTTGGTGTCTAAGAAACAAAACAAAAATAACTTACTGTATAATCAAAACATAACTCAGCCACAAAATAACTGCTTTACAGCACAAAATTAATACAACACAGTAAAATCAAAGTCTTTGAGTCATAACTGTCCATAGGGATTTTTATACTTCCATGGCTATACACAGTACTTGCCAAGGTGCTTTGCCTTAATTCAGCCACAGGTTCCACCACTGCGCTGACTTTTTTCAGCCATGTGAAGTCAGAGAGGCTGCATCAGAGCTTGATAAATAGAAGAGCACTTGGTTTATTACATTTTTGCCCTCATTTAGTTACCTAGAATTCCCTTGTCTGCTTTGAGGAAGGCTAATGAATACCATGAACTAGAGATTTCTTTACTTTTTAATGTGACAAAAAACCTGAAGCTCAGGACTTGCATTATTACTATTTCTGCAGCTTCTCTTCATTTTTGGTCCTACTCTATTTGTATGACTGAAACTTAAAGTTGTGAAGAAAACAACAGCTGCCTGTTTCACCTAAGGGTTCACTCCAGATTCTCGCTGACTGTTCAGCTACAAGGGTGGCTGAGGGGGAATTATTTAGGTTGATGCCATTACAACACAACAAAGAACACAAGCAATAGCATTTGTCAAGACAATCTTTGAAATTGCAGCAGCCACAGTGGTTTTCCCATGGCCTGCCTGAGCCCTTGGCAGTCTTCACTCTTGCACCAGCTCAGCTTAGCAAGGAGATAAGTTGAAAAGACAGACTTAAAGTCCAATTCTTCATTTGGATACATCACAGCAAAAGTTATCATGAGTAAACATAAGCCACATTTTAGTATAGAAGGTCCCAGAGAATTTTAACTCCACCTTTATTAAACTATTACCACTGCTACATATTATTCACACAGCCAGAGCCCAGATACTCTGCCAACTCTTTCCTCCCTGCTGAAACCAACCAGTAATAATAAATCTGAAACACTTACTTTCAACAGAAATCTACTGAAGAACACACCAGAGATACAAGTTGCCAAATGCTAAGCATGAACTTTCTCATTTCACTAATTACATATTTATATGGCTCCATGAGCCTGTTAAGTATCAGTGTGTCTTGGCGATATCAATCCCTCCCCAGCCTTCCAGAGAAACCCTTTCATCAGTTCATTGCTTTGTTGATTGCTTGTAGATGTATGTGGGTGTATTGGCCTCTATCAGACTAAGAAAGTGCATAAGGAAGCTGAGGTAAAGCTAAACTGAAATAAGGACTTCCACATTTAAGACTGAAAACACATACTAGTTAAAACGCTTTCACTTAACTCGCTGAAACCAGTCGCTTTGCAACAATCGTGTAGGTTCATCATCAGAGAGTTCTCTAAACCTCTTTTTCTAAGAACATAGCTTCAGTCCTCAGGACAAGAATGAGCTACTGGTATGATGACTGGAAATCCAGCATGGGTAGCTCTAGGTCTTAAGAGTGCAGGATGTCGCCTTTGCCAGAAAAGGCAGTTTGTAAAATCAACAAAGCTAACTGCATCAACATCTAAAGATGCAGGTGGTAAGACAGCTGAAAGCAGTAGCTAGCCCTTTAATAGTATATTTGCCTTGAAGATTTCAGAGTATGTCACAAAAATGAAGTTCACACAACAGTTTTAATAAGCATCTACCTTGTAACTCCTGCTTAAATTGAAGTATTTCTCCCTGCATCTCACAAAATGAGAAATGAATGTAGAGAGGATGGTAACTTGTCTAAAGCAACACAGAAAAGGAAGCTCTGACTTCACAATACCCTCCAAACTCCATGGTCCATCCCCCACCTCTCATTTTGGCTGATGTGTCTGAGGTTTGTGCTGCAAACCAGACCAAGAACTCATCAACCTGAAAAAGTAAACAAGCCTTCCTGCCTTCAAAACCAAAAAAAACCACGAAAAAACCCCTTATAGGTGGAATAGTCAGCCCCCTTGGTCAGCCCCAGGTCGCAGCAGAACGCTGGCAGGTTAGGCTGGCAGAAGCAAAGTGTGCCACAGTGCAGGAGCAGGAAGAAGAGGGGACAGGAAGAGGAGACCAGAAGAGCCAAGTCAAGGGCACAGTGTGGGTCTTGGCCTCAGGTGTCAGTGCACCTAGCTTCCAGTGAAATCCTCCTAACACACCATCCTCTACCTCTTTACTACCTTAAAAAAACCCACGCCAATAAACACATTCAAAAGCCAACTTCCAAAGGGAACAGGCTCTTCAATGATTATCCTCATTGCAGCTTGTTTCAGCCAGGAACTGCCTATGCCTGCAATAGCTGCTTCCATAATTTTTCTCCTAATGTACGCTATCTCCTGTCAAAACTGAAGTGCCAAAAGGTCCCAATCCCAAGCTAACAACAGTGAAAGAAGTAAGGTAGAGCAAACACTAAAACTGCAATCTACTTTTCCCAAACTGTTCTGCTTAATCTCTTGTCAGTGTAAGTAATGTACAATTTATCCAGAGTTAATTTCAGTCTTCTTACAGATTTACACTCTCTTTAAAACAGAGCTCTTTATAAGGAAGCTCATCATTACACCCAAGGCAGTGCTCTTAACCTTTTGGCAGCTCCTTTCAAGTGTCTTGTGGCCAACAGAGGAGCTGTAGGTATTTATTTTATGGTAAGTGTGAGTGATTATGGCAAGAGCTTAATGGCCTCTTAGCAGATTGTGTTCAGAGTCTATGGCTAAAAACCAACCAAACAAAAAACCTAAAGACAACAAATCTTTACCACAGAACTTGCCTCATTTCTGATACCAGTGCTTTGACACTAGCCTGGCAGAGACATGTAAGCAAAGCCTTGATCTTTGCTCTAATCACAGGCAGCTTATTACAGGTAGCAAGCTCAGAATTAGCCAGCTACAGACCTGTGAGGTATAATAAAAATAAACAGTTCCAATCATAACATGGAGTATAGACAACAAAGCCAGAGTAAGAAAGAAGAAAAATAATGCATGCCAAACCACAGAAGAATAAAGTAGGTGAAATGTTTTACTGCTAATGCACTACAAAAGTCTTAGGGGATGGTGCTGTCCAGAGAAACGATTCTCGACTCCTCTTCCATATGAGAGGCAGGAAAAGCCACTGACAAGAAACTTAGAAATTGAGATGCCAAGTTTCAAATAATAAAATATTATAAAATTGAAACTGACGGGGCTTGCATAGATATGGTTCTGTTCGACATTGAGACTCTCCTTCAAATCACCTAGAGAACACAGTGCACCACAGATGCACCCAGTATCTCAGTGTCTAACAGAATCCCATTTACTCTTTTGTTTTAAGAGTGTTTTACTTTAATTTGTGAAACCAAAAAGCCCCAAATGCAAGGAGGCCAACTGAATTTAAAGGCAGGAAGTTACCTTTTTGGTTTTTCTTGCTAAGCTTTTATGACAGGTCCTTTTCCCAGAATTACCACTAACTAGTACGGCTCTTATAATGGTATAGATAGAAGGAAAATGGGTGCTTGGGGCTTTTAAACATTATTTTTTAAAAATACAAGCTGAATCCTCTCATTACTATATCTTTTACCACCGCTAACATACAGAGAGCTGAGCTACCAATTAATGGTAAATCCTAAATTGTCTAACCAGAGACAAAACCTCCTTTCATTATGGAAAGTCAGAAATGGTTAGAAATTAATGTGGACTGACAAGGTGTAGTATCTGGATCATAAAGTGATCAAAGTAGCAGAAGTTCTTCATATCAACTAAAACCTGAGCTTTGTGAGGGATAGATACTCATCTTTGGCATACATACCTTTGGGTCAGCAAATTGCCTTAATTTGATTTCTGAAACAAATGTCAGGGTTTATCTGGTGAAGAATCCCCTTATTTTAAACACAAGGAATTGGGGAAGTAATAACATTATGTTTACACATTTATGAAGGATGTACCTTTTGTTAAAGGTACTGGATCCCTTAGCCTTTCCTTAATCTAATCATACAAATTGCCAATAAATAAAGCACAAAGGGATGCAGCAGCCCAAGGGAGAAGTTGCAAGGAAAACAAAGCAAGCTTCAGACTGCTCCTCAAAGACAGGATGGGGGGGCAGGCAAAAGACAGTCCATCAGTCAGCTGCAGTGGAAACAAGGGAATAAAGGGTGCAAGACAAACACTGCTGGTTTATACTGAAATTTGCAATAGTTTACCTTACGTTGTTGTCATGAAGTCTATATATAGAGATCACATATATTTCCACTAAGATAATTACCCTACATACTGGTATTTATCCTTCTAAGCATTCATGTAAATGCTGTAACACATCCACTCACAGTAAAATGTTGTCTCAAGCTCCGGTATAAAGCAGTGAGATGACTACTAAATATTTGGACTTAAAAAATGCCTTAGTTTTTATTTTTTTAAAGGTCCGAGAGCACATAGTTATCATTGGAATTGCTCTTACACCTCTAGTAGTGTTTGGTGTACTTTTGGAGCCAAGTGTTCAATAAATACTGAAAAAACTCCTGAATGCTTGAGTCAGGGGAGAAAAAAAATCCCTCCCTCACAAGTATGAGGAAAAAGACAGAACAATGAAATTGTTCAAGTAGCTTCATAGTGCAAATGTTTCGTTTGGGGCTATTGACAGTTCATTACACAAACCTTTCCAATGGCTTCTTAGCATAACAACTTACTAAACATAAAGATGCTTAGAGCCTTGGAGAAAAGATACAAGAACAGATTTTTAAGCTGCCTTTGAGGTGAAGGAACAAACCATGGGATTGCATACCTTCCATGCAAAATTGCATGCTTCTATTACACAGTCTGTTTCCAAGGGAGAGTAAAGAAGTGTTATGTCGCAAGAGGGATTTCTGTTCTGGAAATGAAGAGCTTGGCTTCCCAAAACCATGAGCCAGAAGCATCGGGACTGGGCAAACCCCCACCTCTCTGAGCAAGCACCCTTGAGCTGCTGAGGTTGACATACATTAGCCCTGTATTAGGGCTTGCTAAAGCTGGTAAAGATTTCAGGTTTTTTCCCTTCAGAAGAAAGTTTGTATGCCCGGGCCAAAGCCACGTACAGCCAAAGTGAGCTTTGAAAACAGTCATTTTTGAGCTCTTCTACTTAAAACCAAGTTGTGCACTTCACATTTTACTTTTTCAGACAAAACTCCTGAGAGGGCAGACCAAGCTAAAAAGCAACACTTTGTAAATCAAAGAGGTTTATCTTTGCCTAGAGCTGGATCAATTGCAATGATTTAAAGCTACTTCTTCGTTTCACCCAAAGCCACCGGCTTTGAACGTTTCTGTTCAAAACAAAAATTTTAAGGAGCTCCTTTCACAGTTAACAGAGAAAAATCCAGCAAGAGCAAAAACTGCCAGGCATGTGGTTGGTTGGTGGCAGACAGCAGGGCTTTATGTTATAACAGATAAGTATTAACTTTTTAAAAATTAAATGAAAAATGGATATAAACATGGTCTCAGTGTTATCATCCTTTATCATGCAAGAGTCCCGGAAAAATGACAATACTTTGCTTTAATGGTAGCCATCAAACAAACAAAAATTCCAAAATTCTGTGTTCAGCCTATGCAGATGCTTTTTTTAACTATATTTTACTATTTTGTAATTAAACCTTTCCCTCTAGTTCTTTATCTTTGTGATACGCTTTTATTTCTTCTTAAACTCAGATAAAGTTTCACAAACACAAGATAAAAATTCAGCTTTCCAACAACCAGAAACAAAATCCATCTGTTGGAATACACCTCCTAAATCACTTATTTAAAAGTATATGGCCAAAAAGAAAAACAACCAGTGACTGAATTATTTACTTAGTTGCTGAATTATTTACTTAATTAAATCTAAAACTAAATTTACTTAGTTGAATTATTTACTTGGTTGTTACCAGGTGTAGAAATTTATAATTTGTTCACTGAAATTTTAATACTTTGGCAGAATAGAAGCATTTTTGTGTGCAAAAGGGACACAATGCTTCTAAATAAAGAAACAGTGGTGAAAATTATTTCCAGTCTCCATTTTACCTAGAGTCTAGTTACTTGAGTGCTGAGCTATAAATTCAACTTGTTCTGACCTTTAAGGATCAACTAAGATCCTAATAAACATGTCTTCTATTTTCAGTTGAGTCCAAGCACAGAGAAGTCCCATGGCTCTTTGAAAATCTCAGGAGATGCAGTTTCTTAAAGCATGCATAAAATTGATTAGCATTCAAAGTAACTAAAAGCAGGTGAAGACTTAATGTACTTTGAGTCTTCACTGTTCCCCCTCTCTTATATATACTCCAAATTAGAAACTAATTGATACTGAAAAATAACTATGCATATGGAGAACCACCAGAAAAATTAAAAAAAAGCCTAAGAGTAGGCAGTTCAATAGTTACGTGCAGCCATGCATAACCTTGTTCAGGAAACTAGGGAGATTTATTACCCAGTAGCAAGCATTTTAATGATGTATGTCCCCTGGAGGTATCCATGAACATAAAAAATTCTGAGGACAGAAAAGTTAGCAACTACCTGGCTTCACCAAAATTGTGTTCAGAAAATTTTTCCCATCATGTGTCATACTGTTGGTTTTCTCCTCTCAGCTCCATCTTCCCCCATCCCAAACAAAACTAATCTCTCTCTCTGAAGTCCCTTGAACCCACTGTGGACCTTCTAAGACCTGAGTGAATGAATGACTGCTATGTCTATACTGAGGCTCAATATACCTGTAAAGGGGCCTTTCAACCTCTTCTTTGCCAAAATGAACTTGCACTTTTTGCCTTTCCCATTTTTGTCACTAACATTGTATTTAGCCATACAGGCATAGCTATATCATTATCTTAGTATGCTTATTATTCTAACGTAATTTATTCTTAAACAAGGTGTAATACAAGATACAGTCTTTGTAAGTGTTAAGTCTGCTATACTGCTAAACAATGCATTTTATAACAAGGCCTTCTTTTTTGGCTTAGTTGATATTAACCCATATTAAGAGGTTGTTACTTTAGCTTCATGTAACCCAGGTGTAACAGGTTACAGCCAACTTCCTACCAAAAGGACGCAAATATATTCAGAAAGGAAGGAACACATATCTTCTCAAAACCCTTTCTTCATCCAGAAAAAGCTTGTTACGGTGGATGAAAGTGTAAGGCTGGATGATGCAGCTAAGTGTATCTAAGGGCTTGTTAACTTTAAAAAGGGGAAGGAGAGCCCAGACCTGCTACCCACTTCTCTGTGAGCTGTTTCAGTTCACCAACACAGGAAAACACTTGTGCAGAGCTGCCGAATGGAAATTTCTCCTAGATGAGTGTGAAGTGTGCTGGATACAGCAAGCACAGGTGAAATGGCAAGAGCACATGCCCCACCTTGGGGCAGCAGCCAGGGCTATTTGCTCAGGAATAGAGCTAAGCAGCACTGTAAGAGAATCCAGTTTCAAAGGCAAAAAAAGAAAGCATCCAAGCAGATGTCACAGCACAAAATGAACATCAGTGTAGCTCATTTTAGAGCTACATTGCCCTTTCTACCAAGCTAGGTCATCAACTGGACTCTAAGATTCCCAGGAATCTGAGGAACATAGGTCCTCAAGACAGCAATGGTAACAAGTATCACATACTTCAGGCATTAATAGTAATAACAAGAAGAGGAACAAAACAAACAACAAACTGTCACAGCTCTCTGATTTACTAAATGAAAAACATATTAGTCATGTAATCAAGTTATAAAGCACTTTCACTCTAGCTTGTTAATAAGAACTTTCAGTCTTGGATCTCTGCAGTTCAAAATGCTTCTCAGTGGTTTTAGGAAGTTCACAAAAAAGCTCACTATTGTATCACGTGTTGAACCATGTGCTGGCCTTGGCATGGTATGTGACGAACTCACTCACCTCTCCGGGTTTTCCCCTCGCTTTTCCCTGATCTTTAATGAGGATGTCGAGCTCAGAGGGAGTAGCAGGCAGAAGTTTGTTCTGTACTTTCACAGTGGGAAAGAAGCCAAAATTCAGGCACAATGACTGGATTCAGCTTTTTCAGGCAAACACAGCAGAACAGCATACATCCTCCTCCGGGAAGAACGTTTTCCACCACTGCTTTAACAGGAAACCCAGCTGAAAAATAGGGGTGGGCTATCCCCTCATCCACTTTTCACACCTGGCTATTAAAGCTATTCTTCCAGAAAAAAGACTTCCCAGTTTGAGAGCTATTTGTTTTGGTTTATTATGAAGATTTCATGCAGTGATATTCTGCATTATTTCATGTGGTCTTAAATATTTGGTTTTTACACTGAAGATTTTGGTAAAAACACTGTTATTGATAGAAACTCAGAAAATAATAGTGAAAGAAAATGAATGCTACATTTGCCAATAAAACATATATTTATACATGAAAATGACTAAGTGCTCACAGTGTATTCATCTTCTCCTCATATGTGTATGCCATTTGACTCAGACCATACATGTAAAAGTCACATTTTCTTTATTTTCCACCTACCCTTTCCTTTATTAGTCTCTCTTTAGCTACTGACAACACAGACAAATTACTTGGTATGAGTTAAGTTCTCCTCTTTCCTGTCAAAACCAAAGCAAATTTCTCTGGCTAGTTGGCAATAAATAAATTTAGATGTATTCTATATTCTCACATTCCATGTGAAAAAATACATCCTAAGGATGAGACTGCACATGTCTCTAGAGAGAAGTAGCACAAGATTAAGACCTCATTAAAAATGTAGCCAGAAGCATCTTTGAAGTCTCTCTCAAAGTATTGCTACCTTTGGGAACTATAGCAGCCTCTGACAGCACATCTGAACTCTAAGAAAAGAGGATGCCCCTCTCCCCCCCTGCCCTTTCTGGCCTTCTCTCAAACCCAGCAGACCAGTGTTTCACTAACATTATTATTTTACTTACTAATAACCCAATGCAACTGAGAAGCACCATTATTTTCTTTTTTCAAATGTCAAATCAAGGCTCACAACCGATAAGTTGCTGCAGGCTTTCTGGGAAGCCTGTGGCATAAGCCGAACAAAATCAGGAATGTAAAGAGTATTTTGAATACAAAGTCTGTTTTTCCTCATCTTTGATTATGCTCCTTCCTTATATTACATGACATTCAAGCATGTGTCAAGCCAAGAGCCAGCAGAGTAGGGAATGAGATTCTGGCCATGTGACTGGCGCCCATCCAGCTGCAGGACCCGGATTACCATGACATGGTGGTAGAGTAGGAGGAGGTCACAGCATGTGATCCCCCTCTATCCCTGGGCAAGCTGTGAGCCCAGGAGGGTTGTGGCAGAGTTGAGGTTTCATGTACTGGCCTAATTTTAGGTTTGCCTGAAGAGAAAACTCTGATCCCGTGCTGCCACAGTTTGGTATCTGGGCTGGCTGGCATCTCCTTTCTTGACCCCAAATATGGGCTTATGGTATCCCAAAAATTTTTACACAGATTTTCCACACCATGGCTTTGTCCATTTGCAATGTTATATTGTTAAGAAATTTGAAGTTATTGCCCAAAATCTGTTTCAAGCTACTAATTCTTTCCTATCAGTTCACAGAGGTTACAGAAGAAATACCTTGATTCAGGTAGACACTATTTCCATACAGGTTAAAAAAAAACCTGAACAAGTATGTTTAAGACAAAATGGACATTCTACCTCACAGAAACTAGTAGTCCTTGGTTGAAAAAGAATAAATTTGCATTTTATTACTCTATTCCTAGGGGAAAAGGAGATGGAGTGCAGGGAAAGTATTAATCAAGATAATACTTGCTGATGTTCGTATTCTGAAACAAAGGGAAATAAAAATAAAAGAAGATATATTACAAACAAGACAGCAAGTAACTTGTAACTTGCCATATAGTAGAATTACTGGAGTCACATCCCAGCCAAAATAAACATGGATACAAACAAAATTATTGCAAATGAGGTTACTAGAGTTTCCCTGATAGGGAAATAGGGGAAGCTGAGAAGGAAGGAAAACCAAAAACATTGTTTGTTTCAAAGATACTATATTTTGACCAGTCTGAGGTAAGGCTGTCAAAAGAGGAAAGTTGTACATCTTGCTAATAATCGCCTCCATGAATAACTGTCCCTTACAGATGAGCAGGTTCTGATCCTGCTTGTTTTTATATGAGGCAAAAACTAATTTGATGCTCACGTTGCCCCAGTTTGAAGTTGCTTCTCTAAGAACAAATATGACACAATGAAAAACTGCTAAAAGATTCACTGAGCTACGGAATGTCCTTCCTGGCTTACTTTGCACTTCGAAACGTAAGAGGAATGTCATGCATTTCTAAACTATGTCTGGGAGTGAAGCCTCAAGTATCATGAATAAAAACACTCAAGTTCTTCACCATACCAATAAAAATGCTTGTGACTTGAGTACAAGCGCAAGCTCAGATGTTTCTAAATACAGATGGTATCCCTCACACAAAGGGAAGAACATTAATTACTGTATTTGACATCTTTCTTGGGAACTGCACCCCTCCTCACTGAACAGAACAAAGTCTCTGCCACACTAGAAGTTGCTGTATCTCTGTCCCAAATGCAACGCGTATTCCCTGTGGATAGAGAAAAACAGGAAAAGGAAAAATTCATAAAGCAGCCATCCATTCTGTATGGCACAACAATTGTTTTCTCAGCCTAGTTTTTATTAACTAAGCTTGCTGCAACCCTATCTCCAGGCAATTATATATTGACGTACATATTGACAGCTCAGTTTTTCTCTCGTGAACAGTAAACGTTTGTAAAAATCTGCTACTTGCACCTTCTATTCAGATGAGCAAGCTGTAACAGTGTGCCAGAACATGCCCAAACCTGATGGGATCTGACTGACCCATCGCTCTGTCCTACTTATATTTCCCAGCTCTAACCTGGCCCTGTAAAGGAACAAGGTAAAGGTCCACGTGAACCTGCTTACTTCTGCATCTGAGCTGGATATTGGGGAGTCTGTAACTGCTCTGGCATGTGCACTTTATTCAGGTGTTACCTCTGTCCTATCACTTTCCAAATTAAGCCTCAAAGAATCAGAAATTCTTTATTTACATAATCAGGGTAAAGGACCACAATCTTCCATTCTTTAGCTAACATATACAAGTTTCTTCAAGGTGTCCACATTGTGGTAAGCTCTGAACTTGTTCCTCTATAAAAAGTTAGTGTTGGTGACTGGTTACCCCACTTTCAATTCCAAGTATCTATTTGCTGCACCATCAAGTATATGGTATGGCACAACTTGTCAGCAATTTCTAGGGTTGCCATGTGAATGAAAACTTACCTCTTTTCAATTAATAAACACCACCTGCAAGGGAACAATGTTAGTATTTTAGCATAGTTTTAGAGACTCCAGAAGAGAAAAGATGCAGTAGGACAAGGTCCAGAACTCTGTCAGCTGCAATAATGGCTACTCGGTCACTGTCACCAGACTGAGAAATGCCAGGTATTTAAAAGCTAAGCATCCAATTTTTTTGGCTCCTTCTTTTTCTTAGTGTCAAAAAAGCAGCTTATTGTCTGGGCTCTATCTGTTTATGACTCTGCATCTGTGTATATGTACGACAATAGGAATTCTCAGAGCAAGCCAAACTGAGAAAGATGGATTGGTCTGATGTCTGGTCATCCATGGGTGTGTCCACACCAGTCCTGCAGTTCAAATCAGTGGTGTGCTTTTGAACTAAATCTCTCAGTCTTTCCTGTGCTTTGGTCTGGATTGTGAAGCAGCCTTCAAAATAGATTCTTTCTGGATGAAACTAAACCTGAACATGTGCTCCAACTGCTAGAAGGCATTTGGTCCACCACGTCCAGCCTGTCTTTAGTAAAACCCCACCATAGATATTGCAGGACTGAATCTCCCACACCAACACAGAGCTGCTTGTACCACATCGTGTTACTTACTAGTACAGACATGTCTGCCAAAACCATGTTCCTGATTCTTGGCAAGTTTGTCTTGACACATGAGCACACATGAGTCTACCTGCGTCACTTGACAGTTACATTAGTTCAAAAGGACATTCTTCTGTGGGAAGCCAAGAACACAGAAAGACAGACACATTTTCCCACTTACACAGCAGCACAGATATTTTGAAATGGACTCTGGAATCAGTGGCACAGAAAGAAAAATGTCAAACTATGTTGTTCATGGTAGCCAGCTGTGCTAGGCACACCAGTTTTGGTATGCACTGAAGCTGCATGCTCCACAAGATGCTTGATATGAGTATGAATGAAGATCTTACCATGCCACAACCAACAATGTTGGCTCAAGTGTTCTTGACAGCTTCAAGTGTATTCATTTTGTGACATACTGATTATTGGGGCCACAACAAACATGTGGAATCTTGGAGCAGACTGGCATCACTGGCATCACATTGGACTCACTGCTACCTTAGAGAGGCAAACCTAGATTTAATTTAAGTTCTAAATTACAGTTTGTGATCCAGCTTCTAGTTTTGATTGTACCATGGAAACATGATAATAAGCCAAAAAAAAAATAAAAAAAAAATTAAAATTTAAAACAAGACTTAAACCCAAGAGAACTGAAAAGATGACTGAAGAGGCTTATTAGAAGATGAAGCTGGGAGAGTTGTACAAAAATAACGGTAAGTTATATTTTCTTTAACCACCTGTTCCATCTTTTTTATTCTCAGTCTCTCTGGATTATTTATTGATTCAAACAAAATGTGACTGATTTCTATACACTGCTTCAAACTGCTTATAAAGCTGCATTCTTGAAATGTATCATTCATATATCCAGACACACACATGCCTATGTCTACTGTGTGTATTCTTCAACATTTCTCCCAAAGGTTTCCTCTAATCTTCATTAAAACAATTGGGATTGGCTTAATTGCACTATTTAGGATACTCTAATTCTGACTATTAATTTAAAAAAAAATTCTACCTTGATAATTTTATCTTTACATAGAAATCAATGTGTGATCCACCCTACCTAGAAACCAGTGAAGTAATAAGCATTGCACTTTTTGAACTGAGTTTTTCTGAACAACAGCAGAAACAACTATGGACAAACAGAGCAAAAGACAATGAAAAGCTAATGTTCTCATGTAAGTGATGATAACAATAAAGCAGATGACTACTCAAGGTTTACCCTTATTCTGGCCTCTTCTGCTCTTTTGGGGCACCCACTATAACCTCAAAGAAATAGATTGTCATGATGACCCTAAGTAAAGGTACAAGAAGGGTGTGGGAAATTCCTCAAGATCAAAAGTAAAAATTATTTAAGGCAAGGACACGGTAAAAAAAGCAGTATGGCAACTGAAGCTTAGACATGAATTGCTGAGATTTCACACAGCTACCAAGACTGTGCTGCAGCTAGCAGCAAAACATATCAAGTAGTGGAGAGATCAGAAAGCTATGCAAGAACAGGTAGCATGAGGAGACCAAGATATCTGAGAAGGCACAACCTTACACTGCCAGAAGCAGAAAGCTCTTTGCAGGGCATGTCTGCATTAAAGACAGAAACCAGACTGTGAAGTATGGTATTACTAGACAGGACTCCTGGATTCTACTAGGACAGATTCAATTACAAAAAGCTGGCCGTAAAATGAGTAGATGTTCTTACTACACTGATACATGTTGTACCAACATGCTTTGTGGAAAGCTGGACAGCACTCATGCATAACTTTTTTTAAAAAAAAGTTTGGGGACAGAATCTTCACAAAAAGGAACATTCTGTGCCTCATTCAAACTAGAAAAGGGACAAGCAGCAGATTGTAGAAGGGGTTATCTGGAGGCAGGCGATCCAGTTGAGGCATGTCCACCCAGGTCAGATGATACCTCCATCTAAAGGGGGCACAAGCAAGGCTATTAGTTCATGGCTCTTGGCCTGAACTTACTGACAGGTGGCTAGAAATAATGCAAGGCCTTTTTTATTTTTCCCAGTGTAGCAGTGGGTGCCAGGACACAACCAAAGAAAAGATGCTTATGCAACTCTTACAAGAGACGATGCAGCTGCTACAGAATTTTGGAGGAAACTGGCAGATCAGAGGACAGCTTTCTCTTGGAGATGGGTAGCTGGCAAGATTAGAGTCATCAGTAAAAGTGGATTTGATTGGGAAATTTTGTGATATGTATTGGGAAATTCGTGGCTGTAGGTGCAGCCTACAAATCTCTGTCCGCTGAAATGATCAGCGGCTCACATGCAAGGACTGTATTTCCTCAAAAATGACTAAGACTGTGAGTTTTTCACACTGCACATCATGGAAACAGTGTTGTCCTACATTCCTGTACTTCCTGCACACAACTATCCTTTTTGTCTCTGTTGTTGTCAGATAAGTACACTGATAGAAAGTACCATCACTCAGTTTGGTTTGTTTTTTTTTTTGTTCAAAATGTGCTGGTTTATGCCACAGGTTCAAAAATCATTGGCATTGTGGTTAGAAGTACTCTGCAGATCATTTGTTGTTATGGACTTTGCTAGTAAGATGTAAAAAGGCTACAAGCAGCTCTGTATGGAGAACTGTGAACGAGGAACAGCTGATACAACACTTCAGAAATTAGAAGCAAGTTGAAAGATTTTTTACAAATATGTATTCCATTTATAATGTTCTATGGGACAGCGCACACATCATCCCAAAGTACTCAGTGCTTGTTCAACAGAAAAACAATATGTACACAGACAAGAATATGTTAAAAAATGTATTGAATGTAAAAAATAAAAAAATAAAAAAAAATTAAACATTGCCGCTACAATCTAATAACCCAAATTACATTTTAAGAGTAAGTACAGCTAGAAATGACTCCTAGTTCATGGATAACATTAACAGAAAGCAGTATAGGGCATATTCTGTTCAAAAAGAAAGAAAATGCACAACTACTTGTGAAGTGACTGCTAAAAACAAGGGAGGATGAAACCCAAGCACCAAGCTTTTACAATGATCTTGTAAGAGCAGCAATCAAATACCTGGCTACATTTCAGCTCCAACAACTGGAGCTGCAGTCCCACCCCAGCAAAAGTGAGAAATACATGCAAGTAGGTGCCAACCGATTTTTAATCTCAAATATTTCAGTATCTCCTATCCTGAAGGACATTCTGAACTGCAGTGGTGGTTAAAAGCCTTCCTACATGAACTCCTTAAGGCTCCTTTACAACAACCCATTTACAGGGGAAACAGAGAAGTGTCTGTATTTTAGCAAAACAACCTGTTTTCCAAGTTCTAAAAATAGGAAAAAAATTATTAAAAGTGTCTGTCATTTTGAAACCACTTGCAAGCATTTCATCCTAAGCAACACAGCCTTTCCCCCCCCACTCCCCCCTCANCCCCCACCCCGTACTTCTTGCTAAAAATAAAACAGTACATTACAGCAACATTTTTTGCTGGCTTCAGCCAAGGACTTAAAACCTCCCCTCAGCCCAGCCGGGCTGTAAGCTGTGAGTCAGCACTTCTCAGCATTTCTGGAAATTCCTCAGCAGAGCATCCACCCTGTAGCAGGAAGCAGCCTGTCCACTGCAGCCCGTACCAGGAAACAGGCAGGCGGGCACAGGCCTCACCTGAGCTGAGGACACAGCTCCAGAAAGCTTCACCAAAACTACCAAATGCTTCCCTCTTCTGCCAGCTTCCCATACCACATCCCCCCCTCCCCAGCCCAACAATAAACCACCTCAGGAATGAACTTGGCTATCTCCTTGGTCAGCAGATGAATAGGAACATAGAAGGTTAACATCCTTGGAAGAGGACACTGGCAAGACTCTGGTGCAATTTCTGTCATATGGGCTCTCCCTGCCTGAACTCAGTGGCAGCTCCGCTCCATCAGACCCTGCCTGAGGAAGTCTGGTTTCTTAAAAACCAGAGCCATGTCCCCACCAGATAAAGAGGGGGCTCTCTAGGTAGGTACAGAGAAAGTGATTGCTTTCCCCTCTAAAGATGACAAAGAAGCCACAGGTTTAGGGCATTGCCATGCCTGTGAGCTGAAGGAAGACGTGACCACAGCTCCCTCTCTCCCTCCAGCAGCTCTTGCTTTACACAGATATATCTTACAACCCGCACACAACAGAGCCCTGTGACGGGAGAGACACCAAATCCCACTGCAGCTATGGTGGTGTCAGCTATTTTGTCGTCCTCACTGGGGAATGAACCAGAGGGACCCATGGAAGGCCTTGGTGCTCAACACTCCCAACTGTGCACAGCCAACAAGGTGGAGACACGGCGCTTGAAACAGAAATGCAACACGCGCTCAGGTCTGTCTTTAGATATAAAGCATAAGTTCTGCTGGTAGTGAATGCAGTTCCTCCTACATTACTCACACTGAGCATCTCCTCTTGTTTTGCCTGGGACACAGACTTTGACAGGGACTTTAAAGAGTTAAAGGAATAGGAAGTAGTTTGTGAGCAAGACTAATTGCATATTCTGACCTCTTCAGCTTACATCAAACACACTGTCCATCAATCACAAATCAAGAAGGAAACAGAATTTAAAGACATTTTTTAAAGACAATTTTCAGCACAAAATGTGTGTTAAAACTAACAGAACATGACAAATTTTTACTGTTTTCCTGCTTGTTTTCTTTCATAGACGTCGCTTTTTTTGGGGTTTGTTTTTTGTTTTGTTTTTTTTTAATTAGCATTTGTATAAAGGAATAAAGGAAACTGCCTAAAGTTGTGTACAAAAAAAAATGTTTTTCTCAACTGTTTTTAAATACAGCGCAATGAGATTAAAGTGAGGCAGATAGCCAAATACCTCAGCCATCACAGTCATTAATAAACGCATTTAACATTCGTGCAGCTTTCGAATGCAGAACATCTGGTTCCAATTCCCAATCTGGCTTTTAATAAAAGTGCCTCCCCCACAATACTTTTATTATAAAGTGTTCTTTTCCTCCTCCCGCACTCTTCCCCCCCTTCCCGTTTTTTTTGGGGGGGGGGGTTGTTTTGGGGGGGTTTTTTTGGTGGGTTTTTTTTTTTTTTTTTGGAAGCGGCTGTTCCTCCCTTCTTGCTGGAAGCCACCTGACCATTGCCAGGAAGAGGAATGCAAAACATTCCCAGGAGCAGCTCCTGACGTCAGGGCGGCAGCATTCCTCCTCCTCCTCCTCCTTCTCCCGCCGCCACCGCGGGGCCCGGGAAGTCCAAGCCTGGACCCAGCACCGGGAGCTGCCGGCAGCTGCTGCCCTCCCCTCCCCGGACTCCTCGATGGTCAATTCAGAGGCAGCAATGGCAGCCACCGAGGTTTTGCTCCTGAAAAGACGGCATTTATTTAAGAGATTGCTCGTTGCTCCTGGTGTTTACTTGCTCCACAAATAGAAAGCTTAAATAAACCCGGGATGGGGCGACGGTGCCCCAGCCACGCGTCCTTAACGTGGGCTCCAGAAACGCTTCCTGTACCCCTTCTTCCAAAACAGGAGTTCCTGCTTTGGACGAACTTTAGGTCCCTGGCAAGTTCAAATCAGCTTAGAGACTGATTTTTACAGCTCTCCCATTTTACTTCCCGTTTCTCCCCGCGGCAGAAAGGTGCCAAGGAAAACAGTGACGCGCTGCCGCGGGGGGGTTTGTTTTTTCTCTTTTAAGGCATTCCCAAGGGATCCTGACGTGATAACGATACCTAGGCAGGCAGCCTTCAGCAAACACAGCTCTGGAGCATGAATCTTCTCATTTTTTAATCTTTTCATACAATCTACCTTCTAAGGCATAGCAAAATGAGACAGAGTGGGAGACTGCACATTTTTCTTGATTTATCAGAACACATCAACAATAAACGGCATGATTTTATTCTACTCTTTGTTAGATAAAATTGTACGAGAGATTTTCTTGGTTGAGTTGCAGTGAGTTTACACGTCAGTCTGTTTAGTCCAGTTAGTATGATATTCTTGAGACATACATTTTTTTAATTCTATGGAATGCCCTGCCTGGAAAAATCCCCATCTTCTTATATTGTAATAAACAACTGTATCAAAGACTGAAAAGATTAGCAAGAAAATAGTAGTTGTTACCAGATCCAGGATGAAGCTGGAGGAGAGTTCCCTGATTCTACCATGCCAACAAAACAGGAAGGTAGGTTAGTAAATATGAAAAAAAGAGAATATGGAAAAACCTTAATTTCTAGAGGATGTAAAGGATGAGCTCTTCAAGAAACATCTTCCATTTCTCTAATCATATAACAAAGGATTTAAAATACGTAATTTCATCACTCCAAAACCAACAAAACCAGAATGTGTAGATGTTAGCTTAACCATTATTTTCCAGGGAATACAAAGGAACTAAAATACGTATCCTGGGTAGGTAGAGTATGACTGCTAGTAGCGAAGTGTTCCCGTGTATCTTTTCCTCTCCATATATTTACATAATAAAAGTTCTCAATGTTGATTAACCACAATGAAAAAATAAAGATCTGGAAACACTGAGCTAGACAGTTGAATAATTGCCAATATTAATCATAACCAGCTATGGGCTGCATAAAGATCCAGATGGCTCCAAAACCTGAAGGTCATGTGTCGATCTTAGTACCCAGCTTATCACTCAGTTCATGGCAATTCAAGAGACAAAAAATGCTTGTGCTTTCTCCTAATGTAGAAACTTGTTACTAAAAGGCTAAACAAATATCTACCCTCTTACCAATCTCATTACATCCACAACTTTTTTTTTTTTTACAGAAACCTTTCTGAAGAACCACATGGTAGGTAAATACATTGCTTTCTCGGTAAGACACCTGAAAGTGTTGGTTACACCAGCTGGACACATCTGAACACCTAGAAACCCCAAAGTCATCTTTTTTGTCCTCCAAATGTCCTCCATTTGAATTATTGTCTCTAATGATTGTCTCTAATTCAAATGATGTACCATAAACAGACTGGTACTGTTGGAAAATGTGATGAAAAGAAGACTCATGAATTTTATTTTATAAAACTTGATTGGAAACTTGGAAAGCACTATGCAGCTTCCTACAGCCATGGCACCCCTTGCCTACTAAAGTAAAAAAAAGCTGATCTCTGTGTTTATATATACACATACAGATTTAAATGAAGTTCACTGATGTCAAGAGAAAGCCATCAGTATACCTTACTGTTAAAAGTTTTTTCATGTTTTGCAATGAAAGGAAAGGAAAGTTCAATTATTTTCTATCAATGAAAAGCAGAAGTAGCAGAACATCTAAGAAAAATATTCCTAAAAATAAAATAACAGTAGTGGCTCCATAGAACTGGCTGATTTTCTAAGCTAACAGGTTAAGAAAGTGAAATACATCCTCAATACCTTCTAAAATTAAGCACAAGCTAAGGTGGCCTACAGCCATTGAAGAACACTATACACTTTTTGGTTCCTGACATTTTTTTCTCTATTTGCTAGCTTTTATACTACATACAGAGATAAGTATACACAGGATTTTTTCAGCTATACATTAGGGGTTTAAAAGTTCTTCCTTTTTCTTCAGATTTTTTTTTTAATACACTTCATCTTACCAAGATGTAAATACATGCATATCATATTAGGTCACTTCTGAAAAGCATACTTTAGAATTTCTGAAGGATGAGCACTTTAAAATGTTTGACTATTTAATCCCTAGTATTGAAGTCTGGATGAGGATTAGAACAAGCATAGCGTACACAAGTGATGAGAACCAGGGTGTGTACTCAGCTTCCCTGAAGCTTAAATTAATTCTCCTCTTCTGTGTTTTAGCTGCTTATTCATTCTATTATTCTTTTATCACCAGGAATAACGCAGGGGTGCCAAAAACATGAATGAAGTCACAGAGAGAACTTCCTTCTGTGCATGGCACACAGAATGAAGCTTCAGGTGCGTGCCTCAAGAACCTGTGACTCATGAGCCTTGTCCCAAGCACGTACTGCCACTCAGTACTGCCACTCAGTACAACTTTCTCTAGGCAAAACCTAGCAAGTGATTTAATCTCCATCCATTGACACCCACAGATGAGGTGGACACTAGGTTGGAAAATCAGGCTCAGAAGACTACGGATAGTTTAATGAAAAAAGTATTTCTCACCAAAAGAGTAAATTAGTAATATGTATTTCCTACTAACTGGCAGAACCACAGGTTTACTTAACTTCTGGATGGAGAAGCATCTTTCTTTTGTTAAACTTACATTAAAGGGAGTGTTCATGAGTGACAAGGTTTAGAAAACAATGGGTGCAGAGAAAAAGAGATCAGAAAATTAAATAATACCCAGAGTTCAGCAAGAAAAATACATCTACAATCTTCTGGTTACTTTGCCATACTTTTCTTGCTTACACTGCCATTTGAGTGCCTAAGTTTTTTCTCCAAGGCTAAAATTTCAACAGATAACAGTGTGTCCTGTAACACCTGAAATACTTTTATCTGCAAAGGTTCAAAAGCAGGGAAAAATAAAACCCATCTTAATTTCATAGGTTCGTTTTTACATCTGGTAAGCGAAACAGCCCAGACAGGATCTGCTAATGATGCACAGGCCTGTTTACACAGGGCTAAAAGCAGAGCTCCCCGAGAACCACACTCCCCCATGAGATTTTGGAAGGCCATACTGGGAGAGGGTGGCAACTTCTTCACAGGTCCTCACTTACAACCTACACAAACTCTGTTTTGAAGTGTATCCATATTTTTTTAATGTACACTCCTTCCTCTTTCCTCTGTTTTTTTCTTTTAATGCTTCTGTGTTTTCTGCTGCTGTCTGGACCTGGCAGTGGAAGTGCTGAACAACAGGAGCGGGTCCAGCCCTGTTGCTGACTCAGGACAAAGTGCCTATGATCATCAGATTTCGTTGCTGCATTCCAAATTTTGGTACCCCCAAAAATTCAGATACTTATCTAAACCAAACTTCCAGAGGGTGAACTATCCCTAACACTAAGGTACTTTCAGGGCTGATACACACTTGAGCAAGAGCCCATCAGCATGCAGGAGACAGCATGCCAACTGCACTTAAAGTAATACCTACATACAGACCTTCAACTCAGTCTGACTGTGTAAATTCCCAAGGTCATTGCCTTAGAATTCATATTTATATTAAAAAAAAAAAAAAGGACATATAAGGTCAAATTGTTTAGCTGTTCCATTAAAACCTTTGGTTTAGGCATGTGGACTTCAGAAAACTTCTTTTATAATATAAAACAGAACCATCTGTACATAAATTTTGGAACTTATTTTGATGTTAAGTTTATAAATTCTGTTGTTACTAAGCTGCTTACTGCTTCAGGCTGTTAATAGCTATGAGGGCTTGTTCCTTAATAGCTATCTCAGTGAAGTCTCTACTTTGCTTTGGAAAGAGAATTGTAAATTCTAAATGTGTTTATTTCCACATTTTATATTTGCAAATAGCATGTACTTCCTTTAATGTGAAAATTTTATGGTTTTCTTTTTTAAAAAAGCTTTTGCCTCACTTTGTTTAGCTTTACTGCTTAGACAGCCATATTATTATTATGACAAAAGTATGAGACTGCATTACTTAGCAATGTTTAAAGAAAGAAAAGTCCCAAGATGAAGTATTTCTTCAGATTCACTTTATTCTTAAAGCAGTAAGAAGACTGATACTGCAACCACTACAAAAAGAAGCAATTACAAAAGTTAAGGTGGTAATAAACCAACTTAACTCAAATTGTTTCCTCTTTGAAGTTGGAGATTATTTGTTTTCCAGTTTCAGTTTTGCAGAGAAACAGTCTCCCACACAGCTCACAGATTTCTCAAAAGAAAACTTTCACTGGCTCGTCATTTGATTCAGAGAGACAGAACATAGCAGATTCTGCCAGACAAACTGCTTAAAATCCCAGCTGGTTTTCTGAAAGTCCATCTTTACTCTTTCGTAATACTTAAGAGCCATTATCCAGGGTTCCCAGATCACTGCTGGACCATTTGCACAATACAGTGAAGAGAGGTGGTAGGCAAAGCATCCATACAGCAACAGATTTTGCTATGCAGTAAACAAGCTTTGTTTAACAGAGACCAAGGCAGGAAAAGCTTTCAGTATATACCTAATGCAGTAAGGAGCATCCCCAAGAAATACACTAGCCAGGAAGGGGACAAACACACAATTGTACAGACTGATTATTTAAACTCCTAGAAATTGTATGGCATTAGGCACCTAAATTCTGCCTCCCTTCCTTATGAGAAACAAGTAACTAGGTAAGAAATCTAACAAAAAATTGTCATCTGTGTTGCAAAGAAAGTTAAGTCAGAGGGTGGGGGATTACAAGGTAATGTAATCCTATATTCTCTCTGCTTACCATAAAGTACATAAAGAACTGGTGTTCTTTGCCTCATTTGACCTTCTGAGTGAATGAAATCCATTACATCTTGTAAGAGAGGCTTGATAAAGTACACAGAGTGAGAGGTGAATCCAGTAATTAAATATGATGAAAGGGTCCTTAATAATTTAAAATCAATGATGGATTTACCACAGCAGAATCAAGAGACAAGAGTCAAGAGGAAAGGAATGGGGTAACATAAACCAAAGACTTGGGTACTTTCCCTCAAGGGTGGAAAATTACCATTAGACAGAATGAAATATTAAAAATCACGAAAGTCTTAGAGAGGTTCATTTAAAGTAGCTAAAAAGAGTTACCTGAAATACAAAGAGAAAAATATCCCCAGCAAACCCTCTAACAGGTTGGTTAGGCTTTCAACAGATTAAAAGCCTGTCATAGCCAGGGGGTAGCTCTTACCAAAACTCATTGCACACAGGAAAGAAAGTTCTCAGTTTCTCCCCTGGCAAGATCACTTCAAAGCAAAGTCTGAAACATTTTTGGGGAAGAGGCAGAAAATTACAGTGGCTTTCAGAAACATTTACAAATATTTTGCAGACATGAAACTTAGGTCAACTAAGAGATCAGTTTCACTCTCTGTCTGGAGGATGGTTGGTCAGTACAAACTGGCAGTGACTACCAGTATGGAGAAGTCTTTAAGAGTGTTAAATTAAGTGGCACAGGGCAGCGAATGTCTTAGCATATCCCTAAATTCACAATGAGTGATGCACGGAGCTATCAAAAGCTGTTTGAAAGTAATCGTGCTCCAACCTGAACAAATCCCCCTTTTGCAGGGGGGACACAAAACTGATGCCAACAAAATTTGTGGAGAAATAAGAGGCGGAGGTGCTGCCAGGAGACAGACCTCTTGCCTCCTGAACCCCCGGTGTACCTGGGCTGCCGGTGACAACATTGCCGCCTCCCGCTGCCGCAGGGCAGGGCAGGGCAGGGCATGGAAAGGCAAGGCAGGGAAGTGAAGGGCAGGGCAGGGCAGGGCACAAGGGCAGGGCTGAGGCCACTGCCGTCGGCGACAAGGCCCGGGGCCTGTCGAGGGTACGGGCAGCTGAGGGACCCGCCAGCCCTCCGCCTCCCCACCAGTCACTATGGAAACGCTATTTAGGAAGGTGTTTTCCCACCTCTACGCTGTGTGAAATGATCTTTCTTGGCAGGGATGTCTCAAAGAGAAATCTATGGTTTGATGTAGCACTCACAGAGCTACCTGAAACCCTCCCACCCTGCGAGCTTCAGCCCCGGCCCCTGCCCCTGCCCAGTGCCAGGGCGGTGCAGTTGGGCCTTTGGTGTTACGCCAAGACCACACTATAAACCATACTGCTCAACAACCCTGAATTACAATACTTCATTTTCAAAATAAAGTATTTCATGGACTCAGTGTAGAGCACAGTCCCAAGAACAAGTGGTCTGGTACAGCTGAGGGACAACACGAGCAGCACACAGAAGGGAAATGCAAAATATAACTTTTACCACCTAGTAAAATAAAGGTAGTACTGAATGCTTTGTCAGTGTGACTGCTCGTGGCACTTCCAAAACAGCTTCGGAAGCTGAGGAAAGACAAAGCAGAAGGTAAGGGGAAGAGTACTGCTCTCTCTATGCCCAGACTTGAGGACCTCTCCTTCCTGACTCCAGCCCTATCACATTGGATTGCAATCATGCCCAGTTTCAGACAAGAGCATTAACAAACCACGCATGCTACTCTGGCTTCTGAGGTGACATAATGTAGTATTCACACGTTAATACATGCATTTTATATATAAGTTTTAATGTCTGATGCAGTGATATCATAAGGCAGGATTTTGTCTTGTCAGCTTACAGGGAATATTTTCCCCAAAACTGTCCACAGTACATGTATTTTAATAAAACAGCAGCATTATGATAGCACATAAATAAACAAGCTACAAGTAGGAGTAAATTTAATAATATTAAGTAAAACATTTCATCCACTATCTGGATGGACACAGCCAAAGTACATCAACACAGCTGATAATGGGGGACAGGAAATTACTTTGAAGAAAAGCTTAAAAAAAATTCACATTGCAACCAAGTTATACCAATATTAATTTTGAAAATGAGTGTTGAGGGTTTAATCTAAATAAACATCAGGGGGCTTTACATGTAAGATTACAATTATTTCTATATCTCAGACCTGGTCCACGGAGGCAACCTTCAATGTGTAGGAATTGCCTAATAGCAAGATTCATGACCGTAGGTAAGGATACTGAACAATTAATAATTGAAAAGACAGGAAGATAATACTTCGCCATTAGATTTAGTCTAATCTAAAAAATAAGCAGATATAAATGTTGTTGGGCTTGGGGGGGGCTTTTTTTTTTTTTTCTTTCTTTTTTGTGAAAAGGTATCACATATATATGTTGTGGAAATAATCTTTCCCCCTCATTTTCTCTTCTAAGTTGATCTGGTGCTATGGGCAATTTCAGGGTAACCAGTAAATGGGATTCCATTCCCTTCTGAGTGGCAGTCCTCAAAAATCAGGAATTTACAGCCACAGCTGAAGTGACCAAGAACCAAAGGCAATTCTCAAGGCTTAGGTGGACTGTTCTAGAAGTTGGTAATGTGGTATGTTGATGTTTGTTTTTAAACTGTGTTTGGTTTTGAGTGTAGCTAGCAAGTAGCTCCCTGCTATATAGCAAGACTGGAAAATGAACTTCTAGAGTCAAGTATCTCCCAGCCAAACTAAACAACCACCTCATGCACAACTTCTCAAACTGCAAGCTATGAGTGTCAGCCAAAGGAGGCTGCAAAAAGACAAAGAAAATATTTTTGTATGAGAGATGTAAGGTAAGAAATATTTGGGAAGATAATAAACAACTATCCTGTTCTATGTAAAATTTTCAAATAATTTGAAAAACAATTATGGTATACATATACAGTAAATTTGGGCTCCTTTAAGCCTACAAGCCCTGTAAGGTCCAGCAACAGCCCATATCAATAAAATTAATCTCTTCCTCAATCTGTACATTCCCAATGCATAAAACAGTACCAGCCCTATTAAATTAATATTTATGACAAGCTCAGGGAACCAGGAGACAAGCAGTACTTGCTAAGGCACGAATGCAATGTACAAGTCTCACACAGCTGCATTGCCTACATTTCTTAAAAATGAACCTCAGCCCAGAGGAGTGATTTGTTTCCGGGAAACACAAAAGGCAGGCATGCTGTGCCATGCTGGGAAGACAAATGAAAACACAAATACAATCAATGCAGTTTATGGTTTTATACTGCATTTAAAGCATTCTTAAGTTCAGTGCTTTCAGTGTGCTGTAGCATGCAGCATTCTAGTTACTATTCTGCCAGGTTTTTTCCAAGTAGTTACATTATGATCTACCACATCTGTCCCAACAATACTTCAGAGAAGGCAAAGGGGGCACTTCTTCACACCCTCAGTTTATATTACAAGGTATTAGCTGAAGATGCTGCCAAACTTGGGTTTGCACTAACAGATGGGCTGTGAACAGCAGCAGCAGCAGCTTCAAGGTGGACATGCAGTCCTCTCTTTTATGTCGCCAAGGACCATAGTGACTGACTGTGGACAATGATTCCCAGGAAGACAACACAAAGCCCATCATCATGTTCTGCTTTACAACAAACATGCATCACTTAGTAAAGAAATAAAAATCCAAGACTTAAGAAAGGGGAACGTAAGGAACCATCAAACCCACAAACATCCATGGACTAAGCTGCTTAATTCTTTCACCATGGAAAGAGACAAAATATACCATTTCAGGCCTTTAAAGAGGCTACAGAGACGTGAGGAAAAAACTCCCAAAACAAAGCTAAAAAATCACACACACAAAAAAGATCCTTCCCACATACCGTCAACTATGATTTTTTTTGAGCCACATCAGTGATTTGGCTTTCTAAACACAAAATGAATCCTCAAAGGTAAAATTAATGGTTGTACACCACTTCTAATGTCACGGATACGGTTCTGATACTTCTGCTGGGAGAAACTTGTTCTGCCAGAAGGCCGTACTGGGACAGTAACAAGAGAAATACTTTTTCAGGATATCTCAGGAAGCTGTCAAAGGAGCCTACCACTCAGGGAGAATTAATACATTGCGATCTGCATGGTTAATGTTGACTCAGAAGATTGGTAGGAAAAGAAGCTTTATCAAACACACAAAAGGCTGCACTGAATGTTTCACAGCTGAACTGCTTTATGTACTGAAGTACGTTCTTGCTGTCAAAAATACATAAAACCATGGGCATTTTTTTCCATGAGCTTTTACTGAAAGGAAAGCAATCTGCTGGTAGAAGGAATAGCAAAATTTGTTCTCCCCTTTCCTGCCACCCCCAAGATAGCAGAGATATTTTAAATACAACATTTTGGGCAGCAACACTCCGAATTTTTTAGATATTTGAAACCAACATTCCGCTTTTGAAATAGTTGGAGGTTTAATTATTATTTCTGCTAGGAGTACAGTAATTAACTTATTCTTACCACCACTTAAATAGTTCAGTCAGGAGGTGGAGTTTGAGAAAGCACAGCTTCATGTTGAAGGGAATCACCAGACATGACAATTTGGTAAACTCACACTTTACCAACCTCTTTGCCCACATAAAAATGCATAAAGACACAGTTGTGTTTAGCGTGAAAACCTGCTGTGCTATAAAATATCCAGCATATTCAAAGCTCAACATAACTGCATACAGAACTGCATGTAAAAATCTTACCTGACTACAAACCTACCATTACAGTAGCAAATCACACTTGCTAAAGAGAATGGCACTTAACTTTAGAATTGTTTCTCCACAGTGAGCTATGAGAGACATTGTATTTCACATAGCGAAACTGCTGGACAGCAATTCAAAAAGTAGAAACCATAATTTTTCAAAATGTAATTATATAAAAAAAATATTAGCTGATTACTGATAATCTTAAACATTTAAATAAAGCCATTCATACTGTCAAAACTTGCTCTTTAGTGGTTAAAATACTGCAGGAATTTTGGCACATAGTCTTTTTACAAATTAAGTATTGTTTCACACGTCCCAAATGTGTTAGTCATAAATATTAGCAGATGAATACAAATCACAATTTTTAATAACCCTGCAGTAATTCTGAACTGGTTCATCTGAACTTATTTAGCTTGTTTTTCCTTCATGACTGGATAAAGCAGACTGCAGGATTTTATTCAGTGCCAGGTCTTGGCTCCATCAGTTGCTTATTAAACAAGATCTGGAATTTAGCACTGGATTGAATGCACATGGGAACTCATGTGAAACTGCTCGTATATCATTGATAGCTCTGTTGCTAACACAGAGTTTATCCAGGACTGTACATTTTTCATTGACTTGAACAAAGCTGTTCACCATCTTCTGTTTTTGACGTCAGTGGACAACTACCCACTAACAGTATCTGTCACTGCAAAATGCTTGGAATTTCCTCACTTATAAAAGCTGGAAGGTTTCAAGTACACAGAGCTTTCATTAAAAAAAAGAAAAAGGAAAAAGAAAAAGGAAAAAGGAAAAAGGAAAAAGGAAAAAGGAAAAAGGAAAAAGGAAAAAGGAAAAGAAAAAGAAAAAGAAAGAGAAAAAGAAAGAGAAAAAGAAAGAGAAAAAGAAAGAGAAAAAGAAAAAGAAAAAGAAAAATAAAAAGAAAAAGAAAAAGAAAAAAAGGAAAAGGAAAAGGAAAAGGAAAAGGAAAAGGAAAAGGAAAAGGAAAAGGAAAAGGAAAAGCAGAAGAGACAGAAAAGAAAAAAGAAAAGAAAAAAGAAAAAAGAAAAAAGAAAAAAATACACATTATTAGATTTTCATGATGAGAATACTTTGTGATTATTAGGATAGGACTTTTTTTGTTGACTGCATGGAATAGATGTTTAAAAAGATATTTTTCCTTTTCTGTTCCTAAGAAACATGGACTCAAATGTTTGCTAGTTCCTGAATTCATAAGCACCACAGTCAGATGTTTAAGGTTCTTCCCACTAACAGGACACTACAATCACTTCAGTAGGATCAATATTGGATGACATCACAAAAAATGTCAAGACCCACACCCAGCCACCCACCCATTCCCCAGCATAACCAGGCTATGGATATTCACTGTCCCTTTTTCTACACTTCATTTATTCTTACATATGAAAGGGCCCATATTGAAGAAAGTCAACAACTGACTGCACATATCCACTTCAGACATCCACCTGGACAGAGAGACATCCTCTTCCCCTGCTGGAGGTTTTTGTGCCAACAACAGTTGGCATTTCAACCTTGGTCTAAAAAACAAGCTGCTGCTTTGCAAACACACCACTCACTTCTGACCCCTCTGATTTGGCTGAAAGCAGGCAAGTGTATCAACAAGACCCAGCACTTCATTGGTACAGCACAGTGGAAAGTCCCCTTTTTCAGCTTGTCAAGATACCATCAGCTGCTAGCCCAGAAACAGTCATCTTAAAAAAAAAACAGTTTTAACCTTCTATAGAACTCTGGATTTATTATCTTGAGGTTTCCATGTTTCCCAAATGTGTTTCCATTCTTTTCTCCGTGGAAAACCCCTTTCATAGAAAACAGTTCTTTGTTTTTCAGGGTTCTAATATTTTATATATGACATTCATGTAATACATCTATCTATGTCAGGGTTATAAAATAAACAAGTCTATCTCACTGTAAAAGTGTGATCAACTTACTAGAAAAAAGTGTTAAAAAAAAGTGACTAAAAAAAGTGTGATCAAGTTATTAGACATAGCCCATATGCAAAATACCAGGTATCTGTTGCTTCAGGTGGTTGTGACAAATCACACAAATGGTATAAATGATTTGTTTGGCTCTTGGAATCAATGCTCTGTTGTTCTGTGCTTTTCCATTATGTCATCCACCTACGAAGGAACATTATTATTCATTGATTTGATTACCAATACATGCTCTTATTTTGATTTTCGACATGCAAGGTGAACAAACACAAATAATACCAATGGTTTAATTCAAGAGACATAAAATAGGATATACCTGAACAGCTCTTCAGATACAGTTTTCTCCCTTTACATGAAGGGATGGACAAAAAATCAGATTTATTTTAAAAAATAGAATCTGATCTGTCAAAGTGGATAAAAGCAACATGAAATATTGAAGAAATTATACTAAAAGCTTGTTAGAGACAGCTTCCAGTTGTACACAAAAAGTATATGTATTCCTATTCTCAAAAGACAACTCATCTTTTTTGAAGTGATTGCACTGGGAAAGGTATATCCTAAAAACCCCAACAAGTAACACAACTCTTGCAAGCAACCTGCAGTTTGTTCAGCTTTTTCTGAAAGGAGTTTAAATTTTCACAACTGCATGATCTCTGAGAAACAATTCCAAGTAAATGATATGATCTGATCTTTGACTCTAAAGCCATTCCATATGTACTTTAGAAATAGTGCCCACACTGGCTTTACAGCTCTGAAGTTTTGTAGAATTTTATCTTCTGTGTGAGCCTCCTACTTCTTATCAGGATTCTCTCACTCTGCTATTGTAACATCTTCAAAGAAAGAATGTAAAGAAAGAGCTAACATCTTTCCGACAGGAGGGATCTAAGTGGTTGTCTTTCTTCTCTTTTCCACCTATTTGAATATTCATATGTATGTGCATGTATATATATATATACTTATAAATGCTTAGATGTCATCAAAGGAAGATTGTGAATTTAGATGAATTTTTTCCGTCTGATCAGTCAAGGATTCAGAGAAGCTGCCTCTCTGCACAGAGAAACTAAATTTATGCAAAAGATGTTCCGTAAGTGTCTTTAATTCATATCTGCATTTTACATTTAGAGGATGGGAAAATTTTAAAGGATATAGATGCTTTTCTTCTTACAGAGCAGAAGTAGGTCATTTCTGCGTTTCATTAATATATGAAGCCCAGCATCCTACTTTCACATGATCTTTTTTGTGATAAGAGGTATTCTGTAACCATGTCCTTAAACACTTCCCTTGACTGGTAAGAGAACAGTGATAAAAAAATCTCTATAAAATGTAAGGCAAACCCTCTTTAACACCAGTCACACTAGTTCAAAACACCTATTTCATGTTAGCTCCCTGTGTTGCTGTTGCTCACCAAGATTATGTAAGACCACGCCATGTAGGACACCATATTAAGTAATACAACACAAAAATCACAGTAACATACCCAGTTATAAATCCTGTTGTTATGCCAATAAAACAGCCTAGGGCATATCCAGGATAATTCTAAAGTAAAAGAATATTTAAGTCCACTCAGCTCTATTACTTCCCATATATAAACTTGTTCAGAGTTTGCTTGCGTATTTCTACAGTAACTTCCATCACTGGCCAACCTTAAAGGACCTGAGGTGCAAGGTTTCTTCACTGTTCATCAGCTGATCTGGAGCAATGGGGTATATAAACGTCTAAGCAGTTAATAATGCAAACTCTTCTAAACTTCTTTCATTGAGGAGCACCCAAATCTAATATAATGCACGTAGAAATTATAAGTCCACATTAAACACTTTCGCCAGGAACTGGAAGACTTTCAAAGCTGACTAATTATGATTCCCCGTGGTTTCATAGGTTAAGAGAAACTAAAGAACAACTTTGAAATTGCTTGTTGGTGACACAGAGTTAAGTGTCTTATATACTGACCATATTGATTTCCTAAAATAAACTTTTTGTTGTTGTTGTTGTTTTTTCTTTTTTTCTTTGAGTTTTTTGTTTGGTTTTTTTTGTTTGCTCTGGTTTTGTCTTGGTTTTTGGTTTTTTTTTTTCCGATTTCTATTTATTTTTTTTAAAAAGCACAGAGAGGTTGCATAGGGATAGCAGCTATCCAGCCAAGGATATTGTCTTCTGCAGTGCACAACGGCTAGTATTTACAGGCAATGGAAGAACAGAACACAAAATGGTTCTGTCCCTTTCCCACCATTCTAGCCCTCCAGTTTTGAACCTCCTGAACGAGAGGTTTCATGCCAGACCATCATATTCAGTAGATATGAATGGATCTCTGGACTTGTCCAAAACAAATGTGATATGCGGTTATGTTGCTGTTGCTAATAACTGTATCAGTATCAACATACTTCTAGTAGTTTAACTTCAGAAATACGTTAATTATGTTTAAAAGTTGTTAAATTTAATGTAAAATATATTGTAATTTGCACCATTTTCTTCAGGTTAATTTATCTTGAATATTCAGTGGTAAGCATGTGTACAAGCAGGAGGCAGAAATATCTGAAGAAAACTATCCTCAAGCTCTGCTGCCAGCAGAAAAAAGAATTTTGAAGTCTCTAAAAATACCAACTCTTACCACTTTCTATTGGGCATGGTATATTTATCACTTTTACAATTAAACAAACAAGAAAACTCCAGGATGAAGCCATCAAATTGCCAACAGTGGAACCCAGAAGCCTTTGTTGCCATTCCCTCATGTCTTTGCAGTATTCACTTTTCTCTGGATATGTATTTCTCCAAAGTAAATAAAGACTTAGTAATCAACTTAATTATACTCAATAATGAACTTTTGCTTTTCCAGCTTTAAAAACACTTAACTGTTCAGATTCAGTGTGTAAAAAATTATAAGCTGTCCACTGGGTAAAAATTATAAGGTGTTCACTTAAAATCTTAATCCAAGAAATTGCTCAGGTGCTGCAAAGACAACCAAAGACAAGCCTATGCAGGCAGGGCTGAGTTCTTTTGCCTGTTGTGTTCCCAGCTGGCCAGACACATACCAGTTCCAGCCCAAAACATGCAACTGTTTTCATGTGATGTGTCCAAGTTAATAGGCTTTTAGATACAACAGTGCAATAACACTTCTAAATAGCCTCAAGACCAGAGCAGGCTCCCATCAGACAGCTCAGAGGCCAGGCAGCTGAGCTCCTTCCTCCCCTGGTTTGAAAATGGTAATAAGGATCTTAGTGTTGCTCTCCCCGTAGCAAGTAGTAATTGTCACATGAAGTCCCTCCCATTCAAGTCTATAAATATGTACCTTACAACATGAGATCTGAAGAAATCCATATCCAGTTATAAAGAAATCAGTGCTCAGTGATGCAGATTCTTACTCTGACACAAAAGCTCCTCTTAAAGTCAGTAGGACCACTCTTATGAGCAATGTCCAGGCTGGTAAGATTACTACAACACTGGCTTCCTGTCCATATTTTAATCTTTAAATTAAATTGAAATAGCTTGTATTCTAGTGCTAAAATATAATGGGAATCTGTATGGAAGCAAACACCAACAAGTATGTAACAACAAATCATAGAATCATAGAATCTGATGGGTTGGAAGAGACCCATCAGGATAATCAAGTGCAAATCCTGTCCCTGTGTAGGGCACCCCAAAAATCACACCATGTGCCTGAGAAAGTCCATCTCTAAATCTCTGAACACTGCTTCCCAAAAGTATGTATGCCGGAGTCTACTGCCAGAGACATTTCACATACCAAGCCATGCAATGAGTTCACAACACATACACTTACAAAAGCAAAGTCCAATTTTACACAGGCTCCAAAATCATGCATTCAAATTTTGCTCACAAATAATTACAGATGGAAGCCACCAGCCTCTGTGTCTGCATCTTACCTACTCACTCAGCTGGCTGGTCAGAAAGCAAAAAGCAAAGTTAGAACATAATTCTGAGGTGTTATTTTAAAGATACCAGAAAATTCTACTTTCAGGATGTTAGTTTACAGCAGCAGAAGCACTCCTTATAAATCACTCATCCCATTCTGCCCTATAATACAAGTATGTATCTCCAAATACAGGATGATGATGATGCCCAGTGTGCTGTGTGTCCCACATGCATGCAGACCATTCAAGGATTGTCTCCTCTTGCACCTACTTCTTTTTTTTGTTCCTTTTGCTTCTAACTGGTGACACCAATAAGAGACTAAATGTGCTCTTTTCGCCATGTCAGGGTTATTTTAGTTAATTCCTTTTTTACACGAGTGACACATTTAAATCCACAGGAAAGCATTTTAACACAAACAGCATTTGTTTTTAATGAAAGAACAAACTCAGTGCTGATTAACAGAAACTACATTTCAGCAATCAGAGCTCTCAAATAAGAGTTTAATAGAATAGAAGCTTGGTAATGTGACAGAGGAAGAAATTTTCATTAAGTGTACAAGTCCGATTTCCAATTAATGTAAACTAAAAGTGACAAATAATAATCTAAAACAAAAACATCTCTCATCCCCCTCCCTTCCTGTCTCTAGCAGGTTTAATTTAACAGTATCCAGCCCAGCTTCTGGTTGAGAAAACAAAGAGACTACTGACATTAAGGTAATTCCAAAAATACAGAAAATAGGACTGGAGATGAGATATGATGCAGTTTTGCCACTATTGGCTAATGTCTTTTTACAGTGCCTTGAGAGCCACAAAGGTAAAGAGAGCAACTCAACACACATAGCCCCTGCTCAAACATCCTGATTTTATGAAATAACCTTTTCTTACATGAAAGGCACAACCTACTAATATAAAAGGCAAAAGCAAATAAAGTGATATTTGTAGGAAGATAGATAACTACAAAGTTTTCTCAACAACTCTCAGTTTACATATATGTAAGGATGAGTTTTATACCCAGAACACCATACAATTTAAACAAATGAGAAAACTACAACAACAGCACAGTTACAGACGTGTAGTCTGGAAAGGTTTGTACCAGTGCAGTGTCAAATCTCCTCAGAGCAGACATGGAGCAAGCTGCAGCAATCTTAGGACTTATGCATACTAAGCATACTGACAGTAATTGTTCAGGGAAAGGAAAAAGGAGGAAAAAAAAAAAGTTGAGTCATACCCTAACTAAAACAGTTTTGCTGGTCCAAAAATCTTTGTGTAGGCTAAGGTCTATACAGAATGATACAGTAGCTTAAATGCAATGGCTCCTGGTTTAAAAATAAAAAGAACTCAACAAGCAAACAAACAAACCCAAAAACAAACAAATGGGAGAAATGGAACTAAGACGGAAGTTTGTAGGAGAGAGAAATGAGGAAAAAACCTGGAGGAAACAAAAAGCAAATTTAAAGTATGAAAAGAAGCTTGTTGAAGGAAACAGTAAACAAGAGCAAACATCATTACCTTAGGGCTGAGAGGAAGAAAAAAAAAAGGCAATGACTTATTTCAAATCAGACTAGGACATAATTTCCCTTCCCAACTGTATTTCCCTTAGCTACTGATCTATTTACATCTAAACTATCAATAGTTGTATCTGTAGCCCTAATAAGCCAAGGTTTAGTATCTCCCCCTTTTTTTTTAATCACCTCCAAAAAGAGTTAAACAACACTTCAGAAGCAAAAGATCACAAATTGGGTAACCAAGAAAAGATTTACAGCTATCAATGAAGATAAAAACCAGACATGGAGCTCTGCAAAACAAGAAGAATTTTCCTAAAGGATATGGTTATCTACTAGAGGCTGGTTCCACTGCAGCTGGAGGTTAAAACTCAGGTAATGAATGCTGAAATACATACAAGGAAAAATATTTTCTCTTTTATAATATGCGTGGAAAAGAGTAAAGAGAGGAGTAATCTTCTCACTTCAAAGTTCTATTAAATTTTTATGTAGAGCAGACCTTCCAACCTACAGCCACCAACAGCCACGTTGCTTTACTAGAAGTCTCATCACCTTATGCTACCTCTTAAAACCAGGAAAGTAATCAATTCAGAAAAAATAACAAACGTAGACCAAGCATTTTGAAGAATTCCAGAAAGGGCTGCACTAAAGTGGGTTTGAGAAACCAAAGATAGTGACAGCAGCAGCAATGTGGAACTAACGAAAAGGTGTCTAACAGTTCCTTAAAAATACTGTGAATCTCTCATTTCTAGTTTTTTTTTCCCCTCTCCATTTTCCATCTGCTTGTTGTTTGTACTGCATGCTATACAGTTAATACAGACTTTTCCACTGAAACATTATACCCTTGCTCACAGTAACAGATGAGCATTCCTGAACTACTTTGCTACCAGAAAGTATGCGCTTTATTGGCCTTAACATCGATAAGACATTGCTCAGGCCTTCCTATCACTCCAAACATGAAAATATTAAGCAAACACAAAACTGAAGCCCTGAGCAACACTAGAGGCATTATGATATACATTTAGTTATCTTAGCTATCCTCAAGGTATCTGTCAAAGTCTCTCCAGCTGTCAGAGAGAGATGACCACAAGAGAGCCCTGCTCCCCCTATACCCCCCAGGGTCTTTCCAACAACAATGCAGACAGAATTCTGCCAATGCCACCTTGTTTTGCAGTGCTACAACAAGTGTGACTAGTTCTCCCTACTCACCATGGAGGATAGATGTGGATGACATCCTGTGGCCTGCTCTTCAGGTGAGCTGCTGTCTCTCTTGCAAAAAGGACTTTGAGTATTGGTTCCCTTGCCCTGATGACAGCATCCTCGGATGAAAGTGTAGCAGGAGACTGTTCCAGCTGCTGGCAGATGGCAACTTGTATTGTACATTCCTCAAACATTTCTAAGATCTTCACAATTAAGACACCCGATTTATCTGGAAAATAAATTAAAATGAAAAATAAAAATGGAAAGTCTGGATGAGGAGAACAAAGTTCTGGCACTCTTATGATGAGCATCCCTCTACTCTCTGCAGGTCTGACTGTGAAAGATTCACATGAGTGGCATACACTGCCCAACCAAAGTACTTACATTAAAGTTTCTTGGTAATTTTTATTGTCATTATAGATACTATTAACTGGGGATACAGAAGCATTCCTGCACTTTTTCCAAACACCAATGAAATCACAAATTCAAGAAGCCCTTTCCTACAACCTTGAAACTTTTTCTCTTACAAATCATTCCCTTTGTTCTGTCTTTTTTTATTACATACTGCACCAAATTTATTTTTAATAGAATAATCACACTGTGTTAGAAGTGAAGCTGTGTTTGTCCTCCATGACCTTTCACAAAGCAACAGTTTTTAGAGACCAAGTTAGAAAAGTATCTGTTAGGAACAAAACATCTATAAGCTGATGGCTCACACTTAAAAATTAATGTGGAGAAAGAGATTAAGATAGATCTGCTGCCTAAAAATAATTACTGCAAAATTGATCACCCATTTTTCATAGAATGATAGAGTCATAGAGTGGTTTGGGTTGGAAGGGACCTTAAAGATGATATTGTTCCAACTCCCCTGCATGGGCAGGGCCACCTTCCACTAGACTAGGTTGCTGAAGGCCCCAACCAGCCTGGCCTTGAGCACTTCCAGCAGCCACAACTTCCTTGGGCAACCTGTGCCAGTGTCCCATCACAATAAATAATTTTTTCCTAATGTCCAACATAAATCTCCCCTTTTCAAGTTTGAAACCATTTCCCCTTGTCCTCTCACTACACACCCATGTAAAAAGCCCTACCCCAGCTTTCTTGTAGGGTCCCTTCAGATATTGGAAGGTTGCTATAAGGTCACCTTGGAGCCTCCTCTTCTCTGGGCTGAACAACCCAAACTTCCTCAGCCCATCTCCATGGGGAAGTGCTCCAGCCCTCTGATCCTATTAGTGGCTCATTTTATCAGTAGGCCATCAGGATATAGAAGGCTCTCTTGCTTTAAAGCAACATGAAAAGATACCAGCATCCCCATGGTTCAAATCTGAGCACTTTCGTCTATGCTGAACAAGAAATGACTTTGCACTGAAATGAAATTACTTCTAGGCTCACTTTGGAGTTTGCACTGGACAACAGTGACTCAGGCAGACCTGGGTCTCTAGTGTAAGACTATGTAAGATTTATTCTCCTGTCCTAGCCCCGCTCAGGTCTGCACTCTGAGGGGAGAACTGCTGTTACCTACCTGCAGAATGCTATGAGCAGTTTGTGGGGAAACAAAGAGTGACAGAGGACAGGGGCAGCAGAGCCCAAATTCTTCCCATTTTGATTCACAAGTTGCATTGGGAAAAACACAGCATCCCAAGAAAAACAGCTGACACAAATTATTGTCTTCCCACAGCAAAGAAGAAGAAGGGGAGGAACTTTGACTGTGATACGGGAATTTAACAGCAGAGCTGTATTAGTTATTTGTTTGTTTATTTTAAGGCCCATTTCACAATTGTGAATGCCTTTCCTTTGGAAAATAAAAATATTTTAGTTTCAGTTTATGAGAGACTTCAAAACAAAAATTAACCCAACCTTCAAGAAACCCAAACCAAAGAGTAACTGGGCCCTATTAAATACAGTTAAATTCTACCAAATAAAAAAGAAAATATTTTGTCCCTGCTTTGTATTCCCCAGTCTTTATTACATTTTATACTGAAAGAAAGTAATTTTGAAATATAAACCCGAACCCGAAATGTTCTCAAAATGAGTTTTATGTGAACCAAATTTTCATCCCATGGAACATGCCTCTGCAAAGTGTTATGTTTCCCATGAACTGGTATTTTCCAGCAGGATAGAGTTCCACAAAAAGTCCCCCAAGTGATGTACATTAGCCATTTCTGCCCAAGCTATTACAGCCTGACCTCCTTTTAAAGATCTGAGAAGCAGGACTAAAAGAGCAGATCCTTTCTGCCAACTCCTTTGAGACTGGCTGATGGAGTGAGATGGTTACCACTGCTATTACTCCTCAGTGCTGTCACCTTCTCAGATAAAGTTGTAACACTGCCACTCCAAATACTCACTGCACTGTGCTAAGGTCTCCTTATGTGCAGACTTCCATGAAGTGTGAGCACAGGCTAGTTTTTTGTGCCTAAAGGCAAGGACTAAGAACATTCACACTTGAATTCTGTTTTGCCTGACTAGCTGCAGTTGTGGTCCTCTGTCAACCCCAAGTCATCTGGCACACATAAAAAAATTCTCCCAACCACAAAAATCCTCAGCCTTCAAAGCAACTGAGCACTTACCTCTTCCATCTAGACATACTGCACACTTTGTATTTTTGTCCACTTTAAAAAACAAGCCACAAGAAAATCAACTTCAACTTTGAAACACAGCAACAATTTAATAACAAAAAAGTATTAAGACAGCTCATGAGAGAGCCTGCTCATCACCTCCAAACTAAGTATTCCTTACGTGCAGAATTTTGTGACAATTCTTACTGGCCAGCAGCATATGTTATTCAGCTGATAAAGCAGGTTGAAAATAATAAAGGGCAACCTAGTATTTTTCTTTCAGATACCTTTGATTATGGAAAAGTTAAAAATACTAAGTAAATGAAGAAATGAGCTATATGTTTATATGAAAGCCTCTAAAAGACATTGGAGGAAAAATCCTATCAAGGTACCAGAGTTTCTTGCAAGCCAGTCTTAAAGCTAGTGCCAGTCCTGGGACCTGATACTAGATGAAGCCGAATGCTTCTTCATAAAAAGCAACACAATTTCAACAACTAGCAAAGTCTCACACTTGGCACACATGCACATTCTACAGAACCACAATCTATTTGTTTATTTAGATGCACAGAGATAGTTTAATTTAATTACACCAAAATTATTATTACTATTGATGCTCTCTCAAACAACATAGCAAAGCACTTCGGATTCCTGGCACATGATGAAACACCAAAGCTCAGAAAGTAGCTTCATTTTTAATTCATTTGGCTCTTGTGTTTTTATGTCAATCAAAAATAAATCAAACATATGTGGCTGCACATTGAAGGGAGAATTTGTGGGTGAGAAGATGGGCTGGCTCACTGCAACTTCTACAGTTTCCAGAGAAGTTTACTTCTTTGTTCATCTGTGTGAAAAGTTTACTTTAAGGTTTTGCAATGTTCTTTTTCACACATGGATAAATCACAGAAGTTCTTGCTTGCTTGCTGCAGTCTTCCATTTACTTCATTGTACTTGCAGAGCAAAATTACAGTTCAAGGAATTCAAACCTGGAGATGTGCAGGCTTCATGGCAATACTTAGTCATCTTAAACAAGAAAGAGTATCTTACAAAAATATGTATTAAAAAGGTGCAGGCAATAACTGTGCTGCAATCTTGCCCATTCTGACACTGCACATCCCTTCATTTCCCATTCTGCTGTCTAGAGCACTCATGTGGAGAAGAAATCAGGGTGTTGGCTGATGGGAAGCTCAACATAAGCCGCCAGTATGTGCTTGCCATCCAGAATGCCAACTGTATCCTGGGCTGCATCAAAAGAAGCATGAACAGGGGGTCAAGGAAGTTGATTCTCACCCTCTGCTCCACCCCTATGAGACCCCACCTGGAGCACTGTGTCCAATTCTGGAGACCCCAACACAAGAAAGACATGGACCTGTTGAAGCGAGTCCAGAAGACAGCCACAAAGATGATGAGAGGGCTGTAGCACCTCTCCTATGGAGACAGGCTGAGAGAGATTGGGTTGTTCAGCCTGGAGTAGAGAAGGCTTCTATGGACTTTTCAGTACCTGAAGGGAACCTATAGGAAAGCTGGAGAGGGACTTTTTAGAAGGGCATGCAGTGATAAGACAAGGGGCAGTGGCTTTAAAGTAGAGGATGGTAGATTTACGTTAGGTTTAGGAAGAAATTCTTCACTATGAGGGTGGTGAGGCAACAGTACAGTTGATCAGGGAAATTGTGGCTTCCCTCTCCCTGGAAGTGTTGGTTGGGTCAGACTGGATGGTGCTTTCAGCCTGGTCACCTGGTCTACGGGAAGGTGATCCTGCCCATGGTAGGACTGTGCTCAAGCAGGACATTTCCCAAGAAGCTTTTCAAATTGCAGGAAGGACAGGCAGTATGAAGTGATGGATTCAAAAAGAGATACCAGCTGTTCAAAGTGAGTGGCCCACACACAGACATACTTGCTCCCATAAGTGTACATATGTTCTACAACTCTTGGCTAGACTTCCTTTCATCTTTTTGAAATCTCAGTGTCCACAATGGATAAATAGCAAGCACCCTACAATAATGAAAACATGGGTCAGAGCACAGCCAGTGTTATCTTTCAACCACTGACTCCAGGCATAAAGCTATGTAATGGCTCATTTTTTCAAAGGCTCAGTTTACTTACCTGAAAGTAACTTTTCTTCCTCCATTGAAAAACAAGTCCACATACACACTTACAAAGAGTGAGCGTACAGCTGTCTGGATGCATTTAGATACATCTTCCAGTCAATCAGCAACTTGAGGTCTCCTTAACAAAACTCTTTTTTGGTGCCAGCTGCCTCTGCAACAGTGCAATGCTTGAGGGTGATACAGATGGAAACTCAGATAGTGGGCTGATCATTGTCAGACAGAGGTGAATTTCTCAGCAAAACCCTGGGCACTCTGAGCTCCTGGTTGACAGAGAACTGCTGAAGCTCAGTAGTCCTGGAACACAGCTTAGCATGGACAAGTGTCCCTTCCAGCACCTCTCCACAGCTTCCACACAGTCAGCTGGAAAGTCAGAGGCTCGAGGATCATTTGAAAGATGTGGTCCCATGAACAGACACCCTGTTCATCCCAGGAACATGAAGTACAAATTCAGTCCTTGCTACACAAGGCTCAAAGTGCCACAAAGAGATGTAGAAAGGTACTGATAAATCTTGTTAAGTGTGAATTTTGAAGAGGTATTTGGGATGTATGCCTCCTCTAAAAAGCATTGTTTAGAAGGAGGGGAAGACAGAACTTCCCATAAGAAGAAAAGCCTTCACAAAGATATGCAGGCACATGCTAGCTACTAGTGATTCCAAGTGCTGGTCTCAAGTGGGGCTGGAGTACAAGAAAAATCAGGTACCAGTGATGAGGTGGGTTAATTTCTGACTGTAAAGTTCTCATCAGCCCTTTGCAAAACTCTGCTGTGGTGAGTGCCAAGCACTCAAAGGCAACAGACAGAAATAATTGCTAGATGGACCATGATCAAACAAATTAATTCCTCCAGACCTCACAAGTGGTCCAGAATGAGTGAAACCAGCAGGAGAAACTGCCTGCTGGGAGGAACAAGCCATTTAAGCAAGGAAGTATCTCTGGTGAAGCCTCTCTGTGACTGACAAGGACCTCCCTCACCTCATAGCCAAGAAACAAGAAGCTCTCACAAAAGTCATCCAGCAGCCCTGCCATGAAGGGGGCTGAGAGGCAGATTCAGCACCACCCCACCAGCACACACAGGAACCACATCTTCAGGCTTCTCAGAGACAGTTGAAGAAATCCTGATGCAAGGATCCCTAGGGAAGTGGGATATCAACCTCTCACTGCTACTGTTAGTAAAACCTTTGAAATCACAGGATCTGTCCTTTTGGCAGCAGAACTAATGGAAGAAACCTGGCAAAGACCTTGAGCTTAATTTTAAAAAAAAAAAAGCCTGATGCTTCACAACTGTCAGGTCAAAACACACCTATATTGTATGCATGGGTTCAGAAAAATGAGGAGTAACTTCTTGGTAGGAAAAAAAAATTTTTTCAGAACTACTAAGAACACAGACACTCATTTCAGTTCAGAAAGTCCCTGAGTCAGAAATGTTTGGGAGAGGATTGGGGAAATTATCAAGTGTTAGTCCTGTTATAGTTTTTCCTGGGCATTTTGATAGCTCTTTTCACTGCCAGAAACAGGATCCTAAGCTAGAGGAACTTTGGGGTTTACCACCTAGCAGATCTGCTTTTACCTCCACAGTTAATTATTTAATTCCAAGCAACCTCTGGGATGTCAGTCTCCCACTCCAGCTTGCAACCTGAACATGAAGTAGCTCAATTAGTATACAAAGATATTTCAGACCCGTTGGATATGAACAAACAAATTTCATGCTGAATACATTTGCTTCCCTGGTTAGTTCCCTTCATTTCTATTTATTATCTCAGTACATAGTGTGATGCAGCCCTTCAGACATACACCATGTCATATATCATAACATCAAAAAATGTTTTGATGCAGTACTTTGCAGATGTTCTGTGTTACTCTGAATTCCAGAAGGGTTTGAGAAACAAAAAAGTTCCCCATTCTTTTGGAGACTGTGGACCCCGAGATCTTGAGCCTTTTGAAAACTTCAGCATGACTCTGCAGTTTCTGGCAGAGTGAAGGCCTTTAATCTTCAGACCTAACAAAGTGGCCTCACAGCAGATGAACATATTAAAGCCACATCGACACTGAATGTACACCCCAGCACAGGCTGGGTGGAGATGATGGTCCCAGATGATGCACTGGCCATGCCAAGGGCAGCCTAGCAGGGAAGTTAAGAAGAAATACAGTTTGACTCTTAACAACCAAAAAGCAGTTTGGAAAGAAGAAAAGGAAAACACTGAGGAACACAATTTAAAAAAATGTTCAGGCATTCTGGCTTCATTGCCTGAAATACAAATCTGAAGTTTGCTTTAGTAACTCCATAACTACAAATAAGGAAGGCAAGTGAGAAGAAAAATATAGAAATTATGATATATTGGAACTACAGATTTTATGTTTCTCTTGGTACACAGTGACAGGAAGCTGAACATGCTGCAGGAAGAGGATCCATGGGATATGAAGCTGACACACAGATGAAATGTTTCAAGTGTTCCTATAGAGCACCTGTAGCCTTGAACAGAAAGCCTACAAAGGGAACAAACTCTATAGAGTCAGTCACCAGAACTCTAGCAGCACAGCAGTCCTTATGAGATGTACATGGTGAGAAAAAGTGCTTCAGGACCCCAAACTGGAGTGTGCAACAACTCCCAGGAACTGAAGACAACTCAGGGCAGAGGGTAATTTACCACAGTCTGCATGATTGAATGTGGTGGTTGGGACAGGCAGTGCACCTGCATGCAGAGCAGCTCAGCAGAAGTAACAACAGTAATAACACAACCACCACCACACAAGGAGAATAAATCAAAGGTAGGTTGACTCAGTATCAAAAGAAGCATGAACAAGAAGGTCAAGGAAGTTGATTCTCACCCTCTGCTCCACCCCTGTGAGACCCCACCTGGAGCACTGTGTCCACTTCTGGAGACCCCAACACAAGAAAGACATGGACCTGTTGAAGCGAGTCCAGAAGACAGCCACAAAGATGATGAGAGGGCTGTAGCACCTCTCCTATGGAGACAGGCTGAGAGAGATTGGGTTGTTCAGCCTGGAGTAGAGAAGGCTTCTATGGACCTTTCAGTACCTGAAGGGAACCTATAGGAAAGCTGGGGAGGGACTTTTTAGAAGGGCATGCAGTGATAAGACAAAGAGCATTGGCTTTAAACTAGAGGATGGTAGATTTACGTTACGTTTAGGAAGAAATTCATCACTATGAGGGTGGTGAGACACTGGCACAGGTTGCCCAGGGAAGCTGTGGAGGCCTCATCCCTGGAAGTGTTCAAGGCCAGGGTGGATGGGTCTTTGAACAACCTGGTCTAGTGGGAGGTGTCCCTGCCCATGCAGGGGGGTGGAACTAGATGATCTTTGACATCCCTTACAACCCAAACCATTTTATGATGCTGTGACTCAATGACAGTAGATATTCCTGATTTTTTTTTCGATTTTCCATTCCTTGTCTAAGGAAATCTAAAAATCTTGCCATGTTGAGGGACTGCATCTCACCCACAAGGCTGAAGGACATGATATACCCATCTGAATGTGACTGAATGTAACAGTCATACACAAGACAGGTAGATAACACATTTTCATAAAGGCCACAGTGCAGAAAATGGTGCTAACAGAACAGATCATACAAACACTGAAGAAAAATGGTTTAGTGAAATGCCAAGCAGTGGAGCTTGGCTCCACTGACCACTCTGGAAAAAATAAATTTTCTTATATGAAAGCATGAAGAAGAGCAGAGTGGAAACTATTATTGTAGTTATAAAAAGCGTCTAGTAGTAAACAACACACCTACCAATAAATACACATGTGGGCAAGAATGACAAAACAACAGAGAAACTCCTCAGTCACAAGGCTGACATTGTTACTTGTGAAGATGAAAGAAACCAAGGAAGCAGAGAAAGAGGCAAAACGAAGATAATTTACCATCTTCCTTTTAAAGCAGCTAAAAATTAAAGTCATGCAAGTAGAGCTTTCTGAAAATCAAGACAAGATCTTAAGAAAACTCAAGGGATTAAGATAAAGATGAGATTGCTTGAAGTCATGTTAATCTTTGAAAAACTAACAAACATTTGATTTGTGCAAAGGCAGACAGTCAGGACAACCTGTATTTGTTCCTGCCAGCTAAACAGTCACAATGCACAATTCTTTATCTTAATGATATCTGAATGATAAAGGAGAAGTATGGATGCCTTTAAGAAAAACGAAATTACTGTTACTTTTGCTCAAAGGGCTATCAAACAAATTATATACCTGAACTGCAGTTTAGAAGCAAATTTGTACTGTAGCTGACATAGCCAGTTGACATTCCCAAAGAACATGGCTGAAAAGTTAAATTACACTTTTACCTAACTGTCAAATTCTTTAGAAATGTGAACTGAAAGAAATACAGGTGTTACATTCATGTCAAATTTTTACTAATCCTAGCCCAAGGCTTTTATAAAATAACATTTCCCACTAAAAGTATGAAGAATCTTGGGCAGTTAACACTGGGAATCATATTTGCTGCACTAAGAATGAAAGTTGATTTCTGCATTTGGTTCTGATGGATGGATCAGATACACATTATGGAAGTATGAAGCAAACAAAGAAAAACCCACTTTATGCCTCGTTTAATAAAACAAACTAGCAAGACACATCTAAATTTGTCTCCTTCAGTTATTTTTTTTTCAAAGGCATTATTTCATCCCAACATCATTTAACTTCTAATTTTCTGATGTGGGTTCCAAAACTACAGTTGCTAGACACCCTTCTGGGACAGCACTAACTATCTACAGTGGAAGAATAGCCAAGCCTACATTTTCTGGTTCAGGCCACAAAGTTTTACTTTCATTCTTAAGTGTAAAAAGCATAAAACGTCAAATTACAGGCATAAATCAAATGAAAAACATTCTTTTGCTTCATTGTTCTCCCTCCTCCCTCATTTAAAGATTGCAGGTGCAGTCATAACAAACTCAGCAAGGAGGCAGATACCCAGCAGACCTTTGCAACCCAAAAGCAACACTGAAACCCAGGTGGGGATTCCAGCCTTTTCACAGCCTTTACAAAAACATCTGGTTGCCATTCTGATCTATGGATGTTGTTATTCTTTCTAGGCTGGTAACTTCTAAAGCCATTCAAAAACATTTTTCTCAAAAACACACCAAGTCTTGCAGGCATAATGGCCTCTTGCCACATCCGTATTCATTTTTAAAAGGCTGCTGAATTTGGCTGGGCTTTAAGCATTATACATTCTTTGTAAGAACATATGTAAGCTACTTAAAATGACTGCATGCCATCATTGTTTCTCATAAGAAATAAAATATAATACAGAGAATTCTTGGTTGAAAAAGACAAGCTTGCATTTGATTTTTTTCCTTCCCAATGCTGTAACAAGTTCAAACAGTTGGCTAGGAAAAAAAAAAAAAGACAAACATAAATTTGGCCACCTGCCTGTCTTTAATTTACAGTATTAACTATTAAGTAATAAAATAAACTATCAAGACCTAAGAAAATAAGCAACAAGTAGCAAAGCTCAGGCTTTCATGTTTTTAGAAGAATTCTGAATGGTAAAAGGAAACCCTGTTAAGGACTGGCCCTGTTTTCTTCATGTACAGAGATGAACTTTTGTGCAAGTCTCATGGCATTCAAGCTGCTGAAATCCCTTCTTCCCATCACCTTAACTAATCACTGAAACTGGAAAAGGGGGAGTGATTGTTTATGTCCTCTTCTGTAAGCCTTTCAGGAGCAATTTAGAAGGAAACATCCATGGTGTGGGTTTATTATCAGTTTATTACTTGAATTCAATTATAATCCAATCCCAAATCCTAATCTTGGGCCAGCAAATAGCAAATATTTTGTATCAGATTACAAATGCTAGAGAATAATATGCTTCTGCATTTAGGTAAAGCACTGCTTTGGTGATAATTGTAAGGAAAAGAAAAACAATAGAAAACAAAATGGACAGAAAGTAAAATTTACATAAGTTACAGAGGAATCTACACAAGTTGTTTAAAGTATTGTTAGTGTCCTCTCCTATAGATAGGAAATTTGTCTTAATGTAACTCAGAAAAGCACTATTTTTATTTCTGCATCATTTGATACCCCTATAGGCAGCAGATGTTGACAGCAAAAAGGTTTGGGTTTTATTGTTTGTGGGTTTTTGGGTTTTTTCTGTCTCTTGACTGTCCATATCTCCTCTGTGCCCAAACAGGAAACTTCCCAGGGAAGCTGCAGCATGGCACATACTAAAAAAAGCTTGTGAATGGTCTAAAAGCCCTTGCACATAGTACACTGAAACCATCAGCTTGACTCATCAGAGACTTGCTGCTATGAGAACTACACACCTCTCAGACTCTCTTTTATGTATTGTGAAGAAAACAAAATTCTGGATTGGCAGCAAAGAGCCTGATGTCCATCTCTGTTAGAATTAAACTACAGCAAACATCCAGCCAGCACTGTGTAGCATGGGAAAGCCTTGGGCTTCTCCTTTCTGACCTCTGATATAGTTTGATAGCAGAAGTGGAATCACCAATCACCTTGCAAAAACACACCTCCTTAGTCAGTACCTATCCCAACACAGGGACGGGCTGCCAAATGCAATTTTGACCCCAAATTTTTAAAATGGAGAAAGCACAAGGGTTTTTTCTACCCTGCAGATTGAATCAGCCAAAAGGTGCTCGCTTCAGAGGTAGTGATTCATCCTACTGACCAAGAGGCAGCCAAGCCACAATTGTTACTTACAGACAGGGGTTCAGAAGCAAACAGAAAGGAATTTCTAAAAAAATAAAGCCAAGACATGGAGGTAACATGGATGTTGATACAACATAAAAGTAAACAAAAGCAAAACAAAAGCATAAAATTCTGTAACATGAAATGCCTAGCAGGGTGAACAGCCCAACACTTCTGGATCCCTTTTTCCTTGAATCTCAAATGAAAGGAGGACTTCAAACTGTTCTCATCTGAAATTGGTCCCCTTTGCCTTAGCAATCAACTTCTGGTCTGCACATCTATGGGACAGTCAAAATGAAATGACAGCTCCCCCAGCTTCAGGCCTCCACATTCATCTTCAGGGTCCTTTGGTAACTCTTGAGTTTGTGATTTGAGAAGTTCTGTCCTCTACTTCTACTGCTAAAGTCAGAAACAGTCCTGGGAACAGGATTTAGCAATATTACAGAGCAAAACAAAGGGAAAACAAAAGCCAGGAAGAATTTCAGTTTAGTGAGGCACCCTTAGTATGAACCTAAAAAGACAAAAGCTGAAATTGGCATGCATTTGCTGTGCTGACACTTCACATTTCACTTCACACATAGACTAGAAGCAATGAGAAGGTTATTTAGTTACATTACTACCATTTTCCAAACCAAACACCACTTTCATTTTGGTGACAGGAAACAATATGGTGATTCTAAGAACAAGCTATCAAAAAACAATGTTGCCCTAGATGAAAAAATATTCCCAAAATACAATCACAGCTATTTTAATTATTATTTTATCATCCTCGTGCTTTGGAATAAGGACTGGGAATTAGAAGCTAAATTTAGGCTGTGAAGTTGAAGTGTATTCCTAAATTATGTCATATTCAGCATTTTTCAAAAATTTTAACAAATGCTGACAAGGTAAATGGAACAGTAGTTTGTCCAAAAGACTTGAAACTTGCCCAAATTCTTGTAGATTTTCACTATGATGACAAAAGGCATATCCCAGAAATGGCTCTTCTTCTGCCAAAATCAAAACATCTTGAAGATACTCATCGAAATTTTAAAAATGTACTTTAGAATAGAGCAAGGTATTTTCCCATAGCCCTTTTCTCATAAAATGCTAACGGATTCTGACTCATTTTCTGAAAGAAAGAACAATCAAAGACAGGAATTCAGCCAGAGGCAGATGTTTAGTATGGAATACTTTAGCCTAAAGTCTAGCAAAATGGTGAGCAGCCAAACATGAGGTTTTTTAATGACATGAAGCTAGGACAAAAAGAATGTTAGCATATTAGCAGTGCTTCAGGTCTATTACTATAGAGAACATAAATTAATTCCGTTAAAGAGACAGACCTATTCAATATAAATTTCTGTTCCATATTTCAGAAGAAGCAAGAAAACCATAACCACAGATTATTGATAAAGTAACCTATCCATTAGTAACTCAGGTGGCAGCATATAGAGGGCTGTATTGATTTGAAGTCAGCATGCCTGCATTATTTTCAACCTAGAAGTTCTGAGAAGAGTTGGCTAAAGACAGTTGCAGTTTCCCAATGTTACTTTCTAGGGACTCTTCGAACAGTGGGGGAATTCCAGAAGACTGAAAGGATGATGGTATTGTGGTAGTATTCAGGAAGGTCTACAATAGCAGGACACCAGCTAGCTTTAACATCAGAACCAGGCAAAGTGACTGGAAAAATACGTAAGGAATTAAAGTCAGTAATATAATGTACTGCTCCACATGGGTGACATTGTAAACACGTAGCATACAAGTGGCCCCAAGATGTAGGCCCTCTAAAGCTCCAGTGAGAAACTCTGACTACCTTTAGCCAACACTTTGGGTGTGACTTAAAACTGTACAACTTTCTTGTGAAAAAACAAACATTCACCATCAGTGATGTACCGTTTCAGTGGAATGCAAAAAATAGTCCCAGCATCACACTGTGACCAAAGCTAAACCAGAATCAAACTCCTATTTCAGGCCTGGAGCATACTGGAGGCTGAATATTGAATTGGACCTGGCCAATAGTTTTGATGACACTCAAGCTGGAAAAATACATACAGAGTACTTGTTCATTCTTAAGACCATGCTGAAAATTCTGAGAGGGTACAGTAAAAAGCCATGGAAATCACTTCAGTACCTGTAAGAATTTACAGATCCCTAAAAGGACTAAGTCTGTTTAGTTTATGTAAATTGTGAGGCAGCATCGTTTTGCCATGCAAGTGCCAGAGAGGGAAAATGCAACATACTAAAAAGTTATTTATTTTAACGGAGAGAGGCTTTACAAGAAACAAAAGAGAAGAACTGAGGCCAAGGCAAACTCAGATTTGGAAGAAAACCCACTTTTAAAAATTTGGGAGTGGAAATAAGGACAAGCTCTCAAAGCAAGTGATAAATTCCCTCAAATTAAGACCAGAGGACTTTCTGAAAAATAAATGGAAGTTAATATGTGCTCAGAAACTAGTAGTTGGCTTAATACAGAATGACTGTTTGAAATTTTGTAGCCTACAGTCACACACACACAAATTGATAATAAAGCCTAACCAGTTCTTTAGACTTAAAGCTCTATTAATCCATTATCTCTCAAGAAATATATCTGAAAAGTAGCGCTATCAGTCACTTGTAGCTAATTGTGTAAGTCCTACCATTTCTTTCTAAGTGAAGTGCACACCATAGTTATGCTTCAAACTCATTTCATAGCTCTGTTCTATTTGTCCATATTTGCTGTCATTCACAATTTCAGCAGTTATCCATAAGTACAGCTGACTTGAAATCAAAGGACAATGAACAACAAAAGAGGAGAAGGTTATTATAAAGAAACAGGAAAAAAAAACCCCCACCATAAATTGAACCTTGAGTTGTTCTACAACTTGCTGGAAACACCATTTCTCAAGGTGATGCTGGGAGCCAACGAGTCTTGAAGAAGCTAGATGGAGGCTATGGAAAACAAGTTCTTTCCCCCTTACACTCAAACACTTTGATGACTGAGATGTTATAAACCGTAGTATGTAGTTGAAATGCAATATTAGCTCAGAAGATAATCAAGAGATTAAACCCCAGTCAGGCAAAAAAACAAAACAAAACAAAAAACTTGTTGTACCACTATGTGGGCCATGTATACACACATCTAAGTATATACTCTCACACAGTAATAAATGTATAACGTTTCTTACCAGAGGGGGGGTTTGCATCTGATATACACTGATGTCTCCAAAAGCTAATGGCAGATCTTTCTCTGTTCTGCAGTCGACATAATCTCTCAGCCAGCCCACCCCTGCAGAGAACAAAGAAATGCTCAATTTTGCCAGGAATCAGTATTCGGTTTTACCAAGTGACAAGCCATAGGACAGATGGAATATGTATGCTTTAACATACAGTTAAGCAGACAGAAACACATAGTAAAGTTACATTTTGCAGATAAGTTCTCCTCATTTTGATTTTCCAATGGATAAACTCCCAATAAAGTGTACACATAGGATCAATACACATAACAGAATATTTTCACTCTCTGGGTGTCCAAAATCTTCATGTTTTTAGTCCTGTCTCTAGCACAAGAATTGTAACAAAAGGTTCCCAACTTTTCTTTGCACTTATGCATGTATCCTGAAAGATACTACAGGCAATTTCAAATTCAAAACAAACCACTGTAACCACCAGTTATAACAGGTTGGGATTTTTTTTCCCCTCACAGATTTGTTTGTCTGTTGGCAAGGAGTGATCACAAAAATATTCTTTTACCCATACTTGACCCTATGATTCATTTCACAAGCTGGGTCAAGTGTGCAGTTTCAGTGGTCTGAACACTCTCCAAGCTGAAATTAATTTAGCATTCCCAAGGTGAGGAGCAGAGGAGTGGCATCTAGCACAAATATATTTAAGGTAACACTAAAGCAATTCCTGCCCCTGGATTCAAACTCAGAAGATACAATTTCTCACTTTAAGAACAAAAATATGAATGTGTTGAAAGATGTCTTTGGGCTCCCACACAGCGCTTTGGACTACTATGGGAGCATTTGAGCATTTTTCACTGGCTCCAGAAAAGTTATTTACATAAAAATCTATGTCATTCTTTCCTTTAAGTGTGAGTTTTCCCGCAACAAGTACTATCCTGTATATCAATACAGATTTCTCCTAAGGTGAAATGTTTTCTTGGGTTAAAATGGTTTAGGAATCAACAGAGATAACATACAACCTTATGATTATTTGTACCCAGGAATAAAATTTTTTTGGTTTAGAAAAAAGCCAGACAGCTTGGTAAAGCTCACATTACAACTGTGAAACTGAGAGGACTTACACCTGTGGAAACCACAAAGGAGCTAAAAATGCTAAGCAGCACTTCAAGTAGTCTGTAAAATGAGAGGATCACAGAACAGTTTGGGTTGGTAAGGACCTTAAAGAACAACTCATTCCAACCCTCTCTGCCATGGGAAGGGCCACCTCCCACTAGACCAGGTTGCTCCAAGCCCCATCCAGCCTGGTCTTGAACACTTCCAGGATCTACAGCTTCCCGCAGCAACCTGTGCCAATGTCTCACCACACTCCTAGTGAAGAATGTCTTCCCAATGTCTAACCTAAATCTCCTTCAGTTTAAAGACATTACCCCTATAAAAGTCCCCTCTTTGGTTAGTAATTACCAAATAAGCAATTTCACCTGCAGACAAATTAACAGGTTATATGAAAAGTATTTAGCAGACTCAGCTGAATTTCTAATGACCAACTATATACTTTTCAAAATCACAGCTAACACAAGAATTACTAGGTAACATGGCTAAACATCTTAGTAGTAAAGACCACACAATGAACACTGAAATACAAGAGCCACATTTCACCCAGAATGATCCATAAAAGTTTTGTAGTTTCCATTACTGCATCTCTTCTATGGCTGGTATGGTTCACGAAGGGAAGAAAGAAAATCAGTCTCAGAGGAGGAAAAAATCCCCAAGCCTCCCATAATAAAGAACCTACACTTAGCAACCTATAAACCCTACTATTTTGAGGTGGAAAAGAAACAAAAATACTTGGCTTCAGTAAACTCCTAGGTAAGCTTAACAGCTTTGTTTAATCCTACTTTCAACTTGGACCTCAAGACATGGGGCAACTAATGCAGGGTAGGTGAGTGGAAGCTTTGGTATCAAAAGCAGCAGTCAAACACAGAATTTCATACAGGATAAATTACTCTGCTGGTAACACTCTGCTCAGCCACATTTCCCACATAACTTGAGCATTCCAGCATTGCTGCACCACAGCACTTGTGGGTAGGACAGTTCTACAAACTCCAGCAAACTGTCCTCCCCGTTTCTCTTCTTGCCAGGGAACTGTTCTCAGATGCAGTTGTAACTCAGCCTGACTGTGTAGTCTACACAAGCCATGCTGGAACAGGTAGATGCCAGCTCAGCAAGGCGTAGAAATGCAGCAGTTAAAATGTATTTTGTGTTTGCTTACTTAAGCCTTGCATGCATGAGTCTGCAACCAAACTCTGTGGTTGGACTATAGCAATATGCACCACAGCTAGGAGCTAAAAAACTTGTTTTGCTAAAAGAGAACTGTTCAAGAGGAGTGTTCCAAAAACCTAATCCAGTCCTTTCACAGACAACAGTCAAAGAAATGTATTTTCTTTGTTTAAATAAAGCTGGAAAGCCTTAAGGTACCTGCACAAGAAAGAAGCTATTACTGGCCCACAGCCTAATTTCCCTCCCTTTCCCTGAATGGGGCCATGGTTGTGTCCAGTCAATCAGTTCCTACTCTTCTGTAAGCCCACTACCAGGAATGCCCTGTAGCATGAAGGAAAGCAAGTTCCTGGTTTTGTGGCTATTGCAAGCAACAGTAATACAACATCCCTGTTTCAGGCCTCATATGCCTACCAGGGGCTGTCTCACTGACACTATAAATTTGACTGCTAATTTGCTAACCGTGTCTGTGTTAGAATAATAGTTATCACAAAGGTCCATGAAAAATAAAACTGTGCCTTTCTTTAGCAGCTCTTTGCACTAATAAAATTCTTTGATATTTATTAATCATCATCCTTCCATTCACATTTCAAATGCAGTTAAAAATAGTTTAAGTATAAAACCTCCTAAAGCACTTCCCATCTGCCTGGTTGCAGAGTATAAAATACAACCGAGAATGCATTTACGAGATGTTCTCAGCTGGATTCATTGGAAATGTTTTTTTTTTAATGTCTGTGTCATACACTGTGAAATTGGCAAAATACATTTTAAGGACATGCCATGCACAGAAGGAATTTTGATGGCAATAGAGAGTTGGTAGTTTTGTTTTGTTTTTTAAAGGCATACACAAAGAAATTTAAGCACCACCTCAAACCCAGGGGGATCAACTATCTTTCTAGAATATGAACCAAAGAAAAAGATATTTTCTGTTACATATTCTAACAGATTTGATGACAACAATGTTTGAAAATTACTAATTCCTTCTCATACAGTTCAGGTGCCCATGCTGTTGAAAATGCTTGTGTATGTGCTGTGAGACACTGTGAACTGTATGGTCAGAGTCACTCCTGGCTAAGCAGATCCGAGACAAGACAGAGTTACAGAGACCTTACCCAAAGCAGAACATGGTATTAAGCAGGTGCCAGCTTCAGTGTAAGGACCAACTCCATGTTTTGAAAAAAGCTAAATGGTTAAAATTACAGTTAGTTTACTCCAAATTGCACATATGCGGATTGTTAAATACCTAATGAGCTTTTATATTCAGTCTTTGCTGGTTAACTGGTTTTACAGTCTTTTGGCACAGATTCTATCATATGGAAGTAACTTGTTGCTTATTTTGGTAATGCAAGATAGATATGTATAATATAGATACTTTTCACTGCCCCCACATTATTGGTCTGAAAAATCCACTAGCTTTCCTGGTTGTTTTCAGCTTTCAGGCTACAGACACTATTTAGCTTAATTTTGCCAGACAGGAGAAGTTTGTTGGCAGCAAGGGCAGAGACTGGATTCTACAGTACCAGGTCTAGGCTTAATATGCAGTTTGTTTTTATTTACCTGTGTAGCTCCTTCAAGAAGTTTAGAAAAATATATTCAGTTCCTTCTTTTGCACAGATCTAGCCCTCATGATGCATTTAATTGTCCTCTGTGATGAGCCAAACATATGATGTGTGTGTATGTATATATATATAAAATTGGCAAATAAATTTTGATTACTAATGTACAATTACTGCAATCAAGGGAACAAACTATTTACATAAAAAACCCTGTAATTTTAGATGCATACTTTAGTGACCAGCACTCCAAACTTGCCCCCAAGATGTTTTAATATGAGCAAATTGAACACATTTGGCAGACTGTTAATGCAAAGGGTGTTCGGTGAAGCCAAGCTGCTCAGATAAAATCTCCACTGCTCACAACATTTTTATTTTCAATCAGGAAACTTTCAGTACAAGTATTTTTTCCCTGAAACCCCTAAAGGCAGACAGATTTAACCAGCAGAAATCCATGTTCTATTTCTGTACCAAATCTGAGCTTGTTGAAACACTGTATTTAAAACACACTGCCATTACTCTCCATGCCCAGCAATATCCACAGGAAAGACAGCTTCGATGACCATTGGAAAGCTCTGCATCTAGTACAAAAGCTCAGTTTCTGGTGCTTGCTGCTTTCCATAAATTTCAATAGCAAGACTGAAGAGCCTTCTGTGCCACCATCTAACAAGTATCAGTAAAAGGAGCCTGATCTGTGACTTTCAGGCTGCTGGTCCCTACCTTTCAACTCCAATGAGGATAACAGGGAAAAAAGAAAGCACCCAAGAAAACAACAAACAAACAAAGGAAAAAAAGAAAGGGCATAAGTGAGTAGGCTGTGTTTTGAAAAGTCAAATTTAATCATTCTGAAGATCTCTCTGTGTTTATTTATTAAGGTTTCCATTCACTGGGGCACTTACCAAAAATAATCCCACATTCATTCAAGTTTACTCCTTTCCAGACATCATTTGACTTTAAGAACAGTGAAAACTTACACATCTCATTATTGAGTTGTCTCCTTATATACAATATACTTAAGACTCTGTGTATTCCAAAACACTACAAGTTACACAAATAAATATATATCCACATCTCAGGACTGGGAAATTTCCCTCCTTCTCTCTTTTTCAAGCAAGGATGAAACTTCTCTCCAAGTTAACTGGTGAAGTAACTGACTTCTGCAATATTCAGCTGTCCATTTACAGTCCATGGAGTGTTTGTTAAAGAAGAAAAAAGGACCCCTAAGCATGCTGGCATTTAATTTGTCAACACTGCAAACCCATCAGCCATTATCAGCTAGTTTACAACTTGCAAAATAATAAGCAACACTGAATGCTAACAGTCACTACCAAGTGCTCCTTTAGCGTAGAAAATAGCATGGGTTTGTACAAAAGAAGTGACTGAAAAATGTTGGCCACACAAGTGCAAGTCTCTACAGAGGCACACCCCCTCTCCAGCAAAGAGAAGCTGTTGATTTTGTGAAGTAAGAAAGGAACAGAAAGAGTAATTTTAGCTTTACAAATCAGACCTGTTTCACTGAATTTATAAACTTTCACCTGTGATGAACCACCACTACCACAATCGCTGTCATTATTCTCTTTGTTAGATGTGGGCTAGTTTGCTGGAATCAAGGCAAAACACTGGTTTTTTTTCTGTCACAGAACAAACAAAGATCAAAGTAGACAGCAGAATTTTAAGACCCTATAAAACTTGTCAAGTAATCATATAAATTCTGGGGATTTTTTCCCATTGGAAAGGAACCAGTTTTGATCCTGACCCACAACTGCCACGTGAAATTAACAGCACCTAAGGTACACACCCAAAATGAAAGGGAAATAGAAGATCTGTACTGTTAACACAAATTATAATTTCTAACATAGAGTTATCAAGGGACAATTGCATCTACCATCATAAAAATATATAGCAAAGACCTTCCAGATTTATTTGAAAACAAAACAAAACAAACTGAGTCAACAGGCCATGCAGCCATTTAGTAAACTGCACTGCATGGTGAATTTTCATGCATACCGGTTGCTCACATTTCAAAGCTCTGATCTATTGTATCCATGCAGAGAGGGTTTTCTGACATTAGCCAAATCAACAACGCAAACATCCTGAAAGCGTCTTCTAGAGTCTTAGGAGTTCTAGGATTTGGAGCTTCTTCTAAAAAAGTTCAAATAAGCCACAAGACTTTGAGTCCATGTAGTCTCTCACCATTCTTTTTTCAGTTGTTTCACAAAGGGGGTGACCGCCATAAAACATATGTAGAACAAAAATAGTCCATTTTCAGGAGTCATTAATAAGACAGTGAGAGCCAGAGGGATCTTTCAGCAACTGCATTAGACCCAAGTGACCATCTGGAGAATTTACAGTATCTTCAGCTGTAAATTCCCATCAGTGTATACTACAGACATTCTCAATACCACCTTCAATAATTAAACTTTTACAAGTAGTGCCTGGACACTGTACCACAATTACTCCTGCAAATCAAAAATATTTATTTGTTATAGACACCAAAGCACTAATTCTTGTGTGGTGACATTTGGTTTCCAGGTCCTAGTTGCAGAAGAAGAGACATAACAGGGAATACAGTCAGAACTGCTGAGAACATGGTGGGTGTGCACTTCCTACACCCCACATGGCCTCCAGTGAAAGATTTTAGCTGAAAAGTTTACCACAGCTCTTCAGACTCCTTAATAAAAAGAAAAAAAAAAATTCAGATTGTCCTGGCTCTCTAACAGCATAGGCTCTCAGCAGACGTAAGATGATTAATTTAATAAGAAGAGTCTTTCCAGAAGTAAGTTGTTCCTTTTTTTGGCCAGTATAAAAAATAATAATAATAATAAAAAAATCAAATATCAGACTCACATGCAGAACTTCTCATAGAATACAGCAGCAAAGTTAAGAGGAAGATTCTGCAGGAACCAGTTTTGATAGGGAACAGCCAGGCAGCACAAGATGAGGGAAGAGCCATCCCTTCAGATCTGAAGGTTTCATCTTCTGAAGAAAAGCAAGCTCCATGGTTAAATAAACCAAAGGCACCAAAATGAGTTCTCTCTGAAGGGTAACAACTGTACCCTGCTAAGCCATTCTCATCATTAAAATACTTTACACATGAAATTGAAGAAATCTGTAATTTTAAAGAAAGTGGTTGTTTTCTTTTTTTAATAAATGGGGTTATTTTTCTGTTAACACCAAACATCCAGCCAAGTGAAAACATCCACACTTTCTAAAAAATAAGACTTTTTTAAACTGTCAATAACTGGAAAAAAAAAAAAACAAACAACAAAAAATGTTGCCAGTGACTACGAGTGGTACATCTATAGCGCAGCCATGACATTGTTCAGTTGTACTCTCCTGATCCAACAAGAAATTAACTAGCAGAAAAGCTTAATTCAATAGTTAAAATCAGCATAAGAACACGACAGTCAAGGGGCTGGTTTGTTGCTGCTACACCCTCATGCTACTTGTGGATGCATGTAAAAAAGAACAGACAATTTTAGAGTAAAAGCCTTCTTCACTTGTGCCAGCTCCTTCCTTCTTTGTAATTTCCTTTATTTTCAAGGCCCCAGTTTGTCTTATGTGACAACTGGGTTTCATTTTACTGCACGTAGTACCAGCAGATTCAGTAATTTTCTCCTTTTTTGACAACAACATTTAATTTTAGCAGGTAAGATCACTACATAGTCTGCACACAAATAGAGAAAAAAATAATTAGACAGAATTTCCCAAGATTTTATTTTACTATTAAACTACAAACAGCCACTCAAATACCAAAAGAGCAAATAAAAAGCTAAAGCAGCTGTTCTTCACAACTAAAAGCTCTTGCAACGTGACAGATTTAGGAGTTGGATTAATATTATATAACATTACATATGTACTTCCTGCACTGAAACCCAAACTTCTTTTTTTTTCCCTGATGGAAATAAAACCTTGCTAGAAGAAGTAAACAATTAATAAAACCTTTAAGAAATGTTTATTTGTAGGCAAGAAAAGCTGTGTGCATGCATTTTCTTCTTTAAAAGTACTGACTGAGCCAAATTATTGGTTTAACCCATGTAACAAACTTTGAGACTTTCAATACTCTTAGTTTCTCTCTTCTTTCACAAGGAAACTTTGAGAGACTGGGAACTAGTCTGTTTAGACATTTTACCCTGCAGTATTTACATGAATTTCAAATCTAAAAAGAGCTGCTTCCTGACAATTTGCTGTATATACTCTCTTCCCTCAGGCTTGCAAATCACTTGCATTATTTCACTATGCGGTGTTGACTCAAGCTGAGAAACAGAAAAGTTGTAGGGGAATAAAAAGGCAGGAACATCTAAACCCAACACCCAAAATAATGTTGAGGTAACAAGAGCAGAGATAGCTGCAATCGGGTAACACAAATATAAAAGCAGATGGCAGCATGCCTGAACAAAATGGAAAAGGCTGTCACACATGGCATAAGATTTTTTTCAGAAAGTATAAACTAACTTTTTTTGAAAGTATTCTTTGTACTTTTGAGGATAGCTTTAGTAACTTCATACAGAAAATAAATATAAAAATAGAAATAATTTCTATTTTCTTAAAAGTGGGGAAAAAAAAACATTGGAGGCCTATTCTACCCACATCAATACTCTTCCATGAAGAGTCCTTAATACAGTCTGGATTTGGAGCAGAATGTCTCAAACAGGAATTCACACAGAAAGATGGCAGCTCTACCACCTGGCATCCTCTTAATTCAACCCATGCTTCCCTGAGCACCAGCCTGTAAAAGAAGAGCCCAGCTAAGCAAAGGCTCTCACAGCTCTCTCCCACCTATTACATGGTTCTAAATGGTCTGAGTGGGAGTCCCCAGGTCAGATCTAGCTTGCAGGTTGATTTCTCCCTGCTCAGTGCTTCTTTCTCAATCTGCAACAGAGGAGTGAAGGAAGAAGAAAGGACAAACCAACAACTATGTAATTTTTAGCTATGTAACCAGAAAAAAAGGGGATGCCACATCATCATCAAGTGATTGATAAGCATTTCCCCAAACTAGCCTTTAAATACAGCACTGAAAACCTGAACTTTCCTAATGAAGATATTCTACTACTGCTAGATATAAAAAATATAGGTGTATAATATACCAGGTATATTGACTGTTAGCACACCAGTGCAAATGTTCTCCATCAACAGCAAAAGGAAAGATGGGAAAGAGAGACACATGGAATTAATGCCCTGAAGAGGAAGAGTGAAAAGATGACAATTACCTGAACAAGCAAAATAATTACAGAAACAAAACTCTGAAGTGAGGAATTTCCTGCTTGCTTGTGGAACCAGAGTGAAAAACCCTGCAAACTCTGCTCCTCTGGCCACTCCAGACCACTTATTCTATATCGTCGTGGTTTGTTTGGTTTTAAAGCTATTTATTATCTTATATACTTGTTTCAGAGTATCTTTGCTGTAAAATATATTTTTGCATAAAGATTGTTGATAGTTGAGGTCATCACAGGAAGCTGGTAAGTGCAGAGTCAAATCATGTTTAAGCTATAGAACCCTGGGATGTAATTGCAGCAGCCAGAAGTTTTTTATGGCTGCAGAAAACTACTGGGCAAACTGATGAAAAGACACAGCCACTGAGTGTAACAAAAAGCTCCTGAACATTAAGCTGGTGGAAGTGCATCTGGGAAAAATACCACTACACACTTGTCTTGTTCTTATTACCTTCATTCATACCTGCTTTTTTGGCCACTAACAGGGATTTTTGAGGGTTGCAGTTTTCATCTGAACTCATACAGGTCTGCCTTTATATTTTTAAAGTAACAAGAAACAAAGCTTGACCGAACAAGCAAAGCACTTTTAAGTATAGAAATGCCTAGTAATTTGGACTTTCAAATTTGCTCCCTCAGCATTTTGAAATAGCCCAGGACATTCACAGAGAAAAATAAGGTACGGCTATTTAACCAAAATGAAGATTGACCTTTTAAGTAATTAATTGATTGATTACTGTACATAGAATCAGCTGTAGAAAAAGTAAGAAAGAACCACATTTTTTAAAGAATGCAGTAGATACCTAGAGCAGCACTGTTTGCAGTTGTGGTCTCTATAGCGTAAGGCAAACCCTCACATACACCTTTTAAGCTAAAGCAACTTTCATTAATTCAGTATAGAAAGTTACTATTTCTGCACTGTAATTAGCTCGAGAAACAGTGAATTGGGAACATCAGGCTTTCACTGCTCAGGCTGTGACAGTTTTCTTTCAGCAGTTGGATATTTTTTAAAGTATTTCATTAAGACACAAAGATTTAAATTTCAGATTAACAAATACATCTCCCTTTTGCCTAATATGTAATGCATTATTCAGCATTACTGTTCATCTAGCCCTTTCCTACACTATTTTTGACAGTTTTATCCTGACAGATCTGGAGAGCACCAAAACCATTTCACACATCTGTAAAGCACTATATAGCATTATTAGAAGTACAAAAACCATATCAATTTGTACACAGGAGTTCAAACTCAACAACTTCCACCACTGATTGTAAAACTAAACTGAGTTCTTTCTTGGCTTGCTCGTTTACACACAAATGACAGTTCTTGCAACTTGTATCTATAAAATGTTGAGTCTTGAAATGCATTCTTACTCTGCCTTATTCTTTTACCTATAATTAAAAAAAAAAAATTAAAATCCTTAAGAGGAACAGTGCATCTACCTCAGCAGCTTCCTCTTCTTAGCAGAGTCGGTGGGGGTCCTGGGGGTCTTGCCCATCTGCTTCCCAGGGGTGCGGAGAAGGGCTTGGGCAGACCTCAGCCACTCGCTGGCTGGTCGTGCCGTAACATCCTCCCTGTCCACCCCTGACCTCAGCTGTAACCTCTTGTGGGATTCTGGAGTAGTGGTCCTCAGGCTTGTCTCTCCTTCCCCCACGCTGTCGTTATCGGATGAATACTCAGAAATTTCTGTTGAAGTTGTCTGAACAAATGAAAACATAAAGCGATTTAAACAGAACGCTAATAAGATAGTAGAGGTTTATGTAGACAGTTATTTATCTTCCTGACTAATCCATAAATGGAATGCCAATTTATTGAATTATTTGTTAACAACTTCACTGTAAATGCACATCTATCTTTTGCAAGTTAACATGTTCTCCTTAATATAAGGAGATATAATATGTATCTCTTGAGGGACAACTGGGATGAGTAACATTTGTTTTTCCAAACAACTAGATCTGGAGAGTTTAGTCAAAACGACAAGCCAGTGCTTATCTCTACCAGAAGAATTTTCAAAAGAGGTGTCAGGATTAAACAAAGTGTTTGGGAAGCAGAAAGAGGCTGATGAGTGATCTGGTTTGTGGCTGACAGGAAAGCTGAGAGAAAGGGAACTTTCACACTGAGATTCAAGGCTGGCTCTCATAGTCTAGAGGGAAGAAACACATGCCTCTATTGAGAACTCTTAGCTAGCAAAAAATTACATAAACTTTTAATTAAAATAACATTTTTACCACTAAAGCTGGCCATCACCCATGACCAGGAGGCCTATAGCTTCCCAGGAAAGTTTCAGAAGTTCAGCATAAACTCCCAGGCCACATCCAGGTGGCTCTAGGGAGGACTGATCACTGGCCAGCAAACAAGAAGGGCTGAGGCTCAGACTCAAAGCCCTGCTGGAGATCTTCCAGAAACTCACAGGACACACTTGAACTCATCCCACTGAAGGAGGGATGAGAGGATTGGATGAGAAGGCTCAAAAAAACAAGTCTGCAAAGATATCGGTAAGTCTGAGGAGAGGGCTGGCAGGGAAAATTCTGCTTTGGCTCAGCTTACTCCAGTCTCCTCTAGGGCTCAGGCCAGAAGTAGGGCAAGGCAGCTTGTCTGGCACCTCTGCACAGTTGTTATGTTATGCTCTTTTCTATTTCTTAAAGCACTGGGTATTTTATTTATATATATATATATATATATACACACACACACACACACACACATATATATGCACCAACTAAAAATACTTGGAAAGTAACATTTTTCCTAGTACAGAATGAAATGATCTGAAATAGGCAGAAAACTAATAAAAATGAGCTGGGCTCAGTCTCCAGAGCAAGTTCTGGTGGGGTGAACCCAGTAACAGTCCCATCACTGGGACCACCAGCACTAGCCCAGCTCAGGGAGGCTGGCACAAAACTGCTCTGTAGAAGAGGCAAGGAAGTAACTCAGCCTGATCCTTGAAAGAACCAAAACCCAAAGCAAAATATTAGGTTCACATTATCAACAGGGAACAAGAAAACCCCAAAGACTGACTTTGCCACAGATCATGATGCCCTGGTCACAGAAGAGGACATGAAAAAATTATCCTTTTCCTCTGATCTGATGCAGGCAGCAGCTCTCCACACGGGTTGTCTGACAGCTGGCTCAGATAAAGACTTTAAGGATAAAAGAGGAAAGGGAGGGAAATCACTGCATTCAATAATGCTGTTGCATGTTACTAGTTAGTGTAATTATCTGAAACCAACATTTCTCCACCATGCACAAAAATGAGTTCAGCTCTTGCCAAGTTCTTTAATACATTCTTCACATAAATGGTGAGGAACTGCATTCGTGTTCTGAGAGCTTACCTAAATATTCTGGAAATTGGAAGGACCTTTTAAAGTTATCCAGAGAAGGAGAATAGCTAAAAGAATGTAATTAATATCAGCTTGTTTTAAACACAACATGTCAACATTCGTCCCTTGGCAACAATATTTCTCTGAAAACAAACTCCTTCCACATTGGAAAAGAGCCAAAAATAAAAGGTTACAAACATGAAAGCAGTAAGGAAGCACTTCATTCTTAAAATGCTATGCTGAAGCACTTTTTTTCTTTAGGAATTCTTTGATTTTGCTCAAATTGCTGACAATACCCACTGCACCTAAAAAAAGGATGCAAATCTGAACTTCTTTGATCAAATAAAATGCAAATTAAGAAATTTTGCCTTTGGGATGTGCCTCAGATTAAGCAAGGGTTTTAATCCCACTAGCTAATGTAGATGATGGTACAAATGTAAAAATAGAAACAGAGTGAGAAACAGCAAATTTGCATCCCAGCTAAACAGTTAGATTGCTAGAGATTATAGGGTTACCTGTGCCAATTAATTATTAAAACAAAACCCAAACAAATAAACAAACAAAACCCCCACAAAAGATCAGTCCCAGAAATGGTAAAACACTGATTAAGAAAAGGTAAAATCTGTATTTGATGACTATAACAAGCACTCGTTAGTGTAAAATTTCCATTTCAAGTTTCATCTTCAGCACAGAAAGCAGACCTGTACAGAATTGTCTGTACAAAAAGAAAGCTGGCATATCAATCCTATTAAAAATAATAAAGCTTCATTTTTTTAAAAAAGCTCTCTCTGTGATTGCTACTTAGAGGCAAGAGGATGAGCTGCTGGAGAGCTTCTCATCCCTCTTGGCTCTCCTCTCAGAGACATCACTCAGTTAAACTTTTCTGAAAAAAACCATCAGTATATACACCCTACTTTTTTACTGGTTCAACATTTTCACTTGGTTCAGTCATCACACATCCCGAAAATGCTGGAAATCCTTTCCAGTTGGTATGAAGACACATTGCAGATACGATGCTCAGTGAAAGCTCACAGATATTCTGAGTTCATAGCTGAAACTCAGATACTTCGGTGTGCTACAGTATGTCCCAATCTCCTCTTACTGACAAAAAATTACTACCACATTCTATACAGACACTGAAATAACTCTTGAGGGTGGGGATCACTTAGTCTGTCATTCCCTTCCCTGAAAATAATACATTTCTTTCCTCCTGTTATGTCTTAGCTTAAATGGCAGAAGAACTTATAGGGTTTCTCCAACAGCACCCTAGGGAAACCAGACTTTCTCAAGGTCACAGAGCCAAGTTATGTGAGAAATGGAAACAGTGCTTGAGAGTTTGAGACTTTGATCACTGTATATACAGAGGAAAATTTATCTTGTGGCATTTCTTTTCCTACTTCTTCTTTCACATACCTTTGCCTTGAGCTCTGGAAGCATCTTCTACTATTCCCTGCTTGTTCATTTATGGACTATCTTTTCCTTTTTTCTGATTCCCCTATTCTTTTCAGAATTATTTTGCCTTTCTCCTAATTGCCCTCTCATGACAGCACTCAAATGGGGTGAAAGCTGGCTGGTACTAACAAACACACACAGTTAACTTAGGTGACTATCCTTCCACCTGACTATCCTTCCACCTCTCCTTTTACACAGTCTTCCTTTCTGACAAACAATTGTACCTTGCCTGGTACTCTCTAAAAAAATAGGAGTGAGCAGAAAAGCCACTGGATTTGCTACAATGAATATTCACAAGCATAAATCACCAGTGCAGTACGTCAAAGGCCCATGTTATGCTAATGAATGCTTGAAGCTAACTCCACCAGAAGCTGGCTTGCAGGATTAGGGGAAAGGTAAAAGAAAAGAAGTTTCCCCTTAATTAACACAAAATTAATTCAAGCATTGTGCACACAGACAGTGCAGGATATTATTCAGCTCTATAAAAATAATTAAAGATATAGAGGATTTAAAGCTTGAAGCTCTTTTCAAAGCTTTGTGTTTTCTGAAGCTTTAACTGCACCACTCTATGCCAAATATTTTGCTGTATCTTGAGAATAAATTTGGTTCTTGGTAAGGTAGCTACTTTCACTGTAGAAAGATAAAATTCAGATATACCTTCACAAGAAACTTAATGTTCAAGTGCAGAGCTAGGCGTGTGCTGCTCTGTGGGTGACACCAAGCTTTCTTCTCACGGAATAACCACAGGAACAGCACGCAGAACATACAAGATTAGGTAGCAGTGCGTGGGCAGAGATAAACCGTGTGACAAAAAAGAACAACAATGAAAGACATAAATCACGAATATATTTTTGGACTTGCAAGTCCAAACTGACACAGCAGATTAACTGAAATTTTTTATCTGGAGCAAGCACCCCGTGTTATTACAGAGACAGCATACACTCAAAATGAATCTCAGATAATGCACAGCAGTTTAGCTAAGTACAGCATTCCTTCTCAGCACATGTGCACAGACCATCTGATCTGTCCTAAATATTTATCAGTGCTGTTGGCTCAGTGCACTAGGAAATGACATGTCCTGCCCCACACACATGAGCACTTTGTGGCTGCCATTACAGGAAACAGAGTCCTATGCTCTCCAAAGGCACAAGAATGGGCACCTCGAGCCTCTCTCTGGGACTCTCCAAGAGCAACTATCACTGAGCTGACATAGGTTTTGCTTCTTTCTCCCTGTTCAACCCCCACTAAACTTCAGCAACATCCCCCTTCACAAACACATGGGAATGAATTTTGGCTATCTCCTAGATGCCACCACCCCTAGGCTGGAATGCAGTAGTTATTAAGCACATGAAATCATTTATGCCAAGTAGCAAAGAAGAATGCTGTATCTACTTGAATATGGAGAAGTGTAGGCAGCAACACTGTAATTATTCAAAGCAGAATTTGGTCACAGACTGCACCCTCATCTCCTCTTAATGGTGTTTTGAGACCTTTAAACAAGCGGTTAGGACTTCTGCTCTATGACTAATTAAAAAGGATTCATTGCAGCCAGCAGCCTGGTGCTTCCTATGGTAAAGAAAATTGATTCATTATTACCTCCGGAAAAAGGAGACCAGCTACTAAACCCTAAGCATCACTACTTAACACTGCTGGGCTTCCCTCTGGAGAGCGCCTGGGAAAGTCTTACCCATGTTTGATCCTATTTATTCTGTAAGCTCTGTCAAAAACTACAGCTGTGTTAGCTACTGTCTTAAAAGGCTACCCCAAATATAATTAAATTCAAAGGGAAAAACCCAACAGCTGTTACCTAAAGCAAAGCAAATGGGATGGGTTCTGAAGAAGCTGAAAGGACTTTAACATAACTCTGGAGAAATTAATGGAAAAAATGACTGCTGTCAAGTCTAATGCCAGTTATCCCCTACACTGGGATTTTTGCACAATTTTGGAAATGAAGAAAAGGTGTGGAGAGCAACACAGAGAGGAAAACTCCCTCTTACACTTGAAAGAGTCAGGAAGTTGAAGTGCAGTACACAAACCCACAAAATGTTGTTTTATATTACACATGAAATAACAATTAACAAAATAAATAACTTGTAGCACCATTTATCAGCTCCCATATCTTGTGTAGCTCATCCTGCCTTGAAGTGGAAAATGAGGTGACGATTAGGATTACATGCAGTATGTTTGGCCATGCATTCTTTTTTGTAAAGAGAGGGGTGCATGGTTTTGGTTTGGTTTGAGCTCTCTCGCATATAACCCTGTACACAAACACCTTGGCAGACAGCATCCTGCACACAGCACTAATTGTATTAGAAAACAAGAATGGAAAAAATATTAGAGTAAGATTTTGCACACACACACACAAAAGATCAACAGCAATATTTGATCTTTGAAGGAGAGACTCTGGGAGAGGAACAATTTAAATCATAGCAAAACAGGCTCTTCATAGACCTAATGAAAATACAGTATTTGACTGACTGTTTTTTTGTTTGGTTGGTTGTTTGGGTTTTTTTTAAGCTAGGGAAAGAACACACAAGTGGTAAGGAAGATGAAATTGAAGCTGTAACTTCTAATCCTGGGCAGAAACCTCAGCTTTTACAAGGCAAACAGGTTTAGCAGGCTATACCTCTGGAGATGCATCCACAAAGTGTTCCAGCCTGCCTCTCCCAGAACAGGTTGTTCTAAAGCATGGATCAGCCGACCGAAACAGGTGAGGCTGTCTTCTCAGCCCAAGTGCGTTTTCATACAAAATAAGTCAGTACAGCAAGAAGCACTGCGTTTGTTTCTACTTAATTCTACACCTAAAGAGTATGCTTAGTGATTCTGAAGGTAAGACAGAACAAAACAGCTGTCTGCTGGGCACAAGGGCAGGAAAGAATAGTAGAGGACAGTGAGGTATTAACGTACAAAATGGGTATGAAGCCAAATTTTACTGACAGCAGATAAGGGATACTGATCTGTACTATATGGAGTGTAAGGAAAACCCAACTGCACTCAGGGCATCTGTGGCATTTGTGCTGCAACTGCACCTCTTAAGAGCACACTTTTAGTAGTTTAATGAAGCTTTAGCATTAAGAATTGAATCTATCAGTTCCTGATTTTCTGCATTACCACTGATGTCTCCATCAGTCTGTGATCTGAGTAACAGTCAACTCCTGACAGACTCAGCAATGTTGAAAAATGGCAATACAGAATATCTACAAGTGCTTTTCTGCTTTGTCTAATTTTTTTGCAATCATAGAGGAACACCTTCAGCATTCTCTCAGGGAAAATGACTGGCTATGAAATACAATTTGGACCAGTTCGTAGATACTGTTGTCCAATGTTACACTCAAGTGAATTACGATAACCCTTGCTCTCCATTCCTTCCTTAAAAAAAAAAAAAAAAGGGGGGAGCAGGGACGCCACTTCACGTGTTGCATCTTGCAAAGTATTCAGGGACAGAACCAGGTCTCCTCTCATGCAGCTGTGTATTATCCCACGCAGTTGAGCTCTCATCTTGATAAGGATCCTCCAGATGATAGAGACCGGGGCTTTCAAATATAAATACTTGACTCTGATAGGGCATGCAGATAGTTACATCATTTCACACACTGAAGCCTCAACATTATGCACTCAAGTCTGGGCCCACGAGAAAGCTGCAGTCAGCTTGTAATACCACTTAAATAGGGTTTAGTTCTTGACACAGAAATAGGTACTTTCATGTTTCCAAGGAACAGATGTTATCACATGGTTTGATAACCTACTTTCACATTCTTTATTTATAGTTATTCACTCAGTTTCATTTACTAAATGTAGTGGATCCAGGCCATGAAACCTCAGTTTTCTTGTCTCTATTTTAGATGATGCTGTGGTAATCATCCAGGTTAAAGCTTGGATGCAACAAGAGGACTCAACTGAAAGGCATGATTAAAAGCCAAATTACTATTTATGAGCTAAATCCTAAAGCACCTAGACTACACACCTGTAGGACTCAGTAGGAACTGTTCAGGGAGCAAATACATTTCCATCTTCAAGCAATTATTTTGTTCTGCTGCAAATATTCAGAGAGAACAAGCACTTGTAATAAGAGTTAATATCTTTTAACAGACAGATAGAACTATGGGAAAACAGACAACCTTTTGGCTCCAAGCCCTTCCATATGTCCTAAAAGTTTGTCAAACTTTTTTCCTCCAAATAAATAATTTGATCTAAAGAAATTAAATCTTTCCTTACAAAATTACTTCTCTCATACCTCTATCAGATACAGTTATGAATAACGATCCTCGCAAGCTTTTTAAAAAACTCTTTGTAAAAGAAACCACCAGAAAAATACCTCTCACAATTGTGTCACTGTTTAGATTGAACAGGGGACAAAGACTTTAAAACCCCTTTGCTACGACATATTCTCTGACTGCAAGCACATCAGTTTTGAGATGACAGTAAGCAATGCCACAATAACAAACTGAATGAGAGATTGCATACAGATATTCAGTGAAGTACAAATCATGCACACCGACTTCTCATCTTTGGTTGCTTTGCCTGCACTTTCCTGTAAAAACCCTTAGAGAAGCACCTATCAAAAAAGGAGAAAGAAAAAAAAAAAAAGAAAATAAACTAGCGAGAGAGGAAACAACTTGCACACTGTTGTATAACATAGAGATGCAATACAGGCATCATTTCTGCAATAATGCTCAGCACTTAGTGGAAATTTTTTTTTTCATAATTCCCAGAGGTACACAGACACGTCTTGAAATTTGGACTCTCTGCTTCCATCCCCAGCAGTGCTGGAGATCACAGCCACAGCACTGGCAGCTTAAGGAGACACCAGGCTGCTGGGCAGTGCAGCACATTACATTCATTTTCTTCTACTCCCACTCACTCCACATTCTTCTCACTTGACTGTTCTCCCCTTTGCCCCATTTATTGCCTCACAGCGCCTGCGGTACTGCCCCCAAAGCCTAAAATAGTCTCCTAATTTCTTCCCTCCTCTTCATTTCTAAGTGCTTCCAACCCTTTCCCTCCTCTCCAGAAGTCTTTCCACAGCCTACTTTTTCTAGATATCGTTTGACATTTTTGCACTCTTAAAACTATTTTAAACAGCAAACATTTCAGGGCAGGAAATGACTTACCACATCTGAAATACTGTGTTAGCAATGACAGAATGTGTATGCATACTAAAGCACCACCTTCACCTCAGCTGATGCCTAATGATGATGAGAGAGTTTATACACAGGCTGAAGAAACACAAGACCCATTTAATTGATTTTCCAAATAAGCCAAAGGACACCAAACAAGAAAAGCAGTTTAAAAAAATCCATTAAATGTGCTCTGCTAAAAATTGTTTGGAGAAAGAACAAAGAAAAAGGAGCCCAATGCTAAGTTTACAGAGTTTCTTTTAGATCACATGCCTAAACTGTGGAGGAGCAGAAGGAAAATGAAGTAACCATTAACTGGGCAAGGCCTTGTAACTGAAAATTGTAAGATTTCTGTAAATTCACTTTTACAGAGTGCTTCAGCGGTGCTAACTGCTGCAGTAATGTCTTAACTTTTTTGACATGTTTAGCTGCATGATTGTTCATAGTATATTACAAGATTGCATAGTGAAAACCAGTTAAAACTCATTTGAGATCTAGATTAGAACAAACCCACGTGTCTGCTGTGTGTGTTACATATAGGGCTATAATATGTTACATATACATGCTATAATATGTGTGTTACATTAGGTGCAGTGACACGATTGCTGTAATATGGGTATAACATACGTTATAGGACACAGGGGGAAATTCACAGATATTTAAAACTTTTATTAGTAAATAAGGACCCCACATAAATACACCAGGACAAACCCATTTGAAATGTCTCAGTAAGGCAGTAATCGAATACAGCCCTAAAATAATTAAACTCAGTGGACTTCAAGTGTCTTCAGAACTGGTTATAAGCTGGCATGGAGAACATGCAGAGAAAAGAACCCTGAAATACAAACATCAGTAATTTGTATTAAGCAGTTCCTTATAAGGATTATAAAGCTTGCATAAAGTAGGAAGATAAAAAGAATTAAGGCAATGCTTCTCAATTATGGGCAAAGAGAAAAAGAGAGCCTCATTGCATGTCTGCATTCTTGAACACACTTTAAAAAACAATAGTTGACTGGTTTCCACAGCAGTCTCCAGTATCTCTTGGCTTCATGCCTCCACCAACTCAAACCAGATCAAGAGATTGTGATGGCTCAATTTCACTTCCATTCTTAAATCAATGGTTGCTTTACCTCGGGAGGTGTGAAGAGGGGCAGAGGGGTGGCACAGGAGAAAAAAAAAAATTAAAAATCATCACATGGAACTGTCATTTTCTTTTCTATTAGGTTATCACATATCAATGTATATTTACACATGGGAAATGCAACCTCTGCAAGATTCAGAGGGTGGTGTGTGTCGTCGTCCCCAATTTTAAAAAAAAATTTTTTAATATAGGAGACACTCAAAGCTGACAATTCTAAAATAACAGAAATTAGTTCAGCTTCTAGGAAGAGCATTCAAAAATAAAATGTGTCCTTCAAAATACTGTTAAATATTCTCTGCTTATTTTCCTCTTCCCGAAGTAAAAATATTCATGTGATGTTTGACCTTCACACTGAACTCTGCAGCTAGAAGGATTTTTAAAAGGCACTGCAAATTTTTTTTCTTGAACTTGTAAGCAACATATTAACATTCTGAGCAAAACCTTACATGTTATATATGAAGCAACTAAAAATACTATGCAAGTTGCAACTTCCTGAAATGTTTGGGGCCACAAACCAAAGTTTGTTCTAGAAGTAAATGGAAGAAAAATATTTTTCAGTAAACAGCAGTTAACTCTCAAACACCAGCACCTGGAGATCTTGGTCTGAGAGCTTTGCTCAGCATTGAGAAGATGGGGTGGGAAGAAGAAAAGGCCACACTGAGAAAGGAGAGGGACAGCAACAGCAGCTTTGAAGAAAGCGTTCAAGCAGTTCTGGGCATCCAGCTGTATCATTTTTAGGGAGTATCTGATACAGGCAACTTTAGTGCCTAAATGCAGAAGTGCAAACATTGGCATCCACTGTATCAATTTCGTGCTTGTCTTACTGGCAACTATTTTAATCAGATTTTTTTCTTGGTGGTTAAACAGCAATGCAGCACTCAAACTACTTCAGTAGCAACAAAGGGTCCCCAGAGTCTCTTATAACTACCTAAAACACTGCAATATTTTCTATTCCCCACTCCAAATCATCAAACAGACACTCTGTGCACATAGTAACCTAAAATACCACCTGGCTGATCTGCATTCCCCAGCTCACAACAACAGTAATTTGATTTCGGTCAGAAAGATGGGTGAGACATTGCAGCAGAGTTGGTTTTAAAAAAAAAAAAAAAAGTCAATCTTAAAATCCAAATAATTCAACATGCTTCAAGGGTCATTTTTCAGGGTACAATATAGGGCAGGACTGCAGTGGAGCAAAATCGTGCTTTCTGCTTGCCAAAAGCCAGATTTGTTCCTCTAGATTGCTGTTGGAATTATTTCAACTCCAACTTGTGCAGTATTTTCTGTTCCATATGTAGGAGGGTAACTACACAGATCTGTCAGCGTATTATAACTCTTCTCAAATAAGGAGAAGCAAAGTTAAAGCAAGTTTTTAGACAAAGAATGCTAGGCATCATCTTTTTTTCTAAAGTAATCAAATCATTAAAAGCAACTACAATCATTAAACTACACACTAATTATAAATGTTATTAAAATAAAACAAAATCAGTTAAGAAAATGCAGAATAATAACAAATGCAGCTGTGTCATATAATGCTGCAAGATGATTTAGTCTAGACATAGAACTTCTGGATTTAGACAAGAATTTTAATATTCTCATAGAAACGACTGTCTCCCAGTTTTAAACTCCTCTGTCAAAATAATGTTAAAATACACTCAAAAGTGCATAACTTAAACCCTTGTTTTCCAAAACGCTGACTTAAGATTTCCACTGAAGCTACTGCAATTCAGAGCATTAATAAAACTGTAACACATACCAAGACTTCAGGATAAAAATCCTTTTGACATGTTTATTGACATCTAGTACAGCCAAATTTACAATTGGAAATCTTAGACAATTTAAATGCATTTTCCTCCCAAACTGCCAAAAAGCAAATGGACTCCGTTATGTACTAATCACTTAGGAGGGAGAAACTGAGTTTCAAGACCATAAGTTGACCATTTGTGTCATCTTGCAAGAGTACCATCAAACAAGTGATTATTTTTTTTCTTTTCCATTTTACTATGAACAAAAGTCCTGGAAAATGGCATCATTACAGCTAAATATAACTATTGTTATTCCTGGAATGCACTTATAGAAGGTATGCAAAGCCTACCCTATGGAAAAGAGCAAAACTGTACAATTATGTTTAGATTACCTGATGAGACAACCACTTCTTATGTAAAAGGCATTCAAGAAACTGAAAATTCAATTTAACAAGTCGCCTGCACTCTCAAACACAGCAGTGAAAAAAAGCATGTGTATATGCACACACCACATGACATCCCAAGCACAAGCATTAACATTTATTTGTTTATATTTAAACAAGCCTGTTATTTTCTATCTAGGAAATGTGGCATACTTTTCTCCCCAGTTTTAAGTTTGTCATTGTTTATTTTTATATACCTCATGTTACCTGTCAGCTTGTTCTACCTAAACTAAAGGACTGGCTATAAAAGGGTTCCTGAATTCACCCTGCTTTTTGGAGAACAGCAACTTCGCTAACTTCTACGTAAGGCTGTAATAATTCATTATACACTTTACTGAACAGAAAAGGAAGAACAGCATACATAGAAACAAGATGCATGCACATATACATCCACTCCTTCTTACCTTAAAACTGAGCTCCAACTCACTCCACAACCCACTACACGTGAATACATACTCCAGATACTAGTTTCAAACATAGAAATATTTGCAGGACTTCCACAGCAGCTAACTTTACATTTGAGGGATTACAAAAACACACCACATAAAAATAGGGAGGAAAGCAGTGATGCTTTATTATACTCCAAAAATTAATACTTAAAGCAAATATCCCAAGAGGTTCTGTGGTTTCAAGTGATGCTATGCTAATAAACTAGGACTTTGACAATATCAAACCCATGCCTCAATCTTGTAATGAATAGCAAGTCCAGGCAAAAGAGGCAGGTCAGAAAGCCCCTCTATTTCATTTCACAATCATTAAAAAAGCACAGTGTAGAGGGAAGATCCAGAAAGCACATAAATAGTGTTTTCTATGAAAAATCCACCACTGGATTTTCATGCATGGGTTTACTAGATAGTAAAATATTACCACACATCATGGCCAAGACTGTGAAGACTGGGTGCACAAATGTGGCCTCTCTATGGGTACAACCCTGGCAGAGAGAAGTACAGAGGTACCTGAAGTAGTTACACAGGCAATATATAAAACCACTTTGGTAGAAGCAGAGGAACGCTGTTTGCTGTAGATGGCAACCTCTATCAAAAGAGTTTGCTCGTGACTGAAGTAAAATTGAACCAGAAGATTTTTTGGGAGAGAGAATAACCCAGAACTTACAAAAATACTTTTGGGAGAAATCTAGGGAATTCCCTATTTCAGATAGAGAAGAAGAAACCATAGATGCAATAGGAACCCAAGCATCTACTTTGAAAAGCACATGATGTCCATTAAGTAATGCCTGAACATATGAACCTTCACAACAAAATATGATCTAGCAAGCATGGGACTGAATCAGAAAGCCTGGCATTTAAGACTGGATCTAACATCAGTTTGTGTAGCTTTGGAAGACAAGAAGACAAAGTTTCACAAGTGACTCTCAACTCTACCTGTCATCTTGTCTCTCCAGCTTTTTTGCACAGGTCTTAGGCACTGACTTTCATGTCAAGGCACTGAGTAGCACTAAGGCTTAGCTTCCAGAAGCAAGAGAAGCAGAATTGCAAAGCATCTATATTTGAATTTAGCATAATCAGGCATTCACATTTAAAAGTCCTCTTTAAAATACACTACTGATCACTTTGATAACTTCAGAGAGACTGCAAAATAAACAATTGTGAAGTGTTCTATACATGTAAATACATGAGATTATCTTCAGTTATACATATTAAGACTCAGCCTCCAAGAGGTACTTTGATGGCATTTAGACATCAAAGCCCAAGAGGTCAGTCACAAAATCTTACAGTCCTGTCCCCAGGACGTCCTGACAACCCCAGGTTTTTCCATGTCTAGTATTTCAAGACTTTCTTAAAGCACTCCTCCTGGACACACCTAGGCACAGAGCAACTTTGTAGGCCAGTGGTTTATGTCACATTTAAGCTTGTGAGTACAAAGTTGGGACTTCTGTACCTATGCCTGCTTCGGGTCTTGATTCAGTAGGTATGGGTGAACGCTCTGCAGAGATTTCCATTCACAGCATGCTGTATGCATTGCTTGCATTGAGAAGCACATCCACCACAGTAAACACATAACTCTTCTGTAACACTCCAGACATTACAGTCTAAGCAGTGAGTAACCCAAATTCTAACAAGACAATCTTTAGCTTAAGAGACTTTAAATCTCTCCCTCTCAGGGTAACACTCAGTCTGCCAAACAAAGCAGCAAGGAGGTCATTTCTACCTCTCCCTCAAAGGCTGGGCCACTGTGGAAAAACACATGAGATTTAAAAGGTCTTTAGGAGCTCCAGTCTCTGCTCCACATCAAACAAGCATTAGATAAAATGCAGAAACACCAGGGAGCTTAAGCGTTCCTTGGTCAGAAAGACAGTAGCTGGGAATCCTGGTATTTAGCACTTAAGCTCTTCTGCTCATTGTATACAGAAGGCAGGCATCTAAATCTAAGTTTAATGGCTGTTTTGCAGTCCAGGACTTAGATTCCTGTAATTCTGGCATGACAATCAGCTGCACCACAGAAATCAGCCCACTTCTGTATCTGCCTCCAAATATGCTGTAGCATTTTTTGGAAATCCACACAACTCCCAAAAGGCAAATCTCCCAAAGTCAAAGCTGTTCACAGTAAATATGTGACAATTCAGTCCTCTTCAGCTGCCTAACCAGATTTCAATTACCACAGTTTGGAATTTTACAATGACACTGCATGACCAAGTACAATTTAATTGGATTTTCATTTGTAAGTTAGATGAATTCCTATCCTCTTCTATACTTCCTCAATTCAGGCAGTGCAGAAATTCAAGCTGTGATGGCAATGTAGGATTTTGCAATGCATTCAAGACTTTAAAAAAAATAATAAATTTTTAAATACATCAAAGTGGTCAGATAAGTTAGTACTCAATAGGAAGTTGTTTCTCGAAAGGAAATTGCAAATTTCAGTGAAAGAGGAAGATGGAGACTTCGAATTAACTAACTGTTCCAAAACCTTCAGAAAGCAGGAAGGGTTTGTGAAGGTTGCATGAAGAAACTGCATGCAACCACAAAAACAAGCCCAGTTTAGGACTACATAAATATCTTAAGAATATGTCTCCAATTAAAAAAACCCACAACCAAAACAACAAAAGAAACAAACAAAAATCTCCCATCAATTTTCACGTATTTCTTATTTATTTACCCATTGCACAAGCTAGACTCAGAAGCTTAAAACTTAAATACAAAAACATTTATATTCCCAGTTATGGAATATGTAACAAATGTATTTAAAACCAGAACAATTGCTGTATTTTGTTGAAGTTTTGCCTGTCACTTGCAACTTTCTACCATTCAAATACCTATTCTTCTGTGAAAACTAGGGATTATTTTAAAGGACATTCAGCCAGCAGCAAAGCAACAGGTATTATGATTTGGCCAATTATTCCTTTTAGCTTAACCTGCATTTATATCCAGTGTCCAAAGTGTGGGCATCTGGTCACAAGCACAGAAAGGGCAACAGAACAGACAGATCTCTGGTCTACCCAGTACAGCCATTCTTGTATCAGAAAATGTTTCTCTGCAGCTGGGTAAGAGGTGGGAAGCAGTGGATTCTCCGTCCCTGGAGGTATTTAAAAAGAGACTGGATGTGGCACTCAGTGCCATGGTCTGGTAACCGCAGCGGTAGTGGATCAAGGGTTGGACTTGATGATCTCTGAGGTCCCTTCCAACCCAGCCAGTTCTATGATTCTATGGTTGTAGGGTAATTTAATACAAATGTTAGATAAAAAAGGTACTGACTAAAGACTGTGTTCTCCGTTACCTGGCCAGCAAAAGAAACTGATTTTGTCTTTTATGCCCCAAAACACCTATTAAAAGCTGTAACTATGCACATATGGTATTGGCAAGACCTTTCCAATTACCTTTCTACTACTGTACCTGAATGTAACTGGGAATGTGCTCAGTTCACAGACACAGCTTTTGCTGTAATACCCTGATAGTCTGGGCTTGGCATGATTACATCATACACATTACCTTGGCAGTCAGACAGCCACAGCTCCACCAACTGAGCTCAAGGCCAAGCCATCAACACTTGTGCTGAATGCAGTTGCCTGCACATTTTTACAAAGGCTTTGCCATTTATTATGTTTCTTTTAATTTGCTGCCCTTATCTTGGGGCATTACATACCTATGCAATGTTTGTATACCCTGTACATTGTGAGAAAACATGCAGTAACAGGCAACAAACTCTGGCCTGGTCATGATCTTTTTGCTAACATGATGCTCAGAACTTCTCATTCACGATGGAGTAAAATACACCATACATAATTAAGTCTGGAAAACTGTCAGGTGCATGTGTCTTCAAACCACAGATGTACTCACTTCTAAACTCTAGGCCCCTCTCAGCCATTTTCTATTCTTCTCCCAATAACATTTACCACTTTAGCCTACTTTATTGCCAGAGATAACAACAAAAATTAACTTTATGTGCCATCTTGTAAAACCAATGAATCTGTCTCTATCTGACAGTACTGCCATTCTGGTGTGGTCTATTATTCCCTATGTGACATCTGCCCCTCTCTTTCCTCCTCTAACCACCCTCTTTGCTGAAAAGAAAAGATGCAAAATAGACATATCAGGCAAAACATGAAACAGCAGAAGTAAATCATGGGAGTAACTATTTCAACTAGAGCAACTCATTTCCTTTCAAAAGAGCTGCTAGCATAATTAAGGCCTGCAAGAAACAGCACTTATTAGGCTTTATTAAACTTACAGGGCAAACACTGGGGGTAGAGTGTGTAAATTACAAAAGTTACAGCACAACATTTTTCTGCTTTTGAGGATGAATACAAATATGCCAGAAATTAGAGACCTGCACTTAGCTTGAATAAAATGGGACAGGCAGCAGTCCCTGAGGAGCTGTGCAGACAAGTTCACCTAGTGCATTTTGATAGGAAGAGGGACTTCGTGGAGGCCATGCTTCTGCACTGTGCATTGAACAAGTTGTTTTCTACACCCATCAAAACCTCTACAAAGCTTCAGTAGCCTGGATGTACAAAACCCCCTCTCCTCACATCTTTAGAGCCACATCCACCACTAAGCACAAGACAACAGCAGAAGAAATCTATTGATTCTTGGCAAAAGGATGATCAGAGAGAACGAGAAACACAACAGTGTTCTCACAGATGTAGAGGCAGAATAAGGAATTTTTCACCACCACCCCCAAAAGTAAATCACACAGCCATGTGCACTCCTGCTCAGTGGTTTTAATATGCTGAGTGATTAAAGGTGACGATGATGACTACAGGCCATACTATGCATCTTCAGAGGCTTTTCAGTTCAACACTGAGGGGCCAAATGGGGCTACTGTGTATCAAGAATATTTTACTCTGATTAAAGGTGCAATTATATAGTTAGTCATAATAGCTGCCATACTTTAAAAGAAACCCACCTCTCCTTGAGGGGAAGGGAAAGAAATTATGCTACTTTATTCGTCCAAACACACTCTCAGTTAAATTCAAATACAACATGTGGACTAGATAAATACAGTGACACACAGCCACAAACACTTAGTAATCCAAGATAGAACAAGGAGATGAATCTTTTAACCTATAATCTTTGCAAATGGAAACTAAATCTTATGATTAAGTGTTCTGTCATATCTGTGCAGGTATCAGTGGAGGCTGTGCATTTTCTTCTCATCTGTCAGAAGAAATTCATGTTGGTTTCAGGGCCTAAATATGAGCAAAATTACTGCAAACATTGGGCCTGACACAGAGCTCAAGAGATGTACTTGTTTATATGGTTAGCGCATAATTTCTGTGGATATCCACATGCATGTTGTGCAGAGGGCTAGGCTGGTGCTAAGAATCTTACTCAGCATAAACAAAATAGATTTTTTTTTTCCTTCTTTTCTCACTGTATTTTCAGCCCTGCAACGTATTTTCTCTGTTATTGTTAAATCAGAAAATCACCACTTCAGGTCCACAGGGTTTCCTTGGCTTAGGTCACCTTTTACAGAAAAGCAGTTGATTTCAAATAGCCACTATCTTTCATGTATAAGAAAGGTAGAGGTTAGATAGCTTCTCCATATGGCTATACACTATTTAAACTAACATTTCTGTTTAGATGACAGAGGTGAAAAAGAAAATGCACAATAGACAAGCTTTAGTTATTTACCATTTTTTAAACTGATACTCCGAAAGTCCATCTTTAACAACACCAAAGCCATTAGGGAATCTCCCCTGGCAAAGGCTACCTGGAAGCCCTCCAGTTCAGTTTCTTGAGGAGAAATTCAAGACAAAACACAGACCCAGTACAACTGAAAGTGAAGGAGAGGCAGAGTCAATGCAACATCTTAATCCACAGCAGTCCCAGCCCTCAAACAGAACAACAGAGCCAGGTTGGGTCAAAGACACATCACATATCAAGGGAAAAAGAAAGGACAGGAGACAGGAGAAGAAAATCATCTTTGCCAATAAAGTTTCCAGTTATCTGCATGGACATTCATACACTCTCTGGAAACTCTCCTTCTGGAATAAAATATTTAGAACAAATATACTGAGTTTTACTGCTTAATCTTCCTTCTCTCCCCCTTCTAATTTTTCAGCATCGGTGTTAGAATTTTGATATATTATACTGTTCAACAACTGAACAAATACTCCGCATACTAATCATTTGACAAGGGAAAAGGCAGAACAGGACCCAGCCAAGGCACCACATTCCACATAATTTGTTAGATAACAGAAGTATAAATCATCTTTGTACGTGCACAGTTTTTAATCATCATCCTTTGCCCAACACAGCTCCATGGTCAAGTCCAAAGAACAATTTTACGAGTCCTGTCATATCCATTTTTTCCAAGTATTCCTTCAAGTGATCCTGTACTTCCACCACTGCACCTTCACTGAGCTAGATTTTTGTATCTTTTAGAATTCTATCTCCTATTCTTTAAGTTTTTACTCTCTTGATAACAGAGGGGAAAAAAATCATTGAAATACACAATTTAAATTTATCTTGCATCAACACAACTACCCAAGAATAACAAAAATACAGATCAAGATACACTATAAAGCAATAAAATTACAAAACACCACATACAATAGTTTTATGGGAAAGAAGGATGGGAAAAAGTTCTTTTCCAGATTTCACACCATTTCCTTCCCTCACACACACCCAATCTGGGTGAGGTAGGAAGCAAGAGAGTTTTGTTTCTTTTAATTTTGCCCTGAAACATACTTTAAGTAATTGCAAGTGAGTGACACCTAGTGATGAACACAAATCTGATCATCCTCCACTCTCCCACACAGAGAAGATAAGCCAGCAAGCACCAACAGGTAACTCAGGAGTGGGTGTTGAATCATGGGAACCTGACACTACTATGTTTCTCTCCCTTAAAAGCCAAACATCAAGTAAGCCAAGACTAGAAACTTGGTGCACAACTAAAAATAAAAAAAGAGACAAAATAAGAAAGGCTAAAGTGTCTAAATAAGAAACAATTAAAATAAATCTATATCATGACCTATAAATTCACTTCTCCATTCTCCTTAAAACTAATCACCTCTCTCTAGAAACATCAAGTTTTCCCAGATATCTCATCCTTAATTAAAAAAAATAGATCTCTGAAGCAAAAGGGAAGAATGGGTTTCTCATCTAATACTAAAATACCAACAGCTGTCCTAGAGACCACTTAGTGATGTGTCTGGTATTGTAACTGCTCTCTGGTTGTAAGCACTTCATGAGCTTGTCAAAGACTCTTATTTTGCCAGTAGTTCCAAAATTATTGCTCACAGAGCAGTTACTGGAAGTGAAGGGGAGGGGATCTAGTGTGATTTGTGGTAGGGTTACAGGAAGGAAAAGTATGCTACTATGCAAAGTAGCAACAACACAGTCCCCTGAAAGGGAAGCTGGAATAAAGACCAAGAAAACTGGTCTGACTTTTCAACACCATGACACGGGACAATCTTGTACAGGAGAAGCTCATCCTGAAGAAGAGGTTTCTTAATGCATTTTTAAGAGCAATCCAGAGCTCCAAGGCTAAGAGAGCAAAACACAAAATCCTGTAGGAAAGGGAAGTGATTAACCTTGCACAGCTATTGCTGCTTTCACGCACTATGTGCCATTTCATCTATTTTTATCATGAGCAGGATTTCATCACTGGAACGTCAGGAGGTGCTTTAAAGACACAAATTATACACCATGATTAAAAGCCATCAAAAGGACAGGAGTTAAAAAAAATAAAATAAAAAAAATCATCAGTGACTAGAGAAAGGAAAACAATCACATGCTACAGCTTGTGGACCTTGTTCTGCTCAGTAAACTCATGGCTATCACCTTTTCTCTCCTCACAGATTCATGTGAGGTTGAGATTTTTTTTTTTTTTTTTTTTTTTTTTCCTTCTGCAAACACTGAAGAAAATTCAAAAGTCCATAAAATTTCAAGCCCTGAAAGCTCAAGCTCTTTGGAAAAACTAACACAACAGAGCCACCTACCATGCAAAGGCAGGACTGACAAGGCTCAGGCAGCAAGAGCTGCCACTGAAACTTATTTGAATGAACTTGACCCAGGTTGGCAGCTGGCCAGCACCCTACGTCACCCCGTGACTTAACAGAACACAGTGTTCTTGGCACCCGCACAAATATGTGTTGAAATCCACACGGCAGAGAGAGAGGGGAAAAAAAAAAAAAAAAGTCAGTGTATGTTTCAAATTAATAAAGGAAAACGGTAATGAAAAGGTAATAAAAGGCAAAGGCGGCATTAGATGTTTTAAAATGCATCTGCTGGATTTTCCCTCTGATGTTTTCGGATCACTCGGTGTTCCCTCATGTACCAGGAGCTCGGCACAGTGGCACCTCTCCCCAGGATGGGCCCTTCCCTCTCCGAATCTCATCCTACGCCCTTCTCCCTCTCACCTCTCCCCATGCTCTACCTGGAAAATTCCAGTGCGGCGCTCAGCCGGGCAGTCAGGGCAGACACAGACTGCTGCACCAGGGCTGCCCCTGACTCATTTCCTCACCCATCCCTCACGCAGAGGACAGCACCTCTCCTGCAACACTCCCATAGGGGATGATGGCTTACACAGTTATGTCATTCACAGGTGGATTATGCTAACGCTCTGCCATGAGATGAAAAGCAAACACGTAGAAGGAGGACAGGTAAAATGAACTTCATGAGCCATGGACTTGATGTACTCCCTCCATATACAACATATGGATATTATCTCCCACCTCCTCATTTCCTCCTTCCAGGACACCCCTCTTTCCCTCCAAAGCCCAGCCTCAAGTCCCTTCCCCTCTTGTCTGTCACCCCTTTTCTCTCTGATGGCCTATCCTCCTCTTCAGTGACAGATGAAGACATTTGACACCTGTAGGAGCAAGGTCAAAACCAACTCATGGATGCCTGCTGAGAGGGCTTTCCCTGGTCCTGGGCCATTCTGCCACCTGCAATTCCACAGGTGTCCTGACAGCACGAGCCTCCAGCAACACTTTCCAGCCAGGCCATTAGCCATGACAACAGGAAGATGGATCCAGTTGCATCCTCATTACCTTCTGCACAGACATCCTTGGGCTAGTATAGAGTCCACACAGCAAGCGGGATACACAGGACACACGTGTCAAGGCAAACGTGCACCCTACCTGGACTGCACACTGAAGCTGCTTCCACCATTTCACCACAGACCTGAACAGCTACATCAGTCACTAGCTGATCCAGCATTCCACCACCAGCTGAAAGTAACATTTCAGTCCAGTAACAGAGTCCCTCATGAGACATGCAACACAGGCGTTTAGGAGATGATCCACAACTCTTGCCAGTCCTTCCAACATGAGAAGCCCGTGTTACACGTGAAGGGTGCACTGAGTATTTTTCACCTTGACTTACACAGTGCAAGCCGCTATTATGACCATAGAAATAAACTATCTGCTAACCAAAGAGACAATAAAACTTGGAAGCTTGGATGCAGGAAGCAATTAGGTCCTTTTAGCAGTCTCTGCTTAGTATCATACAAAATCCTTTCAAAAGTCCTTTTCTTCAAATAAGAGCCCTGCTTATGCCTTTCAAATGAAAATAGTATTAGTTCCAACACAATAACAGTGGGGAAAATAAGTCTGCTTCAATGCTCGGGGATGAAAAAAAATACTAAGAAAGAAGTCCTCTGTTTGATGTTTTATGTATGTAGTTTTTTGATGCTCAAAATGTCATTTTCCGAGTAACTGCATGCTAAAGTAGAAATAAGCTAGGGACATATGAAAAATACAATACTTATTCTGTTTTCTTTTGCGTCTCTGTGATACAAACATATCAGGAGAAAGTACTACTTGAGACTACTTGAAGAACGAATAATTTAACAGCTTTCTATAAACAATTAAGGATCATTTGACACAACCATATATAAGTAAAACTTTCCACAGTGCAAGAGAAACAACAGTGGAAATCAGATCTCATCTTTCTGTGGCCAGGCTCCAGATCGAAGAGGATACCTGAATAAGTAGCAGAGATAAAGTAAATTCAGTTAGGTAATTTACAGGAAGAAAAGGCATTCAAATAAGAAATACACAGATTATCAATGGCACAGAAGACAGGGAATTCATATCAAAACATGTAAATTTCCAATGACATGCCTTGACTTGATAGGTTATCTTTAAAAATCCCTATGGAAGGAGCAGTTCGTATCTATTTAGCAAAGATGTGCTGGCATTCATAACATATGCATCTAACATCAAACAGTTACCTGCCCATTCCCCCCCAAGCACAGCCAGAAACACTGCCCCTGCAGTGGAGAGGAGGGGAAGATTTTCACAGAAGAGGGAAGCTTTTCGGTAGTCTAATGTTTACAAGGGAGTTTACTGGGTTGTCAAGGAGCAAAAACATCACAGTGATCTGTATGCAACATGCTTTGAATACACACAATTAAATTTGTCACAAAATTACAGATGAGTTCTCTGCCAAGCTTTGAAAGCCTGCCCCAGTACCCTCGCCTCTCTCCTAATTGGGTTTGGCAAGGAGCACTGAGATACTGTTAAGTCTTGAAAGTTTGCTCGAGAACCAGATCCACAGGTTAGAGAAGTTTTCTCAGCCACTCCCATCTGGCTAGTAGGCAAACCACAGGGAGACTGCCAGAGCCTCCAAGGAGGGCAAAGTTGAGGGCAGGATGTGACACACTTAACCGCAATCATGCAGGCTACTCCTCTTCCTAACACGCACCACGGCTTACAGCAAATGCACAGGACTATTAGCTCCAAAAGGGAGAGATCGTTTTTATTGTATTGTTGAAGTGTATATTCAATAAGACTGTTTGTTCTTACACCCTTTCAAACTGTGAATAGGATGTTTTAAAAAAAAAAAAAAAATTTAAAAAAACCCAACCAAACAAAAAACCCCAAAAAACCGAGTCGAGATCCCTTACAAATAGAAGATAAAGCAACAAGACCTCATATTTTGTAGCTGAACACAACAGGCAGTAAGGCCCACGTTCCACTGCTCTTTTCCTAAACCACCTCGTCTCCCTGGAACATGCAGTATTTCGGTTTGCTACATCTTGGAATATTTTCATTTGCGGTTTTTAGGGAATCTCAAGTGACTGGATGCAATTAGCTCCACCAGGAACAAAACCAGAGTAACACATTCCCTGACTTTTGTACCTACCGGTTGCATTAAAACTTTCAATTGCAGCAGGTTATTTTTCTGCTTAACACACAAAAGAAAACCCTACCTATTCACCCACAGTTTTAATGGTAAAGTCCCATTTTCAAAGCACAGTGAATGCTGAGCCATGAATACATCTCTAAACATCTTCAACTATATACATATGAAAACAACCAAAACAGCACACAACTACAGCTGTTGTGTCTTACCTGCCAGGTAAGGAAAAAAAAAATACCTAGCTGAGAGGAATGCTTCCTTTTCTTAAATACAATGTTGTTTGTCAATTTAAAAGAAGGAAGATTATACCAAATGGGTCACCCTCCTTAAAGACAAGTGTAAGCACGACTCAGATACTGAAGAACAGCACTACCTCTTAGCTCCGTTAACACCTCAAGTTTTTCATTTGAGAGCTGGGTCATTTGCTGATGAAGTGCAGGGCACTCACTGGACATTTCAGTAATGTTGCAAAACCTGGCAATCTAATGCATTTCCCTACTTTCTCCTCCCCCATTTTTAAACATAGTTAAAATACCTGTTTAGAGGGTCAGAGAAAAGAATCTAGGACCGATCCGTAACAAGAGTGAGTCCTAAATGCAGAAGCAACATAAAAACACGGCTTCAGAGGAGCAGGAAGTGCAATACCACAAGAGACACAATCACATCCATAGGCGAATAAAACCAGGATAATGCCCTAATTAGTTTAGCGCTTCATTTCAGCTTTTGGAATATTAAAAGTCAACACATTTGAATTCTACTGCTGGTTTATAATACCTAAATTGTCAGTCCTCATTTCACTTCGGTCTGGAAATGACTTATTACCAGATGAGAAGCACAAAAAAATAGGTGAGAGGAAAAAATGCTCAGCTACTTATGGGGCAACGCAATAGGATTTGTGTGATCTGTGGTTATGATAAAGGCAGAAAAATTGTGCCTAACTCCGCATATGCAACTCAAGACCTTTCAATTTATGACATGTAAGTTATTAGTGGTTTTAGTGATAGAGTTGATGTTCATTGCCAGCTACATATGGGAATATATTTCTAGATATCTGTTTTTATTTTTACCAATTCCAGCTTAGGACTGGGGAGGGTGTATGTGTTTCCTTTTTCAAAAGCTAGTGCAGATTGATGTATTTTTCTAAAAACAAATGCATACACTTGTAGTACTGACCACATTTTAACCACAGTAACAATGTCATACAACCCATCAGGCTTCTGGATTCCACAGAGTTTCACAATATCAAAACAGATATGCGTTCACATCTTATCTAAATAAAATTCCAAGTCAGTGTGCTCAGCCTTAATTTCATTCTCACTTTGTGTTAATTCCTTTATATCCATAACTATCACCTTCTTCAGTTCTCTGCTTCCATGTCATTATGCACTAGTCTGCCTTAGTTTGGCTTCTGTGTGGTTTTTAAAAATTTCAGGAAGCATTGGTTTTCCAGAATACAATTTCCTCTCTTTACAACGCTACATAGTTAAGCTCATAAAACCAAACAAAAGGATTCCTTTGTAACTTTTTCCAGCACTGTTTGTTTATATTTCTATGCATGCAATTAGTGTAATTTTATCTAGCAAGAATTAAATTAAAGCATTCTTTTTAGAAACTGAATATACTGGGACCAGTGCCTGCCAGAGAGACTGAGGCACCAGGTATGAAGTTTCAGTTTCACTAAACAGAAGTAACCTGGCAGATTCACTCTGCATTTTAGATGTAAACAGCAACCCCAAACTTCCTTTTGCTTTAATCCCATAAACATTGGCATAAGGCCACATAAGATAACATGCTAACCAGACTCTGGAAGCTGAGGACTTCAGTGCACAATAAAGTAGCAATTAAAAAATTGTGGAGATCAAGGAAACAAAGTAAGAACAGCAAGAACTGGTCAGGCCAGAGACCTGTTGAACTCAGCATCCTATCTGGGACAGTGGCCTGTCTCAGATGCATAAAACAAGGAAGTTGTACCAAGCAAGTGAATACTTCTTCCCTGATATACTCCTCCACAGTGAAGTGATTTGCAACTTCAGAACTTCCCCAGGGAGCATCATTCAACTTATAAGCTTAATGGATTTTTCAACAAAACAAAACAAAAAAACAAACAAGCAAAACCCCCCAACAAGTCCTGTCCAATCACTTCTAAACCAAAATTTGCAGAAGCGTGGTAATATAGTACAATTTCTTAACTTGTATAATGTCAGCAAAGAGAGGAACTAGAAGAGCCTACAGACAGGTCCCCAGCTGTAGGTTTCCAGTCCAGTAATTGTGGTTTATTATTGCTACAGCACCTGAAGAGCCCTTTAAAGAGTTAAGGAGTGTTATGTTGAGACTTGTACCAAAAAATGCAAAAAGAAGTGGTGACCTCTCTTTAGTGACACTGTGTCAGCTGAAGAGCCTCAGCAGTGAAGCGTATTTTTTAAAAGTCATAGTGCTGGAAAGAAAAATACAATGAAATATACTTTTCTTGCAGTTAAATCCTACAATACTACCAACATTCAAGGATTGCCTACAGGAAACTTCATTCATTCAATCATTCCAGGAAAACACATAAGCTACATTACACTAATCTTCTTTTTTCTAACTGGAGCATAGTGCTGCAAAGAAGCAGTTGGAGAGCTTTTTACAATCTGCTGGCTACAGATCTCATAAAAATTAAATCCATTTGCTATTCTCCAATTTAAAACATGCATGGTAACAAGGCAACAGAAATTAGCATTCTGTGGTTTCTTAAACTATCTCTCCCTGCTCAAAATGTGAAAATAAGCCACCACATATTATATCACTAGTAGTCTTACTTTTTCAGTTTCATGATGACGACAAGGGTCATTACTGTTTCAAAGATGAGGGATTATTTTCTACATTATTATTATTATTATTATTCCTGACTGTTCAAAGTGTCTCGAGCATGCAAGACAGATAGAAAACTCTCACCATCACTTTCCAAAATGCTGACAAATTAATTGATGGCAACGGAGTAACAGCGAAGTAGCGTGAAAAAAATATGCAGTTTGTGTGCAAAGAATTTAAAAAGTTTTGCTTCTTCACAACCAGATTTCTGAAGTCATGATCCACAAGCAACTGCTTTATTAAACATGCAGAAATGCAACCGGAAAATGCTTAAGGTTGCAAAGTTACACATACAACAAAAAACCAAGTGAAGAACTTTATAAGATCATAGTACAACTTCCTGTTTTTCTCTTAAATCTGTCATTCTTGTCTTAACAAGGTGAATTGCACTCCACAAGTGTGGCACAGAAGTTATGTTGCCTTCCAACACTATGTAAAATCATGTTCTACTCTTCCTTTCCACCATTTCTCCAGTTGTTGCTTTCCACATAGGTCCCAACACAATGAACTATGATGATGTTAACTAACTTAAATATTTATAAACACTCACATGCACAATAAATATTTATAACCTCCATCCACAATAGGAACCCAGGTGATATGTGCAGTATTTTTCACTTTAACTCATATACAAGAATGCTTAATCAACTCAGCAACTTCATTATCAAGAAAAGTGATGTATTCACCTTTTTTTGTAATTATGGTGAGGTGTTTTTTGTTTTGTTTTGTTTTTTGTTTTTTTTAAATATACAAGAAATCAGAACAGATATTTTCATGGACCTGGTTTCTCCTCTGATTTTATTAGATTTAAGAAGTCATCAATATGGTTAGGAACCACTTATCTAAAATTCTAAAGAAAAGAATTCTCTGCCCTGTTCTCATGCTTAACTACTTAGCTACTTTTCCCCTCCACAATCCCTGTGGTTTTAAAAATAAAACACTCTTACAGAAAAGCAATCAAAGAATCTTTAAACTGTAAGGTAAGCTGCAAATCAAAACTAATGCAAAATATAGCTCTACTCTTTGCATGGAGAAAAATGGGAAAAATGAAACTCAAGTGCATCTAAAGGTTAAAAAGTAGATGGGAATAATAACTCGCATTTTTTTTCAGATTTACTTCTTATAAAAAAGTTGATTTTGTTGTTGTTTGAACTGACACTTTTATAATCTGCTGTCTGGCTCATTGTTTTTTAGGTGTATGAGTGTGGCAATTATGTCCTATTTTATTTCCTTGTCCTAAGTTTGCACTACTATTCTAACCCTTTGAAAAGTCTGTGTAACCTGATATTTTTTAAACCTTCCCACATAAATTGTGTAAGAGAACAATGCATCTCCACACCTCCTCCTCCTCCAATAACCACAGGCTGAGGCTGATGACAAAGGTTCTTGGTGCAAAGAGCCTTCTTTTCAAAACCAGTAAGTAAATGCCATACAAAAAATTCTTATATCCTCCCAAACCACCACAAGTATCTTGCATTATAAGGGATGATCTTCTTGAGTCCTGTCAAGGAAGAGCACGCCAGGCAAAGCTCACCATTGGTGAGGTTTCCCAGTATGCAGCTGTGTAATCTGGTTTTACAAGCAGCTCTGTCTGTTACATTACTGTCAGTTACACTGTTAATTCTTTTCTCTGTATGTGTCTGCAAAGAAAAGAGTGAAAGGAAATATGATGCTTTATGTACAACTGCCACAACTAAAGGGCCTTTTATTTAATTCTCTCTTAAAACACATAATGCATTATTAGATTGAGGTATCCACCTTCCTCAAACATCTGGAGACCATAACCTTGAATTGGTTCGGACAGAGATTATGGTAGCTACCAAGGGATAAAAGTCACAAAGTATCTCAGATTTAATAATCTCAATGCAACTTCTGGCTCAGAAAGCACATAAACTGGAACAGAGATCTCTTTCTCCCACTGTACAACGTCAACAGTCTTACACTTTTCTCCTAATACTATTATAATTCAGGACCTGAGCTATATGAAACTTCCAACATAATCATCATGTGTCAGTTTATGAATAGCATTACTTATTACTTTAGCATCACACATCTATTTCCAACTTTAGTCCACACCATTATACATTCATACATTTGAATACATGCTCTAAAAGGGAGCTGCAATTACCCTGCTTACCCCAAAAAGAAAGTTCAGTATTGTGGATTTATACCATTTGATCTTTTTATACTGCTAGCTATATTGCTTTCCCACTCCAATAGATCCTGAAGTGTTTCATATCCTAGACAAATCACTTACTACTAGAACATACCAGATTCACAATGAAACTCAGCAATGCCAATTTTTTTTTTTAGCCGTAAAAATGAAAGATTTCAATTCAGAAAAAAACAAACCAAACTCAAACTTACCTTTGCATTTCTCCCTCACCCATCAAGCAAAACAAAGAAACTTAAGTCTGTGAAGCCTGTCACCACCTCACTCCAGAGATGCTAAATGCTTCTCTAGGCAAGTCTAGCTACAGCCATCACCATCTACGAAATCTATGCTTCTCTCCATCCCCATGTCTCTTCAGAAAGCTTTATTAAAAACATGAGGTAAGTATAAACTAAACACCCTGCAGAAGCCACACAGAGCAGCAGGTGGTAGAGAACTGGAGCTACAAAGGGCACGCACTGCACTGCAGTAACTGGAGACCCCTTTGCAGCATCATGTTTTGCTATGTGACTTCTCAATTGTTCTGAAGAGAAAGCACCAAGGGTGGCAACAGAAAGAGGACAAAATTCGTAGAGACTGAAAAGCCCACAGCACACAGACAACGGGATAGCTGTAGGAGAATTAGCAAGGATAACCTCTAGCCCTTCTTTCTCCAACAATGATTAATGTCAGATGTTTTGGGAAGAGTTTAAAACAGGACAAGCATATGGTAACGCTGCCACAAACAGTCTCTGGCTTTAACCAGAGGCAAGATCTTCATATTTTACAGATTTGTCTTCCATGAGTTTGTCTGCTTGGTTTTGAACTCACCTAATCTTTTAGCACCCATGCCATTCTGTGGCAAGGAGCTCCACAGCTCATATGGTGGCATCAACAGACTCCTTTCTAATGTAAAATCAACCTTATGGTTTCACATGATGTCTCCTGGCTTTATAAAGTACCCAGAAATTTCATTTATTCCTTCCTAACTATTTGTGATCTATCAATTTCTTTCATGTCCTCTCCACAGAAATCTCTGAGGCTGAGGTTTCTCTGCTACAGAATATATTCTCATGAAGCATACATCCCATGGATCTGATCACTTACCAATTCACTCTGAAGCTTTACTAGTTCCACTGCAGCTTTTCTTTTGTGAATGAGGGGGTCAAAATTACTATCCATTAATACATTTTATGTGCAAACTTAATGGAATTTTCAACTTTCAGTGTTTTTAGCAGCTTTTCAGAATATTTAAACCCCAACTCAAACCTAGACCCTATTTATCCATTAATGCTTTATGGCAAGATGAAGTTGCTCTACCCATGTTTGCCTTCACAAGCAGACACTTCCAGTCTGCTTTTCTCACTTAGCTTCAATGCTCCCCTCCCCATGCAAAGGAAAGTGTCAAGGTGTCTGTGAAATACCAAAAAAACATTCCCTCTCAGAAGCATCAAACTTCCCAGCAACCCTACTGGGATTCCTACAGAGTGGGAGAACAAGGCTTTCCTCCTCTGGTGTGACAATGAGAAAACTACAGAAATGTAGAAAAACAAGAGTCACCAGGTGCAGAAGACTGGAGACTGCCACCACAACAGTGATGCACTGGTGAGACCCTTGATTTGAGCAGCTGCCACAGCCACCACTTCTGAAGAGTCACAACCAGCTAAGAGTATTTGGTGGCACAGAATTAAATAGTAGGTATTAGGCAAGAGAGAACCAGTGAGACTGAGCAATGACCAGGTGAGGGTGAATGGGGACAAGTGAATGAAACAGTGACTGTGCTGGGGAGACAGAGTGGGAGGAGAAGGACTGAGACTGAGTCAAAAAGTATGCCACCATGCTGGGATGGAGCAGTGAATCAACAGCCAGGCGCAACAGATTCTTCAGGTGTCCAAGATGTGGGAATAACAAAGTGAGGCTGAAGCAGTGAGCAGTGGCAGATATTGTATGAAATAAAAACTTCTGAGCATATTTCTAGAGACCAAGGACAGACAAAGACAAAACCATCAAGTAGCCAAGGCTGCTGCCTTGGTCTGAACAGAAATAGCAATACACTAAAGGTTAAAAAGAAAAAAAAAAGCAGCAGAAAAAAAAAGCAGGGGAGCAGAGCTGTAAGCAGCTGGCATATACATCAGAGTATGCTAACAGATTCCTGCAGAGCAGGCAAAATCCCTTTTAACATGTTACAGTTAAGGAGTTTGAGCCCATTGCTACAGATTGTCTCCCCAGAAAGGGTTAATAAGTCACCACAATTATTAGTCTGGAATGTAAGTGTCCTGATAACAAAAGAACTGTAAAGCTGAATAGTCATCTACAGATGATTCAGAAGTTTGTATAGAAACTGCTTATCACAAAGCAAGAGCAACAAAACATGCCACAGACCCTGCCAAACTGGATATGAGAGACATTAGGATTTCACCCCACCCTAGTGCCATCTCAATGTCCCCAATAAAGTCAACTCCCCCATTCAAAAAAAGTTCCCACCTTCAAGTTTTTTAAGGTTTATAATAAACATTCTCAGTTCTAGTACATTTGTCCTGCCCCCATTTGCTTCTGTCTCATCTATCCAACACGCTTCCCCATTGTGATGGGAGCCAGGAACAAGTATCCTGTTCCCCATATTATACCACCAAAATGCATTCTAGCCAAGCAAAAGATACAGTGGTGGGACAAAAAAAAAATAATATCCAAGAAACTAAACACCCACATAGCTGTTTTCTTCCATGTGAGATAAAAACAAGGACAAATACACAAGAGATTCATCTGTTAATCAAGAGAAACAACAGAAAAGCCTCAATTTTTTAAAATAATCCTGGAGTTAGTTTAAAACAGTTTCTAAACTTTGGCCTTCCTGTGTTTTCCAAGGTATTCTAAACTTATTTCCAGATCTTCACAATTCAGTAGATTCTACAAAGAGCCAGTATACACTAACCCTTGCCACCAAAGGAACAGATCTGCTTTGAAGTGACAATAAATTCATAAGATGGAGCCTAAATACATGTATAGTTGAATAATTTTGTACATTTTACACCTTATTTGTTCTCCCATGAACTTGATAACCTTTAGACATCCTAATGTCTTATTTTCACTTTGTACCCATTCTATAAGCAGTATTTCAAATGCATTTTTGTCTTACTCTTACTGCTGCCACAATCCCCTGACTATTAAGGGTCAGCTGTGAAAAGATGCAAGCTGACACTGCACTAGGTACCTTAAGAGGACAACAAAAAAAAAAAAAAAAAAAAAGACCAGACTTGCCTGATGGGTGACAGAATTACCCACTTAAAAGAGCATAAAGTTATTCTTAAAACAAAGTGAAAACCTACAAGAACCATTAAACCAAAGGCTTTTTGAAAACTCAAGCCATTAGCCAATCTACTCTGTTCAGGTCTCCTTCCAGAACCACAGTATCAATAAAGCACATTTATCAGAAAAAGAAATTAAGACTGGTCCTATGTATTCCACTAAAACTTCTGCCATTTCCTACAAAAAGGACTTGGAACAATTTCAAACCAATCCTCCAATCTGGCCTGAGGAGTCCTGAGACACATCTTCAGGAATCAGTTTGGAAGACAAAGTTAAGAGTGAGTATAGAGGAGGGTGAAGATGATCATTGGGCTGGACCACCTCTTCTACAGTGACAGGCTGAGAGAGTTGGGGTTATTCAGTCTGAAGAAGAGAAGGCTCCAGAGAGACCTTACAACAGCTTTCCAGTACCTAAAGGGGGCTACAGGGAAGCTGGGGAAGGACTTTTCACAGGGGCCTGTAGCAACAGGATGAGGGAGAATGGCTTTCAACTGGAAGAGAATAGACTCAGGCCAGGCATTAGGAAGAAATTCATTACTGTGAGGATGGTGAGATGCTGGAATGGGCTGCCCAGAGAGCTTGTGGCTGCCCGCTCCATGGCTGGGTGTTGAACACCAGGCTGGGTGGGTCTCTGAGGGACAAGGTCTAGTGGGAGGTGTCCCTGCCCATGGCAGGGGGATTTGAACTAGATCTTTAAGGCTCCTTCCAACACAAACTCGTCTAACACTGTCCTCACTGCTCTCTGCAGAGCACAAACCTATTAGCAAATCATCTATTATGACAAACAACAGAGAGCCAGAAATCAGAAAAAGGGGAACAAGTAAAACAAAAGCCTTCAACTTCCTGTTAATGGTGTTAACTCCTTTGGCTTTACCCCATCACTCCTTTCAGAGGAGAGCACTGCCCTCCTGCAGACCTCTTGTGCTGTAGCACCAGGCAGGCCACCAATGGGAGACAGATGAGACTCTTTCTTTACTTCATCTCTTGACATGGAGGTGAAGGTCCTGACAAGGCAAACATGGATTGCTTTGCTTCTCCCTTAGTACTCCTGAAGAGCTCTGTGGTGCTGTGAAGACAGCCACACTGCTGAGAGGTGCCAGGCTTGAGGAAACACAGATGCCTCCTGTGGCATGTTGTCCCTAGAAAACTTGAATCTTGTTTAAAACACCAGGCAAAGGAGGGAAGGAGCAGGGGAAGACAGCAAAGAGAGAAGCATTTGATACATGGATGCCAAGACTGCAGTGCTGTCAGCTGTCTTTAAAGTTGCTGCTCTCCAGAGCTGAGCAAGAAAGAATACAGGGCTCATCTGAAGTCTCAAGTTAAACAAAGCAGAGGGTCTGGATTAGCATGCAAAAACAGCCCAGTGCTTGAAACAACATAAAAATACAGTCTGGGAATGACAGCATAAGGCAGGAAGGCCTAAAGTCTGTTTATGTAACCGTGGTAGCTCCTGTGATCTATCAGATTTTGCACACCCAGCATGTGGTACACATGGGTCTCATTTCCACTTGGTTGATGAAGCACCCAGGGAATTTCACAAACTAAGTGCAAAGAAGTGCAGCTGTCCCAGGGACACTCTGGATCCCTACAAGAGCATACACACATATATGCAAGCATCTATAAGTATGGCAACTGTCATGGCCATCAGAGATGTCCAACACTTTTACACCACTAAAAATGTGCATCATTCTTGAGGAGGGATATTAAGCCAATTCAGCTACATTGTAATTTGAACTCTTGTCTCAGAATTACACAGAAGAGTCATCCCAAGATACTTTAAACCTCAAAGCAAGGAACATCTGTATCAGTCAGGCATTAACTGAACTAGTATCTTCAATCCTGATTTTAAATTAGTGGGGTGATTGCTTAACTGAAGACTTAAGAGCAGCTAGATATAATACAAATACAGCTCACCCAGAGACATGTTGTTTCCTATCCCAAAAATCTGGGCAATCGTGGAAATAGAAAGTTGAGAAGGCAACTATTGTCCATGACCAAGGAAAAAAGCTTCAACACTTCATTTATGGATCAGAAGATGTAGAGACATCCTTGCAGGTGTAGCATAAGGCAGCTAGGGCAGAAGTTCAGTTTTGTCTAGTAATGCAGGTATAAATGGTTTCACCTTGCTGATATGAACATAAAAGACCTCTGTTTCAGTACAAGTACTGACTTGCAGTCTTTTGATTAATAGGACTTGTCTAAAAAGTCCACCAGAAGAGCCCTGCTAGAAGACACCAATACTACCTGGAAAAGATATGTTCTAATTTTTGGGGAGACAGTGGGGAGACAGTCAGGGAAGGAAGGAGGATGTTGTCCAGACTGGCTATGCTTTCTCCATCCTTATGTTTTTCAAGATCCAACTGGATAAAGCCCTAAGCAACCTTGTCTGACTTCACACCTGATCCTGCTTTTTTGCAGGTTGAATTGGAGATGTTCTGAAGTCCCTTCTGACCTGAATTATTCCATGAAGTACGTATTTAGAAATTATAGTAAACTTGTAGGTATTTCTGTATATATTCTAATAAGCTTCCTTTGGTAATGGACTGACAAAAATAAGTGCTTGCAATAACATGGTCGTATTATTACCCGTTATCAGTGTTAAGTCATCAGTCTGACACGATGACACAAATTCCATTTGCCATAATAATGATTCTCTACCTTGAGATAACCTATTTTAAATTCTGTTACACAACAATAGTTCTAGACTCAATTCTAATTATGAAGTCCATGATCGTTACAATTAGCACAGAGGGCAAGGACATAGAAGCAGGTCCAGAAATAACAGCAAAATCTTGGCCTACTCACCTTTTAAGTGATATCTTCAGAATTTCATTAGGGATGTTGAATCCCCTTCGATATAATACCACGGGACAGAGATTGGGTTGGTTTTTTTTAAAGCAAACTTAAGACAGCAATAAATCCACAAACTAAGCAAATGAGTGAACCTTTATTCTAACAGATGAGAAGGCCTTAGATAAAAGACAATACACCTGCATATACCTGTGTGCAGGAAGGACTTCTCACATAATGTATTCTTTACTCAGAGAAAACCCAAAAATTAACTGTTTGCACAGCATTACAACAACTTTTGCACAAGACTCAACGTGATCCCACAAGATCTCCCACTGTCAGCACACACAGAGAGCAGCACAGCAGAGAGCTGAGAACATGGCAGGGATCCATTTAAGAGAGATTTGAAATATATAACATATGGAAATTTGATTTTTCAGTTGTCTGCCATCATACAGCAAAATACTTTGGGAATATTACTGTTCTATACATGTTTAAAGGAAACAAGCTGTTAATCCTGTGGGTTTTTAATGAATTTTCAGCCAAATTAGCAGATAAGATCAGCAGACAAGCTTATTAGTATGCTCTGTGATAAAAAGGATGTGCTATAACCAGTTAAGCTTTATTAATGCTGCATGGGAAGTAAAGAAGTCTATCTAATTGCTACACATTAGCAATATAAAGGGCAAAAAAATTATCCTCACACCATTTCAGAATAAATCTCACTTGCCTTGCATTATAAAGCAAGCAAATCTGGCTACCCATCAGAAAATGGTAAGTAGATTTAACATACAGGACAGAAAGAAAAGACCATATTGTGTACAATTCCAAAATGATAGATGCCATAAAAACTCTGGTCTGCTTCAAGGGATTAAGTTACAGAGAGTGTTTTAAGGAGGGATCTGATCATGGGAGATGACACTACTGAGGTCCAGATTAAGTTCCCAGTTTAGGAGGCAATATGGCAGGATACACAGATTCACCTACAAGAGCACTAGATATAATTTACTCACTAGCATTAAAAAATTTAGAAGTTGAAAATAATTCAGAGATGACTACTTTGCACAGAATATGGAACTTCAGCTCATGAGACAAGGTCTCTGCAAAAAGTCAGGCAAAAAGTAGTGATTACCAATGCATAAAAATGTGTTTAATCAATTTTGAGGTGATTCCATGTGCTCTTCTGAAAAGCAGGTATAGTGAAAAATTAACATTAATGGTTAATTTTTATTTTAGCACCAGCCTCCAAGAAGAAGATAAACTAGGCATCTACCACTGGCAACTGAAAGCTGAGAAAGTCTCAGAATAAAAACATCTGGGCTCAGACCTTTCCAGATCTTTGTCCTGCATTACTTTAAGCAAAAATCCAACCAGTTATAGGTCAAAGGAAAGTTAACAATTAAAAAATAACTCTCCCATGCCCTAAAAATATACAGAGGAAAGTAAAGCATGACCATGTCATATCTTGCACGCGTTTTCTTCAAAAACTGTGAACTGAACCGAAACCAAAAATTAGCTCACAGCTGCTCACCACAAGACCAGCTTCAGCTTGCCTTCCTCATTATCCTCTGTCAAGCAGCTCTACACGTCAGAGGTGGATGGTTGATAGGAAAGACACAGCAGAGGGACTTAAGACAAACTCAACCAGAACTGCAGCTCTACTTCCTACAGATAAGGAACAGTATTATCATCATAACAAAACAATACACGGAGTTGTGTTATGTAGTTAATTATCACTAAATAGAAGTTTCAAATTAGATTTACTGGTACATAAGGTGGTAAAAAAAAGATGTAAAGTTACTAATCTTTTAAGAAACACTTCTACCATAGGTAAATGCTACCATAAAGACACTTTGGCAGTAATCCTAATCCTCCAGAACCTCTTGGTATTTGGAATATTTTTGAAGTGGGGTAAAATAAATTTCATGGTCTTTTGATTATCCACACACTGCATTAGGTTCCAGATATTTAGTAAATACCACAAAAATAATATGTCAACATTTGGCTTTTTTTCCTTCCTTCACCATCAAGTAGGCCACAAAAATTAAGAGACCTTTTTAAAGAATAGTCATACAGCAAATGACCTCCTATAGTGAATGCTGCTTTTCTATTCTCTCTTGGAAGCCTCTTAAACAGCTTGTCTGTAATTTTTTTCTAGGAAAAGAACATATCCCAAGTAAAGAAAAACAAAGACTGCAACAGGCACAGCAATCAATAGGGATTTACCCACTTGCATACACCAAATTCCCATTAGAAAGCTTACTGGTGAGACTGACCACCCATGACAATTCCCACTACACAGCACTCCAACTGGGAGAGTGAAATCTGCAAAGGCATCCTTAGATTCCCAGTGTAGCCATGCCTTTTATAGTGGCATAATTATTCTGTTTAGGGTTAAAAACTTTTTACTACAGCACAGTTGCATACGAAAAAGCCCTCTCATGAACACTTTCTACTAATACAGATGTGCCTCAAAACATTTATCCAACTCTTCATCAACACACTAAGTCATGCTGTTACAATAAAAGCACATCAACTTGACTGCTTGCAAAAATCCCAGGACTCCTTTCCCAGGTTTATGAAGACAGTGTTGCCTCTTCTGACACTGTCACTCAGGACTCGGACTATTCTAAATCAATTCTTCAAAAACATGAAAAATACTTGACTAACCCTTGCTGAGCTGATGTGAACACAGGTCTCACATGCTGCCACAGCAGACAGCATGCTGCCACGTGTGATGTCGAGAGTACTGTGTCCAGTTTTGAGGTACCCAACATACAAGCATGGAGCTCTTGGAGCAAGTACAGAGGAAGGCTGGAGCACCTCTCCTATGACAATAGGCTGTGAGAGTTGGGGTTGCTCAGCCTGGAGAAGAGAAGGCTCCAGGGAGACCTTACAACAGCTTTCCAGTACCTGAAGGGGGCTACAGGGAAGCTGGGGAGGGACTTTTCACAGGGGCCTGTAGCAACGGTATGAGGGGGAATGGCTTTCAACTGGAAGAGAGAAGATTCAGGCCAGGCATTAGGAAGAAATTCATTACTGTGAGGATGGTGAGATGCTGGAATGGGCTGCCCAGCGAACTTGTGGCTGCCCCCTCCCTCGCCGGGTGTTGAAGACCAGGCTGGATGGGTCTCTGAAGGACAAGGTCTAGTGGGAGGTGTCCCTGCCCATGGGAGGCAGGGAGTTTCAAACTAGGTCTTTATGGTCACTTTCAACCTAAGCCATTCCATGATTCACTCTCCATCTGCAGCCAGGCAGCATCCTCCAACTGGCAGCAGGACCCTGCTGTGACACCCGCTCACTGGGACACGGGGGACAGCAGAACTGTCACACTCCATTTTAATACAGAATCGATTAAACATAAATTTAGATGACTTCTAGAAAGGCTTTAATCCTTTTCGGTAACAGCCTTCCTCGTCCCCGTCTCTACGCCTGCCGAACCCTGGGTGGCAGGGGGTGGCACAGCTCAGCCTGCGTGCCAGGGCACCGCAGCCGACATCGCCGCCGCCTGAGGGCCGCGGGAAGCGCTGACCGGGGCCGCGCAGCCCGGGCCTGGGGCGCCATCTGCCGGGGCTGCTCCGACAGCGCCCGGAGCCGCCCGGCCGAGCGGTGCCTTCAGCGGTCCGGCCCGCAGGACCGGTCACCTCAGCGGCCCGATTGCCTCGGGCGGTACCAGGGCTGCCCGAGCAAAGCTCCTCGGGCCCTCGGTTCCGTCCAGCCGAGCCTCCCCTGCTGCCAGAGGACTGACTGCTGGGCCTCTCGCTGGGTTCTTCTGAGAAGGGTCCGGAGCCCTCGGTTTCATCCAGACCCGGCAAACCCAGCCTGCCCCCCAGGTGCCAGCCCAGCCTGACCCCCAGCTCCTCGGTCTGCCTCTACCTCGCAGGCAGAGGAACGCTGGAGGCAGCCGGCCGTGGATGCAGCCGTCCGTCTGCCAGCACCAGAAGCCGCGTTTTGATTAACTTTAGTCAAGAGTGGTGTCAGATCTCCAGTCTTAATACAAGTAATTTCACCATTCAGATACCAAATAAAGATCAAAATTTCTTTCACCTATTCTGAACTTGACACGGCGTGCATTCTTTATAAATAGTTACATGTTCTATCGTAAAAATAAAAATAAAATAAAATACTCTCAAATCTTTGCTGGTATGATTCAATATTTACTGCTGCCTCTTTCCTGAGGTCTTCAGTCCCTAATAATTAGTCCTTTATCTCATCGTTGGTCTCAGAACACTATAGTCAAGAAAACTAGATTTTATATAGTCAAGGTCTTAAAGTACTGAAGGAAATAGCTAACAACCTCACCACAGAACACAAAATTTGGCTATCACCTAGCATCAGCCAGCCAGGGGCTGCAGAGAATCCCGATCTCCACATCTCTGGTGAGAAACATACCCATACAATCACCTTTTTGTACACACATTGAGATACAAGAAATTCCACCTGAATGTAAAACAAAAAACCTTTCTGTACTGCAAAAGGGTGACTGAGCACTGGCACAGGTTGCTCAGAGAGGTTGTGGGGTGGAGATACTCAAAACCTAGCCAGGTACACCCCGGAGAAAACAGCTTCAGCTGACCCTGATTTGAGCAGAGGGGTTTGACTGGAGGACCTCCAGAGGTGCCTGCTCACCTCAGCCACCCCATGGTTCAGTGACCATGCTACATGTGGGGCACTACTTAGTTTTGAGGTTTGGCAGTCAGAAAAAATGCCTTGAAATTCTCTCACACAGAATTCCTTCTGGAGAGACGAAGTAAGCAAAACAATCATCTTCCTCCAAATTAAATGCAATCCAATATGAATACACTTCATAATGATATTAGAAAATTTATTTTTTTTTCTTTAAGCCTGAAACAGTTTCTTACCTTACAAAGTTCATCATTCTCCTCTTTGACAGGCTGGGAATGGAGCTTTGTGCATGAGTCTGAGTCTGATATCTCCAGTGAACCATCATCTTTTTCTGACCCATCACATTTATCAGTAGAATCACTATCCTTCTCCCAGTCAATGAACTCTGATTCACCTAAATAAAATATTTGTAGAAAGAATTCTTCTTAATCACCATATATTATTCATAAACATGAAGTCAAACAAAACAACTCTACAATTATCCCTCACAAAGGAAGAAGTGCAAAAAGTTATTTTTTACATATGCTCTACTGATTTTTACATTTACTATTTTGTGATCCCAATTCTTTTAAAAGCTAAATCCTACTAGCAGACCGTAGAAGCTTCTGTGAGGAAAGATATAGAAATTACACTAAAAAATATTTCAAAGTACTGCCCATAAGGAGGCAGTATATTCACTATTTTCTAGGTTAGTTATTATTACTTCTCCTTGGTTTTAGTTCCAGGGTTTTTTTTCCCTGTTACACTGAATTTTCCAAGTGCATTTGTTCAGAACAAACCATTTTGAATAAATACTGCAGTTACCTGGAACAGATGAAAATCTGGTGTAAATTAACATCTGCAATAAGTGGTAACCCTCCCCCCAGAGAAATGTCCAAAAACACCATGGCCAAATAGATGGGTCTGCAAATCACACCTCTAAGCACATCAGACAGAGGATTGTTTAGGATAAAATGAAGAGAAACAGGCACAAGACATGAGTTTTTACAAAACAAAAATAAAATCAAACAAACAAAACCCACAACAAAATGGTAATAAGCCAACAGACCTTCCACCATCCCCCCAGCTCATGGGATTTAATGCAACTCCAAAAGTCTGCTCACACCTCCAAGAATCTCCTAGAGGCAATGGAAGCCTGAGATGCCTTAGCAGCCCCACCACCCTTCAGGTTCAAGTGCCACAAAGTAGTGAAAGGAAGAATCTCATTGCATTTTGTATAAATGAGCAGTGGAGCAGGAGGAATGAAGGCTTTTTAAAATTTTTTTTATTTTTTTCTTTTTATCTTCTTATCTTCTTTTGTAAATGTCACATTTCTGATACTGAAAGAGTCAGGTAGGGGAGAGGCAGCAGCAAAAGGAGTCATCTGCAGGACAGTCCAGGAATCTGTACAGATCCACGAAACGGTGGCAGGGAGTTCTGGACTTGGCAATGCTACTCTACTAAATCATCAATTTCCTTACAGAACTTCCAAACTCTGAAGTCACCCAGAACAAATAAACACACAGTTGTTTGTTTATTTGGCTGGTGTTGGCTACTTTTCCACATGTGAATGCATTTGTGTTTCTAACTACAAGAATGCTTCATCAGAACTTATAAATGCAGACACTGGTGACCAGGTGGCACAAAGAGGTCTCTCTTGAAGCTGTGTCAAGCTGCATGCAACTTGTGACAACAGGAAAAATTCCTTAAAACAATCTGATTGTCTCCTATTTTATTATCTCGTCATGCTCAAGTAATAACACTGTCTCTGAAGGTGAATTCCATGTCAATGGGTGTCAAGTTTAAAAATACTTTCTCAACTATTATTCCCATACTGTATCTATATATGCATAAAGAGATACACGTGTACAATTCTATAATTAGTGCACATGACAGTTACTTGAAAAAGCATGGAAATTACAGTTGTCTTCCACCCCTACTGCTTTCAGTAACTGCTTTCAGTATATTTTGGGGTTTAGAAGAAATACTGGAAATTATTGGATTTCCTCAGTACCTTCAAGCAGATATATAATGCTTCAGGCTTTCTTCATTTACACAGAGAAACCAAATTTTGCTCTCTTAGAAAAGTAAAAATAAGTCTGTGCATTGTCCCTTAAAAATTAGATAAAGATTAAAACCCACAAGATATACTTGCAGGAGACAAGTACAATAGAATTATATTAACAGCAGGTTAGAAAGACCACTGGTGAGTATTGCATTGCAGTCTATAAAATGGACAGTCCTTCCATTTAAAAAATAAGGGAAGAAAAGCACTAGGAATTAGATGAGCATCAGATGTATCAATGACAGTGTTAAATCAATGACAAAAATGTGGATGCAAGAATCAACTCTCAGCCACATCTGAGGGCTTTGCCAAACATCCAGGATGTAAAGTCTACCTGTGACACATCAGGTCTAGCTGAAGTATTACAAAGCTAACCTGATTTTTTTTTTTGCAAGTAGTCACATTGAAAATACTCCCTAACAAGTTCTAATGCAAATTAAACACATCCTATTTAACACTTACTTCATGGTGCACACAAGTCTTTTGTCTTCAGTCCATTTTTTAATCCCTTTCTCTCTGCTCTGTCATCCCTCTCTCCATGAATTAGAAAGTGAGTGCCAAGAGCAACTCATGGCTGTTCACACCATATAGCTATTAGGGGAAACAGGGAATACTGTGTACCGAAATAAAAACCCACACACAAACCATGATGCTGTCTGCAGCTGCAAAGTCTGCCACATCTAGGCAGTCAATGCAGACAGCAGTTTCACCAGCAGAGCAGAGCGGGCAGAGGAAGCTGTTCACAACCCCAGTGTCTGTACCACAGCACAGAGGAGGAAACAGTACAAATAAACTTTAATATATTGAAATGAGCTGACATACTTTAATCAATGTATAACCTGGCCAACTATGTTTCTTTAATGCAAGGTTTTAATTTTTTTGTACATATTTTATTCTAACAGTCCAGATGAAATTGATGCAAAAAATACCAACTGATTTAACCGGAATAGGATTAGATCATGTCATTTTGTCAGAATGACCTCAAAAAATTTTCATTACAGCAACTGAAGCTGACAAAACATTTCTTGACCAATCTGCTTGTTTCAACTTACCTTCACTACTACTGTCCTCGAACAATAAATCATGTCTGCTGGGTGACCTCTCTGTTTTGGAAGTCTGATGGTTTTTGCTGTGTGGCCTTGGAAACAATGTTTTATTTTCACCATCTGAAAAATCGCTGCCACTAGAGGTCCATATTATGTCCTCAGCCCCCTCAGAGCCTGCAGCAGCAGTAGAGTCTATTAAAAAGAATTGTAAAGTGTTAGACTGTTACACAAATATGACCTTGTTAAATTTAAAAATTGGTAAAGATTAAACTATACCTTTTTTGAATTGGAAAAAAAAAATCAAAACAGTTCTGTCACCAGGCATCAGAGATTAATACTGGAGCATTAACTCACACGTATTTCTGACACATACATGCACTATTTTCATTTTGGTTCTCTCTAATGAATGCTAATACTTCATTTTATACAATGAGGCTATCAATCAGTCCTTCAGCAGAGTGAGGGCAAGCAATGACTGTCTGACATGAAGTGCCCTTTCAAAATAATAAGTGGTTTCAATACAGACTGTCCTTAGAATTTTGGGTTTGGGATTTCTCTGACTTTATACAATGAAAAGCAAATGAAAAGAAGTATGTCATCAGTAGAGATGACTTTCCAGTTTTGTCCTGAGAGAAAAGACTTTTGAACTTTTCAAGAGTAATGAAAAATAACTGTTGAGTTTTTGAAGTGAGACATCTACACTCAAAATATCTTTCTTCACCAGTTCAAATGACAAAAGCAAGAAGAAAAGCATTAACACTGAGCAGTGGAACATATAGAATTAGCAACCATAGGAAGGAAGGATTTTCTACTTCCTGTAACTCCTTAAGTTTCTTAGGTAAATGGGAAGATAAACAGTTACTGGCAATTTGGAAATAGGAGGGGGAGCCCAGAACGGAGAAACAGATGCATATCTTGCAACACACAGAGTTTTTTCTGAGAAATCTGGAAAATCATAATTTTGAACCTGCAAAGGTAGAGAAAAGATGCCCAGTAGGTCACTGAACTCCAACAGAGGCAACACAGCTGCTGGAATGAGTAGAAATAAAAGCACGAAAGAAGCCCGTTCTTTCCTTTTCTTTACTTTCCTCTGGACTCAAAAAGGGAAAGAACTGGATGGAGTTGATAAACCCTTCTCCTCATCTTTATTATGCCTAGAGTTCTCTTTTTATCACAGTATTAAACAGACTATGAATGCAGGACGCTCACAAAATTCTGTTTTTCTACCTCTTGGTCACACTTAAAAACATGTTTTCTCTCATGACTGCTTGTCTGTCTCCAGCAGAAGAGAGGATAATTTCACCTTCTATCTATACAACTAAGGGTAATTTTTTTTTTTATTCCATCCCCTTAGAAACATGAAGAATGTAAATATCCTGTCCCTGCTAGAACATACACTATATAGAGCATCAGTGGTGCTTCCTTCACCTGTTCAAGAGCAATACTTGAAATGCCTGCAGCTTTCCAGAATGTATTTCTGGCACTCTAGGTGAAAAGAGGAGCCCAGTAATAATTCCATCATGACTGTGTCTCTTATCAATACTAGATTCTGCCTACAAACACAGAAGAAAGCAATCAGTATATTGAGCCAACTTCTACCTTGATAAAGGGCAAAAACAAAGTGACAATCTTCTGACAACATTAACACAGAATAGTTATACCTGCTGCACTTTCAGCAGATCTTAATAGTGGTCCAAGATGCTTCTTAATCCTGGATTTCTTATCTGTAGGTCTCAGGGACTATATGAAGAAGAGGCAGAGAGATATTTAATCACCAAGACTTTGAAGACAATTTTAACATATTGTTGTTATTCACCCACCACAACTTAGGCTAAGTAATCTGAAATTGTGCTATTTTCAACTAGACTGTGATATAATAAATGAGGTAATATAGCATGCTAACAGTAATGTAAAAGCTGAATTTCTATTGTTTTGGAAAATATAAACTTACTGTGACTATGAAAGGAATCACATATGACCTTGCAGAGAACAAGAGCCGGTATTTTTGGCATGAAAATGTCAATAGTGGGCAGGAAGAGCACTGCTTAACAAAGTATGTGACCTATTCAAACATTACAGAAAGAAGCACTCAGTGGCCTCTGATTTTATTAAATCCCACAAGATATGCCACACTGCAGTACCAGAAGGAATAAAAAAGCAGCTTTGTTGAAGATGATTTTCAGCACAAAGCACTTCTCACTCAGAGCTGACTATCTCTGTTCATTTCCAACAAGACCAACAAACAGACAAAAAATTAAGCAGAATTTGATATATCATCCAAAAGAGTATCTGCACCAAGATCCACAAATGAAAGGTCATCTAAAAAGCAGGATTTTCTCCAATGAATGCAGTGTTGTAAACATACTCTTTAGATCTTGCAAAAAAATCCTCAGATGGAAACCAGAGTATTTTTGTTCCATATGTTTTAGGAATTGCAGTATTCCATCCCAAATGTAAAATTATTTTTGTATCCCTCAGGATACTACTGAAATTTTCCAAGGGGCAAGTGCTATCTAGAACATTAATATATTAATGTATATATGCTCAGAAAATTACACTAACAAGTTAAGACAATGTCCTTATGTAACCTTGCATTCCATCTTTGTCTGCTTTGACAGTTAGAACAACATGCTGTTAACTAGGAAACAGCACAAAAAGGGCAACATCTTACAATTCAGTCAACCATGGATACTGGTTTAACTGTCAGCTTGCATCTCTTTCTTACACCATTAAATAAGCCAGCATTTTACCTCCAGCACTGAAGTGCTCTGGAAACCATCCCCACACCTAAGCCACGCATTGGAAATCGAAGTAGAAGCCACTGATGTCCTCACATTTGATTTTTTCAGCTGCAGGGGTGTCTCATCTGGGAAGGGCGTGCATTCTGCATTCCAAAATCGCTTCCGCTATGAGGAAAAACAAAGCCATTTGAAACAACCTGTACACATAATTCTTCTCAAGTGAAATTTACTTCACCTACATTGCCTCTTTCTCAGAATACTTACAAATATAAATTTTTTATGAGCAGGGGAAAAAGTCTTGAATACTTGCAACCATTTCTTATGCAACACCATATTACAACTCCAATGTCTCGGGTAAAATTAATTTTTTATAAGTACACTACTTTATGTTAATCTAAGTTACATCTGTAGTACACATTAGCTGCACAGTGAAGCTGAAAATACTATCCTGAAAATGCTATCCTTAATACTATCCTGAAAAGGAACAGCTCAGTAAAATACCTTTTAACTAAATACTTCCTTCAAACTTGCATTTCATCTGATTGATTTCTGTGTTATGGAGAAGGTCAAACTAGATAATCACTACCCAACACTTCATTAAAACCCAACCAACCAAAAAAACCCAGACTCCAACAGGTTTAAGATCTGCATTTGTTTTCACAACCATTTCCCTTGCATGGGATGCTGGCACATCCACAAAACAGGACAAGACACAAAACAGGACACTGATTAGCACCCAGTGCTAATTCCATGCAATAGATTTTAATGTCTGAGAAGAGATGAAGCTGAGAGAATTGTGTGTTATCACATCCAAAGTTTTTATTAAAATTATACACCAGCCTGTCCATACAAATTGATCTTAAGCACAATAAGCATCTTAGCCACTCTACTACTGAAAGTCATCTTACATATTGGCTGTACTATCTCCCTGAATGTCTTTCTTCTTTTGATATACTTTCTGTCAAGCAACTACAGTTCCTACCTGTATTTAAAAATTACTCCAACATCACATTAATCCATACATAAATTTTCAGCCAGGATGCACAATCAGAATTGTAACGTATACTCTGAACCATGAAACATGCAAAGAGGAAAAAAAAAAAAAAAAAAAAAGTGCTTGTCAACTTGTGTCTATTTTACAAGTGGTAATTATTTAATTTTGTTTCCTGTAGACTTTGAGTGGTCCCTAGAACAAATACATTCCAAAGCATACACTGAGCAGCATCTTGGTTCATCCCTCCACTCAGCCAGTCCTAATGTTGGATGGTGAGAAGACAGGACAAAATAAGCAGACAAGTAAAACACAGGCTTTTGCAGTTTACTCTGATGGCAGCTGACCTTGCTAAGAGCCTTTGCTAAAATTGCTTGGAGTATATACATTGCAAAGCAGCTACAAGAGGTCCTCATCACCAAAGTCAACATACCTCCATAACTGCTCCCACTGATACATAAATGAGAAGAAGCACAACCTTCAATCTGCTGTGGTAGTAAATAAGGAATCAAATTCACTTTAATAAGGGCATGATGTCAAGTAAGGTTTAAACAAGGGTTAACATTATTATACACTGCTTTTGCTAGTCAATTAAAAGCAGAAAACATGCAAAAAGTGAAAAAGCCACAAAAAATGCACAGAGTTGCATAAAACAAGGTTGACAATATATTTCTGTTTTAGGAAGACTAATAAACATAGAACTAGAGAATTACTCCCTGTTAAGTTTCTCATCCACGGTATTATTATAATAATTAAATTTCCTGACAGAGAAAATGGAGTTTCTCTGAATCTCTGTTTCTCCATGCCATGTAATGCCAACAGAGCAAACAAAGAGTGTGACATAAGAGGCAGGGGACAAACAGCAGAATGTGGCAGCTGAGGTATGGCCAGTGGTGCACAACTGTCAGGATTTGGGAAGGGAATGCCATATCAAAATGGGCAGGATAAAAGCTACATTTAAAGTCCCCCTCCCTAAGTAAGAAGAATCAGGGTGCACATAGAAAGGGTACTGCTACAGTTGACAAAATGAAAACCAAACCAAAACAAAACCCCACCAAAACAGACTCATATGAATATAAAAAGTAACTGGGTTTATGGCTTAGATGGTGCAGATGGTTATGCTTGTATTTGATTGTTAGACTGCAATGTGAAGTGGTACTGGGAGTGACTTTTAAACAGCTGGAATATTCCTTCAGAGAAACTAGAGAATCATGGCCATGACGGGCAAAAAGGGAGTTTTAATAGTTAATGACTGTTAACAACAAAAGACTGCTATTTAATCCTCTACTTTGCCATCCTGGACAGAAGGCAGAGCTGCTCAGGTAATTCAGAGCAGCACTACAGGGATGTCTCAGTGCAGGTGGTCTCATGACAAACCAGAAGCAACCGGAGTTCCCTCTCCCTGGTTCTTCCTGACCACTTGGCACTCACCAGACTCCACGCAGGCATAGTGACAAGGAACCAAACCAGCAGGAATCTTCTTTGGGAAGAAGCACTAGTTATCTGCAGCTGGTGGAGCAGCAGAAAAAAGGATACAAGGACTAGTGAGACTACTCCAGCAGCTGCTTGACACCATGTCAGCTTAATCACAACCTGCAGAGCCATCAGGTGACAGCTCAGGTTTGCTGTCTCTTTGTCTAACCACACACATGGCACACCCAACATGGGAAAATCTGAGAGTTTCTGATACCACCATAAAGAAATTTATAACCACTGTAGTCACTGAGGAAAAGAGAAAATTGTTCCTGAAGTGACAGAACAAGAAAGTGAAGAAATAAAGCCTCTACAGAAGATGTTCTTTAGCTACTGCAAATGTCTGGCAGCTATATTTGGAAGCAACAGAAAGAAAAGGACTTATAATTGTTGATATTGACAGCAGTGATTAACAGCTCTTTCCTACCACCTCAAACATCCTACACCACAAAGAAATTTTCAATAAAAAAAGATTGAAAAAACAAGCCCTAAAGACAACTGCCCTCACCCAGAACCCCTTGACAATTCAAATCTCTCCATGTAAATATCTGATGTAAGCAGAAATTGGACACCACAGGTTCAATCCACAGTTACTGAGGGGAGAGTTTGGCACAGAAGCACTGCAAGCATCCATGTACGTTTACAGGTGCACCTATACACACACCAAACATTTTTTAAAGAAAAATCTGCCATGTGAAAAGTATACAAGACCAACATGCATTAAGTAATGTTGATGGGCATGTATAAATGCAGAGGACAAAAATGTACTTCTATTAAAAATCTGCAATACGAATATTGTGTGCAATTGAAAAAGAGGTACACATATACATAGATAAGAAGTTACAAAATGCAATTCAGAAGAAAAATTGTCAAGGACATAAATGCCACCAAGAGGGTTCCTTCTGGACAAAGACTGCAACCCAAAGAATAGAAGGGAAACACAGTGACCTCACTATCCCCACTCCGTTAGTGCCACCACGCTTCAAATTACAAAAGCCCTACAGCATGGGGATGGGTGCAAGCAAGCTGGGAGCATCCCTTTGGGGCCTCCTTTGGGCTCTCTGTCCTTCAGGCATAGGGGGACAGTGCCTGTGCCCGGGAGGACACCATCACCCCTCTCCTGCAGAACAGGAGCACAGAACAGGAGCTCCCCAGCACCCTGGCACCGAAGTCTGGTGTCCAAGGACCTCCGCTGCAGGAGCACAATGGCTGGCATGCAGAAATGCCACGTTTTAAAAGCTCTTTGCTTTTGCTCCTGCCTGCTTCAAGGCAACAGAGAAAATAGTATTTTAAGAAACTTGTTTCTCTCGGGAATAAATATTTAAAATGAAGCTAATCCGAAGGCCATGCTGTTCCCAAAGAAATGCTGCGACAACAGGGATTTCTCTTAATCTCATCACAAGGCTAATCATAATCTTTTCCCTCTGACATAAAAACGGGGCACACAAAAAAATATCTTTTGTAAGTTATTAGCACTACACATAACATGTCTACAAGCAAGATATCAGTCTTAAAAAAATAAATATCACTGAATCAGGCTTATAAGAGCTAGATCAAATAGAGCTGGCATATCACATAAAAATCAAGATTTATTACGAAACAAAGAGTCAGAAAAAGAATCTTGTGGATCGCATAGAAGGGACAAAGACAAAATAGGACCTCTGAAATTCTGAGTCAAAAAAGGGGAAACTAGGATGGCTACCACATGCAGAAATTGTTTGTTGACCTCTGTTTATGAAAACATTAGATTTTGTCTCAGGAGCAGCCTCTTCTAAAGAAGAAAAAACCACTAAATTACTCCATCTGGGGTCAGTGGAATTAGGATCAAGACCTCCATGTAAAAGGCATGGCAAGCAACCCTTCCCCCATAACTCCTTTAGTTATTTCCAGTGAGATGAGTGTAAGCCAGCCTGCATGGGTGTGGGCATGAGGAAAAGGGAGACACACTCGGAAAATTCAATAAATATTCATAATGATTATGCAACAGACTACTGAAAGTATGGGGCTGGGGGGTTGGATTTGATTTTTACATAGATGGTTCTATCTATAACATCTCCACTCAACCAATCTATATGGTTACTTATGCCAAATATATGTTACCCAGAAGCACCCTACACAAAGTCACTGGGATCACGTTTCAAGAATATCAACTACACAGCCCTCTGCATTCCAAACAATGCCACTATCTTGGGGCTGTTCCAAAAAGAAACACAAAAGCCCCTGGAAAACATGACTCAATATATTATCTACCTCAAATGCAAGTGACATTTCTTTGACACTTCAGCTTCTCTAACACAAAAAGCAACATAACCTGAAGGATAATAATAATAATATTTTTTTAATTTGCTAGTGACATGCAAATACAGAAGTTGGTCACATCCCATAAGCATCATTCAAAAGTATTCAAATACAATTATTGCATTCTTCCCTAACACAGAGCAGAACAAACAATAAAAGTGCCAAAAATTGCAGCTCTAGCTGCCAGAGACTTCTCTTGTTTCTTTAAAAAAACTTCTAAAGGGAACAATCGCACAGAAATACTCAACACTGACCACAGCCATTCTCACATTCTTCCTTTGTCCTCACGGCCTTCATATAAAAGTACTCACAAACAAAAAAGGAGTTTTGGCCTTCAAAAGCCCAATTTTAAGACAGCACAAAACTGAATTTGACAACAAGTATCTCAGTTTCAGCAAAAGTCAGTATTCACACTGGTGAGCTCCTGAAAGTGTAATTACTATTTTATTGGCTGGTTTGAAAGAGAAGTTTTAATTTAATATTAAAACATCCTCACATTTTAAACCCTCGAGTGAGGATTTAAACAGAGGTTGCAGAATTAAAACTACAGTCTGTATTTTCTTTTTCAAGACAAGATTATAATTTTTTTTATTCCTGTGAAAACCAGTAAGCAAATGTTCCAAAGATGATTAGAAAGTATACATATGATTCTGAGAAAGTACCTTATGAAGTCGTATCACTTGTGAAAAAAACCTAAGCTGCATGACCATGAACACAATGACCTAACCCACTTCCTTCCACACTGTCAGCACATATGTGGGAAAGAAGAAAAAAAAACAACCCCCCCCATCCTGAAAATACTTCTATTATTACTGATGCGTGAGACTGGCATTTTTATAACAGTGTTTTAAACCTTTCTTAGTGTTCATAATTCTTACTACTCTTAATGAAAGGCTATTCTCATTGACAGATATAGAGATGCAACATTTTGAACAATGTAACATATGAACAATATAGCGTTTGAACATGAGGATTTTTTAACCTTTTGTGAGTGTAAAGTACTATATGCTTACATTGAGAATAAAAAGAACTCTTGGAATAAGAATACCATTGAAATGTACATTGTATTGATAACTGGTGCCAATAGGTTACTTAGACAGAAATGTGCAATCTCTTAACATGGTTAAATTGAAGTATTTTTAAAAAGCTTTCACAGGAGTAAATTACCCAAATGCTTAGGATACAATAAGGCTATCATACCTTCTTGTTAGGTATCAGGCTGGCTTGTTTTTTTAAATGGTTTAATTAATAGCAAGTGGAGAGGACTGTTGTCTTTATTTGACGAGGGTAATTTCATTGACACAGTAATGAGGAACGTTGTATTTGTCTGAGTATTTGTTTCAAATGACCAAAAGCTGTCACTGCACTGCAAAAACAGATGGTTTAATCTTAGCAGTTAAGGTGTGCACTTTTTCACTAGTCAAGAACTCCAAATATTTTAGAGGAAAATATGCTTAGGGCCAGTTGGCATTTTCTTTCACAAAAATTATTTTACATTTGTGGTCATATCTAAAAATTGGTGTAGAATATTCCCATCATTTTATCCATATGCAAAACGGGAAACAAAATGGTTTAAAATCCTGACCTCTCACCTGAACTGTATTTGTGTTTACCCAGCAGTCAACGCCACTTGTAGTCTGTCTGTCAGCGGTACCTCAACATTAGCACATGCACTTGAAAACCAGAGACAGCATCCCAACTACTGGCCCGCAAGTACCATCAAACCCATCACGCAAACTACCAGAGGAGACTGAAAAAAAAATCAAGGGGAGCTTCTCTTCCGTCGGTTTCCACTCATGCCCAAAGAAACTAAGCTACTCAAAAGAATATTAAGCAATTTTGCCATTTGCACTTTTTCCCTGAATGTCATCTGATTTAAAAAAACCAACAAACAACTGAGTTACACTTTCTGCTCGGCACCGCTGTTCTCCCACCGTGTGATGATGAAGACAAGGTCAAAAGTTGCGCAATGGGATCCACACCAGGGAGGCGCTGAGGGGCCCGTCCTCCCTCCCCCGGCTCCCACACAGCGGGGTGCCGAGACACAACTCTCCCCTCGGGACCAGCCGGTCCGAACAACCCTTCAACATCCACCCTTGGGGCCCCGGTCCTGCCCAGGGGCGGGAGCCGCCGGGCCCTTTGCATAGTTCGGCGGCGCCATCCCCGGTCCCCGCCTCGGGGAGCAAGGGATCACCCGCTGCCGCGACCACCCTCCCCGCCGGGCCCCAAGGGGTTTCTCTCTCACAACGCCCTGCCCGGGCTTGGCCGGGTGGGTGACCCAGGGCTCTGAGGGGACATTGGGTCTGAGGGGGCAGCGGGACCGCCGCTCCGCCNGTTCGTGAGGGAACGGTCGTGGTTGTTTCTCGGTCGCTGGTTTCTCCGCCGCCGCGGCTCTGTGGGGCTTCGGCTTCTCCCTTCCTTCTCTCCTTGTTGGGTTCTGAGGCTGAGAAGGGCGGCTCGCCCTGACGGGCATGCCCTCCTCCTCCTCCCATCCCGGCAGTCCTACGGGAGGCATTAACAGGCTGCGCGCCTTCACCTCCCGGCCCTGAGCAGCGCAGGAGGAGCCCCGGTGGTGCAGGGGCACGGGGTACTGAGCGGTTCGGATGAGGCAGCGGGGGCCGTCGGGGTTTTCTCGGTGAGAAACGCCCTTGCCGACAGTGCGGCCTGGGCGGGTTTGGCCTCTGGTGGAGCTGCGAACGAGGAGGATGCTACGGCCTCTTAGCCCTGGGCACTGGGTGATACCCCAGCCCCGTTTTAGAAGGGTGCATTGTGGAGGGCCCTGCTTGAACTGTGTTGTGGAAGGAGTTTTCCGGCCTGTGTTTAGCCTGTGCTCCTTCATGATACCCAAGTTCATGCAGAAGTAAATCACGAATGGTGTTGTTAAACACCACAAGGAATAAAAAAGCACAGGGTTACGAACACTGCGTCGATATCCAAGCACATAATGTCTATAAATACAAGACATTCTATGAAAAATGTTTACTGTTAAGTCATATTTTCAAATCGTTAAACAATAAGTTGATAGATTTCCAGTCAAAAAGCATAATTGAGCAGTGCCAAGATGTAGGGCCTCAGAATTAAAACTGCATTGAATAGCCCTTCTGTAAAATAAGAATTGCGATGAACTGAAAGGGAAAAAAAAGCTGATGACCTTTAAAAATGTTTTCTTGATATAAGTGGAAACTGACAGAAAAGGGAGAGATGCGGTATGTTTTTATTGCTTTCTCTGTTCTTGAGAAGGCCACTTGGCCACTTAGGTCATCAGTGCTGCTGCTAAACACAGTTAAGAACAATTACCTGTAAAATGAGACAATCATACCTTACAACTTGGTTAGAATCTGTAGAGCACATTCTGATGGAGGGTGTTGTATGATTGCATTTTTTATTATTAAAGCCTAATTACACATATCTGTGTCTATACTTTGCAGTTTGCTTTTTTTTTCCAGGGCACCCTGTGGCCAATAGCCATCTCACATTCCCTCTATAAAACTGCCACTAATTAAAGTGCTTTTGCAAAGAAAGGAGAGCCAGAGAGACATCATCATCCAAACCTCACACTGTCTTTGATTGTTACATTAAAAACAGAGTTAAAAGCACTCTGTTCTCATCCTTCCAAAAATCTGCAGTATTTCTTCTGAAATTGCCAGACTGACAAATTAATTCTATTATGTATCATGAGTGCTTTTCTTTTGATATTTGAAGAAGTGTGTTACTGTACTATCCTGTTAAATAGTCTGTGTTAGAGCTAAACCACAGAGGAAGTACCTGGACCACAGAATCCTCATCTGCTTAGTCAGTCCATATTATTTTTTTCTGTACATAAACTCCTTCAGAGGATTCCAAGGTCCTTGCATCTGGGAAGAACTTGCCTCTGTAGAATACCAAGAAGGTGACCCAACCAACAGATTTCCTTTGTTTTCATGTTCTTCACAAAGAAGTATCGAAATTATATGGAAATAGGCCATAAAACTACCTTACTTATTAGGAATTAAAATAGAGCTGTGATTGTTTTTTAAAAGTGTTTCTGTAGAGAAAGAATAATAGATGTTGAGGTTCTGTGGAGAAAGAATAATAAGTAACTGAGCTTTATGAGAAAAGTGTAAGTTTCTGAATACTTAGTCTTCCAGGTTATTAAAAATTTCTGTGCAATTATATTTGTGAAAGTTGTAATTAATTCAGTTTGCTATATAAGTGCTGAAGAAGTGTTTTTTCATCTACCCATACAAGTATATCTGTGCTATCTCAAGCTTAAATAATAGGTGAGTCTGATGTTTCATCTGGCACACTGCATGCCCAAGACAAAAAATTTACTGCCGCTAAGGGAACATTAAGAAATTTTGTACTTTTTAAATTTTTGTTGTATAAAAATTCTGGGAAAATAGACAATTCCTGTTAATAATAAAGCTGGAGTACATAAAAACTGCACTTATTTGTCATTGGTGCTGTTGATTGCACTGATGTTTGTCGAAGAAGCAAAATATACAGATGAATCAAAAGATAAGGAGGCTTAAATTATTGAAGTTTGGATAGCTTGTTTATATTGATCAAATGTGCCTGTCCTTCATTCTAACATGGGTTTATGGATTTGTTTCCTCTTACAGAGCATAAAGTTACAACTCTAAAAGCTTTCCAGTGTAGAAAGCCTAGTACAGACAATGTCAAATTCAAGCATTGAGAAAGGTTTTTGGTCTAAGTCATTTCCTAAATAAATTTTTAAAGGTCACAAGCACCCCAGCCACTTAATTGGGATGAGCTAGAGGAGAAGAAAAAACTCATTTAAATATTTTGAAATCTGTCTTCCAGGGTCAGCTGTGTTTTTATGAACCTGTCAGGCAAGAGGTGATCCCAAAGCCTGGGTGAGCTTGCACGCAGATCCCCAGCAGAGATCCAAAACAGCATTTCCTTCTGCAGACTGTGTTTGATGATTTTAAGGTTTCCTAGGAAACATCATAAAACACTTCAGACTTTTTAATCCCAAAGCTGCAGTGTCAGTTCTGCTATAAATTAAGTTGCACCATTTCACAGTAGGATGCATGGCTATGCTAAGATGTAGACTTGTGGGAAAAAAAGAAAAAAAACCCTCAGGGGATGCCAGATTTAAGTGAAGCAGAGTCAAGTTCTTACATTCATGCAAATTAGAAATTCTTAGCTGATGATTTAAGAATCAAAAGCAAAAATAAGTTTTAAATTAATCAACATACCCGGGGAGTGTCTTTTCAGCAGCTCTTGCCCCTGGGCCAGAAAATTGCAAGGGCCTCCAGCCTCAGGGGCTTCTGCCAGCCAGCACAGGGTGGCTCTGCACTGAGCCCAAGCATTCCAGAGTCCCACCACCAAGCACTGCCTCTGGCATCTTAGAGTGGCTGAAATTTTTATATCTTTGCCTGCTATTTTTTGGTATTCTCTGCTATGAAAAAAAAATATAAGTACATAACTTTATGACAGACGGTAACAGTTGTGAAGCATATTTGCCTACTTTTTATAAGATGTCTGTAGTTTTACAAGATAAATGCAAATAAGATTTTGCAAGCTGAAACTGAACATCTAACATCGAAGTATTCTGCTTTGACTCTAAATGGGGAAAAAAAACCCCAAACATATTCATCTTCAATGCTAGAAAAAAATGGCAATTTTTAAACTTCAATCATTAGACCAGTTATCCCCACCAAAGTTCTTCCTTTTCATTTAATTCAGCAATATTCTAATAATGCAAAGGTACTGGTAGCACTGCACTTTATGTATATTAGTAACTTCAAAAACAGAATTTCCTTTTTTAGGTCCAGTATTAATACTACTTCAGCGTAATTGGATTTGTCATGACTGTGGTGTACTCTTGTGGTGAAGACTTTACAAAGACTGTTCTTGAATAACCTTAAGCAATACCATGCCCAATGAAGAAGAGTATGTTGAGTGGATGGAGTCTGTTGACTGTCTGCCTGCAGATCTTTTCAGTCTAAAAAATTAATCTTAAGCATCCCTTAAGTCCAGCATATCTATATACTGCTGCAGGAAGGAAGGCCAATAGGCATAGATTTGTCTGCATCCATACTGTTCAAGACTATCAGCAGCCTGAAGGGAGATGGCATAATCCGGAACAGCTGGGGAAAGGGTAAGCATGTAATCTGTGTGGACAGCTGGAGGCAGTGCTCAGCTGCCTTTCCCACTTGCAAACTGGAGGGAGCTCCAGCAGAGGTTTGAGTACTCCGCTGCGATTGTCCTTGCTGCTGAGTCGTCAGCAGGCTCCCTGGTTTGGACCAGGCTCTGCCAGCTGGCATATCCCCACGCAGTGCCCCTGGCACTGGTTAGGAGAATAGCATGAGCCAGGTCTTATTCTCAGTAGGCAATATGGATGAGGCTGCCCTGACTTGGAAGAGGAGACTTGAATTATATTGTCCTAGGTGGCAGCTGTGCAGTGCCACTTGTCCTCAGACCCTGACAATGGATTCAAGGCTGTTTTATTTATTAGTGTAGTATATTGACTAGTGACACACGATCCTTTAACACTACTTTCACCACTGAGACAAAAAGGAGCTGTAATTTGCAGCAGAGGAAACAAGGATTAAGCTGTCTCTTTAAAGGGTCCTCTGTGATGATGAGTCTTATGGAATGGAGTGGCTACCTTCACATTTCAAAATTCATCCTAGAGCAGCTAAGAACCTAAAGGTATGGTTGTTAAAAAACTTTAAATTTCTCTGTAGTGAAAGTTAACTGTGCTCTGATTTGGGCTTTTATCTTAATGCTCATCTCATCCTCACCCAAGCTTGTGAAAAAGAAGTTTTTTCAGGCTGTGATACCCATGTGCTGCTGTCAGCTAGAACTCCTCTTTACTCAGTCTACAACTCATACTCATCAGTTTTCCAGAAAGGACACAAGGGAAGGTGCCACAACACTTGGGCTGTTTTTATCTCTTCCCACAGTCCTGCATGTAGGACAGAGAACTTGGATCACAGCTCAAACAGCTGCCTGGAAAAGAGCTGTAAAACATCTCAGAATGTTGAAAAATATAACCATAGCATAACCTCTAAACATATACACAGGTGTGCATGAAAACATTAAGAACATAACATATAGTGGTAAACCACATGGAGGTGGAGGTTGCTCACACCTGAGCTTGGCTAGCCTCTGTGCTTGGTCTTTTGGTCCAATTATTAAATGAATTGTGATGCCTAAATCAAAGAAGTTTCTTAAATCAAAGGCTAGAACACGGCAGTATAATTTCCATAATATTCTCAAACATCACCTTCCTTGTGTCATAGCTTGCTCTGTGATATTCCATACTCTTGTCACCAGCCTGTTTCCATCTCTTTAGTATAGCTTTTCTTTGATGTGGTCACTAGCAGACACAGAACATGGCAAGCTATGACTTCATGAAACTGCATTTTTACATATATGCAGCCTTTTATATTCTCTGATTAGTGGAGTATTTAAGAGGGTTGGTTTTTTGTTTGTTTTTGGGGTTTTTTTTAAGTGTTTCTTTTATTACCAAGACAGCTTTGAGAAAAGGAAATGAAATTTGTATTTTATGTCTGCCATATCTGTCTTCTGTACCTGTATCTTTGTGACAGCACATCTTTTAACATAAATTTAGAGGCCTCTAAAGAGAAAAAAATAATTTGCTACGTTCTAGCTTTCAGAAAAGCAAGTACCTTTCCTACCACTGTTCATCACACTCCTAATAGCTCTTCAGTCAAAGTTCTGCTTCCACATTTGAGAGTTATGAGTGCTGGCATTAAGAAGTGAAAGTGGTAACTAAAAAATGGCTTGGTCAATTTTCGTAACTTGCATTAGAAAAATGTGCCAAGTACAGGATTAGTCACATCTTTTCTTAGATACCCTTGTAGCTTAATTCAATAGCATAATACAACTTAATACACGATAATAACAATGAGAGTTGAAGGGGATCCCACATCAAAGTCCAGGGTATAAACAATAGTTAAAAATAGAGTCAGTCTTGAAAATTATAAGCTCCAAACACTTTAGCTTTCCTAACTGGAATCGAGTTCTAACTCAGTAACCTGAAGCCAAGTGCTACAGTTCTGGTTGTTTTCAAGAGCAGTTTAGATGCTGCTGCTGGAAGCAGAATGTAGGTGTAAGAACGTATCAAGTGATTGGTGTGTAATTAATAATAGAGAAGAAGAACCACTGTATACAGTTTGCATTTAGCCATTTTAACTCCTATCTTTAACTTCCTATCAAACCCACACAGTTTGTAAAATAACACTAGCTCTCACAATGCATTAGGAGCTTGGAAGAGCTCACTGGGTAATGGATTTTAATCGATCTCCTTTCTGGGTAGGTTCCATTTAGTCAATAAGATCTCAGACCCTGATGCGTGTGATTTCAGCTCTTCCTTGAACAGCATACAGTGAAGGTAGCACAAGGTGTTGGGCCGTATGTCTATATGCATTTGCAGCTGAACTATTACTCCTGATGTTTTCCAGTCCTTTGCCTACACCACTGCCTCCCCCACTTCCCTGGAAATCAAAGGGTGCAGAACTTGGTGCTGGCTGCTGTGGTATGAAGGGCTCTGGTGCAGGTGTTTTAATAAAGAGATGCAAAGGCAGATTATTGCTGGAAAGGACTGCCAAGAAAATCTTTAATCCTCAGTATCACCTGTTTCTGAAACATCTTACTTAAATAAACATTGTTTTAGAACCTGTTCCCACAGGCACATCTTCTTCGCACATGCTATAAACACGGCATCTTTAACACACCTTTGACCAGAAAACCTTTCATACACCTTTAACCAGTTTTTGGGCCCGGTACAGCAGTGTTACTTGCATTACGGCTGCCTGTGACTACGGGGGGGGCTACCGCAGCCTCTCCGCTGCACTGATAGGAAATGAAAGGTCTACAACAGACGCTACGGGCAGGCCGGCACCGGGTCCGGAGAAGGGCTACGGAGAAACGCCCGGACTCACGGGCGTAGGCTGGCAGGAGCCTCCAGCCCCGGGAGACAGCCCTGCCCCGGGCACACCGCCACCCCCTCAATGCCCGGCAGCGGGGGGCAGGTCCCAGCCTGAGGGGCGCGGCCGGGGAGCCGCCCTCCCCCC
>JAAWXA010000005.1:16921842-17042352 GCA_038090715.1 Florisuga fusca
ATAAGAGACAGTCTGAGGGCTCGGCTGTAGGGCGGGTGAACGCTCAGCCTTGTGCTGCCGGAGGCCCCCGGCCATCCGTCTGCCCGGCTCCCACCTGTGCCTGCTCGGTCAGCCCAGCCCTGCAGCCGGGGTGCCCTTTGCCTGCCCGGGGTCTCCCGCACCTCAGGGGAGTGTGAGGGTAGGAACTGGTGTTCAAGAAGCGGCAGGTCTCCGTGGAAACCAAGTTAACCGGCTTTTCGTTGAATCATCCAGTGGTTTGGGTTGCAAGGGACCTTAAAGATAATTCAGTCTCCTTCGTGGGCAGGGACTCCTCCCGCTAGATCAGCTTGCTTAAACCTCGTACAGCCTGGCCTTGAATGCTTCCAGGAATGGAGCATCCACAGCTTCCCTGAGAAACCTGTTTCAGTGTCCCACTACCCTCATAGTAAACGATTTCTTCCCAATGTCTGATGTAAATCTATCCTCTTTCATTTAAAAACCATTACCCTTTGCCCTATCATTACATGTAAAAAGTCCCTCTCCAGCTTTCCTGTTGGCCCCATTCAGATACTGGAAGGCAGCTCTAAGGTCTCCCTGGTTTTGAGAAGCAACATCTTTAAAAGCCCTGCACGGTACTGAAAAAAACACAGGCTGGATGTAATTCAGTACTTCTGTAAGAAAGTGTGCTTGTCCCATTCTGTGCAAATTCTATTTATGCAGGAATGCTTTGGCTTTGGAAATAAATAAGAAAGCCTGCAAAAAACCACATTGTTTTAAATAATTTTAACTAAACCTTGGATTTGTAAATAACTGTTCTGCAGAATTCAAATGAGTGGGTAGATGATTAGATATTTTTATTTATTCACATTATGAGATACCTGAATTTTGTTCCCAGGACGCTGCAGATGAGTTGAAGGGGATTATCTGAATTTGCTTTAGTTGAGGTGCAGATGTTGGAGATGGGCCATGCCACCCTCTTCACACACGTTCACCCCACTCCAGCACAGGCATGGGGGGACACCAGCTTCCACCATTATAATGCCCAACTTTTTCTGTTCAGTTTCCCAAAGCATGCTTTACCTCGTGCTCCCCATGCTTCTTGCATTCTTACTTTCACGACACATTGTGCCAGCCTGGCCTCCAACCAGGGTATTTGTCTGCTCCAGGCTCCCGCCAAGCCCTTCCCTACCCCAGGCCAGGAGTTCTACCTACTCACTGCAGGGTGAGTGGTGGTGGAGTAACTGTGGTTTTAAAAGCCTTCTGCAGGTTACTTACCAGCAGCTTGTTACACACAGCAGTTTGTTAAATGTACCAACCTGTTTGTGTTATCTCCAGTGTGAGTGGGATAGAACATGCTGCAGGCTGCAACTGGCTACTGGGTGTTAGTTGCACAGGCCTGTGCTTGAATAGTGAAGCTGCAGTCTTGCCTGAGATCACCAGAAGAAAAATAAAAAGCTATTTTTAGGATAAACAGACCTAATTATTTAAGTAACTTGACTAAAATATGTGTGTAGTACAAATACAAAGAATACTCACATTCTTCTTTATCACTTGAATGAAAATAGCTGCAAACAAATGCATATGGGGAAGAATCAAAATAAGATTTAAAAAAAAAAATCTTGTAATCATCGTGTACTACTTATGAATTATAATGTGAATGATTTCCAAAAGACAGAATTGTATATCTATATCATATGTATAACATTTCATCTGAGTATATTAAAATTACTTCGGTTTCTTGGGAGCACTGCAAAGGCCAGAAAATATGCTAGATAGTTTCCTTAAATGTAGGAATTGGCCAACACATTCAAGAAGTATCTGTTCAACCACACTCTGGAAAACTATGGTAAGTACAGGTTTTAGAAAGGTAAAATCAAATAGTCAGTTCTCTCTTATACCAAGTGACTCATTACTGGTGCATCCTGGAAATAAATAAATTAATCCAAATGACACAGGTTGCACCCGGAGAAATACAGATGCATGAGGTCAGTAGTGCTGAGCTGGTGGGGTATCTGCACTGTCTTCTTAGTGCTGTAGATTGCAGGAGGACGTGGCAGGTGATGGCAGGGCTTCCCATTCTTGAAGTGCTTGCTGCTAACAAGAAGTAAAGTCCTCCAAAAATGCAAAAACCAGCATGCTAAGAAGATGCTAATCACTAACATGATCTCCTCCCTACCTCCTCACCTTGCCCTCCCAAGCCTAAGGCTGCTACCACAGCTATAGCTTTGTTCTCACCACCTACCAGATGTACCCTTCAACATCTTATTGCCCTCTGGCTGCCATCACCTCGGTTCTCCTCCTCACAGTAGGGCCTCACCTCTTCCTGCTCTTCCAGCTTCCCAGCCTTGTTGAGGAGATTGCTGCCAAGTCAACAGGGCGGGCACTGAACTCACAGTACTGTGCCCCAACCCCCTTACAAGTTGCCTTTTTTTACAACCACATTGCTGTCTGTAGTGTCTTTCCTGGTGGACCTAGTTCTGGAGTACAACGGAGGGATACATGGGTTAGCCATGATAATCTCTGGGAGGATTTATTAGCATGTGTTCAATATTGAGCTAAAACGGTGTATTGCTTTCAGACCTGAAGTGTGCCGAGGAGAGTAGGTAGAGGCATCCATCTTTCTGATGTGTGTCAGATAGCAGCCTTAAGGTCCTTCTCAACCCAGGCCATTCTGTGGTTGTATGATTGTATTTGCACTAGTATCAGTAGCTCAATTTGCTCTGCATTTTGGACAATTTATCCACAGGTAACTGGGGGCTAATCACAACACAGCTTAAAAGAGTAATTTGTGTAATCAGCTCTATTTGAAAAAGGTAAATTTTGCCTGGAAAAAAAATACTGCTCAGTTTTCAAGATTTTCGCGCAGCTGAGCTCATTTCTCTGCCATGAATGCTGCAATTGTGTGTCTCAGCCACTTTCTGTCTCGTGTTCGCAGTTGGAGGAGGGCCTTGGCAACAAAACCCAGTGCAGTTCTGTGTAAAAGGAATGGCAGACATAATGAATGCAAAGACTTCAACACATTTTAGCATTGACAGATGTACGTATATTACGCTTCTGAAGCAAATTTTCTCCTATTGTCAAGCTTCGGTTTCACTGATAGAGTGACCCTGAAGCACACAAATTTAGTTCCCTTTGAATTAACCTAAACCAGGTGTACTAGGAACATGCAAGTACACCCAGTACATTCATTCCATGGTATCATACTGGAACCAGTTCAGTGTAAGACCTCCCAAAATCCTTGTAGCAGGGACATTGGATCATTCAGGCTAGCTGTTTATCCTGTTGGTCTATTCTGCACATTAGTGGCGATTCAGAGGTTGTTTCCTTTTTCTGCTGAAAAGCTCACAGAGAACCAGTGGAGAGACAATGAGACAGTTCTAATACAACCCTGGGCATTGCTGCTGGGATATTTCTACCATCACCTTGCCTGTGGGGCAGGTACTGATTTCAGGACTGTTGTATGTGTAGGGAGGCTGCTGCAACTTTAGGGCAGAGGCAGCTGATAGTTAGATTTTGTGCTGTGCCCTAGGATCTGGAGGCCACAATGAAAAAAATGCCACAACCAATGGCAGTTGTAGCACTCGGGTCATGCCATGTCTATTTCTGTTATCAGCATTTTGCAGTTCTAGCAGAGCACCCATGGATTTAGACAGCTGCCTCTTTCCTCCTGTCTGGGTTTCTGTTGGAAACAAGCAGTTCTGAGACAGCCAGGTGATGAGTATAAATAAAAGCAGAATTTGATTCCTGACTTTTATCCTTCTCATCTCACTAGAATGTAATAATGTTAATGATGAGCTCTTGTTGCTGTTGCCTCTTCTCAGCAATGTGATCTTAGGGTTTCTCTTGCAAGTCTCCCTTGAATCAGCTTTTCTATGGCACCTGCGTGCTGCGGTTTTCTAAGCCTGAAAACTCCTCTTTCAGAATAAGAGAGATCTAAGGACAGACTATAGAGGCTTGAATCAAAGAACAGGACTTGAGAAATATGACTTAAAAGATCAGAGATAACATTAAAAAATAAGGTCTAAGGTTCCATATTTTCATCTTGGTATGTCCAGCCTGTTTCTATCCCAAGACATTTTTAAGAGGGTAACTCCCTGTGTGCAGAAGGGGGGGAGGAGGGCAGTAAATGATGTACATATGGTTTCATTTCAGTGAGATTTCTGGTAGTGTCCCACGTTCATGTATCCAAAGTAGGTAGAGGTAAGTAAGGTGAAATCAGTGTAAAATGGAAACACATTACTCTAAAGAGTAATTTTAAATTCTCTGTCAAAGTAGAAGGTTCTATCAAATGAGCTCTCATCTGCAGAGTTGTCTCTCTATTCCAGTGCTGTTGCTGTTCGATACTTTCATTAACAAATAGGAGATTGCTTTTGCAAAATTTTCATGTGATACTAAAGCATGTTGAAGGATAGGCCTAAAATGTTTTTGAAAAAGGGTTATAATCGCTAGAAATTTAGTAAAGAGGGTACATTGCATAGGGGAAAGAAAATCCAACAATTTTGAACATAAACAAGGAGATAACAGACTGCAAAAAAGATACCTGGGGATCAGCATGTCAGCATTGTAGTGGCAGCTGTAATAAAGAGTAAAAAGCTCCTAAGTGTCAGGTGTCAAGATATGTCAAAGGGTTACATATACTGCTGGACTTGATGTACTAATCAGATATCAGCTGGAATAATGTGTCCTGCTTGCTTTGGCACACAGTCTACAGTCACAAAATGACATTAGGAATATTAAGAAGCTTAAAAAGATAAACGGTGAGAAACAGTGTGAGTATTGTGGGAGTAAGAACACAGCAGCCAGATAATCTTCATGCATGCCCTTTTAAACAAAGACAATATGTAAGTTTTGGCTGCACAAAGAGATATTTAAGGCAGATGCAATGGTAGCCTTGTGTCTATAAGGGTGTTTTAAGTGGTGGAACATGTCCTTGGGAGGACTATGTGGTCATCTTATCAGTCTTAAAAAATGCTCCAGTTTTTCTCAGGGACGATCTAAAATCTGGTGTTGAGTGTAAATGAAAAGTTGCTTACACCTTTTTTAGCAGAGTTTTGGATAATGTGTTCTATTTTAGTCTGCCGACATGGTCGTTTATCACAAGGAACTGGAAGCCAGTGGCTTGTTACCTCGCGGTAACTTGATCTGCTTCCTGAATGTCTGCTAAACGTGATCCTGCATTAAGTGAATGCTGTAGACTGGAAGACCTCTCAAGTTACCTCACATCCCTCATTTTAGTAGGTTAGAGACACAAGATCAGACATGATGATCATGTTTCAAGGTCTGATTGTTTCTCTCATGCTGATTTCTAGAAAAAGAGCGAAGTGTGTTGAGTATAGTAAATTACTTTCTGGAAGTTAAGGACCAGTCCAGGGTGGAAAAATACAAAACTGGATTTCTGCTAAGTGTTCATGCATTCCCAGGTCTACCTGTGTAACTGAGGTTTAGAAACACAGTGGATCAGATTAATATAAATTTTGCTTTCAGCTCCAGTAGCATAAGTATTTTCATTACTTTTGAAAATTCAAGTCAGGAGACTCCATTTGTGTATTTATCTGTATATTTATATATGTTTGTGTGTATATACACATATATTATATCTATATTTGTATATTTATCTATTATTTTTCCCCTCTACTTTGCTATGGTGAGACCCCACCTGGAGTACTGTGTTTTTGGAGTCCTCAGCACAGGAAAGACATGGAGCTTTTGGAGTGGGTCAAAAGGAAGGCCACAAAAATGGTGAGAGGACTGGAGCAACTCTTCTGTGAGGGCAGGCTGAGAGAGTTGGTGTAGTTCAAGCCCAAGAAAAGAAGACTCCAGGGTGACTTTGTAGTGGCCTTGCAGTACCTGAGGAGGAGCTTGTAAGAAAGATGGAGTCAGACTTTTTAGTAGGGTCTGCAGTGATAGGACAAGAGGTAATTGCTTCAAACTACAAGAGTGTAGATTCAGACTAGATAAAAAGAAGAGTTTTTTTATTATGAGGGTGGTGAGCACTGAAACAGGTAGCCCAGAGAAGTGGTAGAAGCCCCATCCATGGAAACATTCAAGGTCAGGTTGGATGGGGCTCTGAGCAGCCTGGTCTAGTTGTAGATGTCCCTACTTTCTGCAGGGGGCATGGACTAGATAACCTTTAATACTCCCTTACAATCCAAACTATTCTATGAATATGTGTTTGTACATGGGCATTTTGAATCATAGAATAATTTTGGTTGGAAAAGACCCTTAAGTTCATCAAGTCTCACCGTAATCTAGTATGTGTTGAGTACAGTGATTTTGCAGATTTTTTTTCCTAAGTTTTAATTCCGAACATTATTTAAAAGCAGGTTTCATCAGTTTTATCTGCTGTAGCCAGTTTTTTCAAACCATTTCAGTGTAATCCAGCCTTCTTCCGTAAAACTGGTGAGTCAACAGCCCACTGTTCTACAAACAAAATCTTGCAGTCTTCTTCATATCACTTTGATGGGTTGAAAGACTGGGATGTAATTAAAAGTTGTTGAATAGTATGTGGAATAAATCAAATCATTCATTACCCTTACATTTTCTGTCACTGTGTTCACGTGTAAGGAGTCTGTGGGCTGACTGAGTTACAAAATTGACTGTCTTTCAGTGCAAACCATTTCTTATTCCTCATCCTGCTGTAATTGTAGCTGGCATAATGTAGCATTTCAAGAGCTCTGTCATCATTATTTTCCTTCTATAGATCGTATGCTAATAAGACAACAACATAATGAAATAACATCATAGGGATGTTGCATTTGATACTTCTTGCTGCAGGACCTTTTTCCAATGATGGTGTAATGGTACATGGCCTTGAGTGCTGTATTGCACCCATGAATTTACAAAGCTTCATGAGACCACTTTTGGGACAAATACAGTGAATATAAAGTTTTATGCCCTTTTGAGTCTCACAAAAGTGCAAACCCTAATGACATAATTTAATTTTATTGCTTTACCAAGAAATGTTCTTGTTCTGAAATGCTTATCTGATTTTTATATGTAGGATATGCATATGTACAGATATATGCATTCATAGGTATTTATTTTTGTTTATTCATCTGTGTTTTAATAGAATACTAATTGCAAAGATATATCTGTGATTTGAATTATTTGTTGTAAATCTAGGGCAGCCATTTTTAAAAAGGTTGTTTTGTAGAGGGAGGAACCGGGTTTTCTATGAAATATCTCCTCTCTTATGTGTCAGGATACTGGATCACACAACTGTTTAGTGTATGTGGTCCCAAGCCCCTGTTTAGAATCCCTCATGGAAACTGCAGCCCACTTTTGATCTGTTTGCCTTATTGTGCCTAGAGCGGTTTCTTTGTGTTCCCCAGAGATTTAGGTATGCTGACAGAACTCCAGCTGCATTGGAATTTAGTCTACTGTTTGATCTTTAAAGGGCTGCTGACACCTCTGAAAACACACATTGAAAACAAGCAAATGGATGCAGTGCACTGTCCTACTGTCTTTTTCCTTACCAACTGTAGACCAGTCTACACAAAAAATACATAGAAATCAACTTCCTCACCATGCTAGAGCTTCTTTGAATAGGGTTGGTTATGAATCTTTTTGTGCAATTCCTTGACAATGTGAGGGGCATAATTTTTTAGCAGGATTTTTACTTTTGCTAGTCTGGGCCATCCTCTGACTTCGTCTTTTTACAGCTACAAATCTGCCTTATGTTACCCTTTGCTCAATATTTAATTGTGTTTCTGTGGGTTTTTTTGGTCTTTTTGGCTTTACTGTTAACTGTTTGAATGTGTCCCACTAGGCAAAGCCTTTTTCTGAAGACAAATTAAGGAACACTCTTAACATAGCTAGTGTTGATTAAAAATGATTGCTGACTTCCAGTGTTATTCCTTCTCCACCTCTCCTTGGTCTGGGTACTTAGTCTTGTCAGGGAAGTATCAGACCTAGCGAGTCTCATGTGGTGACCAAGATCTTCACTGCTGGGACTATCACATTATGATTTTGTGCCTCAAACTGTGCTTCTCAGTTGTACTGTGTAATGTTCTCTTATTCCTGACAAAATGGATTGTGGTGGGCAGGAAGCTGAACACAGGCCCTGAGCATGCCCTGGCAGCAAGAAGGTCGAGAGCATATTAAGTAAGGGGAAAGTAGTTATCCTCCTTTTCTAGGCTGTGTCTAGAATACTGTGTCCACTTTTGGGTCCCCAGTGCAAGAAAGACAACAAAAAATAGGAGCAAGTTCAGTGGAAGCCTCCAAGTTAGTTGGGGCTGGAGCACTGGTCCTGTGAAGAGATGCTGAGGAGGGGCTTGTTTGGCCTGGAGATCAGACAGATTCAGGGCACCTAGCAGCAGCTGCCCCAGTACTTATGGGGAAGTCCTTGAGAAGATGGAGCCAGGCTACTTATGACTGTGAATGGTGGGAATGCAGGACACAACAAGCACAAGGCATCTTCATGCTGGATATGAGGAGAAATATTCCTGGGAACACAGTGAGACAGTGCTTCAGGCTGCCCCAGGAGTTGGTGCAGTCACCATCCTTGGAGCTTTTCAAGACCCAGCTGGATAAACCACTGTTTGATCCCGTGGCTGAGCCTACTTTGAGAAGGCAGTAGGGCTGGATACCTGCTGAGCTCCCTTCTGTCCTGAATTATCCCGTGATTTGAACCCATGATTCTGTGATCTTGGGGCAGTGACATCTCTTTGCAGGCAAGGGGATGTGCCACAAGCAGGCATGATTCCCTAAGAGCAGCCTGTCCCAACCCACTACTCCTCATGCCATCTCATGGACATGGGTTCATACATACCTGCATTAAGTGACAGGATGTGACACATGGCCCAATACATGTATCAGGATTCCTGAAAATAGGGATGTCCGAACGGTGAGTTATGTCTACAAAGAAGCACCAACAGGACACCAATTTTCATAATAACCACTTACAGCGACTTAGTAATACCAGCCAGAATCCCTTCTGTCCCCTTTCCTGTGAGTTACAAGTCACAGATATTGTGTAATTGCATAATATGAGAGGAAATGTGATAAAACAAGTGATAAGAAGGTGTTGGTATGGGTGCCCACCCAAGGAAGGGGTTGCCCACTTTACCACAGGCCTGGGAGGATAGCTTCTTCATACCTGGTAGACAGCAAAATTTCATCACTTGCTTACATATTTTTTATTTTATTTCAAATATATGCTGTGGAACATCAGTTTTTCAAAGCTTTTCAATCAGCAGATCCCTCACAATTTTCCATCCAAGACACAGGTCCCTGCATTTGAGTCTAGGCCAAATGACAACCAGCTCACATTTATATGTGCCAGAGAAGAGAGAAGTCCACATCCAGGCGGCATTGTGGAAATATGCCACCATACAAGTATTGTGGAAAACCACTCTGTGGAATTACTATTTTCAATAGATCACTCGTTTAAAAAAAACATAATTTCGCGGATTTTTAATTTGATGGATTGATCCTCATCTGTTTTAGGCTATTTTCTATTATCTTAATGAAAAGTCAATTTTCCTCATCATTGGGCACTTTTAAGCTTCAGCTGGACAGGGTGCTGGGCCATGTTGTCTAGACCATGCTTTTGCCAAGAAAAAGGTTGGACCACATGATCCTTGGGCTATTCCAGCCTGGTGTTCTATGACTGCAGTTAATTTAGGAGGAGGAGAAATTATTTCTTCCCCCCTTCCCTTTTCTATAATTTTTAGGAGATTTAAATGAGTACAGTTCCAAGCTCATTTAACACTTGATAACACTTTAATATTTTGGTAGCACTTTGAACCAGTTTCAAACTGAAGGAACAAGATAATACATGTGGAATTAGGTGTGTAGGAGGCTTATTGCATTTCAGCGTCTCTCATTTTGGTGCTTCCCTCACAGAAAATCCTTTTACATTGAGGCAGAAGTTGAGTGAATATTCATCACTTCGCCTGTGAAGTACATGCACAGGTAAAACTGCTTGGCTGCCTTGTAACTTTTTTATGTGTTCTCACCTTTTTCCATAATTTGTTCTTTTGCTAGGTATTGCTAGGTATTTTTTTTTCTCCCCATGGGTAACACAAACACAGTGAATGCTTGACTTCAAAGGAGGTTCCACAACCACTAAGTTGTTAGAACATCAGCACAAACGTACAGCTGTGGCTCTGCCATACCTGTGCTTGACCTGACTGAGTTTGCTTACAGGAAAAGGCAGGTATCACAATATTTGTGTTCTTCATCTAAGTCCTTTGGTCATCATTAGGTGCTTCTCATCCTTTCCATGTGGGAACAGCTGGTGTATTCTTCCATAACAGGCATCTAACTGAAGATGAAATATTAGAGGAAACACAGAACCATATATTCCATATACTGCAAACTTAAACAATGATTACTATCTGATATATAGATGGTTTAACCATAACTTTGGGAAAGAAACCTTCCAGCCTTTACATCCTTAGTAAACTTCTTTATCTCCATTTGTAAAAGAGAACTTGAATTTAGAGTTGAGCTAACACGGGTAGACTTTTTTTGAATAAACCTGGTACTGCTTACACTTAAATTATGCATGTACGTATGACATTGCTGGCAGCACTGTGGCTGTATCCTTTGCTAGATCCACTTAGAGTGAGTCACAGCCCATCTGTGCCTCAGTTGTCCCAAGTATACAATGGAGCTAATAAATCCTGCCTCATTCATGAAGTCCAGGCAAATTTTAATGAATATGTGACGTAGCTGATTTCTGGAATGTGAAACATTGCAAATTTGTTGCTACTAGTATGAAATGAAAACCTACAAAATCATCTTCATGCCAACAATTCAAATGTAAACAAACCACAACAGTTTTACTCTGTCTCTCAGAATTTGTATGACTTTGTGGCACTGTATGGTGCTCACTGGAACAAGGCAATTTAAATACAGGAAAGGAATAGCATGAGGACCAACTTGAGTTAAAATAACTATCTCCCAGCAGTCAATTCAACCACGTTTCTTGCAGCTTGCTTTCTCTCCTGACTGGAGTTTGTGTGGACATGCTTTATATTCTTCTTTATATTCTTCTCTTTATCCCAAAATTTGGATCTCTGAGCATGCGTTGAGACACAGCTCCCACTTCCATGCTTTGGAAGTGTGGTATTGCTGGGTTACAAGGTAGTCTCCAAAGTCTTAGGTGTGATAATGATAATGAGTCTTAGGGCCAGATAATGAGGCCCCAAACAAGGCAGATGCCATGAGGTGTGGATGTGGTTAGTTTGCAATAAGGAGAGGTATTTCTGAGCTCTGTGGGTATGAGCCAGAAGGTACCATTCATTTTGTGTTTAGTAGTGCAGATGTTGGTCACTGCTCACCCAACCACAGGTGGGTTGGCTCTGCTCTGCCACTCCAGAATGGTTGTCTTCTGTGTAGGCAAGCCTTCACTTTGTCTTATTTTTATAACTTTTTTTTTTTTTCTTTCCTCAGTTATGTGTCTTTCCTTACTTTCACTTTAGTTTTCTTATCTTTCCTCTTCCTTTGAGCACAGCTGGCCACTGTGCTGGATCCCCTGGATGAAGATTATGGTGCACATAGAGTAAAAGCACAAAGTAAAAGCACAAATCTACGTCTGCCTCCTAAGTCAACATGTTTGTGTGCACGTGTCTGCTGTCCATGTTCTCATTTCTAGCTCTACCAGAAGTCGTTGTTAATTCAGACACTGTAAGTAGATGTCTTTCAAGGAGATGTCAGATATTCAAATAAACAGCAGAAGCATTTTTGAACGTGGGAGTCAGATGGAGTTGATTAATGCCATTTTGCCTATTTCTTTACTACTGCCGTTCCCTCCCAACTATTCCAGTTTCTTTAAAAAAATAATTAACAGAAGCTTTCTGCTTAATCCAAGCCCGTATTATTTGTATAGGGGTAATCAAGATTCCTTTCATAGTGCAGAAAATGTTTGCTGGGGAGTGCTTAGCTCTTGAATCACCCTTGCACTTAAAAACCTCCAACAGGCTTATTCTTCACTTCTGTCTTTTAACATAAATGCACTGAAAAGGACAGAATTATGCAATAGCAAATGGCAGTATTTATTTACATCAGGTTCTGTGTGCTCTCACATTCATGTTCATGGGTTGTAATGTGAGCATCTTGCTCCATAATTTGCCTTTTTTTAGCAGCCATGAACATTAAACTCCTGTGGATTTCATGGCCTTGAGGTTAGTAGCTTCTTGGAAGCAGAGCACAGCTCTGCTTTAAAGAGTGTTCAACTCTGTAGCAGATTTTATTTGTGAAGTTTCATTTTTGCCATGACAGAAATCTAGAAGAATGCTTTTTCTATGGGTGTTTCCTTTGGTCTGACTAAAACAGATTGCTGAGAAGGGAAGAGCAAATTTCCATTCTTCTGCACAGCTGCTGAGTGTTCCTTCCCTGCCCAAAGGTCCACACTTCAACCACAGATATAGGAATTAACAGAATGAAGTGTGACAGGTCTTGAAGTGTCTTTAGGAGACAGAAGTTGGTAATAATTCTACTTGTTTGGGGGTTTTTTTTGACTTTTAGTTTTTGGTGCCTGTATTTGGAAACTATGAGGCAAACAAAAAGCTGACTGTGTCTTCACATTTGTGTCTGTTACATAGAGCTATGTTGGAAAAAGACAATCTCATACATTTTCCATTTAAGAAAATACAGAAATTATATAATTCCTATAAAATAAAAAATAATTTAAGGAAATGAGATTGCTTTTCCTTTTTCTTTCTCCTAGGAGCAAGTAATTGTTTTGGACAGCCAGGGAGTACTTTGGGTAGAAAGCTTCATTTTACTGTTGTTATTTAACTGGCATTTTGTGATTTTATTTGTAACTTCGAAGGCTTGGGGTGAATTGGAGATGAAGAAGTCCAAAGCAAGAGTGAAGGTCACATATTCTACCCTTTTGTGCATTCTTATCCAGATATGACTGAATTAATTGAATTTGCTGGACAGCAAATTATCATGTGACTTTGCAGTAGTCTTTCAATACCTGTTGAGGTAAGGAAATGGGCAATAACTACAGAGAAACTTTGGACTGATTCCTGACTACCTGGAACCTCAATAGTGTTAATGGATTCTTCATTTTCAGAGGATTTTCATAGTTTTCAAGTGAACTAAGTATTAGCTGAATGTTCTTTTGGCAGAGTTATTGTGTGGCTTGGTATTTTTTATTTTTGTCATAATTATAAGCAACGGTCGTAGACAGTTTAGACTGGGTTAATTTGGACACAAGATTTCAGGTACCATCAAAAGATTTACCCAGTTGTAGTAGTCATTTTTTGAAAGATGCACTATAAAATGTAGCACCTGGAGCTGAAAATACATACAGAATAACAAAAACTTCAGTTTTACCTGCAAATTTATTTTTCTGAGCTGATGTGTTTAAGAATTCTAATATATATTTGGGTAGAAATGTTGGTGATGAAAGATTTGTCTGATGTTTTCAATACTATGGGTGGCAGAATCAGAGAAAAATGATACCTTTAAGTAACACTTCCAATATTTTTAGAAACAAAATCAGTGATGTACGCTTTACTAAACTGTACATTTTATATCAGGTGGAAATTTAATCTGCCTGACCAGTAGCTGATTGGTGATTAACTGGATATTCATGACATGTAGCTGTGTTATAATTGTTTTTCAAGTATACAGATTTGTTATCTTTGAAGTTTTACCCCCAAATTACAAAATAACGAGGGGCAAATGCTTTGTTCTGTCCAGAAAACAATTAAAACATGTCCTTTGTATGCAGATAGCAAGAGGAAATATGTGGAAGAACTCTTTTGGCCTCTGTAGCCTTATATCCTTAGAAATATTAAATGAAAAGTCATAGACTTGTGCATACTGCATTTATCTTCTGTCCTGCTTGCACTTGTCCACAGGAAGCTCTTAGCTAAGATGTGTGCAGGTTCAGTGTGTGTAAAAGCTTCTCGAACAGGGATACTGAAACAGAGATTCATCTTGTCAGACTTCAGTCTCCTAAAAAGTGCCTATGTTTAAGACAAGTGTCTAGGCTCCTTTGGTAGTTGAAATGGGTACATCCAGAGTGCAATCTCATCCGAAGAGCAGTTGGCTAAGGATGGTCAATAAATTAAGTGTAGACAGAAGAATTCTCTGTTAGCTGAAGTTAGGTGAAATGAGAGCTGCTGACATCAGCTCTTCTGCATGTGAACTGCTTCAACAAATTGTGACCTAGCATATCCCTATCTTACTCCCGTTGTCTGCACATGGAGTCTGGACAATGCTGAATCTAGATATATCTGAATCTTTATGTGAGTGATGTGACGCATCATGCAAACAGCATAATACTCACAGGTACTTGGGAAGGCCAAAAATTTCTGAAAGAATTACATGTACCACCCCGATGATGACCTATTTCTTCCACTGTGGACCCACTGGGGCTTGGGAACATGGCTGTGAGAGGTTTATCAGTTAAGAACATTATTCTGCAGGTTGTTCTGAGCCTGTTCTGCAATCTCAGGGCAAGATAAAGCTTGATACTGTTCTCTGGGAAGAAAGTAGACAATAGCAATTTGGAGTGGGCTTTCTGAAATATTTCTGAAACTTTCTGAAATATTTTGTTTGCAAAGGATACAGATATGTTCTTATTTAAGTTAATGACACTGTTTTTACTGTGTCCAATAGGGAAGTTTCATTGTGGTTACGAACTGTGCTATGTTGGAGCTTATTTTTAGTATAACATCACCTTACATAAATTAACATAATGCAAGTGCACCTGTTTTAGTATGTCAAAAGCTGTGTATCTCTGTGAGATAATGTTCCACTTATGACTGTATTCCATATGGACTATCATTACATTACATTACATTACATTTTACCAATGTACTACTGCTCAGAGTATGTATTACTGTGAATGCAAATAAAGGTATTACATCCAAAATATGGTAGAAATGCAGAGGTTTATAGGATAACATCTAGAATGAATAAGAATTTAACAGTAAAATATGACTATTGAACTGTTTGCCATTTCACCAGCCCAAATCTTTGTGAGATAACATATAGTTCCTAACAAGGGAATTGTAAACCAGGCCAGCACTTTTAAATTATATTAAGACTGTCTTCAGAATAAAATAAATTTACACCAGTCACACTCAAGAATGATTGTTCTTAGATGCTGAAGTATATACAGGGAAGGAAAAATATGCATAGTTCAGTGTTTTATTTAACATGTTTGCTTTTTTCCTCACAGTATAGTGCTGTGGATACAAATCCTTTATCTGTGTATATTATGCAGCCCATCTGGAACAAAATTATTAAGGTAAGAATTTTATTTAGTAGAAATATCACACAATAATATAAGAATTGGTTTTAAATACAGCATGTATTTTCATGAAAATATATATTGATTAATAGAACTGAAATTAAGACGTCTGTGTAAAAGAAAACAAATGTTACAGAATATGTAGTTATTTTTAAGATGCTTATTTGAACTTTGCAGTTCTGTTTGGGTTTTTTTAGAAAAACAAGGTGTCTTTATTTTTTTCTCATCTCTATACAAAATACATCCATCTCTTTATTACATCTTTCATTGAAAAGCTTTGCAGACATTGAAGGGTTTACTTAGCACGAATTATTTTTGTGCAGCATATGCCACCTAACAACAGCATGGCTCTATCTCTGTGCTGTGCACATGATTTTATGCAAGTGCTGTCTCATTTTCTCCCAAGGGTACTTGCTTGAGGAAGCTAGGCATTTCTCTGAGAAAAAGAGCTGTTACCATGATCACCATAACGATTGGAAGATGGCATCTCTTAAATGAATAATGATCTGCAGTTTTTAAAAATAATACCACCGACAATTAGTTAGCTGTTTTTGGAAAAAAAAAAAAAAGTTGTATCTCAAATAAAGAAAAACTTTATTGATCCCAAAGGAAGCAGTGACTTCTGCATCTGCCTCTTAGAGGAAATCTTTGGGTTGGAGCAGACTTGAAAGCAAACCTTTAAGCATATGAAAAAAGGATGTATGTGGTCGGAGTGCTGTTGGATCCACCATTTTGGGGTTCTAAAATCCAGATATTGCTTATGCTTGTTTTATCAGGAAAATCTTGTCTTGTTTGTAACCTCAATGTAAATTCATGGAAGTGTTAATATGACCTCACTTAAGAATTAAAAAACAATCAGAACACAATATGAGAGAAAAGCAATTCTGAGATGTGAAAATGAATTATTTAATTCAGTTCAGAGACTCTATTACAATTTTCATCCTAATATTGAGGAAAACAATGAAGCAGAAAAAGCATCCCAGCACGGATGAGCAGAGGCTTTACTGTGCACTTGTACTTTGGTGCAAGAGATTCATGGGTGTTCATCTGCTATCAAATTGAAGGAACAGTGTTACCAGCACAAAACTTCCTTTGGAGAGAAGTACTTCTAATGGTTTCAGGGTTTTCCCAGAAGAAATGCAACATTCTTGACTGTCCCCATGTAGCACAGGATGAAATATCCTATAAAAAATGTAGGTGCTGTCCGTAGGTGCTGTCTGTACTTTAGCATTTGATTTGGTTTGAACCCTGAAGATACGTCAGTGAATGTTCTGCTTTGCCCTGTTTCACAAGTGTTACAGAATGAGTCTCAGTGATTTATCACAAGTGTTTAAAGAGAAGTCCTATTGCTCTCAGCTTTTGTAGCAGCAGTCATTCTAACTTTTTAAAAGATACTGCCAGATCAAATCAAAGTCCTGAAGAGAAGCTGGGAATGCACAGCTCTGTGGGGTAAAGCAGTGTGTAATGGAGATTGCAGGAGAGTCATCTTAGTTGGCTCTTAGAGATAAGAATGAGAACTGGGTGAGCACCAATCCGTTGGCCAAAATTTAACTTTTTGTTTAATATTAATATGAATTGAAGTTGCTTAGAATAGTTTTGTTCCTGCTAGATACTGAAACCAGGAATGGCAGTAACTTTTATTCCAAACTGAGTTCAAGAAAATTCTGCTCATCTCTTCACCAAAAAAATACTTTTTTTCCTATTGATTTATATGTATCATAATATCTGTCATCTAGAATATAATACTGAATTTATATTTTACAATATGGAATCATAGAATGGTTTGGCTTGTAAGGGACCTTAAAGATCATCTAGTTCCAACCCTCCTGCATGGGTAGGGACACCTCCCACTTAGACCAGGTTGCTCAAAGTGCCCTCCAACCTGGCTTTGAACATTTCCAGGAAAGGGCATCCACAGCTTTCCTGGGCAACCCATGCCAGTGTCTCACCGCCCTCAAAGTGAAGAATTTTTTCCTAATGTCTATTCTAAATCTACCCTCTTCCAGTTATTAGCTATTACCCCTTTTCCTCCAACTACACACCCTTGTAAGATGTCCCTCCCTAACTTTCCTTTAGCCCCCTTCAGGTACTGGAAGGCCACTCTAAGATGTTTCTGGAGCCTTCTCTTCTCCAGGCTAAGCAACACAAACTCTCTCAGCCTGTCTTCATAGGAGAGGTGCTCTCCAGCCATCTGATCATCTTCATGGCCCTCTTCTGGACTCACTTCAGTAGGTCTATGTCCTTGTGTTGGGAGCTCCAGACTTGGACACAGTACTCCAAATAGGGTCTCACAAGACCTCACTTGACCTGCTGGCCATACTTCTTTGGATGCAGCCCAGGATACTGTTGGCTTTTTGGGCTGCAGTCACACGTTGCCATGCCTGCTCATGTTGAGCTTCTCACCAACCAACACACCCAAGTCCGTCTCCTCAGAGTTTTTTTCAATCCAGTCTTCACTCAACCTGTATTTGTGTTTGGGATTGCCCCAAGCCAGCTGCATAACCTTCCACTTGGCCCTATTGAACTTCAGTTTGCACAAATCAACCTCTCAGGCCTGTCAAAGTCCCTCTGGATGACCTCCCTCCCTTCCAGCATGTTGACGACACAGCAGAGCTTGGTGTCATGAACAAACTTGCTGACAGTGCAAACAATTCCAATGGCCCATGTCAAACATGTACAACAGCCCCAGCCCCAGTGCCAACTCCTGAGAGCCCCTGCTCATCACTGCTCTCCTTTTTGACATCAATATTTGGACCACAACTCTATGAGTGCAGCCATCCAGACAGATCCTTATCCACTGATTGGTTCATCTGTCAACTCTATATCTTTTCAGTTTAGATAACAGCATGTCATGCAGGACATTGTTGAATGCTTTGCTCAAGTCCAGGTAGATGACATCAAATGTTCTCTTCCTTTGCCCACTGATGCAGTGACCCTGTCATAAAAGGCCACCAAATTTGTCAGGCAGGATTTGCCCTTGCTGAAGCCATACTGGCTTCACAAATCACCTCTTTATTGTCCACATGCCTCAGCAGGGCCGTTAGGACAATCTGCTCCATGGTCTTGCAGGATAATAGTCAATGGGCTGTTCAACTTCAGGCAGTCTTTCAGTGATGTCCTTGATTCTAGCCCCCAGTAAGCTGCAGAGCTCCTCAGTGAGTGGGTTGGGTCTGCACATGGGTCTCAGTACCTCTGAGAAGGGAGTCTTTGACTACTGTTACCCATCCCCAATTCTTCTGAGCGCATGTTACTTACTACATGATGAGCCAAACGAGCTGCCATGCTTGGCTCTGGCAACTTACCTGGTGTAAGTTGTTTTTCCCCTTCAGTCTGCTGAACTGGAGCCACACAAGTTTCTCTGTTTCCCATAAAATAAAATGTGTTTGGGAGACATATTTTCTGTTATGGGAATTGAAGAACCTGATGTTAGAGAACACGTGTGAATTTATAAGCTGGGATGTTGACATATGTAAGGACTGAAAACATGTTGTCATAACCCAGCTCATTTACCTGTGGTGGAGATGCCAGGAAAGAAGAAAATAGTGCATTTAAGTTAGAAATTCACCTGGAAATCCTGAGCATTACCTTCTTCCCTTCCCTCTTCTGAGGCCATCTCTCTGTGCCTGTGTCAGTTTGAGTTGGGATGTGTGTGTTTATAATCCAGTGCTAAAGCACAAAGTGGGGTAACCTTTTGTGTCTATTTCTGTATGTTTCTATAACGGGTTTGAAATACTCTGACATACTCCTGTCCATGACAGCTTTTCCACCTTGTATGAAACTATAGTAACACCTATATGAAACTGCAGAGTAACGACTAACTTTTCCTACATGTTATTTAAAACTATTCTGCTAATGCAATTTTGTCTTTAAATAAATCAGTCCTCTGCCCTTTTGCCTTTAATTAAGATTTGTATTTTATAGTAACACACAATAATGCACTCTCTGACAGATAATGGATAGTATTACTTTGCTACTGCAATAACTAAATATTCCTCCTCTATTTGTATTCATGAGAAATCACATTTGTGCAGGACAATGAGAGTAGAAGGAGGAAATCCCTCTGGGATACATGGGTGTATGCCAGCTTCACTGAAGTAAATTACAAACCACCCCCACCACCCCCATTGCCTTTATAAACTTTGATTTTATTCTAGAATTGGGCATTAATAGATTTCTAGTGGTCTCAAGTAACTAAGGAACAAGAGGAAAAATTTTCACTGTAAGGACAGTCAGACACTGGAATAGTCTCCTGGGGGAAGTAGTGGATTCCCTCGCTTTGGAAAGTTTTAAGTCTCAGCTTGACAGGGTGCAGAGACATCTCATATAAACAATAATATCAGAAGGGTTGAACCAGGTGATCCTTGAGGTCTCTTCCAACCTGACATTCTAGGATTCTATAAACATTTCAAGTTTGAATAGAGCTTTATATAAATATGTGTGCTGTCACGGTTTAACACTGGCCCAGCAATTAAACCGAATAACAAGAACAAACCAAACCAGGACAGTGCTTTACCACTTATTATCCAAATAGACAGTTAATAAATTAGAAGATTTGCTGTTTGTATACAGGCTTTTAGCAGGACTGGCTAATAGACCCATTAAAACAGAAATCAGTCAGTATTTTGTGGAACCTAAGTTTTTTAAAAGATTCAGTCATACAAAGGCTTTGCCAGAGAGCAGATGTGATTGTCCCCAGTGGGCACCCCCAGTTGTATCAGTCATGTAGCTCATTGATGTATTGAACTTCTACTGTCTGTTACTTAGATAATAAAGATTGCAATCTGTCTTTCTATTGGATACAAGTAAATTCAGGCTGTTATTTTTCCAACATATGTAAGAAGTTAGTCTTTAATACCCTGTAATTTTGGGGTTGTGAAATAAGGTGATGGTAGAGCAATGCCAGCAAAAAAAATAAGGGACGTTAAATATAGCAAAAGAAACTTTGCAATTGGAGGCCTTTCCAAATACCCAGACAAATCAGGTTTGGTAAGGATCGAAAGAGTATGCTGAGGAGTTTAACTTCAGGAGAGGCTGTTTTCCTGAAGACAGATCTCCTGTGACTGTGTTTCATGGTGCCTATACTAGCCAAAGGGACTGCAAGTATAGCAACACACTTTGATGGTTTTCACCTTAAAATACAGGACATTAACAAATAAGTGGGTTAAAGCAATGTTTTCATTTTTGCACTGTGTGAGCATAAATTATTTCCTGTGATAACTGCATGATGACATTGTGACCAGTTAAAATGAGCCTAATTAGAAGGCAGATATTTATGGCACCCCACTTTATTTAATAATCAACAATTATTGTGAATCATAGAGGAGAAATCCATCATTTTAAAGCAATACATTGGATGGCATCTGTATATCCATCTAAACCATACATCCATAGGTTGTTCTAAGGTGCTATTTTGATCTTCAGCATCTGTCCTTCTTACTTCATGTGAGGTCACAGAGATCAGATAAATCCCACAGCATGCAGTTCATACCAAACCTCCAACTTACAAGGTTTCTGCATCCCCAAGGAGCCAAATTAGGAGATGTGCTGCAGTCGCTGCATGCTGGGTGTGCAGTCACTGTAAGAAGAGGGGGTTATGTGGTGAAGGATTCCTCCACAGAGGTTCTCCTAAACTACCTTTAGGGAACCCCTGCTCATCTGCTGTTACTTTTTCTTAGGGACTGAGAACTGGGGTCTTGAAGTTTCAGAATGATTGATATGTTAATTTTTTTTCTCTAGTTATATGCATTCCACGATGTATTTTAAATACTGTAGGAGCTGACATGCCGTATTTTAAAACTAGTGATAAAATCCTGGTCATAAGGAAAGCAACAAACAGGTTTAATATTTTCCCCAGTTTTACTAAAGAAAACATCTAAAAAATATAACTGGAAAATATTCAGGAATTTTCATCTGTTTTTTGAAAGTTTACACTGTACATTATCAGTTTCACTGTTTGTCATGAATATTATTAATTGTTCTGTAGTAAAAAAAAGAGGATTAAGTCAGGGTAAGTCATCAGACCAGCTGTTCATATTTTATATACAAATTTTTCATGTCACAGAAGAGAGGAAACATAAAAGGAAATTAATAAACTAAATTAATAATAAATTAATAAATAAATATTTATTATTCTGCCCATCTAGTTAGTCCAGAGAAATTAAATAATTTAATTTCAAGACTATTATTATTATTATCTACAGTTATTTATTTTTCTTTAATATTGTTTTGTAATATTTTCTAATGTTGAGGTACTTCACTTACATTTTCAGTCCTTAGATACTCCAGGGAATTTTATTATAAACCTCCAATATTTTTATATTTTCAATGTGTTTGAGTGATGGTCGTGGTTTCTATTTGGTATTTCTGAAAATATATTTTGTATAAAAATTATGTAGAAAGCTCTGAACTGCTATTTCAGGAAACATTTTGGAGAAACCTTGTTACTTGGGAAGAGTGTTACCTGAAAGGATCCTTGTTGAAGCCTAAGGAGCACCTGAAAGCCACTGGGGATGAATGGTAGAGAACGATTAATGGGACAAAGATTTTGTGACTTAGGTGAAGAGGGAGAGTCCTTTTCAGTGCTCCACAAAGTCAAATGAATTAATGGAGTGATTATAATTTGTGGCTAAAGAGGGAGACAGTGCAGAAATTTTACAATTCAGAGAAGAAAGGAGTTGATCCTGTCAAGGAGATCTTCTGAATCCATCTGATTTTGTTGATGTTTTGGGTTGGAAATTGATGACATATGTTAGAAATTTCCTTGTTCTAGTGTGGGAACAGAATGCTTAAAAAATCTGCCACGTGGATGCTGAGTTGCCACACTGGGGTGCTGCAGTCTTCTTTGAGATGTGATACAAAAAATTGCAAGAAGCTTTCCTTGCTGACAGGGGAAATAAGGATAGTGTATACCATGTGAAACATGGCATTTAAAAATTATGCTTTACTGCAGTCATGAAGATCAGGCAAAAAGGATTATATTTAAAAATAGATGGCATAAAATTTATTTCAATTTGAAAATAGGGAATATATGCACAAATTGAACATTACTGATGTCATATACAGATTTCTCTGCAATTAAAGATTCAATTAAAATAGGACTTGTAATTTGAAATATCATGTTTTCTTTCTTTTTTAACAGATAGTGCCTTTGTGGATTGCTCCCAACCTGTTAACCTTCTCTGGATTTGTCATTATTTTAGTTAATTACTTCCTAATAGCTTTTTATGACTGGGATTACACTGCCTCAGGTAAATATCCACATGTTGTGATTTTTCAGAATTACAGAGCTGCTTATGTAATACTTGTGAATGATACAGGGGGGTAATGGCTGAATCTTCCACTCTTCCCCTTTGTGAGGCTCCATGTCCCTATAGTAGGATCTGACCTCACACATGGCATTATAAATTTGCATAATTTTATTGGAAAAGCTTATTTAATTTCACCCCTAAATATGGGTTTCAGCATGTGCTTCTTGAAGTCTACGATAATACTTCATTTTATTTAAAGTGTATGCCAGGATTTAAAAACACAGCAAAAGTACACTCTAATGTTATTCATAAAGTTTTAATTTGTTTTGTGTTTCCTAATGCTTAAATCCAGACCTGAATGAGTTAATTCCCCTTTCATTACTCCATATTCCCCCTATTCAAGACTGCTTCTAGACAAGAAATAGTTTTTAAACAAATGCCTCTTTAAATAATGACTTTCAAAGTCCAAGTCTGTATTTACCCTCATAGCAGACCAAGTCAAAGCTTTTTGGAGCTGATTGCTCCTGAACGTAGAGCAGGTTCAGTTTGGGATTTCTCAGATCAGCTGAACCTACAGTAAGTAGTAAGCATCTACCAGGTGATTAATATATTAAAAGCTTTTCTTTTATTTAAACTATACAATTTGGAGAAGATTTAATGCTTTTTTTTCCTGCAACAATTATTTTTAGGGTTTTTTGCTGCCTTCACTTTCTTGTGCCTGTGGTTAAATTTAAGAGGTAAACTTTGGCATGAGCCATTGGTACATCTATCACAACTATTCTAGAAGCAGGGATGCTTGTTAGCAGTTTTGATTAAAAAATAATCCTGTATGGGCATTAAGTTTTCAGGACCAGCATGTAATGTAGCTCTCTGGCCTTAGCCTTAAACACTTATTTGTTGTTTTCTTTTATCAATGCATCTGATACTAAGTTCTGTAATAAGGGAGCATCCAGCACAGACCTTTTAATGGGATAATTTTATCCTCACACATTCCTGATAGATACACGTTGAACTTGAAGACATTTGAAATGGTGGCCAAGTCTGCTAGAGCTGAGATTTCTATGTGCAAGCCTATTCCTGATTCCACAGAAAAACAGTGCCCATCATTTTTCAGTTGATTGAAAACGTTCACGCAGCCTAATGAGCCTTTTGAGTATCATATATCAGTCCCATACCTAGGATCAGAAATAAAAGACTTAATTTCCTGAACAGCTGGTTTTCATTTTAGAGTTTGAAAATTTGCAGCTAGGAGTCAGGAATTGCCATCTTTTCTTTCAGAGTGTCAAGATGAGGCACTCTGGGTCAGGGCACTGATTTAGCCACTGGCATCTCCCCGTTCAGCAAGGACACATCCCTGTGTCCAGGTATTCCCTGTGTTCTGTGCCAAGTGCTAGAAACTCAGGAGGGCTTTGCAAATACAGTTGTTCCTCGTGCTGGCAGAGTCCTTATTGGATTGTGTTTCATTTACATAGAATGCTCTTTGGAAAAAAAGATTGATTCCTGTAGAAGAGCAACAATAACGGTGCGTTATTGTGATCAGCAGGGCAAGAACAAAACCCTGAGTTCTGCCCAGTTCACTTTTATTTTCCAGATTAATTTCCTCTTTTCAAGGAAAAAAAAAAGGTGCTAATATCTGTCCTAGCCTAAGGGCAGAAATTTGCTGTTCAGATCTTTATGGTAAAAGTGCTGTACAAAACCCACAACAGTGCTTATAATCGTGCTTGAAAAACTACATTTTTTAATGTTTAGATACTAGATAACCATTAACTAATTTGTTATTGGGTAGTCTTCCCATGACCTATGAAAATTTTTGCCTAGTTACTGTCATTATTTTCTGAAATACTAGAGTAAGTTGAGGACCAAAATATTCTCCCTTCTCTTCTTCACAGTATAAGCATATTCCAGCCTGCTCATCACTTCTTTGGAAGAGCTCACTGATGACCTAAATTGATGACAGGTCAAAACCCAAATATTTCAATCTGTTTGTTGCAGTGGGCTAATCAGTGGCATCGTGTTTGTGTGTATATGCATATCTTGGTGGATTTCCTTGATGTTAACCACTGTTACACTGACTCACTGCCTGATTTATTTCAGGTACCAGTCCTGGACTTGTTCCCACCTGGGTGTGGCTGTTCAGTGCTTTTACCACCTTTTGTGCTTACGCTTTAGGTAAAGTACAATTAAATAATTTACACATCTGACATCTTTATATAGTTTTATCTACTAGTTCACTAGTGCTGGTATTGAGATGAAGAGGCACTGTGGATAAATTACTGATCTCTTTCCTAAACAGTTCTCTGAGATAAAATAACAAAGAAAACAAACCACCAAAAAAAACCCACACCAAAAAAGCATCTATAGGACTTAAAAAAGCCCATTCAACAGAATTTTAAATTACATATTAGTGGTTTTGTGACTGTTGCTCTTCTCTCTTGAAAGTTCAGATTGCTTTAGAGAAACTGTGGAAATTGTTCCTTAGCAGAGGTTTTGTTGGATTTCACAAAAATCTTTGTCCCCAAATGATGCTGTTCTGTGAAGCTGCCATTAGCAGAGGGTGCTTCTAAAGACAGGTGCAGAGTTATTTCCACTACTACATTTGATGTAGGGGAACATAAATAGTTAAAGCAGATAAAAAGAAAAATGAGTGTAGAATTGTTTTTTAACGTGTTACACACTTCAGTGCTTATGGTGTGTGCACTGCAGTGTTGTGCAAAGATGCTGACCAGTTTTGGTCTCAGATCTGTGCATGTAGAGCCATCTTGATAAAACTGGGTGGATCCCCTTGGGCAAACATCTTCCTCTGCACAGTGGATGCCTTGCCATTTCTAATCAAGTGGTGACTTTGTGCCAAAATTTTTTTGTCCTGAATTTCTCTGCAGTTGTACCATAAAAATCATTGGAACAGCAGTTCTTGAAGCTGACTACTAGCCTGTTTCCATAACAGCTCTCTGTAATCATTAGCAGAAGCAGTAGTTTCTTTTGTGAAAACCATTTAGGTAGTTGTAGGGAAATTAATGAACTGGCTATTGTTTCATAAAGAGGAATTACATATTGGAGCTGTTAGTGTATGACACCCCCGAAAACTAATTATAAATTCAGCTTCTGATGTTCTTCATGTAGGTTTGCCAGGGAGGCCTACAGTTTGTAATACTTGGAAGACAAGGAATATGATGTTGACAGTCAAAGCTATAACAAACCAATGTGCTTTCTGATTTTTGTGTCTGCTGTCCACGCCACCTCGTGAAATATTTGGTCTCAGAATTAATTCAGCATGGCCAAAGATTTCCCGTTGAAACACTGCAAAGAGCCATAATAACTAACCAAATATGCAGCTTTAATCTCTCTCAGCTTCTTTTTAATGACATGGTTACTCTCCAAATTCCCTAGCATGTTGCTCTTTCCCCCCCCTTTTATTAAGGTGGTTTGATATCTTCTCCCTTTCTGTAAAATGGCATGTTCTTTGCTGTTGTTTTGAATTCCACTATTTAAAAGTTACACAAACTTCAGTAAAGCTGAGGGTTTATGAAACTTTATGAGAGAAAATTTTAATACAAGAATTCTAAAGCAGTGGCAGTGTGGAACAGTGTATATCATACACCAGGGTTGGCATGAATTATTTCAAACAGAAACCTAAACCAAAGTATTTTCAGTCTCTTTAAAAGCTAATGGAGCCACGTGGAGAATGTGGGTAAAGTTTTGTGAAAATTCGATTTTGCATATGTGTCATACAGTTCCAGTATTTTCCCCCTTGTCCCTTGCGATTATTAGTATTGTATTTCATCACACCATTGTAAACCTGACTCTTTTTAGTAAAACATTCCTATGAAATGAAACTAACTCATTCACTGATGTACATATTTTAGTATATAATGTGAATACTGTTTTGTGACAACATAAAGTAAGTTATGAAAAGATCAATCCTCTCTTGTTCTCATTTAAAAAAGTATTACCACTGTAATTGAATTCTCTCTGATTTGGGATAGATGTTCTTGAAATATGAAAGACCAAATACAGTTTAGGGTAGTTTACATACCTGTTTGCTAGCTAAGTTTCAGAAGCATCCTAAAATAGACTGAAGAACATCTGCGTTTAAAACAACACAGTTCAAGTAACCTCAAGTTTATGCACATAGTTTTCTTTCTGTGCTTTTCAGTAAGATGCAGGCAATTCAGTGGCAGTGTTAATGGAGAGAGGATGGAGCTATAGAAGGGGGGGGCAAGCCATATTTGAAATCCTCTATGAGATCTTTGATTTTTAGTGTTCTGAGAACTGTCTCAAGAGATTTGTATTTTAGCAGAGAACATCTCACAGCTGTTTAAGTATTACAATAGGGAGATAGTTTCAAATCTGCACCAAATGAAATCCCACGTTTTCCTGGTTTAGATCCCTGAAGTATATTTACGTTAAACAAAACTCAGAGTACTGCCAAATAATCTGGAGAAGTAAGTAGCATATGATCTATAGCAGCTGTGGAATCTTTGGTCTCACTCTGCTGTGTTGTATGTCTAATCATTTTTGGGTTACTAATGCTATCAATAGCCATTTTTAGCTATAGCACCAGATCTCCAGGTCTTCTAAATACCTCCAGGGATGGTGACTGAATCACTTCCCTGGACAGCTTGTTCCAGTTCCTGACAATCCTTTCAGTGAGAAATTTTTCCTAATATCACAGAATCATCCAGGTCTAAGCTTCCTCTGGCACAACTTGAGGCAATTTCCTCTTGTCCTATTGTGTGCTGCTTTGAGAAGATGCCAACTCACACCTGACTACAACCTCCCTTCAGGTAGTTATAGAGATCTGTAGGGTCTCCCCTCACCCTCCTTTTTTCCATCTGAAACAACCCCATTTCTGTCTGCTGTGTCTCATAGGGTTTGTGTTCTAGACCCTTCAGCAGCTTAGTTGCTCTTCTCTGAACTCCAGCAGCTCAATGTTCTACTTGTAGAGAGGGGCCCAAAACTGGACACAGTATTGGAGGTGCAGCCTCACCAGTGCTGAGTAGAGGGACAATCACCTCACTACTCCTGCTGGCTACACTATTCCTGATACAAGCCAGGATGCTGTTAGTCCTCTTCATCACCTGGGTACACTGCTGACTTTTGTATCCTAAGATTTCAACCAGAAGACTCTTTAACAAGTGTTAGTTGTTGAGGCATTTAGCTTCAGGCATCCTGAATTAATCCCACAAGTGATCTGAAGTCTCAGGTGGTCCACAAAACCAACAGACAGGCAAGAAATCCTATGGACACTGATCAGGACTTTCATAGAGACTGCAGAGACTGACATAGAAGTGTTTAAAGGCCACTGGGGACAGGTAATTATGAATGTCTTTCTAAAGCTTGTAAGGAAGGTGGCACTGAGTATAAAAGCTGAAGTAAGGATGGAAAAAATTACTTGATAATTGAGGCAGATGTTTTGTAAGCAATGCTAGCATGGTTGTATCAAAGACCCTGTTGTGCTTCAGTTTGCTGTCATCAGGGTAATTTTCCCATATTTTATATATGGCAGTAGTGAAATGTATGTGAAGGGAGTTACTCCTTTTTTGTGCTCTAATTATTTATTTCTTTTCTTTCCCAATCCTTCTAGACTCCATAGATGGGAAACATGCTCGAAGAACTCAGTCCAGTACTCCTCTGGGAGAATTATTTGACCATGGGCTGGATAGCTGGGCTACCTCAATTTTTGTGCTTTCTTTTTTTTCTGTCTGTTCCCGTGACAATGGGAAGACTGGAGTTTCTGTATATACAATGTATATATATTTAAGCATCGTCTTGTTTAACTTTATGTGTTCACACTGGGAGAAATATAACACAGGAGTTCTTTTTCTTCCTTGGGGATACGATATAAGCCAAGTGGTAAGTATTTATCATTTCTGGTTTGGTTTTATTTTTTTAACTATGTCAGTGTTTTCATAATATTACAGAAATAGAAAAATAGAGCTCAAGACAAATGTGTTTGGCCAAGATTTTGAATGTGAAATAGCATAACCCTAAAAGTAATTCAGAAATATTTCCCGCATTTGTGAAAAAGGAACACTCTCGAGAAAACTGTCAGCATCAGAGATTCATTGCCTTGTAGAAATAAAAAGGCTTTCAGCAAGCCTACCAGTCACATAGTGCCCATGAGAATGTAATTTGACTGCATTTGATTTGTGTTATTAACAAAATTTTTATGCTATTTGAAGCCACAAGCAATTTTCCCACCAACATGAGATTCTGAGGCATGATGTGAATTTGTCCAAGTAACACTTATTAACAGTAGTTATACAGTACTAGACCTCCTCAGTTCTACCACCTCTACATCAAATGTGGTAGTGGAAATAGCACTGCATCTCCACAGTGGTCATTAACTGCTGTAAAGTGAATTTTACCCTTTAAAAAACTGTCAAAGCCATAATATTAGAGGTTTTCTCATTGGGGATGACATTCAGTGATGTGAATTATGTATGAGCCCACAGCCAGTCCCCAGCTACATTCCTAATTGACTTACAGTCCTACCTTAGGGTATACCTCTTCAGAAGCATGACAAGGGCATCACAGTTTGTGGTGGCCTCAGTTCACAAATGAGTAGCAGCAGTAACAAGCTTGTTGCACCGCCAAGGGTCCAGCACAGGGATTTCTGGGCTGACTTCACCTTTTCTTAGATAGCCAGGCTCTTGCATCCTGAAGAGCACGGTCCAAGACCTCTGAGCTTCCTGTTACAAGCATGAGATGAAAGGTGCAGCCAAATATACATAATTGAAAAGGATCTTGACAAATATTCAAGTATGTGTTTTAATGGAAATACCGTATTTGAATTAATGGCTGCAGATGTATTGCTGTAAACATAATCAGAATCCAGTGGTTTGAGAACAACCCAGAGATGGTGGTCCAGCTGTGGTGCATCTGTTTTGTCCCCTAGAAAATAGGTTGTGGGAGAAGAAGTTGGCTTAGAACTAAGACATTAGGCAGCCAGCTGGTCTGGAAGTTTCAGGCCTGTCTGAACAAGGCTTCTTAGGGAAGTTCTTCCAGCAGGAGAGGACTAGCTATGTTCAAACCAATGTCACTTGTTGCTCAGATGATTGCTGTAGATATACAAGTGAATGTTTAGAAAGCTCTTTTGGATTGCTGTGGCATCCATACTATATTAGTGGTTAAATATGGGAGTGGGCATGTGCAGAGGCCATCAGGTAAAGACAATCAGGTGTTGCCAGTCAGGAGGAGGAAGGCGTGAGCTCCTGTCAAGCCCACCTGTGCCCAATTAGGGTTGGTCCCCACTGCACATGAGCAGAATTGGGGGACCAATAAAAGGTGAGCTTCCAAACCCCTGGGGAGCTCACTCTAGAGCTGCCAGCGAAGAGGTTAGTTGAGTCTGGAGTGTTAGCACCGAGATAGACTAACTGGATCTAAGGCAACTCTCGGAGTGCTGTTCTTACACCTTGGCAAGAATACCTACTGGACCTCAAAACACCATTGTCCAGGAAAGGATTGTCTGCAACAGGAATGAGCAAGGAGAGCAGGACTGTTAACTCTCTCAGTACCTTTCAGTGACCTATGCCTCCACCACTGCTCTCCCATCTGGCAAATAATGGTAATAACATTTCCCTGCTTGACTGGTTTGTGGTGAGACTGACTTTTAGTAAGGTCTGTAAACTGCATTGTTTAACTTGGATGCAAGGTGCTAACAAATGTTATTTCCTGTTCCCCTCTGGTGCTGAGTTACTGTCCTGCATGCTTGCTTTCTAGTAACTTCTGTGATGGTTTGCCTATAGTCAAAATGATAACCATATCAATGTAAGGATTTTCTTACATAACCATGAACAGCAGTGGAAGACTGCACTATTGAATTGTCTGTATGTCAGTTTTCCCCATCAGTAAAAATTAGCTTTGTAGTTGTGGTTGCCTATGAACAAAGACAGTACAGGACTTGTAGCTCTTGTTTTGTAAACCCATTCAGCAAAGTCTGTATGATGTGTACACTACCCAGCTACTTGGATGAGAGGATACTGAGGACATTAGAAGTGGCTGATGATGAGTAAGAAAGGTAATGTTGCCCCCCTCCTCCCCCCCCAATTTCTCTGCCAGATTTTTCCACAGTAACATTCAGAGGAAGAGGGGATGGAACCACTCAGGAGCTGCTTTCAGGCTAATTCCCAGCAATTAGTTAAGTATTTCCCCTGTGGCTTTCCTAGCTGGATTGCTGTATGAATGCTCCTCTCTGCTCCATTTTCAATAATTTCACCGGCACCAGGGTACTAATTGCACGGGCGTGTCAGACATTCAGGTGGTCTAGTCCCTTGTTTCTGCTTTTAAAATTCATGGTAGCCAGGACCTTTGGATTTTTTTATTATCACAAAGCTCAGGAAATACAGTAATTAGTATAAGTGTGCAAATAGATAACTGTTGACCTTAATGAAAGCTTAACTGGCACGAAGCTCCCAGGATAGTGCTGAGTCAGCTCTGCTGTGTATAAACACAGACAGCCCTCTCACTGGCTCCCTCTTAACTGTGGTATAAAGAGAGCTGCTGTTCCTCACAAAAAAATGCCTCATTATAAGCAGAGAAATTTGTGGGATTTGTGCTGATCAGATATTTCTGCAACTTGATGATTTGTCAGAATGGGTAACCTAATTGCTCTAGCTGCTGGGCTGTAATTGGTACTGCAGTTAGCTTTGCTTACAACAGACAGGTATTTATAGGAAACTGTGGTGTGCAAACTTGAAAAATAATTGTCTGAGATATGCTTGGTCAGTGGACCATTGGTTCCAGGCTCAAGTAGTCAAGGCATCTACAACGGTGAACGCTCTTCCCTCATCCTCCCTACAGCACAAGGATCTTCCTTCTGCTGACTCCCCTGCAGGCAGGAAAAGATGCAGAGAGGAGCCTCTGTACACCCTGTCATCCAGACTGTTTTAATGCACTTTCAAGTAAGCACAAATCCCCAAAAGGCATGGGCTGGAAAGAAGCCTAAAAAAGAAACCCTTGCAATGTTTTTGGGTACATCTTGTTACAAGCCCAAAGAAAGATAATACCTGCACATTTGGCTTCTTGGAAAAAATAAGAGACAAAGATTTCCTGAGAAATGAACATTTCAGGCTTCCTGGCATATAGTAGTTTTTCACAGACTTCCTCTGGATTGTTCAAAACTGGATTTTTCTCCTGAAAATTTTTAATATTCCCTTAACAAAGTACTCTCCTAATGCTTCTGTTGCTTTTCATAAGCCACTGTAGTTGAATTCCTAGTAGGAGAACAAAATATTTGTTTTTCCTTAATATGATACAGCGATACCTCTGCATGTATTGATGCTGCCCTAAGTATTACAGGAAGGTACCCTTTATATTCTTAAATAAAAGTTTAAAAGTGAAAATAAGAGCAATGTGGGAGCTGGAGTGATCCGGGTGATTCTATGCTCCTTCTCCTCACTCTCCTGAGCCAAGACAGCAAGATGGAAAAAAGGCCAAAAGCACAAGTAGTCAGCGTGAAAGGCAACAGGCAGCGCTCTCTGGACCAGCCCTAGCCCTGTGGAGGGAAGGATGTCCATACAGTCATGTCAGCAGACATGGATGCCCAGACCATAAGCCCCAGGTTTTGGGGTTGAGATGTTTTCCTAGCTGTTTCTGCCCTATGGCTTTGGATAATTGCAGCTAGGCTCCCAGGGAGAACACTGCCTGCCTTGAAACTCCAGATTAATGAAGTATGTGGTGGAGGTAGTAACTTAAACATTGCAGAACTTTTTCTCCTTTCAGTCAGAACAGGGGAAAAGCCTCTTTGGATGTCATATACTGGGTTTTCTTTTGAGAAGCAGTTTACAAAACTCATGCTAAAGTATAGTTCATACAAATTTTTTGTGTGTATAAATCAGAAATGGTAAATCATTAGGGAGAAAAAAGAAAGAATACTTTAGTCACAAAATTTACACCTGCCATAGTGGAAAGACATGAAAGAAATGGTGATTTAAAAAAAGCAAATACTTTGGAGAACAGCTAAGTCTAGAAGGTAAAAGATTTCAAGAAGTTATACTGCCTTCTGGTTATAGAGAATTTTCCCAATGCCACAATTAAGAAATAATATTCTGATTTTACAGAGGACACAGGTGACTTTTGCTGTGATTTACAGAATTGTGACAAGATAGAGAGCCACTGCTTAGAAGCCAGCCATCCTGCTGTTCAGCCATATCAAAAGGCCTATAAATTAACACCATGTATTTTCAGATTTTTGTCTGCATAAGTGCTCCTCCTCCTCCTCATAGATAAGGGCTTGGCAAGCCCGAAACTTTCTTGTTCATACGCTACAGTGAGTTAGAATCCAAGATAGTGTGTGTTTGACACTAACTTGCCTAAGTAGTCCTTCTTGTGTTATTGAACTTCCCATTTTACAAAAGGTTGCAATTACTTTTACTTTCTGTAGACTACATTTTAATCTGAAAAGTACTGAAGCTGATTGATACCAGAGATGAGTAGAAAACCTAGCTGTCTTAAATAGAATTTTCCAGTTGTACTTAGGAACATTGCTCTAGATTTTTTTTTTACCAGCTGTGCTTTTAAAAACATAGATTAACATACTTAGTTTTTGTTTAGTAATTTTGAAAATCTTCAAATTTTGCTCAAATGGCTTATATCAAGGGATGCAGCTATTTTCTCATCCATCCAGGTCTTTGCAACTGCCCCAGTGAAGTCAAAGTTATGAATCCTTGAAAAACGAAACACCAAAAATTTGCAGCCAGAGTGTTGGGGTTTTTTTTTGTACACAACATCTGTTAAATAAGAGTCATTTTCAACCTGTGAGTGCTGCATCACCAAATCCCAGGGCAGGGGGATCCCCCTGAGAGAGCACTTTGCACCAACGCTGCTGTTCCCAGAAGTGTGCTGACATCTGACAGTGATACTCATGACTCCACTGCTGGAAGTACTGGCTCTAGTAACAGATAATACTGAAGCTCCTCTTTTATCACTTGCCAAAATTTTTTGTTCAGAATTCAACGTGTGAGGGTAAGTTCAGGCTCCAGCAAAGCCAGTTGGAATTTTGCCACCAGCTTTGGTGGGGCCAGCAGTCCATCTGTCATGTCTTATAGATAACATAATGTATTTTTTCAGAAAGCCAAGTGTTAGCTATGTTGTAGTTGGTTGCTAAACCTATTATAGATGCCCTTCATTTAGACCAAAATTTGACCCATTGTCTTCAGTGTCCCAATGCATAACTTACATGAGTGCCTGTTGTTCTCCACTGCAGATCTGTTGTGCTGCTTGTTCTTACAGAGGTAGTTCAGACATCCAATTCTGCAACTCCCTATTCAAGCAGAAGTCTTTAAAACTCACATACTGATAGGGCAAGAATCTTGAAATTAGGTCAGAGAAATCAGTGAAGTCAAATACAATGGTGTCAAGGTGTAACAGGGAGTTTAATGGACATCAGTGTTCTGCTACTAATCTGTGATCTTAAATAACCTCTTACCTAAAGAAAAGATTTTCAGTGTATCTTTAAATAGAAGTACTTAATCCAATTTAGAGGAATGGCAGGCTTGGCAGTGTTAGGTTTACAGTTGGACTTGATGATCTGAAAGGTCTTTTCCAACCTAAGTAATTCTATGATTCTGTGAAATGTATTTGAAGTTAAAAATGAAGAAAAACCATAATGGTAAACAATAGTAGTAAAAAATTAGTATTTGAAAAAACTAAACAACAACAAAAAACCTAAAATCTGTCATGCAAGTAAAGCTGGAAAATATTTGCCATCCCAGAGTGAGAAGCTGTATTGAAGGAAAGAATGAAAGTTACTGTGTGTTACCTGGGAATAGGTAACATGAATATGCAGTCTCCTAAATGGCATTATCAATAATGTAGTTGTTTTAATTTAGAGCCACAGTGTACGTTCACAATTCATTCTTAATCCAAGTCTCGAATAGGTCAAGTGCTTGAGGGAGATTTAGCATGAAACACAGAGCTCCTTATGAGTCTCATAGCAAAACTAAACAACTGAAAATGAAATAGCCTACAGAAGGAGCGGGGCAGCAGTCCTGCCAGCTGGATGCCAGCAGCAGAAGGGGCTGCAGGGGTGGCTGACCTGGGCTAAGCCAGGTTTCAAAGGAGAAGAAAGTCCCTTGAGGAGGTGGGATCAAGGACTTTAGGGCTTAGCAACTGTGTTACATGCCCGAAATGGTGAAACTTGGACAATTTGTGCCATAAATTGTAGACAGTGCTTCTGCTTGCAGTGCAATGGATGTGAAAGGTATTGATGTAGGAGCTGTAGGGTTCTGACAGCATTAAGATTTCTGACCTGAGCTGAGACACAAAATTAACTCTGAAGAGTAAGTAGAAACTGCCTTTACATCTCTACTGAAACCAATGGCACTCCAGCAACTGACTCATGGGTTTCCTGTGAGAGTCCTTTCACTCCTAATGAAGTTTGACTCCTTGTTTCTCTTTGTGTCCTGTAATGATATTATCTGTCAGATGACGTATAAATCAAGGAAGACTTCATCTCCCTCCTTCCTCTTCTTTTTATTTCTTCACATTCAGTTGGATTTTTTTTAATATTTCACGTGAGCTTAGATTTTTTTTTTTCCCCCTCTCAGTTATTCTGATATGATGAGTTCAGGGGGCTGAGCTCCAAAAATAACTCCACTGCTAATTCTGAAGCCTGTAGAATATGAGAAAGTGCTTTATCAGTGGGGAGAGCTGGCTTTAAGAAGGGATTTAGAAATCAAGTGTTTTGAAAAGGTGTGTCAGTATTACTTACCACTAATGTCTGCAGATGCCATTAGCAGAGATGCTGCTTGCTCACTGTATTTCGTATGTTTTAAATAACTTTGTTGGTGAGTGTGGAAGATACTTCACTTCTTAGAAGTAATTGTTTAGGGATGTCAGCATACAGTCCTGCAGAGTGTAGGCAGGAGGAAAAGAACAGATTTTTTTTTTACACTTACACTTTCACTAAGGTTATAAGCAAAATTCAGTGCCTTTAAAAGTAAAGGATTGAAAATACTTTATCCTTTTCCTGTAGGTATTAATTACAGCATATCTTCTCACTGGTGCTGTTGGTGTGGAAGTCTGGCAGAAGCCTTTCCTGTTCGGCTATTACATTACAGATATGTTAGTAATCTTGCTTATAGGTAAGTGTCCAGATCCATGGAAAACTGCACTGTTTAAAAATTATTTTATTAGATATTTCTTCTATTCCATCATATTTTTTTGTTGGGGTTTTTAGGGGTTTTTTGGGTTTTTGTGTGTGTGTGTGTGTGTGTGTGTGTGTTAACTAGACCGGAACCCTCATGAACAGACCTGATTAAAAGGGTTAATATTGGAAAACTTCTAAAAAGTAGATAATTTTGGAAACATCTTTCCTCACTGAATTATTATCTGCTGTACACTAATAATACAGAAAACATCTCTTATTGCCATGAGCAGTTCAGTGCTGTATGCTGGCTGCTTTCAAAGTATCAGGAACTCTTTGTGTCACTCAGGTGTATGTTGCTAACATTTACATATATTACAAGTTTAATGTTTTGGCCTGCAGCACACTATGCTCCAAAACATTATGGATAGAAGGCATTAATCAAATAATATCAGGAGACACAACTGTAGATCTGAAAGATCTACATGGTTTCTAAGCTCTTCTTTAGATTTACTTTCTGAACTGAAGTGATGGGTTTTTCATACACAGCAATAGCCTAATTGCTCATTATTTGGTAGTGTCAGGATAGTTTGAAATAAGCACTGAACATTTTTCAATTTCTGTAGCTAGACTGAGAACAAGTGTGCTTACATTTTAACGAGCTGGAAACATGTTACTCATAGCTAAAAATGTGTGTATGTGAAATGGCTTCAATGTGTTTCTTGGAAGGTGAAGAAATCAGGATATAAATTTTAGGGATTTTGATATGGAAGTACAAATGACAAGAGGAGGGCACCAAAACAAGTGTTTGGCTTAGAGAGGCTAGACTTAGCCCTTAATGTCTTTGGAACTCGAGCCAAATAGAGAGCTTGGACATAAGTCCCCACACACTGTTGATTTTAACCAGGAGTCTTCTGAGCATTTCGGGGGGACTTTTGAATTCACTTCAGTGAGATGTGTTTTTATCACCCTTTCACATGGAGACATCTTCAGTAGGTAGCACCTCCATCCTCAGCCTTACTTCCCAAAATTCTCACATTGGAAAGGAGCCTCAGTTCAGGCCATATTTTCTGTGAGCATCATGTGCAGGGATGTGGTTTTGACAGTCCAGAGTATAAAACTGACTGTGTGTGACCAAGATTGTACAATTGTTTAGGGTCTTTTTTGCTGTTGTTTTTGGTTTTAGTGTTAGACCTCTTTAGGGCACTCTAAGGAAAAGAAAGGAAGAAGAAATAACTCAGCTTGGCAGAGGTGTTGCTATAAAATGCCCTCTGGTGGCTGCAGGGCAGTGAGTGATGAGGAGTGCTGTGTTCTGAAGGAGCACTGAAAGTCCTGGAGAGATGAGTGCTTGCTCTTCCTTTGCATTTGGGAAGTCATGGATGAAGGTTTAATTCAAACTGCCCAATGTCTTAGGAGGGCTTGTTACAGGGAAGTGTGTCAATGGCATCAAAGCTGCAGAAGTGAGCATCCTTTCTCATACTCTACCAAAACCATCTGTAAAGCAAAGGGGTTTTTTAGCATTAGAAAGAAATACTGCTTCTGACTCCAGTGGTACACTTACATGAATGGATCTATGAGCAGAGAACTGAGTATTTTTTCTATCATGGTCCCAGGCAGATGAGGCATCAGTAAGGGCCAAAAGATTTCATTAAAAACATTCCTGCACACTATCCACAGTGTCATTAACAGGGCAACTTTGGCAGCTTAATTATAATTTAATCTGGGTTTAAAGAATGAGAGAAACTATCTGGCTAGGGCCTGTATTATAAAGTTAGTAAATCTCTTAAAAACAGGCACTAAATTTAAATTTTAAAAAAGTAGAATCCTTCCACTGAGGATCCCACTAATCTAGCAAGCATGGCCATTTCCCCACAATGAATCTTAGCAATAGTGATTAAGGCAGTTTTCATGGGGTAGCCTGTGTGCAGTGAATATGGATATGTAAAGTCTGTAGAAGCTTGCAGTAAATTGCAAGAGGTGACTGCAGAAAAAGTGTTGGTCTAACCTACACCACTCTCTGGCATGCTCAGTTAAATGCCTTTGTGGCTTTTTAAAAGAAAAAAGGGCGTAGTGGTTTTCTGGTGCTTTTTATGAGTTAGTTTCCCAGGACCCCAAGAGGAGCCATTAAACCATAACAGGCTGTCCTTAACCACCTGATGGCATTTAGTAGTCACTAGTGGTCCTTCTAACAATGAACCTGTAGCTACTCCATCCGTGCTTGGCAGAGGTTTCACGTGTTGTTTTGTGCTTTTACTGTTCTGCACACAACAGAAGTTCAGCTGCTGACTGGTCAGTTCTCTGAGAGCAGCTGGGCTTTAGCTGGTACCTTCTGTAGTGGGAAGAAATCCAAATGGGATGCACAAAAATGAAGTTTTTCAGATGTTTTTTCTAGAGTGTCTGTGGGGAAAAAAAGAAAAAATATATATAAAAAAAAGAATAGCCCACATATAACCTAAGGATTAACTCTTCCACCTCAGAGGAAGCTGTGGTATCACCAGGTGACACTCACTTGCTGAAAATAATGGCATTTTTATCAGGTGCCAGAACAGACAAAGATATACATAAAAGTGCAGCAATCATGGTGTTTAGGTTAGATGTTTTAGGAAAACTTCCCAAGAGAGATCTTTATGTATGTCCCTGGGAACTGTCTAGCATGCTGTGAACACCTGTAGGTGGCTGAATAGTGACCTCAGAGGGACTCCCCTGTGAAGCAGAAAAACTTCTGCATGGTATTTTATGGAAAGCTTTCAGCTACCCGGTGAACATAAAAATCAAAATTTTCCACAGGCAGTGAATGCAGTTCCATCCTTCAGTTCCAAAACACACACCTAGCTGAACACCAAAGGAGCAAGGCTGTTCTCCTGTTTCCAGAACGTGTTGTCCTGGCTGCTAGACAGAAATGCCTTTTCTCTCCTAGCATGACAGGAACCAGACCTTTCTAAAGTTATGTGCCTGCGTGCTCAGCTGGAACTAATTACTTCTGCTCTCAGCAAGGTTCCTGTGGATGACTCCAAAAGCTCTCTTGGGATTTAACCACAATTGTCCTAGAGTATTTTCTGGCTAACTAGGGTTCCCTCAAAGGGCAGCGCTGGGCTGAGAGCTATCATTTATTTTCAGCCCCCCAGGGTATCCCAAATGTCTAGCATTCCCTGTCACTGTGCTATCAGGTTAAGAGCAATATAAAATATTTATAATAAGCATTTTAAAACAGTCAATTCCCTACATAAAGTCCAGTAACACAAATGGTGCTAGAGGCTTTATAAGAAGATTTGAACTGACAGGTAAACATTGGTAGTTCAGGGAGCATCATTACTAATTGATGATGGTTTCTTTCTCACATTGCAATTAAAAGACCTGCATTAAGTGCATGTTCTGAATGAAGCATTTCCCATTCTTGGGGCATTCATACTAGCTCTTTATGAGGTAGATTTTATAATGTCTAATAAAATTTGAGTTCAGGCTGCAGTCCTCCCTTCGATGGAGACATTTATGTGTCTATTTTCCTCTACCTGACTGCTCATTTCCATGCAACTTACAGAAAACTTCCTTCGACCTGTTTGTTCAGAATTGACCAGAGGGCTCAGAAAGTTCTAATAGGATGCACACAAACAAGGAGAGTGTTATCATGTCAACTTCATTCCTTAGAAAGCTAGGCTGGAAAAATGCCTCCTGGAGGCTCAGAAAGATTCCTACAACCACAAAAATAGGCTTTGTTGTTAAAGGATCACTAAAGTGGATCTGCTGTAGTTCTGTGGCAGATGGGACAGACAGTTCTGTAGTCCGGACACGGTGGCACATTTGAGAGCACTGTGCCTGGTCAATGGTGCCCAGATCTGGCTACTGAAGCCTGTGGGAAAGTTTAAGACAAATTTTCAAAGTACAGATTTGAACATGAAATGTGAATGGAGTGCTAACATCTGTCAGAGATTTGAAACTTGAACTTTCTTTTAAGAGATGGGGCCAAAGCATTCAGATTTTTTTTCCTGTGGTGTGTATTGGCTTGGGTTCTATGCAGACTTTTGCAGAGTGTGGGTTCCTTGAAGTTCACTCCTTCTCTGAGCTACTTCAGTATATAAAACGAGGAGCAAATACATAAATGAAAACATATTAGCAGCAAACAAAGTAATTATGAGACCAAACCACAATATATGAAACTTGGCAAGTATTTCAGTTCTGTCAGTGGGAAAGCACAGCTACCCATCTAAAAGTGCCTTGTCCTTACACTGCATTCTGGTTTGAAGGAGGACACAGACATCCATGCTGTGCATACTTACACAGCAACCTGCTCTTTTTCTCAGCATCACGAAATACTTTAAAAGCCTTGGTCAAACAGACATGTTCTGAGATTTACATTTGTTTGGTTAAGAATGAAATTGATTCTACTATATCAGTGTTGAAGTAGAAATGTGCCGTAGTTTTATTCATTTTAATGTATCTGGAAGTCCTCAGGGCTAATCCTTAGCAGGGCATTTATCTCCTATAAATTCATCCAGCGTATCTGCATCACAGCAGGTGGACAGATTTCTTTTGGATGGAGCAATGTGGATGTGGTCCTCAGCCTCTTCTCTAGGCAACTGCTTCTGCATGAGGCAGCCTGCTCTCTCATATTGGTCTTGGAAAACTTGTGATCCTGTGAGACTCCATAGCAAGGTCTCTGGGTTCTTTTATAGTGCAAAGCAGTAATCACAAAGTCAACTTAAGTGCATTTCTGACTTAAGTAGAAGGAATGTTTCTTTTTTACATATATTATGTGAATGTTGTTTCTGCCTCATATGGGTAAGTCATTCTGTAGTGATTTCCTGTAGTTCCCATTGCAAAGTGTCTCATGGTTCTGCCTTTCTGATGGACAGCTGAATGATGAATACTAAGTGATAGGTTTTCAAAATGTTGTCTCTCTAACAGGCCTTGACTAGCTTTGTTTTAAAAGGATGGTTAACATGAGTCGGCTTCCACATGTCTGTCACCAGTTTAACATTGATTAAAGCATTGTTGTGACAGATTGTAAGAGCTTACATTGAAGTAAAGGGTGTGAAATACTCACCTGTCACTCAAGATACATATATAAGAAGCAGATGAGTTCATGTTTGGAGTAACTCATCTGCACCAGTCAGAACAATAACCCAGAAAACCAGAGCTCTGAAGCCTGGAGGCAGAGAAGTGTCACGGGATGCTGATTGCAAGTGGGAATGGGTTTGGTGGTGTTATCTGTGAGGGGTCATTTCATGGGCAGTGGGAGCCCTGGAGAAAAGTCAAACAAGGGAGCTCACCTGTCACAGTCCTTCTGGAAGCCAGCCTGGCCTTCTCAAAGGCACTTATCCTCTGGTGCTTGATTCCTGCTCTGCCCAGAAAAAGGGAATGATGTGTAGGTGCTGTGTGAACAGGACTACATGAAAGAAGCATCTATGTCCATAAACTGATTTGTCAATCTATAATAAATCCAGTGATCCAAATGCTAATTTACATTTAGTTTGGACTTAGGATCACAGAATCACAGAATTATTGAGGCTGGAAAAGACCTCTGAGATAGTGATTCCATTCAAGAGAGATAAATGTGGCATGTGCTTCCTCAGATGCTGAAAATAAGCATGACAAATGCATCCCCTTACAGTCTTTATACTCAAGTAGTGTCTTAGATGCTAAACATCAAAAACATGTATCAACTATGTGCACAGAGACAGTGCTCGTGCTTGCACTGTCCTCTCAATCCTGTAAACTAACCCTGTGTAGGTCTGTTTGGGTGTATTTTTCATCTGTCCTTAAATTACTCAATGTATTCAGACTTTACAGGCTGATATAAATTTGGAAATTATATACTCATTGTCTAAATTTTGTTTCCCAGTTACTAAGAGGTTCTAATTTTACCATTTTATATAATAAAAACATAATTTTATAGTTAATGAACATCTCAATATGCAATTACCTGTATGCACAACCAATTGAAAGAGTTGTCTTCTTAAGATATGCCTGAGAAAATCGCTCTGTTCCATGAAAAGCTACTGTTCCAGTTACAGGTGCTTCTAAATGTTCACCTTTTGATGAAGCTTGCTACCAGACAGTGATCACTGTGATAAACATTCAGCAAGCTACGATATTTTCGTGTTCCTGTCTGCTCTAAATATGGAAGAAATTTGGAAAAAACCCACAGAAAAAGTATTCAAGGATTTTTCCAATATAATATTAAGGCCTAAAGATTTTTAATTATTTTTTTTTTTTAATTTTTATTTGTTGTCTGATGGCTAAGAAAGGTAAATGCTGTATTTGACATGCCATTTCCTTAAAGGAAGTATTGACTATGATGGATTCTCAGCCTAGTGATAGCAAGGCCAAGCATTGTCTTGGCCATGGGGCAACTGAAGAACAAGAGAGGAGGGTGGTGGTATTTCATTTGTGATTTTGATTTGTGAATTTTGTGGCTTTTCATTTTGTGAGTTGATTTTTACCAAGCTCAACTTCTGCAATATGCCCAGGAGGAGGTCTACACAGTACCCTTGACAGCCTCCCAAATGGGAGAAATGCTTTGAGGGGGAGTGCAGGGGGAAGGGAAAGGTACTTTCCTGTACATATTCCTGCAATTTCCAGTGCAGTGATGTAACTTCACTTGAAGTTACATCCCTGTATTGCACTGTCTAGTTTTTTAACTTTCAACTGTCAGGAAGAGCCAATTCTTAATAATATTTCACTTCCTTTCTTAGGATGTTTTCACTTGTCTGGAACTTAACAACAACCTCAATTTATCATGAGAAAGGTGTGGAGAAGATAAACAGCTAACATAAACATTTGCCTTCTTTGAAAACATTGTTTTAGGTGTCTTGGCTACCTACTTGGACTTGCTTTTTTTATTTAGCTGTGTTTTCAATCTGTGAAGTTTGGTGTTTTCAGGAACCTGGCTGCCTGTGACAGGCTTTCTAGCTTTATCTGAAATAGCATTTTCCAGAGCTGACAGTAGTGTCAGCAGTTCATTTCTGGCCATGCCCTCTCTTCCTTTACAACACGTAAGTCTGTATTTTGCAGGAATGCCTAAATGCAGTAACTGCATCGTGTCACAGAAACATAACCGAGCTGTCAGCAGGGCCTCGGTAGTCTTTAGGGCATGGTTTAAGACATCCTCATGTGACTGAACTTAATTACATTACTCTTAGTCTAGACTGACACTGGGGACAAATGTACTGTGGTATCCATCACGTGCTAGCGCTCTTTTTTTTTTTTTTTTTTTTTTTTTTTTTTTTTTTTTTTTTTTTTTTTTTTTTTTTAAAGTAGTCACTGGAAGTGATGGAAATTATCTTTTTGATCCCTTTTACACACATTTATATATATATAAAAATTCATAAATATATATATGTGTGTATATGTACTTGTGTGTTCATATATATATCTGAAAAACACAATACACCTTTATTTTTGACATCTCTAATCCTGTATTCTTGAACGCATTGATTTTTTTGTTTGATTTTTTTTTTTCTTAATATGAACAAAATTATTCTCCTCTAAAGAGCTTTAGAAATGCCTATTTCTCTGAAAAGGGAGTCAGGATAGTGCCAGGCAGAGGACTGACCATAGGGTTGTACCTAAATCTTAGGATTTGGGCTTGTTACCTTCAGCCTAGCATGACACAAGAATTCCCTGTGTGTATCTGTGCCACCCATCTGTGTTTTAGTGTTTCTGCCTCTAACACAGGCCTGTGTTCTTACTGGTAGGTCTCAGAATTTAAATCAGCTGGAAAATCAGGGAAAATATTACAGGAGAAATTTAAAAATACTGGAACGACAGTAGTAGTTCCAATAACCACTCAATGAGTTGTATTTCCTGTAATGTGTTAAAAACGTCTAATACACTAAACTGGGGGGTTTTTTAAGGATTTCAAAAATATGTGCCTTTAGGACATTAAAAAAAAAAAAAAAAAAGAAAATAAAAAAAGAAAAAGCCTCATCATCACAATTTGGGCAGTGCCTGGGTGGCTGAGGGCCAGAGAGACAGCAGTGGCTTTGCTTTCCAGGCTGCACCTTTTGTTCCCCAGAGCAGTGGGGAATGGCAGCAATGCGGAAGCAGCAGTTTAGCTCCTGGGCACAAAGGGATTCTTAATGTCAATTAAAAAGCAGGCTTAATGAGTACCAAAAGCAGCCCCCAAGCCAGGCCTCCTTAGCTAAAAAAAAAAGATGAGAAAGCAACATGCTGTAGGAAATGATGGAATTTTGAAAATCCCATAAGAAACGGGGGAACACCCTTTGCTTTCCCTACTGCATCCTCAGCTCTCTGAAGGGGAAGCCCTGTAAAAATACAGAGGAGTAACTGGTGTAACTGCCCCAGCCCAAAAGTGGCTTTTAGCTATCTGAGGGATTGTTTGTGGTCAGCGTGTTATTTCTAACTAAAATGGCACTTCATAAAAATAACAAATTGTTGGCAACCGTTGGTCTTTCAGTTCTATTTCTAGTTCTAGTCTCTATTTCTGTTCCTCTCGGTTGCTTTTCTCCTAACAAATCAAACTTCAGGATTGCAGCAGGAAATTTAGATTTAACCTCAAGAGTCAATGTTTTGTCTCATGTCTGCTCTAATGTGATACAGATGTTGGAACTGCTGTACGTAACTCAAGATTTTATTGAACTAGCCCTCCCTGCCTAATAGAAAACATAGCTAACTGGAGCACACATTAAGTACAGATCATTCTGAAGGCTCTAAGCTTGCGAATTTTGGACATTTATTTACAGGATACTTGGGTTATTACTTCAGCTGCACATCCTTCAGCTGTTTGATGCAGAGTTCCTACTGTGGTAAAGAAGCAGAGCTCATTATGTTACTTGTTTTAGAAAGCAAAACCAAGGAGTAAACATGTAAAAATGCAATACCTGAAATTATTTACAAGCTGAATATTTTCTTCCCAATTCTTTGATTCTTTCTCTTTAAAAGTTAATCAGAACAACTGGAGAAATAGATTATGCTTTGCATCTGTTTTTGTTTTCCGACAATCCTGATCTCCACTATTCATGCTTTCTTGGTTTTCCTTCTCTTGAGTTGCCACTCTGGCCAGAGAATGTTAAACACTTCAGTATTTCTTTGATGAGGGCTGAACTGTAAACACTGACATTTCTCAAGACTCTGCTATGCCATTTTAGCCTCAGTACAGAATCCACTGCAATCCCTCCTTTCATAGAATCATAGAATCCTAGGGGTTGGAAGGGACCTCGAAAGATCATCTAGTCCAACCCCCCCTGCCAGAGCAGGGCCACCTAGAGTGCTTTCCTTCCCCATAACAAAATAGGAATTATGTATTAAATTAGTGCACCAAAAACAATCCTCATGCCTTATAATATAAAACCTGGCAGAAATATACTATGCAGAGCAATTTCCAAGCAGCAAACAAAATGGGGAAAAGCACTTGATACACAAAAAGTGAGGAATAAAACCAAAGAGATCCGTGAGGAAACACACAGAAAATGTGTGTTGCAGATTAAAAAAGGATTATATAATTTTTCATCGCTTAGGCTGACTAATCGGTTGATTTTTTCTTTAAACTTTCCACTTCTTGCTTGAACTCCTTTTTGAGCCTTGGGTGGGCCAATGTGTTTGGGATGTGGGTGTTAGACAGGACACAACTGAGTCTTCAGGCAGCTCCAGGGCTGCTAGCAGCTGTCTTGGTAATACTGGCAGCAATGCAGGTAGACCACAGTGACAGCAGCCAGGAATCCTTCTTTGCAGGTTAAGGCTGAGCTCCAGAGAGGTCACTATTAAAAAAAAAACCTAATCATAAAAAACCTCATGGCCATATTGTGAAAATTAATTAATTTCAGCCATGCTATCAGCAAAGCAGATCATTAGTTGAACCTTAGTATGTTGAACTATAAACCTGTTGTTTCCCCAGTGATGTGGATGGCACTGTTTGAGGTTGATAGTCTTTATAATATTCCATTAGAAAGCTTTCGGTGTCAGTCTTGGGGTTTTTTTCTACACAATGGAGAGCAGCTAATGCAAAATGGGGCCATTCTCTTTCTTGGGTCCACCAGAACCTATAGAACTGATCCTACCTATTAACTGCACCAGAAGATTTTTTAAATCTTTCTGGTCTTGTCACTGGTTGTACAAGAAAGCCTGTATCAGCCACTATTTCTAGCAATTAACTTTGGAAAAATGAGGAAGGTTTTATTATTACCTAAAGCCTCCAAACAGTTCATATACTGTGATGAGTACAGGAATACCAATACATTTTAAAAACAGCACACTGTTATCTTATGAGAAAACTCTGAGGTCATCAGTGTAGCAGGAATGTATATCATTACATGTGAATCTTCTTTCTCTTTCAGGCTTCAGTTTATTTCTTTCATTTCCACAAACACTATACAACATTCACAGGTAAGCTAATTAGCATTAAGTAAATTCTAGAGCTTCCCATTTAATTCTGTATATTGAACAGTTTCCTCATTTGAAAAATAAATGTAGTGCTTGAAGTGCCTATCTTCTTTCAGTCAGATGCTGTCCTGCTAATATACTAACAGGTTTTTCTGGCCAATTTTGGGAATCTGACTGGCTTCTTTTCCATGTTTATAACTCAACTTCTTCTCCTTTTACTTGCCATTCTCCCCGCAGTCTCATGCTGGTCCCACATCATAAACTGATGAAAGCCCTGGGGTTATAAACACTACATTTTTTTTGCAGTTAAATGTGATTTGTAACTTCTACCTGCCCTGGGTAAAGTGTCATAGCTAATCATCATGCACTCCATGAAGTATTTTATTGTCTTCCAGATCCTTCTGTAAGACTCTTTTCTATATGAAATCTGCAGATAACTGCCATCAGATACAGGCAGGGCAGGTGGCAAGCTGTGATTACATCTGAGAGCTGGCTTGCTGAACCTAGGCATTTTATACACAGTTTATACTTTGATGGCCTATTTTATTAATGCTGCCTTCTAGCCCATTTCACTCATCTGTCACATCAGGTCTCAGATCCTAAGTGTCCTTGAGGAAGGACTGTCAGTGTCTGTCTTCAGGAATTACTGGAAATAAGTATTAATGTTTACATTTTGAAGAGACTGTAAGGCAACACCACATTGCTTCTACACAGCATTTTAAATGGTGCCTTTCTCAGTGCAGGGTGCTGGGAGCAGCACTGGGAGGAGGCTGGGGGCCAAGTGCTGCGAGGGACTCTGGTTCAGGGAAGACTGGGAGGACAACACCTTGGGCATGTCAGTTCCTGACAGCAATAGCATTTGCCCTGATGAACGTTTAATTTTTGCTTTCTCTTCTCTCATCATCAGGGCATTTGTTTAGTGTTTTCCCTTTTGAGTCATGGTTTGATACAGTTTCTCTCAAACCTTGCAGTAGGCCATCATTCCTCCAAACAGAAAAGCACAGTTCAAACATCCAGTCAGGGTTGCCTGAAGGATGCACACATAAACTATTTGGTAGTGAAGAATTTGAGTTTTCNAGTGTTTTGCTGTTGGTTTCTTATCCTAAAAAACCAAAAAGTGTATAACCAATTTCTGAAATGTATGAGAGCTCACAACTTCCTTTCGACTGCCTTTATTCTGACATAGCTCTCTGTAATGCACTGAGCAATCCTCCCTTCTCATTCACCACTTGATACAGCTTAGTGATGAGAGATATTATCTGATCTCAGCATCTTCCACATGGTTAGAAAACGGCCCAAGATGTTTTTAAGAAGAAAGACATTCTTACATTAGTATGAAAACAATGTTTGGGCAGTGATGTGTTCCTAGTAAGATGTAGAACAGCCCTTGCATGAGATCTTAGAAGTAACTTGTTAAATTAGTTGAAAACAATGTTTGGGCAGTCCACTAATTGTGGACTGGAATTTCTGGAAGCAAAGGAAAGCCCTTTATGAAAACAGCCCTTTATGAAAGAGCTAATAATATTTTGTTATATGTCAGCAGCACAGTTAGAAACCACAACAAAGATCATGGATCCAGCTGACCTAGATCCTGCTCAAGCTCCTGATGGCAAGCCTTCCACTAAATGAGCAAATCAAATGCATGGAGAAGCGAACAGGGACCTACCACGTACCTTAAGTTTCACACATATCTTTGATATTAATCTAATGCTGGATTTCCTGGGTTATCTAAGCCTGCTTCCTTCCTAGGCTGTGACGACCAGCAATATTTGATGTGATGTGGTCTCACTTACTTACCAAATGTTGGTCACTTCTCAAGTAAGACAGTATTTTCTGCATTTTTCTCCAGTGGCTTAACTACCTGGGTAGATGTTTATAGATGTTCTAGCCTCATCAGTGTGAGAAATTCTAAATGTTTGTAATTGCCTGGGAAACATCAATTTTGATGACTCATTTATTCATTGATTTCTCATACTTTATACTCAGTCCTTCCCAGAGATCTTGTTTTGAAGACATTTAAGTGACCAGCTGAAGTTTCAGATTTGGTTTTCTTTGCTAGACAGTAAGCTGGAACAACTTTCAAGGCCGCTTCATTGCCTCTCCTCCAGTGATCAGATCATGACAGTATGTGTCCTGCTCATGATCCAGGGGGTTGTTTTTTCTTGCCAACTTGGCTGAATTGTTTGTATCTTTGTGTTCTTCACCCTTATAAAATATGTGACCTGATACTGTTGTGCTGTGATAGGTTTTATGGCTAGTTAATATGAAAAGCTATGAAAAATCCAATAAAAGATGTTTAACAATTCTTCATACTGGGTGGGATCCCCTCCCCTGCATGCTTCAGCCTTTACTTGTACATCATCTGAGTTACTACTTAGAAAAATGTAGTTTGATGATAAACTTGCCTTTCTCCAACCAGAATGACAAAATGGTTTGGATTGGAAGGGTCTTTCAAAGATCATCTAATCCATCCCCGTTACCATGGGCAGGGACACCTCCTACTAGAGGAGGCTGCTGAAAGCCCCATCCATCCTGGCCTTGAACATTTCCAATGATGAAGCTTCTGCAGCTGCTCTGGGTAGAATCATAGAATCATAGAATCCTAGGGGCTGGAAGGGACCTCGAAAGATCATCTAGTCCAACCCCCCCTGCCAGAGCAGGGCCACCTAGAGTACATCGCACAGGAACGTGTCCAGGCGGGTTTTGAATGTCTCCAGTGAAGGAGACGCCACAACCCCCCTGGGCAGCCTGTTCCAGGGCTCTGTCACCCTTACAGTAAAAAAATTTTTTCGAATATTCAACTTGAACCTCCTATGCTCCAATTTATACCCATTACCCCTTGTCCTATCACTGGTCACCACTGAGAAAAGCCTAACTCCATCTCCCTGACACTCACCCCTTACATATTTGAAAACATTGATGAGGTCACCCCTCAGTCTCCTTTTCTCCAAACTAAAGAGACCCAGCTCCCTCAGCCTTTCCTCATAAGGGAGATGTTCCACTCCCTTAATCATCTTAGTGGCTCTGCGCTGGACTCTTTCAAGCACTTCCCTGTCCTTCTTGAACTGAGGGGCCCAGAACTGGACACAATACTTTCCTCTGTGTCTTCTTAGGTTTCTCTATTTCTAATAATGAGATTTAGGCTTGCTACTTTTCTATACAACCAGTGCACTGTGGTTCTCAGATTAGATTTTTTTTAAGGTAAAATCAGAAGCTTTATCATGTCAGAGTGCTTTCCTTCCCCATAACAAAATAGGAGTTATGTATTAAATTAGTGCACCAAAAACAACCCTCATGCCTTACAATATAAAACCTGGCAGAAATAAACTATGCAGAGCAATTTCTAAGCAGCAAACAAAATGGGGAAAAGCACTTGATACACAAAAAGTAGGGAATAAAACCAAAGAGATCTGTGAGGAAACACACAGAAAATGTGTGTTGCAGATTAAAAAAGGATTATATATTTTTTCATCGCTTAGGCTGACTAATAGGTTGATTTTTTATTTAAACTTTCCACTTCTTGCTTGAACTCTTTTTTGAGCCTTGGGTGGGCCAATGTGTTTGGGATGTGGGTGTTAGACAGGACACAACTGAGTCTTCAGGCATCTCCAGGGCTGCTAGCAGCTGTCTTGGTAACACTGGCAGCAATGCAGGTAGACCACAGTGATAGCAGCCAGGAATCCTTCTTTGCAGGTTAAGGCTGAGCTCCAGAGAGGTCATTATTTAAAAAAAAAACTAATCGTAAAAAACCTCATGGCCATATCATGGAAATTAATGAATTTCAGCCATGCTGTCAACAAAACAGATCATTAGTTGAACCTTAGTATGTTGAACTATAAACCTGTTGTTTCCCCAGTAATGTGGACGGCCCTGTTTGAGGTTGATAGTCTTTATATATTCCATTAGAAAGCTTTTGGTGTCAGTCTTGGGGTTTTTTTCTACATAAAGGAGAGCAGCTCATGCAAAATGGGGCCATTCTCTTTCTTGGGTCCACCAGAACCTATAGAACTGATCCTACCTATTAACTGCACCAGAGATTTTTTTAAATCTTTCTGGTCTTGTCACTGGTTGTACAAGAAAGCCTGTATCAGCCACTATTTCTAGCAATTAACTTTGGAAAAATGAGGAAGGTTTTATTATTACCTAAAGCCTCCAAACAGTTCATATACTGTGTTGAGTACAGGAATACCAATACATTTTACAAACAGCACACTGTTATCTTATGAGAAAACTCTGAGGTCATCAGTGTAGCAGGAATGTATATCATTACATGTGAATCTTCTTTCTCTTTCAGGCTTCAGTTTATTTCTTTCATTTCCACAAACACTATACAACATTCACAGGTAAGTTAATTAGCATTAAGTAAATTCTAGAGCTTCCCATTTAATTCTGTATATTGAACAGTTTCCTCATTTGAAAAATAAATGTAGTGCTTGAAGTGCCTATCTTCTTTCAGTCAGATGCTGTCCTGCTAATATACTAACAGGTTTTTCTGGCCAATTTTGGGAATCTGACTGGCTTCTTTTCCATGTTTATAACTCAACTTCTTCTCCTTTTACTTGCCATTCTCCCCGCAGTCTCATGCTGGTCCCACATCATAAACTGATGAAAGCCCTGGGGTTATAAACACTACATTTTTTTTTCAGTTAAATGTGATTTGTAACTTCTACCTGCCCTGGGTAAAGTGTCATAGCTAATCATCATGCACTCCATGAAGTATTTTATTGTCTTCCAGATCCTTCTGTAAGACTCTTTTCTATATGAAATCTGCAGATAACTGCCATCAGATACAGGCAGGGCAGGTGGCAAGCTGTGATTACATCTGAGAGCTGGCTTGCTGAACCTAGGCATTTTATACACAGTTTATACTTTGATGGCCTATTTTATTAATGCTGCCTTCTAGCCCATTTCACTCATCTGTCACATCAGGTCTCAGATCCTAAGTGTCCTTGAGGAAGGACTGTCAGTGTCTGTCTTCAGGAATTACTGGAAATAAGTATTAACGTTTACATTTTGAAGAGACTGTAAGGCAACACCACATTGCTTCTACACAGCATTTTAAATGGTGCCTTTCTCAGTGCAGTTAACAAAAGCATAAGTATCCCTCAGTTTGGGCTGGAAGGGCTAAGGACCCACAGCCAGGATGGGCTTTGAGGCAGGGTGCTGGAGCAGCACTGGGAGGAGGCTGGGGGCCAAGTGCTGAGAGGGACTCCGGTTCAGGGAAGACTGGGAGGAGGACAACACCTTGGGCATGTCAGTTCCTGACAGCAATAGCATTTGCCCTGATGAACTTTTAATTTTTGCTTTCTCTTCTCTCATCATCAGGGCATTTGTTTAGTGTTTTCCCTTTTGAGTCATGGTTTGATACAGTTTCTCTCAAACCTTGCAGTAGGCCATCATTCCTCCAAACAGAAAAGCACAGTTCAAACATCCAGTCAGGGTTGCCTGAAGGATGCACACATAAACTATTTGGTAGTGAAGAATTTGAGTTTTCCAGTCATCTCCTCTCTTTCTTGATCCTGCTGCCTGTTCTCAGTTGTTATTTTACCAGAAGAATAATCTTTTTTGGAATGAGAAAGATATTTATTGGATTTTTTTGTCTAGCTGTTTCTGTAAAATTGTTCAGATATTCTGTGAAGGACGTTTCCCAGCATATTTCTAATACAGAGTTGCTCTTCTGTACTGTAGCTATGAAGAAATGGTTTAACAATAGTGAACTGTAGTAAATTAAACCTCCTACTTCTTTTATAAGCTCTTAGTGACTTTTGCCTGAGTGAGACAGAAGCAAGGTAGCACGAAAAGCTCTTCATCTGACAGTCACCTTTTTCCAGCCGAGAGAAAGTAGTTATTCACTACCTTTAATAGCACAACCTTTAAAAGACAACTCAACATTGTCAAGAAAACACAATGCATTATTAATTTTTCTGTACTCTAATTAGCAAACAAACAAACAAAAAGCCTCCCCTTTGGCAACATGTAGAATTGTCTAGTGGCATCATCTCTAGAGCTGGACAACAGCAATGCCCTCCAGCCATGTGCTTGATTGCCACCAAAAGACAGAGGCCATGTGGGATGAAGTAATTTCACTAATTTCTCTGAAGTAATTTCTCTAAAAAAATAGATATTTTCAGTTCACCACATGTTGGATAACAACTACAACAACCGAGCTACTACAGCTCATTTGATGTGTAACGATGAGATGGTGAAGCTGATCAAATCTATGTAAATATAACTACATCATTTTATCACAGAAATGAAAGTTACTTGGGTATCCCACAATTTCTTGTTAAATGCCTGGGTATCTAGCACATTTGCACAGGTAGTTCTTGCAAGATGAATTCTTGGGCTGAGTTTAGGCTACAGTTTAAAGTTACTGTGCTGGGACGGAATGGATAAATTTTCTTACTCCATAAAACTTCTAATTTATTTACAGGGCATATTTAAATAAAACACTGAAGAATGATTCTTTGTATGAAGGACTCCTACCTCTTGTGTCACCTCTGTTGCTGTTCGTTCTTCTTACAGTCTGGGTGGTTTTATCTCCAGGCAACATATTAGCAAAGCAACCAAGATTATTTTTATGGATGGTCGGAGTTGCTTTCTCAAACGTTACTGTAAGTATGTTTGTGGTGGTGGTATTATTTACAGATCAATACAGCTTTGTATTTTTATGTGAAGGGAACAGAAACTGTAGTTAAAACTCAGCAGAATCACACTGCTCTTCTACCTTGTGCTACCTGCTTTTGTATAAAAACACACCACAGCAGTTGTCTGGACACTTACAGGACCACAGTACCTACCCTACCACAGCATAATATTTTAAAGTGTCTTTTTTTTTTTTTTTTTTGGGGGCAGGGGGTGGGGGATGACTTACTTCCAGAAATAGGACAGACATTCTTCAGCACATAGGCTGAACTGGGGACTTGTCTAAAATAAAAGGAAGCTCAACACAAGCATCGATCTACCAGCAAGAGTAGGGGGCTCATAGCCTTGACCTGCTGTTGTGCCCATCAGTGTGGTATTCCTGTATCCTACACCTCAGCCTTTCAGCGTTTCCCCACCACTGTTCAGGGGAAGAGTTCTTTAGGGGAAGACATAAAGAAGTGAAGGAGCCTTGTGATGGCTCTCTGCCCACAGGTTAGCTTCTCCTGCATCACATCATTCCGACCAATTTCCTGTGAGAAAAATGCCCGTGAGGCAACATAAACCTCAGTGGAGCAGGAACAAGGGCAGCCAGACAGTAATGCTGAACACTGCAGTTAACCCAGGGCTTTCTTAGCCAGAGGAGGCCCTTTGCTTCTCTTCTTGCCAGGAGAGGGGCAAAGGAGCAGCAGATGAGTTGAAAGGTATTCCTCCTTTTAATGCTAAAATACCCTACAGGATAGTGACTAGTGCCATTCTAGGAAAATAGTCTCCAACACCATCTAAAAATCATGTAACTGAGCAATGCTACATCCAATTGAAAAAGGTGAAATGCTTGAAGTGCCTTGCATTATGAGAGAGATCTTTGAAAATGTAAGATTTTAAAAGAGAAAGTATAACCTCTCTATGAATTTGTATTCAGAATTGGGAAAGAAATCATAATTGTAATGCTTGTTAGATTTATCCTACAAATGAATGTTTCTGAGCATTCACAAATCACAAAGTTCCATCTTAAGGACTTAATCTCACAACAGTTAGGTGATTTTAAGTTTTATTGTATGCATTTTTCATTGTCTGATCTACCCCTTTTTCTCTAAGAGAACAGAGTAGATTCCTAAATGAGAAATAGAATTATTTCATAGCAGTGGGAGAGGGCTTTCAGACTTTAGCAGATGGTAGGTTCTGTACATACGTCTCAGCCAACTGAGAACAACTGTGGCAGGATGCTTAAAGTAGTAGTATGGCAAACCAGAAGTTTTCTTGTAAGACTACAGCTTATTAGATGTTGAGTGCAATGCATATTCTTCTTGGTGTTGATTTTACTGCAACATCTACTGCAATGTTAGAGGTTCACATGATTTAAAAGTGTATGTCTGTTAGTGGAAATTATTCACATTTTAAAAGCAAGCATTAAAAATGTATGGGTATTTGTTGGAATTTATAACATTTTAAAAGTGAAAAACAAGTTTGTTTTTCCTTTCACCTCCCCTGGTCCCTTACACACACACGTTTCCTCCAGCATCAAAGGTTTGTCATGCCATGCTTTTCTTCTACATGATACTCTGACACACTGGGTTTCCATAATCTGTTTTGTAGTCCACAAATTGTGGGCCACGTTTCTCTACCTGCCAGAATCTTGAATGTCTTATGCCTTTGACAATGTATTTAGTTGCTCAGCAGATCCCTTGGTGTCTAAATGCCTGGTCTGAGACCTGGTTTGCAGACATGCAATGTCAGGATGAATAAGGGAGGTGACAGCCTCTCAAGAAAGGGCAGAAAGAGCAGCCATTTCCATCATTTTTGCCTAAACTAAGGGAAAAAAAGGCCTTCAACACCTAAAAAAGGAAAGTTACTTATCCCTGAGAGGAGGACTTTGTTCCCCAGTCACCCCAGCTGGGAGGAGGACTGTCCATGGGTTGACCACCCCTCTTGCAGGGATGTTCAGACCTTGCTTTGAGATTTGCTTGTAAGGCTCAGAAGTATCCAGGGCTGAGCAAAGACCCAGGGAGCACAGCTATCACAGCTCCCAGTTAGATAGGATGGGCAAGTCCTGAGGAGGGAACCTTCAGCTGTCATCATAGCAGGAGCTCGGTAGCCCATGTGGTGGCCAACGGATGAGCTGGAGCAGCTCGGGCTCAGGAGATGCTTCCTAAGGAATCTTCCAGGGGAGACAGTAAGAGAGAGCACCCGAAGGACCTATCCAGGGCTACAAACCACAGCTGCTGGAGGTTTAAGTTCAGAAGGACCAGGGTATCATTTCAAGGTGTGAGTGAGGGGGATGGAAAAGCTATGGTGCTTTTCCTTTTCTTTCCAGTGCCTCTCCAGATTCCAGATCTTTCATCTCCTAACACTGTTTTTACCTCACTTGTACTCTCAGTCAATGCTTCAGGATGAGGGGGAATAAAGAATTGAGGGAGGAGAGCAGAGCATAGTCCAGTCCATTTTGCAGTCCTGTGATACACTGAAGGTGAATTGCTTCAAATATTAATAAGCAATCTTTATGAAAAATTGAGCACCGTTCTTAACATGGTGTAATAATGCTTTGAAACTGTGTGCAATCCAATCTCTGGACAGGTGCAATTTTTCAGCCAGGAAAACTACAGTGTATAGATTGCTTTAGCAATTTCTGATGCCCCCAGGAATGCTTCCCAAAGGACTCATAAAACCAGTGTTATTCAAAAAAATCCTAACCAATACTGATAGTGGCATTGTAAGCAAAATATTTACACTGGGTACAAATGTTAACTTCTCTACATTATTTAAAGTTAACTGTTTTTTCATGGTTTACTTTGGCATTCTTAAGCTCCCACAGCACTGGCAGTAAAGCCAGTATTTTTTTCTCTATGGTCAGACTCCTGCTGCAGCTGCCATAGGATTTGGGGCATTGCACAGGGAATTATTTTTTCATCCTTCTACTGTTTTCAGGATTCATAAAATCTGGTTTTTATTGCTATGAAATTTTGATGGAAACTTACATTGAAAAAAAAATTCAGGTGTGCCTAAATTCCTTTTTTTTTAAAAAAAAAGAGAATAATGTGTGTGAAACACGTCTTAAGGAGTCTAAACCAGGTAAAACAGGCACACTTAACTGGCTTTAAAAATCTGAACTTAAACTTACTGTGTTTCAAGAACTCAGTAAAACTAAGCTAATTCCTTTCAGTTAAACTGTACACCATCACGATATACAAATCTTTTTTCTGCCTTTCTGAAGAGATCCCTTTCTGGGCCCCCTGCTACATCTCCAGGGAGTCCACCACTATCATTGAGCCAAGGAAATGGTGTTTTAGTACATGAAGGAGAGCTGGAAGAGAGAAACAGGATTTAAAAGTAGCATATATAGCCTTCCCTCCCTTTTAAAGAACGAATCAGAATATCTTTCTGTCACGCCGGGTGATTAAAATGCCAGTGTGCTCTCCCAGTGATTAAGTGGTGGCACATTTGATTTGGGATCACAACTTTATGAGCCGGTGTGAAAGCAGGAGGTGTCAAACTTCCCTTTTGCAAAGATGTGCTTCAGCTCCTAAAGCAGAGCGTGTCAAAACACTGTCTCAGGAAAGAAGTGCACGTTTTCAATTACTTGTAATAAAGTCCTTCCAGACGCACAGACAATTAGGCACAAAGCTGCCTCTGTAGTAGTCCAGAAACAAACCAGAAACAAACACCAGAAACTCAGGAGCTCAGCCTTGTTTTCCCCTGATCAAAAGCAAGCCAGAGAGATGTAGCTTTTTTGCCTAGACCCAGTGTTTCTCACCTGGTGCCTTTCTACTCTGACAGTGCAAGGTGATCATCTGCCAGATGAGCAGCACCCAGCCGGAGCTTTTCCACTGGTTCCTCTTCCCGCTGGCCCTGGTGGTCTACGCAGCCATCTCTGGGCTGCTGGGCTGGACAGAAGAAGTGGTGCTCGCTGTCTTCACCGGCCTGGTCACGGCTGCCCACGTGCACTACGGGGTCTGCGTGGTGAGCTGCCACCTCTGAAGCAGCCACGGGAGAGCTGCACGGAGTGGGGAGAAGGATGGGGCTCTGCCAGTGGTTTCTACGCTCTCCAGCTGGGGCAATGTCCAGGAGCCTGAATGTTCAGCTCTTGGGGTTTTGCTGCGTGTTCAGTTTAGTTTGGTTCAGTATAAATTTTTTAAAAGTCAGTTTACAGCAGATCATGCCTTTTTGCATGGGCAGCAACTTCAGTGATTTGAGTTATTCCAGTGTGGCAAATGGGTTTTGGCTTTAAACTGGTCGCAGAGTGTTTATGGACACATTTTATGTACCATGAGTCCCCCCACCCCTTTTGCCTTTTTAATTCCTCAGGTTACTTGACTGGGGGAAAAAAAAAAAAAAAAAAAGCTGTAAAAATGAAAAGTGAAATGAATAGAATTCATAAAATAAGGCCGATTTTGCTTTGAATCTACAGGCAAAGTAGCTGTCCCAATTTCTAATCTTGTTTTGGCCCCTTGTTAGCATCTTCCAGGCTGGAGACATGGTTTTCCAATTCATTCAGTCTTATCAGCATATTTTTGTGTGCGCTAGATACAAATTTTGTCATTTATTGTCATCTGGATTACTGCATAAATTCATTTGTCCTCAGTTAATGCCCTTTTCTTCTAAAGAGCGTTATCAAATAATCCTTAGGTAAGTGTCTTAGTGAAGGTTTGCTTTCAGGTAAAACATCTTGCATGGCAAAGATCTCATTTCACAAAGACTTGGCCAGTGGTCTTTTATTTAAGATACACAGCTGGGATGCAGGGATGCTGCTTCTTGACTTTAGAAGAGTCTTCTTGTCAATAAACATTGGCATTGTAGTAGGGTTTTAACCCAGCACTGTTATAGGCCAGTTGGTGAAGGCCAAAATTCACCGGTGACCTAAGGGGCCCAGCTCCATCACAGTTTATGCCATCTGTGAATCTGGTCTGTAGTGGTTTAACTTCCCATCAGTGTGCTGGAAGAGGAATGTAAAGACCATAGCTCTCTTGCTTGAATTCTCGCAGGTCCTCATGTACTCACAGGTCCCTAAGTACACAAGGACTGTGGTTGGGCCCTCCCCAGTCTGATCAGGAGGTAAAACAGGCACACTTAATTGACTTTAAAAAGTTAAGTGAGGAGAAAGTCGGTGAATTATGGAGCATGTACAAAACTGTTTGCTAATGTCTTTGATTTCTCTTTAGGGGAGGCAGCTGAGCGAGCACTTGAACATTTACATCTTTTCTCTGAAGAAACGTGTCCAAGAGTGAACACCTGCACTATGATCAGACTGTAGCACTTGATGTGGAGATTTGCAGCTCTCCTGATATGATGATAAACAGTTGGAATTAATCTGATTAAAATAACCAAAGAATAGAATAGTCCTGATATCTGAACCACTGCGACAATGAGCTATGCAGCAAGATGCTTCATCTCAGAGGAAGATTCCCGTCCAGCAGAGAAGTGTTTACCAAGCTGTTCTGCTGCTAATATTTCTTCTCTTCACTAATGCCATATTACTACTCTCTCTGAAGCTTTTGTCTTCCTCCTCCTCACCACTGTGTCCAAAGTCCTGGATAAACCCATGACAGGTTACATGAGATCCTTCATGGTTTATAACCAGCGCTGGTTTTGCCCAGCCTAGTCACCAGTGGGACCTCAGCAATGCAAACCCTCTTTGTATGTCATTTCCCCACAGACACCTGTGCTTGCTTCCTTTTTCCATATTTGTGTTCTCTCATTTCTTCCATAAAAACTCCTGAAGGGCTTATGCACATTCTGTATGGATGTGTGAAGAAAAGAGAAGGAGCTCAGAAAACCATGGGTAAAGTGTTTTTGAAATGTATGATTTTTTTCCTCCCCAGTGTTAAGATGACTCTCAGTATCTGTCAGGAATTCAGATAGCTGAATCTGAATCTTCCTAGCTGGCCTTTATGCTGATTTTCTAGGCAGTAACAAGTGCATTGTTGATATTTTGGTAGCAACAAGCAGCACACCCTACAAAGATAATCACATGAGAATAAATTTGGCCAACAAACCTTTGAAGATTCTCATATTTCACTGGAAAACTGGTTAGTCAAACCTCATCTGTGAGTGTGAGATGCTAAGCAAATAACTTTCCCCATGCTTGAAACAAATTCTTGTGGGTTTAGATAATGGCAAAACAAACAAATGGGAAAAAACAGAGACAAGAAGTTTTTGGGGTTTTTTTTTGATGTTACATGTTTGCATGCAAACATAAACTGCCCCCTTCATCTATAATATATGTAGGTTTTCTTTGTGCCTTGGAGGAAGGAGTAAGAATTTGAGTTTCATCTCTTCATATGTTGCCCTAGCCAGAGGGACTTTGTGGCCTTGAAGCACTAATGAAACAATCTGTCCATTTTCCCCAAGGTAAGCCTTATATTACATTTCTTGCAGACATGGCAGACTGACTGGCATGTTTATTAACCAGTTAGCCATCTCACTTGCCAGAAGCAGGGCAGAAGGGTTGAGCTGCTGAGCCTCACAGTCACTTTTTTCAGTTCTTAGACCATTTTTCTGGCTGTAGCACTGCCCTTGTGCTTTTTTTCCCCAGTTAGAATACTCTACCTCAGAAACTCCTATGAATATTTCCAGTGGAGCACTGACCAGTCATATTTTTGTGAGCAGCTTCGATTTCAGTTTGGATGGCCTGGTACAGAGGTTGACCTACCACAACATCATCAGAGTTGATTTTCTGTGGTGGATGTTACCATAGGTACTGGGGGATGAGCCTGTGCATCAGCTTTTCCTCTTCACAAAGCAGAAACACAACACCAACTTGTAAAGTGACTTACGGTCTCCACGTATGCTGCTTCCACTTACCAGATGAGCACGTTGAGAGTCACAATTTAAGCAGCTGAAGGCTTGAGTTAGGCAGAGGACACGGATCAATGTGGGGCAGTGTTGGGCTGGAGATTTTGCTGAGCTCTGCAGTCTCAAGGTAGGAAGTGGGAGGCTCCTGTGCCTTCCAGCACTGCTGCCATCCAGCTCCCAGGCTGCTGCTGGAGCAACAAGAGGCATCTCCCTTGCTTCCTCCCCATCAGCAGGGTGGCCGTGCCCCTGCCCCACATGATGCCCAGGGCGTGTGGGTTTTCCACAGGGGTCGTCCCTAACTGCACTTAGAAGGCTGACAGCTGTTTCTTTTTTAATAAGGAATGCTAAAAACAACAGGCCTGACTGCATTTGAAAGGAAATGAGTTTGACACAGGTGTGTGCTCAACAGTCTCACTGTTTGGTGAAGTTAAATATTACATCTGATGCCAGAGAAACTACTACAAAAGTTTCACCTGTTTGAACAGTTTATATTTAACCCATCCATAAAAGATATCTGGAGGAAGTCCTGATGGGAAAAGGATTACAATACAATAAAGTACCTCTGGATTGAATGTTGTTGTACTGGGGGAACTCTGGACAGGCTTTTCTTTTCCTTTTGCCGTGCACTTATTTATGAAACAGCTGGAAATAATGGTCACAGAAGTGGTAAAATTTCATGCACTTAATGGGAGTATTTTCCAATACGTCATTAAAAGAAATTATGAAACTTGAACTGCCACAAACTGCTTGCACTTGTAGCTTTCTAAAAAAGAAATACTGCATCACTTTTAAAGGAAATTAAGGTCTGAACAGCTTTATCAAATTCTATATATGAAGACATGGCAAATAACTTTCCTTTTTAAAGCACCTTGTCAATACAAGCTCTAGAAAGCCAAGTATAAAACAAGATAATATATTGCACAGTGTATATGTTGAATTGTTAGCCATCCTAGATGGAACTGGTTCAATGAATGGGAATAAAAATACTTTGTTCATAGGGTGATATGGTCACAGATTTAATTTGCAAAGTCAGATAATGGTATGAAAATAACCTAACAGTCTAATGAAAATCTTTTTGGGTAACATTATGGCAGAAAACAAAAATTCCAGCTCTTGGAACTGAAAAAGGTGTCATTTCTTTTTTTTATCCTCTTGAGCATTCACACTAACCCAAAGACATGTCTCCCCCCCCCATGTCTTATGCAAAGCAACTAAACTAGGGCTCCCAGGTTGGAAAGAGACTCCTCAGGTCCCAGCTTCATCCTCCCCTCTACCAAAAACCTTCCCTTAGTGTTGCTGGCCAATGGCTCAGCCCCAGCTCTGGGGGTACCTGGAGGCAGCAGGAGGACCCAAGCTGATCTTTCCATGCTGACACACAAGCAGGTAGCTTCAGCCCATGGCAGAAAGAAGTCCTCACCCATGGCTCAAAGCCCTGGAGATGTAGCAGAAATTACTGCAGCAATGTTGCTCGTGCTGCAAAAGATCAGAGCTGTGAGAATTATAATGAAGTTTTACCCTTTTCCTCCCAAACTCTAGCATTTTAACCCAAACCATGGGTAGCTTTTAGGTATTGTGCTGAAGATTCATCCTTGCCATTGCAAGGAAGGTCGACCAGGAGCTTTAGTGCCCTTGCTATAATTCTCTCTTCACCTCCTGGCTGCCATGAGCTTTGCTTTTGCTGTATATCAAATGAGATTTAGTACTCTGAAATCAGGAAGCATTCACCATAAAGGAGAATGTTCTGTTTACATGCATATACACATATGCCTTCTCTTTTTTTGATTTGTAGAGCCCTTGGGGAAGCAGATACAATTTACACACAGAGTAAGTGAACTTTTTTTTTTTTTTTTTAAAAAAAGCTGTTGCCTTTTCCTTTCTAATCCCATATGCAATCGCTAATGAAATAAAAATACATCTTTAACCAGAAAAAGTGTTATTTTTAGAATGTTCCGAATAGTCTCTAGAGCTAGACAGATTTTAACATATATTTTTTTATTAAATATGTAAAAAGATAAACGCAAGTCAAGTTATTCACATATTCAGACAAAAATCTACTCTACCATGCGACAATCTGTGGATAATGTAAAATGACTGATACATCTGAATAAGACTTTTTGTTTCTATTATGTCATTACTTATCTATTTATAATTAACAATACATATGTTTACATTCCTTTCAGTTTACATTTAATATATAACCAAAGCTTTATGGTGTGCTATTTAGTAAAAGTAATTACAAATGCATATTAAAACCATAACGGAAGAATGGGTTACTCACAAGGGGTGGGGGAGAAGGACAACTCTTTCCCCTTTCAGAGCATCACTCTCCCCTCAGCACAGCCCAGTTTCTAGTGCTTATGAGGTACTTTACTGCCCTGGCTCCCTGTGTCAGTCACTTCCCCCTTGATACAGACAACGAGAGGGCTGTGGTCCTCAGACCAGATATAGTTTTTTTTTTTTTTTTTTTTTTTTTTAAATTCTTAAGTATGCTTCAAAGAGAGAGGAGGAGAGAGGCACAACAGCCTGGCTACGAACCCTCCAGGGAGCTCAGCAACCCAACTGTTTGCACCTTTAGAAAAGCATTTTCTCTTGGAAGTGCTCTTAATGCATCTGCTCTAGTATAAGCAGAAAGATGTATTGCAGCAAGCAGAGACTGGTGCTGAAGAAATTAAGTTGATAGCCTGATCCCAAACTCCTTACCCCATCAGAAATCCCATGCAGGTTAAAGGACATTCTGGAGACTGGAAAAAAATTAGTAACTGCTCTTCGGTGCAACAGTATTATGAAGAACTACCGTTTATTACAATGACAATTGTAATAAGTACATATGTTCTAATAAACACAAATACAACAAAAATGACAATTCCTCCACTTGTGGCAATTCTCAGAAATACTCATTTGGGGGTATACACATTTTTATAAACCAGACCTTATTTGTAACCAATGGAAAGTGCTGGCCCACGGGCTGCAGCACTTTCACTTCATCATCAGGTAAGAAGTGAGGTTAATGCTGGAGGCAGGGATGGAAAACCTTCAGCCCACAGGGTCCAGAAACTCTTCTGCTGAGCAGAGGGAGAGTGATCAAGGAATGAGAAATATCAGTTCTAATCCTTAACAGTATTTTGTATATATTGTCTGTGGTGCAACACAACAGCAGGGATCTCACATTTAACTAAGAGCCACTTAGCTGCAAAAGATCAATTAGGAACAGAAAACTGCACGTCTGTGTGTGTGTGTGTGTGTGTGTGTGTGTGTGTTGGGGGTGGATTAATTAAAAACCTTTCTATGGAAGCATAAGCTGAGAACTTAGGCTCTGGGAGTCCATGAAGGTTAAGATTGTTTAGCTGTTCAAGAAGCTTTTGAGTTTTTCAGTGACTGCTGAATTGAGACGGGACTTGCATGTACCTGCTGAGGCCACCTAACAATCCAGAATTAGGAACATCAAAAGTGAAAGACCAAAAATACCAAGCATTAAATATTCAGAGAGACTCCTGCACAGTTTTATGAGAAAAATAAGGAATGCTTTGTATACGTCAAGGTACAGCTGTTTATAAAATAACACCATTTAGAACAGGGTGATGGGACTGCACTGGAAGGGAACGCTCTCACTGCAGACATCTCCAGGACAGATGTGGTTCTGCACCACGCCAGCCTTGCCCGAGGAAGGTCAGCCAGGCACAGAACCAGCTCCCTGCCCCTCAGTCAGCTGGTCCCCCACTGGTGGGTGCTCTGGCTCCAGAAGGACTCCTCATTGCCTCTCCATGCTTCTGAAGCAGCCTCAACACCTGCGAGTTATCCACCACCAACTTAAAGGCAGTTCAGAGCGGTTCGGGGCCTGTGCTGTTGCTGTTTTTTACCCCATGCCTTGCACTAGCAAGAAAATTTTCTGTCTTCCATACTTCTATGGAAGAAGAGGGGGGGGGAAGGATAGCAAAAAGAAATGGCTGGCCTGCTTTGTCTTCTTCTGAGGGGTGGAAGGCCAAGTATAATAGCAGAGATCTTGTCCTGCAGCCACACTTGCGTCAAGGAGATTTTTTCTCCTCCAGCACAGCTCTGTGGAGGCAGTGAGGAAGGTGGGACTGAATTCCTCAGGAAGGAAGAAAAGCTAGGAAATGTCTGTGACTAGTCAGAAAACTGGAAAGATTTTCAAAAAATGTAACTGGATGCCTGTTTCTCCAGAGACGGGCCAAAAAACATACCATGCAGCTTTCTAATAAGCTTGCTAACACAGGGTTTAAATCTCCTAGTGAAACAGATGCTTTGCCTTCCATTTAGTGAAAGCAGGAAAGGAATAAACATGAGCAACATGAGCATTTTCCTTCACAACACACCTCATTGTTATGGCTTGAGTATGACTTCCACTGTATCCTTTTATTCCAATTAGACCAAATTTATGCCCCATGGCAGAGATGCACAAGAAAATGCAAAAGCACCACAAAGTGAGAGACACAGCTAGTGGTATGGTACTTCTTTCCACACAAAATGCCAATATAAATATGTTAGAACAAGTTACAAGTGTATCATACTTAAGACAAAAAAAAAAAGAAAAAAAAAATAAATATTTTTTTTTTTAAAAGAGCAGAACAAATCTTAAGCAGCCAAGTGGTGGAGTTGCAGTGATGTACAGTAGGTGATGTAGCCCTACAACCTCTTGGGAAGATACACTGAAAGAAGACGTCTGCAAATGCATCTTGGCAAAATATGGGTACAGAATGCAGTGGCTGGCTGGCACTCACTATGGTACATAACGTTAATGGCAGACTGGGAGTGAACTGATTTCAAGTTTGAGGCCACACATGTTCCATTCTCCAGAAGAAAGTTCTCACACAAAACGAAAATTGTCAGAGACGCTGAGTCAGTACTCCTCCTGCTGCTGAGGCTGTTCATGGACTTGCTCCTCACCTTCATGTTCTTCTGTGTGGCTCTCCTGCAGGGTGAAAAAGACCCCAGAAACATTCTTCAGCAGAAAGCATTTCTCACGTAATCTTGCCACCCCACAGTGCTCACAGCAGCCTAGATCCAAACTTCTAATCTTCATGCAAATAAATAAAAAAATGAGTAATAATGTGCGAAAAGCAGCATCTTGTATTATTACAATAACATGTATTCACTTGGCTTTTCCTCAACGTGTACACTGTACTAATATTTCACCAGAAAAAGTGTAATTTTTCAACACCACTGAGTGTTAACTGTTCTGGTTAGTGAAAATTTTTAGTAGCTACACAGTGAAATGCTCAACAGTGGGATGCTCTACCGCAGCATCCTATTGTCTTCCCATTTTCACTTTGTCCAAGGATTTCTGAACCTGTCTGCTGTAGTTTTCACACAATCTTCACTCTAGGTTTAGAACACTAAATGGACAAGACACTTCTGCTATCACCTGCTTTAAAAATTAAAAATCAGGTCAGATATACTACTTTCCCAAACTATCATACCGATGCTTGACCAGAGTTCAAAGGCTATAAAAATTGTGCTTTTTAGAAGTGTCCAGAAAATATAACCAAAGGCTTGCACATACATTGCCTTTCAATATTTGAACAAGAAAATTTAACAAACTGATACTGCTAACTTTTCCAATTTGAGGCAAAATTAAAAATGAGGTCACCCTGGTGCTATTTGAAGTTAGAAGCCACACACTTGAGTCAGGACAAAGGCAGTCTGGCACCTTATGGTGCCTTGAGGGAAACAGCACCCTTACTACATACAGTAGATACATCATGTCAAAACAGCTTTTTTAGTAATATCTAAAAATCACAACTGTAATGGTCTGCAAGAGTGCAAGGCTTGCAGAGAACAGGATTTTCACAGAGAAAAGCTGACAGCTGTGAGAACATGGCCCTGCCTTCCAGGGTGACAGAAGTGAAAGTTGTTTAGCCCCAGTGAGTTATGTTCCTTAACCCACCTTTTCTGACCCTCCTCATGTGTTGAAGTGACCTGCCCTGGAATGCACCTGTTCCATAGACTCTAGGTATTCAGCATTTACAAGAAACATCTATCAGAAAGCCAACTGATGCAGACTTTACAGGTCACACATGCTATCCTTTCATGCATATAAGAGGAAGCCTCTAGCCACAGGGAGTGGCTTGGGAACCTACTCTGCAGCTCTGAAGAAGAGTGGTGGCTCCCCTCTTGCTACCTTTACTTTTGACGGAAATGGTAAATCTTATGTGACTATCTCAGAAGCTGTTCCGTGACTTGGACTAGTGCTTCTCGGTATGTACAGCTTGTACAAATACATAAACTGGGAAAGACAAGAGTCACTATGCCCAATTACCTTGGGACTGTGGAATCTCCTTGAATAGGATCCCCAAATAAGAAAAGCAGTAGAAGATTTATTTAGACCATTTATTTCTGGCTGAGATCACACAAACATGGCCATCCCCATCTCGCATGATGAGAGGTGCTCTCTTTTGACCCTTCAAACCATCTGCCTCAAACTATTCAGGTGTGCTTGCAGACTGAAGAGCCGGACTTTATGAAAACCAGCTGCTGGGGGGGTGGGTGCCTTTTCCAAAAGCAGTAGCAAACATAGTAGCTGCTAGAGTAGAAATACACAAACCCAAATGCATTTCAAGCAATTGCTTTGGAAACCTGAGCTGAACAACCAATAGATCAAACAGCAGCAACCCACACAACTTCTGTACGAACCGAACCAGAGCAGCCTAAGCAAAAGCTTTCCTACATTTTTGCTTTATGTGAAGACCTACATGGCTCTGGATGTCATAACTAGACACATAACCTCTTCTACTCTCCTACTGTAAGACCATATAACCAATTGCTTTACATACTATCTGAGGTCTCAGTGCTCTTACAGCAGTCACATCATGAGTGCTAGGGGCCAATTCTCCCCAGCAGCTACACATCAGGATTACAAATGAGCAATTAATTACAAAAGATTACAGACTGATCATCCACAATGTAAATTACAATAGGAGATACAACATCTCTCTTGCATAAGCAGAAACTTAACAATGAGCCTTAAAACAGAACCGTAACAGGGAAGAGGGAGCCTCTAAAACCAAGGAACCCAACTAAATTGATAGTTGTGCTGTAAGACTCAAAACCTCATAAAAATCAAGTCCAAAATATAATACAACAACAACAATAACAATAGTAATCATCATTATCAGCGTTAATACTTTAGCCTTGTAATAAATTAAGCAAAAGATAAGCTTGGGAAGTGACATGGTTGAAACTACACCATGACTTTGAATTGGGAAAAAATAATTAACACCTGCCACCATGACACGAACCTGATAAAAATCTCTTCAACGCAATACTACAATAATCAGCCCTCTGAAGAATGTTTTTTATAGGGACTAAACTCTATACTTGCATTCTGAATCATTCTACACAGACTTCATCTGACAGCCTACAATGCTCACAGGAGATCTATGAGATATGACCACTTACAGTGCTGTCTAGATTTTTTTTCTTCTTACTTTTTTATTTAGGAGGATTAAATTAGGTGTAATAGAAAATTAGATATAAAGGAAGACCTGTCCCTTGTAAATACAAACAGTTGCTATGAAAAATAGGACATGATCTCATTGTCATGTTGGATATAGTAGATACCTATCAAATTACAGCTAGGAAGCAAGACTTCAAGCTTGCTTTCAAACAGTTACTGGGAATATGAACTGAACATAAATAAAAGTTATTCACAATATTCAAGCACAAGACTTTGGTCAGGGATCACTTGTTCAGTATGTGTGAGCTGCATTCCTGTGCATCCCCTTCCTGAAGAAAAGAGTCCTCTAAGATCACTGCATCCAACCATCAACATCCCCCTCTCAAACAAAATGTATGCACCAATATCTGTATCACCTACTAGAGCATGCCTTGAAGTGCCTCATCTACACAGTTTTAAATACTTGCAGGGATGGTGACTCCACCACCTCCCTGGGCAGCCCATTCAAATGCCTGACTACTCTCTCAATGAATAATTTCTTTCTCAGATCCTGTCTAAACCTCCCCTGGTGCACTTCCTCTAGTCCTATTGTTATTTACTCGAGAGAAGAGGCCAGCACACAACTCCTTACAACCTCTTTTCAGGTAGTTGTAGAGAACAATAAGGTCTCCTCTCAGCCTGCTCTTCTCCAAACTAGATACTTCCAGTTCCCTCCATCTCTCCTCACAGGGCTTGATCTCCAGACCCTTCACCATCTTGGTTGCCCTTCTCTGAACTCCCTCCAGCAGCCCAGTGTCTTTCTTGTAGTGAGGAGCCCAGAACTGAACACAGTACTCAAGGTGAGGCCCCACCAGTGCTGAGTACAGGGGTTATGATCACTTCCCTTCTCCTGCTGGCCACACGATTCCTGATACAAGCCAGGATGCTGTTGGCCTTTTTGGCCACCTGGGCACACTGCTGGCTCATATTCAGCCCGGTATCAACCAGCATCCCCAGGTCCTTTTCTGCTTGGCAGCTTTCCAGCAACTCCTCCCCAAGTCTGTAATTTTGCATGAGGTTGTTGTGACCAAAATGCAGGACCCAGCACTTGGCCTTGTTGAACCTCATTTTATTGACCTTGGCCCACTAGTCCAGCTTGTCCAGGTCTCTCATCAGAGCCTTCCTGCCCTCATGCACATTGACACTCCCACACAACTTGGTGTCATCTGCAAACTTACTGAGGAAGTCCTCATCCCCTCATCTAGATCATTAATGAAGATACTGAACAGGAACCGCCCCAAAACTGAGCCCTGGGGAACACCACTGTGATTTAACTCTGTTGACTACAATTTTCTGGGCCCTGCCATACAGCCAGTTTCTAATCCAACTAAGAGTATACCTGTCTATGCCATGAGCCCCCAGCTTCTCTAGGAGGATGCTGTGGGAGCATCCCACAGTGCCAAAGGCTTTACTAAAGTTCAGGTAAACAACATACACAGCCTTTCCCTAGTTTACTAGGTTGGTCATGTGCTCATAGAACAAGACCATGTTGGTCAGGCAGGACCTGCCTTTCCTGAACTCATTCTGGCTGGGCCTGATCCCCTGGCTGTCCTGCACTTGCCACATAAGTGCACTCAATATGAACCCCTCCATAATTTTTCTGGGCACTGAGGTCAGACTGACAGGTCTGTAGTTCCCTGGATCCTCCTTCCAGCCCTTCTAGTAGATGGGCCCCACACTGTCAAGCCTCCAGTCATCTGGGACCTCCCCTGTTAACCCCGACTGTTAGTAGATGATGATGGATGGAGGCTTGGTGCCTCTGCCAGATCCCTCAGTACTCTGGGTGAATCCAACCCAGCCCCACGGACTTGTGGGTGTCCAGGTGCCAGAGCAGGTCATTAACTTGTTGTTGTGCTGCTCTCCGTCCTCATCTACCAGCTCAAGGGACTGAATAAGCTGGGGGTGGCTGATCTGACTAATGAGTCAGAGTATTTATTTTATTATTTTTAAAGTTTTTAATTTATAAATGAAAATTTATAAATTTATATTTATATATTTATCATTTATAAATACCACCAATCCTGAAAATTAACTTAATCCTTTTTTTCTACTTTGCTTCTCTATACTGGAGGCACTCCGAAAAAGAGACCTAAAAAAATAATAATCTAAGCTGAATTGTCAACGAACTTATTACCAAGAAATTAGGAATGCTGGAGTTACCTGGGGACTGTGAATTGGGACTATATTCCATCTGGGGATTGGGAAAGACAAACCTGCTGTTACTGAGCAAAATGCTGCAAGATATAGAATGTATCCATGACAGCAAGAGAAAAAACACAACTGAAGGGCAAAGCAGGGCAATGAAACAGCAAAGTCTCAAAACAAAAATTAGGCAGGATCTGCATCAGCAAGGGAACCCAGTCTTTGGTTTAGTGCTAATGCATTAGGGTCTTTCCTCAGCGAATTACAACCCATCTGCTAAGCTGAGGAAGAAATACACCCTAGAACATGAGGAGATCAAGTCTCACCCACTAAAAACTGTGCAGGGAATGGGTTGTGTACACTTGTCTGGGGCAGCAGCACTCTCCTGCTGGAGTGACATACCCGGCCTCCAACTGCAAACACATTTTAGATAAAGGCACAGATGTAGTTCTTGTGCAGGCATGTATGATGCTTTCAGCAGAGTAAGGCTTGGAGGGAGAAAGCAGATAAAGGACTGGGATGCGGAGCTGAAGTAGCACATTCTGTAATATGTTCTGCCATTAAGGAAAACTGTAGGAAGAAAAGCAACTAATGCATTCCTTGGTGGAGAACCACTTGCTCTTTAAGCCAACATACAGAAAGATGAGATAGGAACATGGGGAGAAGAGGAATTTTTCTGGCTTTGTTTTATAAATAAATTACTGTTTTTAAATCCAGAAGACATTTTCTCTGACCGCTATAAATACGTAATTCTTTTAGCCTGTTATCACGTGCCCAGCAAATTTGTCTTATTGCTTATTCCTTTGAAAATCATGGTTTCCTCCTCCTTTTGCTCTCTAGCACTCACCCCACACCACTGAACAAATCCTCTTTCCCTTGTCACTTCCTATCTGAGCAGTGGGTCCTGTCAGCAGCAAGCTCTCACACCCAACTTTCATTTATGCTCTACTAGTCTTTTTTAGAAAAGCATGCAGTTAGTGTTGCCTCGTCCCTACTTTTGATATAAAATTTTAAGTTAGCTGAGTGCACTGCAACAACGTTCTGGGAACAGCTCTGAGACAGCCTACAGCACCGCAGGGCTGCCGAGAGATTACGTTGATGATTATACACTCTGGAGCCAAAGCCATCATCTGCTGGAGACTGAAGGGGTCAATTGTCAGTACAGTGCATACAGGGATTTAGTTAACATGAATGGGAATAGTTCAGCTAAATCTCCACTGAATCATTATCCCTGAATGTATCTGAGGAATTTAACCAGAACCCTTTGCAGTTTCTTGCTTTGTTCAGTGTCTACAGCGCTAAGCCCAAGACGCAGTGAGATTCTTGCTTAATCTTGCAGACAATACACTTCTGAAATTTTGGTAATAGAGGATTATTGGGTTTGCACAAGGAAGAATTTTGTCTATAGCAACAGGATAAAAAAATTCTAAAGAGTATTATCTCTGCAGATATAACTATGCATTTTGCAGCCTGCACCATACATATTACAACACTGCCACATGGGCTAGAGAAGATTCACAGCTGTAGACACTGAACAACACCTCCTTGAGAATTTCTCTGAAAAAACAAAACAAGGGCTCTGAACCATATGAAATCAAACTTAAAATTCTGATACACTCTTCCTTTATAGATCAACGTAAGAAAACCTGGAACAGAAACTCTACACTCAAGCAGCAAAAAGCAACAAGCCTCTTGAATCCCCTTTCCCCATGCTAAAATGTCTGTTGTTTGCAAATTCAAACTTCCTTTTTGGAGGGGGGGAGGCATGGAAATCCTAGCTGCTGCAGTTCTGAGGACCTAAATATAGGACATGACCCAAAAGTGTGCCAATATTTTTTTGCAAAATTAAGCTGTTTTGTCTAAATAGAAGACACTAAGCTTGAACTTACGTGGTCTTCTGAAGCATAGAGGACTTCCATTAGCCGATTGACAAGGTCATTATTCTCTCCCCCGTGTTCTTGGCAGAGAAGTTCAATCTCCCTTAATTTGCCAAAGTAGAAATCCCTTTCCTTCTCCACGCCTTCAAGTGCAAGTTTTAATGAATGTACCTGTATATAAACCAAGAGGTGATGCATCAGTAAACAACTCAGTCTAAAATAATGTACGCTAAACAATTGTAAATATATATTTGATTTTATAGCTTAAAATGAAGTGTGTTTTGGTTTGGTTTTTTCCCTAAAGCACTATATTGAACCTTACAAAACAGAGAATTGTAAATCAAATTCCCCATTACACCCCTTGGACACATCTTAACCTTGTTCCTTAAAAAGTCAGTTTTCTCCATGCTCTTTTATACTGAAACCCAAAGCAGACATTCAGACTTGTCTCCTAGCAAACCTGCCAGAAGTGTCATGTAACAGTCATGTAATAAAACTTTCAGCTCACTACTTCCATTATTTTGCCTGGATTAATGTGCGGTTGTTGGGAAGCCTACAATATCTCCTTGCCTAAAAACACATAGCTCTAGCAGAAAAGCTCACAAAGGGAAACAGCCTAGTTAGGAAATTTAAAAGGTCTTCAAGTTGCAAACGTGAATACTTCTGACCTGGTTTTTCATCTCTCTTTTTCTGCCTCCTCACTTACCATACTGTTAGTGACCTGTCTTTTGGCACACTGATGCCGCGATCAGCTGAACTCTGGGCTTTCTGCTCTGATTGATGTGCTGTTTCTACCAACAAATTCTCTCAAATGCCAAGTATCTTCCTCTTTGCAACCTTGCTCACAAGTGTCTTCAAGCTATACTTTCAGTCTCAATCTCATCAGCAGGACTACTGCAAATCATTTATGGGTGACATAGCTGTTAATGATTAGGCTTCATAGAAATCATGACGTTGCAATGTATTTTTACACACACACACACACACATACATATTTGAAAAGAATAATTTTGTAAGAGTGTAACAGATAAACTACTGCACAACAGGGTGTACACAAGCAGGATAATGTGCAACTAGCTGTCAGATTTGGAGGATAGCAGTGTAACAACCAACAGACAATCACAGATGAAGCTGTCTACAGTAAACACACTGGGGTAAATCCCATCAAAATTACAGGCAAATTGATATTCATGTCTTAAGGCCTGCAAATATACAAATTATTTTATAAATAAAACATGCTTAATAAATTGCATCAGACTACATTTCAGTGAACTGGTACAATTTAATAGAAAGTTCTGTGTTGCCAGTTCTCCTGCAAATTGATTTAGTTCCTTCACTAGTAAAAATACCAGCAGAGTTCAAACAAATGCTTTGACAGCCTCCTAAATCCTATCAGTTCATTTTTCCATAACTGCTGAGCTAGTGATGCCCTTTGCTGACCTTTGATTACCCTCTCAGAGGTGTCAGACAGCAGAATGGACCTGTCACCAGGGCAGGACCTCAGGGCCTCTCATTCACATACTAACTCATTTCTGACCAGCTGCCTGAGCATGACACCCAAGTCTACCCTTCACAATTTGAATTTATAACTGATACAATTATATTTATTCATCAAACTAGAAATAGTAAAATGGAACAAGAGTTTACAATATTTTGGTCTGTAGATGAAGACCTCCCACTTAAGATATGTCTTCTAGTTCTGCAGCAGTGTACTCCTCAAGAGCAACCTCTGCATCCAGAAAGAACAAGAACGTAACTGCTTCCAGATCTCTTACTTTGTGCTTGCTAGAGCTTGGGAAAACAATAAACATCAGCTGAAACATTGGCAGCTAATAGCATAGACTGTCTCCCCTATTTACTAGGAAAACTCTTTTCATTCTATACATTCACTATGTTTTAAGAAACAGGACCATTAACTTACATACATATTCACATAGTTAATTAACTACAGTATACAGTAAACACTGTTATATCCAGATACACTTTTCTTCAGTTTTCTTCAGCTACTTGCCTGTGATACATTAATCTGTTTTTCTTTAGGTAATTAGGACACCCATACACTACATTTCCCTTCTATTTACATGCCAAAAGGCTGTTCCAGTATGAAGAAAAGTGCACATTAACTCCCATGCTGATTCTGGACCAGAAGTACCCCTCTGCAATCCAGTTAATAGGTGAAAAGGCAACATTTCCTACTCTCTGGTCTTTTCTCTGATGGCATTTACTGGTGGTATGAACAGCCACAGGACTGCAAAGCCAGGCTGGAGATTATATTGTGGACGTGCAGCCAAAATGGTGCTGTTTTCAGAAACAGCTAATGGCTCCAGGGACCATCCACAACTATAAAGGTCCCTTCTCCATATGCAATGGTCTGTGTCACCTCCTCAGCTGCATTAAAACTCTTTGGAACAGCACTAGGTGGCACAGATCAAAACCACTTCAGCATTTTAATGCTATGGGAAATCAGGTTCCAGCACAAAGTAACATTCCTTGGAAGTGTTTAATTTACTAGCACAGACCCAGGCAATAGCTAAGACCATTTTAAGGGAGACTCTGATTGTTGGGAGCATTAGACTAGCAAGTTATGGATGGCTTAAGATTATTGAAAAGAGCTCATTAAGAAACCATGTAGTAAAATATAGTGTAGGGACAGCCCCACTACTTAAATTTTTCCACTACAAATTGAGTGGAAGTTCAGATGTTTCTATCTCCTTTAGTTGCAATCCATGAAAAGGCTGAAAAAACCCAACTGTTAAAGCCAGATAGGAATTTGATATACACAAACACCATTCAATATTTCTTATGCATAATAAAGGCAGAAAATGGATAAAAGTGGCTGCTTCCCTCATGTCCCTGGTTGCTGGAGAGTGGTAAAAAAATGGGCGTTTTGGCTCCTTCAGCATGTTTAAACTGGGGGATCAGAAAAATGTGGCTCAGATCTGCTTGCAGCATAGCTTTTTTGGCTTGTGTTACTTGTCCAGGCTGCACAAGTATCCATTAATGGCAAATGAAATGCCAAACACTGCCAGTCTTAAAAAAAAAAAAAAAAAAAAAGCAGCAAGCCTTACAGACCATTCTAGCTAGAAGAGGTCTCTTAAATAGTAGCTATTTAAATTCCAGCTTTCCCTATCTTCAGAATTTCTTCTCATCTTTGGTGATAGGGGATATAATCAGTTAATCAGTTTTCCCCCAGTGATATTCGTATATAAAGCTTAAGGTTTTCACACATGGAACATGCTAAGAATACATTAGCAGTGGATGTGATCGTGACTGCCTATTTTAGCAAATACCAAATATTTTTATGTTGCTCAGATCCCAAACAACTCTTCCTGCTGAAGCGAACACATTCTGACTTGAGTACAAATGTCATGGTTTAATTTGCATTAAGCTGGCGTTTGAAATCTACTCTTAAATTTATTTATTTTTTTAAATTCCATGGAAAATATATTCTAATAAAAAAGACAATTTGGAAAGCTGGTGGGCCTGATGTGCTCTTTGCTCAGAATTATACCCTGAATCTGCAGAACACCATGTTTTGGATTTGGCAATACATCCACCATGTTGGAGTGTGTAACAGTAACCAAGAATTTGCAAACAGAGCCCCAACGAACAAATTTTTTTTTTTTTTTCAGGGTAATCGAAGTCTGAAACTAAAATGCCCTTAATTGTGGAAAATTATACTTGATACAGAATAACAGCTTCTTCCTTAACACAGCTGCCAGGCAGCCCAGACTCTAAAATATGAGGTTTTTTCCTTTCCATTTTTCCTTATTGGACAAATACAGGGATGAGGCCTTATTTATACTACTGGCATTAACACCATTCTGACAACACACTTGAGCCAGATACACATATTTTTCATGTCCAGAACAGACATTCTGGCTGTGCCCAGCAGTGACAAATTGGGGTAAAGCTCCATAGCACGAGTGATTATTAAGACTTTACATTCCTAACATTAAAGAAATTCTGAAGCTTTATTAATTATACTGCAGAACATCATTTATAATGGATCTCTCTTCACAAACGTAGAACACGTTTTAAAATGAAAAACGTGTATTATCGTCTTTGTGCCTTCCTTCCACAAAACAGAGTGAAAAGAGCTAGTCTCAGTTTCCCTGCAAATCTCTAAAATCTTGGTATTACAAATAAGCTTTTTTCTCTGCAATGATGCCTCAAAATTATGTATTTCAAATTTGTAAATCATAAGAGCAAAGATACTACTAGGATTTTTCCTACCTAACTGAAATTAAAGATATATTTCAACACCTAATAAAATTCCAATACTTCAGCAAGACTTACCTGTTAATTCCTAAGATCACCTTTTAAAAATACTGGCAAACACCAGCCACCTCTGTCAGCTGTTATTTTTAACAATAAATCACCTTTTCTTCTTTCCAGCTGAGCTATTTCAATCTTTTGTCCCTTCATAATTCTGGAGAGCATCATTCAACGGAGGGCAATATTAGATTTCATGCCTGCTTGTGACAATGAATGCACCTAATTTTATGCCCAAAGCAAATTTACCTGTTCACTGAGCTGTATGACTTGAGTTTCCAAATCTTTATCTGATTTGGATGCTGAGCTGCTTGGTGCAGCTTTTTTTGCTGAAGATGGGCGAGAGGGTGTTGATCCTGGTTTAGAAGCTGGACTGGATTTAGCAGCGCCTGAAAAATACAAATAAATAGTTTTATCTCTATGATAAACACATTCCTGTTAAGATAGTACTGAACCAAAAGTATTGTCAGTATTTGTTTTACTGACAGCTGTTCTCACTTCAAGATGACAGTGGAGGAAGTTCCAGTGCTGCTACACCTTGGGAAAGCAAACCCCACATTTCCTAGTAGTTTTACTTTGAGTGCACTACTGAGAATGAAGGAACTCTGAAACTAAAATAAACAAACATAAATATAAGAACATAAAGTTCCCTTCATGCTTGGCAGCTTTTAGCTTTAAAAAATAGGCTGTTAAATGACTATTTCCCCAGTCCAGTATTTAGTGTACATATCTACCCTAAATCTCCCTGGAGAAAGACAGGCTTGGAATAAACTCAGCTAAACTGCCTCTATGCTTTCCTCATTTTCAAATGTAAACCACCCCTAAGACAAGGGCATTGAAATTCAGACAAAGCATGCAGAATTAAATCCACCAGTGAACTCAGTTGCCATAGTAACCAAGAGATGAGTTTTGATCTGCTTACGTTTTGCTATTTGTTTTTAATTACTTGCACTGCAAATCTGCCAGAATACAGAGCAACATCTTTACCAGCAAAACCAGCAAGCAATGAGCATGCACTGGTAGTCTTTTTCTGAGTGCCTGCAGCACGTGAATGCCCCGGCAGAAGGAACATTTATGTGAAAGGGTTTGCAGTGCCTTCATACAAACCTTGCAGCCAGCTCCTCACACCTTGCTCTGCCTCTCCATCTTTCCTCTCCCTGTCCCTGGCTGTTTGATGTAGCTGCTGATTCTAGTACAGGAGTCCCCAGCTCCCAGCCATCCTCCTGGCCTGGGCTTCCACAGGCACTGTACTCTGTCTCTCAGCCTTGTTCTTATTCCCATCAACTAGGAATAAATTTCAGATGCAGTGGACATACACCTAGTACAAAAATCACTTGGGTGAAGAAGACAGAACAGAAACTCAGCCTTCCCTCTGACCCATTTTATTTGCTTTATTGAGCAGCCATGTGAATCAGAAGTCCTGCTTTGCAGCACCAAGGTTTATCATTGTTTCTTACAAAGAGCAAAACACAGTTGTCTGGACATGCTGATGTGCTCCATGGCTATCCTCCACCAAATGCCATCAGCTCTGAAGCCTGGCACGTACCAGGTGTGGGATAAAGCCCAAATAAGCACCCTGCCCCCAGCTGAGGTCTGAGCAGCAACCCTCACTTCTGAAAAGATTTGCCCAAGCCTTCTCAGCAGCCACCTTCCACCCCACAACCTCACCTGTGCTCCTCCCATACTATTAGATGCTTAATGGCAAACTACAAATTGCTCTAAATTGTCATTTCTGCAACATATTCCCATCATCAGACAACACTTCAATAAAGCTATTAACTGTAAAAAACAATGTTTTCCTAAGGTGTTGCTAGGATGAAATTGCAAGGAGGCAGGGAAAGGCAAGCAGGGGAGAAAGATGACTTGGGATGCTGCCCATATGACCAAACTGTGGAACTCACACAGTCTCACTGCCCTAGAACTATGTATAGGGGTCCCCTGGAGGAGCTGGAAGGCAATGGGAAATGAGAGCAGCAATGGCTTATTTAATCAGGCTATCTTGGGCTTTCTTATTTGGTTACAGGCCTCTCTCTGTAGCAAGCATCCCCTTCTGCCTCTAAGGATAACTCTGCATTAACTGGGTCACCTAATGCCAACAGACCTTAAATAAACAACTTGATAATTCAGCTGACTTGGGTAAGCATTTCTGTGCAAGATGTCCACCCTCCTTGTTTGTGTTCCTTAAAATAAGACACATAAGGGAAAAATTAAATTTTTTTTTGTTCTTTTTAATTTTTTTGTTTGTTTTTAAACTGGTTTCTCCAATCACATAATTTCCATGCCTAGATCCTTATAATTATATCTACAAACTCACCTCTAGCAGATTTCAGATACAGTACAGACTCACTAAAGCTGTGAAAATTCAATGACTGTTGTGTACATGTCTGACATTAAACTTCTTTTCACATCATAGACTAGTAAAGAATAAATAATTTGTAGAAAAACATTAAAAATGCCAACATCTTTTGTTGCTATTTTTAAAAGCAGTTTCATAAACCTTAGCACCCTGCCTTCATCACACACTTTTCAGCTTCAGTCCATATTTTTGATTAAATAAAAATCATCTTCATAAGGGCAGGATTGCTATAATGCTCTAAAAGCCAGGAAAAGAACTTTCATTTGGACTAGCAGATGAACAGAAGAAAACTGCTGTCAAAATATGCAAGATAAACATACACGTGAAGCAGTCACTTTGACAACAGCATTTTAGTTGGGCCTAAAGTTATTTACTGAATACTTACATCACATGCAATTGCAACAGTAACCTATACAACATTTAAAATAGTATATATGTATACTAAACCAAGGTGTTTATGTCTTACTGCATTCCGCACCTGCAAAATAGGGTTCAGGAAATCAATTGAATATTAAATGCTATAAAACAAGCTATGGACCTTCAGATGTGAAACCTCAGCTGGTAAGTGCAGCTGCCCCCTCTGCCAATTCCTCTTCTACTTGCAGAGGCAGCAAGCAGAAGCTGCTCAGCTTTTCCAGGGCAGCCTCCCCTGGCCTATCAGCTCTTCACCCTTTCTCCTACGGGGGAGTCATGATGCAAGACCTAAGCAAGGCATGTTGTGGAGCCATGGCACATTTTTTCCTTTCATGTTCAACAGCCCTGAGATGTGAGACTGCTCTTTGTAGAGCAGGGTGCTGATTACAGAAAGCCAGATCATTAAGTACACACTTCTTTTTAACCTGCAGAGAGTTAAGGACAGAGCATGCACAAACATTTAATCCCCAGGTATTCTCTCTAATTTGCAGCAGAGGTGCCCTTCCAGAGCATGCTGAGCAAGCTCACATCACCACTGCCTACCATCAGAGGGGGATGGATAGCACCAGTACACCCCGATCTACTCTGCCCTCCTTTGAAAACAACAAAGCCTTTTGAATTTCTACAGCAAAGTGTTACTAAGCTTTATAAAATCCAGACAAATCAAAAGAAATCGACTTCTGCTCTGCTGCACAGGACCAGCTCTTAAATGAACATGACATTCCAATTTCACTATCACAGATAACAACCAGCTAAATAACCTGAGCATTTTGGACTGTATTTGCAACAGCTGGATAGAACTTAATAGCAAGAGAGAAAGCTTATTTTAAATTTTCCTGCAGGAAAAAAAAGCTTTACCCCACATTTATTCTGAAATACCAGTTTTAGAATCAGCTCAGAGGTAAGCCTCCCATTTCTAACAGAAGCTTCATTTCATAAAATAATTAAAGAATGCTGGTCAGTAGGGTAGTGCAAAGTACTTGAAATAGCCAGATATCTCAATGGTGATGAAAAAAACTTGGTAGACTTAATGACTTTGCTATTGAGCACCACAATGACTTTGCAGTCAATTAGCACAAGTGTGGAATAACTCCTAATGCATTGCTCAGAGGCACTACATAACCCAAGCAATTTAGATTCTGCCCAACATCTTATCTTGTATTAAAATATTTATATACAACTCATTTACATGTTCTGAGAAAGCACAAAATGTTATACAAATATTCTGAGCTCTTTTCACTGACTGCTGAGAGAAGTGCACCATAATCAGTGCCATAAGTGTCACCCATTAGCAACTCCTTTTCAAGCTTACTGTGATGTTCAAAAAGAATTGCAAAGCCCTGCTCCTGGAGAGGAAGAGCCCTGTGTCCCAGAACATGCCAGCGGCCAAAGTTCCAGAAAGCAGTGTGGCAGAAAAGAATTCGGATGTCTTGGTGGACATTAAGTTGAGCATGAGCAAGGAATGCACCATCACAGCAAGGAAGGCAAACAGCTTCTTGGGCTGCGTTGGGAAGAGCACTGCTAGCAGGCTGAGGGAGGTGATCCTCCCCCTCTGTTCAGCACTGATGAGGCTCAACTGGAGTGCTGGGCCCAGTTTGGTGCTCCCCAGTGCAAGACAGACATGGGCATAATGGAGAGAGTCAAACAAAGGGCTACAAACATGACTGAGGGACTGGAGCACCTCATATATGAAGAAAGGCTGAGAGCTGGGACTGCTGAGTATGATGAAGAGAAGGTTCAGGGGGATCTTTCCCATACCCAAAGGGAAGGCATACAGCAGATAGAACAGGCTGTTTGCAGAGGATCCCAGTTGAAGGACAAGAGGCAGCAGGCATAAATTAAATACAAGAAATTCCATTTAAACATAAGAAGAAAAATTTTCACTCTGAAGTTGCTCAAATACTAGAACAAGCTGTCCAGAGAGGCTGTGGTATCTCAGTCCTTGGAGATACTCAAAACCCGACTGGATACAGTCCTGGGCAACCAGTTCTAGTGACCCTGAGATCTGGAAGCTCTCAGAAGTGCCTTCCCACCTCCACCATTCTGTGAGAATTTCTGTTACATACTCCAATTTTAGGTCAATGCAGGCTCCAATTTGAACTTTTTTGTAAATATTGTCACAGCTACTTCAATTAGCACCTGGGTACTTTTTGTACCTGCCCTTATAACACTCGCAGAGATGGGGAAAATAAATTTACAGGTGAAAGACAAGTTATTTTATTCTTGTACTGAGATAAGTTAGATGAACCACCTTTGAAATTCAAGACATTCTTCTCCCCAGAAGACTTACTAGTCAATAACATCATAATTAAATATATCCTCCCTCCCATTTTCAGCTTCACTATTCTTTTTGCTATCGATAGAAGTTTTAAAAACAGATGTAAACTTCTGTAATTTAAAACAGTGGATGCTGGCACTTTGCATTTTCTGGGTACAACAAAGACAGTCTGCAAATTCCAGGTCACTACTTCATCACAAGTGCAGTCCTGCAGAAAAAAAGACCTATTTAATTTTTTGAGAAATCTTCCTTGAAGCTATATAAGTAATTAGTACACTGTTAAATATTTATGCAAAATTACAAGCAAACACGTGCATGAATACAGTGTGAATCTACATGAGGATGGTGAAGAGCAATGGAAGCCCTGAACAAGCATGAGACTTGACTGAGCCCGCATGACCACTGCTTCGGTAGAATTTGGCAATCACTTGCAGTCTATTTTCAGTCAAATTAAATTATTTCACAAAATGAATACTCCTGAGTCATTTCAGAGAAGAACAAACCCAGCAAGAGGCCACAGAGCTAGCAGTTTCCTTGTGAACTAAAGAAAAAACCTCTCCACCCTTTTAAATGAGTGAGAACAGCAGATGAACTAATACGCACACTTATTGTTGCAGCTACACCGAGATGCAAGAAACTGCTCAAATTAGTTAGAGTTGCTTAATGGCATAAGACATGACAAACGATGCTGAATGGGAGTGAAGTGACCACAGACAAAATCTGACTTGACTTTCAGCATGCTGCAGTGCAGCTGCTTAATTATATTGTGGCACTAACTTTCCCTGGGGGGCAGGATCTCAGTCCCCTCAGCTCTCTGTCTCTCCATTGCTGCTGCCTCCAGTATGGTCTGATGAGCTCTGTGTTGATCATCACTGCCAGAAAGCTGGCAAAGAGAAGTTTGTACAAATACCTAAAACTGAACCACCTTTTACAAACTTCAGCTGAGCAATCCAGGCAAGAACGTACAATGTCCACTTGTCAGATGAAAGTCTTGTTTATAAGCATAACATTAATAGAAAACAATTTTGGGAGAAACTGGAATTTTTCCATCATAAATGAAGAATTTTCTTTGTATTTAAAATAACCAACACTTTAATGGCAACCATTGTTCTCAACTGAAACTCCTCTCTAAAAACATCTTTAAGTATGCAAGCTTTCATTTTCAGTGGATGAAACCATTCCACTAGGCTTAAAAGCATACAATCTAAAATTTGAAATCCTCTTAGGAACATGCACTTTCTAAAATTCAACGGTCTGCTTAGCTATAAGGAGAAAACATTTCCAGAATGAAAACCAAGGAGAAAAAAAAAAAAAAAGAAAAAGCAAAGAAATGCATATTAAAATACAAAAGATCATGCAAAAATCTGAGCAACACAGATATTCATACCACAACTATTAAGAAAAAAATTAAGATACCAACTTTCATTTCTGTTTTTCAAACACAGTCTTCTTTCTAGAAAAAAAGGCCCTGCCTCCTGCCCTGCAAGCAGCTTTGCTTTGTGGTCTAAACTTTTCAGGCTCAGTGGGTTTAAGTATTACACTCCCCTCCTGCTGACAGAGGAGGTGTGTCTCTATTAAGGCTGAGCCACTTTCCTCTTCACCTCCCAGGCCAGCACTGTCACTGCACATGCTGTTCCCATCGGCCAGTACAATTCCTTGGCCTCGTATGAACCAGGCACTAAAAGCATTTTCAGTTTGTTGCCCTGCAGCTCTTCCCATCTCCAGTTCTGCCACGTCGCTCCGGAGCACTGCACCAGCATGAGCAGAAATTGTCATCACCAGTACCACATCCCTGCCACCTGGGGGAAAAGGTGGCATGTTTGGGTGGAAAGTGGAATTAGAAGAAAAAAAAAAATAAAAAAAAGGCAGCACATTATAAGGAGCTCTCTGGTCTCCCAGGAGTACAAGTTCTGTCATTAGTTGCTAAAATAAAGACTAGTTCTACTGAGTATTTTTATCCGTCAAAATTAATTTACAGCACATCTGTCACAGTAGGATACACCATCTCCCTATAGAAAAATTGGTATTTTCCTTGTGCAATTGGTTCTTTGACAGCATGCACGTTATATATAAAGCATTCATGCACAAACAGTTCATTCTGCCCTGGTTATTTTTCCTGTCATAGCATGAGTATTTTTAGCCCTCATGTGATCCTCCAGTATTTTCCAGCTCTGCTTTAGTCATCCTGCTCTCACTGAATACTACTCACTAAAAGCCTAACAGCCCTCAGGTCTAAGATCCAATCACAGTTTTAGCTTGCATGTAAATAATTAATTTTATTAAGCTATATTTTACCCATGTATTTTTGACAGCCCACACACAAAGCAGCGCTCCACAGATTTGCCCTGACATATCGTGATACTTGCATAAGACACTAAGCTAAAAATCCTGACAACCTGATCACCAGTCTCAATTTGATCAGATGAAGCTTTTTCTCCTATTTTCTATAGGGAGCATTAAAACTTGCACAAACAACAGTGCCCTAATATTTTAATCCCTTAACCATGATTTTGACTCCACATCTGTAGGCTGTTTACCACTGCCTCAGAGAGGAGGGGAGGCGGTAGGAGATGGAGAGGCAGCTCAGGGCTGGCAGATGGTGCTGTATCTAAAAGCAGCTGTGGTGCTGTTGGCCTGGAGCCTGCAGTGGTGGTCTGTGCTGCTGGCTCCACTCCTCGAAGGATGAAAACACACTCGATCCCTCAGCAGGGAGCTGCCTTTACCTGGCAAATCCCTGCTGCTGCTCCTACTCTTTCTACAAGCATCCTTTTCCAAGTGTTATCAAAGCCATCCACCCACTGCACCGCCATCAGCTCAGAAACAAATCAGCTCTGCCTCTCAAAGAAGGGAAGAGGCAGTGTGAGGGTGGCACAGCAGATTAGTTGTAGGCACCTATTTATGCTTCCATTTCCAAGCTGCATTATCCTTGACCTGCACTGACTCCACAGTCGGATCGCCTCTGGGAGGCCTAGGGCTGTGGCTGCTGGCCTGCTTCCTCATTAACACAAAACCCAGTACATTTTCAGATTTACTGAGCTTTTTCTTGCTTTAAAGGTATTTTCAAAATGCAATACAGACCATGCTTTGCATTTGAAGAGGTGTAGTTACAGAAAGCAGCTACCTAATACCACAGGTCTTCTCAAGTTTTAGTGTCAGATTAAAATATCATTACCAATTCTAACTCATGCCAATACCTTTTTGGGTAAGCTCTCAGAGCAGTCCATAGGGATCCAACCACTTTCTTGTTAACTGAAAGACATATCTTAGTCTACTTCTGAAAATACAGTGTTAGAGTGGATGTTACAAAGCAGTTATGAATAATCAAAGAGATTAGCACCTCCTAAATCATTCAAAACCAAAACTCTGGCAAAGGGCACTGGAAGAGTTTTTCCATGGAACATCATCTGAAATGCATATGAAATTATTAGTAGCTCAATTAATTATTCCACTAGAAATGTATATATTTGATTAACTTAGAAATGGGAAGATTTAAAAGTCTATTAAAAAAAAAGTTTCAACGAGTACCCATATGTCTGCCTTACTCCTGACACTGAACAACAGATGCATAGGCAAGCTTTTGGATTATGTTTAAAGATCTTCTGGGTTCTTTATTTTCTCTCACTATTGCTTTTTTGCTTCATTAATGAACTGCACTGGATGAAATGTACAGAAACAAAGCAGCACCATGATTTCAAAGCTTCACTGTTAATGTAGAGCAAACGACAGAAATCAAAAACTACATTACTGAAAATGTAAAAACAGAGGCAAACTCCTGTGGCAAACTGCTACACATGCTGGCAAATGCTTGTTGCATTGGTTTAAGAGGTAATTTAAGCATCTCAAAATGCTACTGCTTCCATAACCCATTCAATCAAAGTAGTTGTTCAGTTGTTCCCAAAACCTCAGCAATTTCACCAAGGACTCAGGAAAATAAAATAATCAACATAAAATACATAGCAGTTTAAACTGTGCCACCTGATGTACTTACTCTTGGGCATGTAATGATCTTGTATCATCACAGAAGATAAAGTTTCATATGGAGTGGAGAATTCTTAGCCTGCTGCAGGAGAACTCACGAGACCTTCCCTTTTCTGCCCTTTTTGTATAAATGGATAAACTTTCTTTGTTCACAAGTTTCTTAAGTTCACAAGTTCTTATGGTTTCTTAAACCCTTGTAATGAACACTCCATCATTTCCAGCTAAGTGTGCAGGTGCACAAGACAGAGGCACTGAAGCTCATCTTTCATGGTGATTTCCCAGCTACCTCAGACTTGCTTCCACATCATCCCATTTTTCTCCAAAACTGAAGAAGATGAGGCACGTAAAAGCTTGCAGACATATATATCTGGCACTCCTCCCAGAGTGTCCTCTATCACCAGGCACCAAATTAAGGGATCCCATCCTTTCAAGCAACCAGGCTACATAACATGACGAGGGACACATCAGTGAAATGAAAACATGCTCACCCCAGAATTGAATAAACCTATGAATAACTGACACCTGACTGAAATAGTCCTGTTCTAAAACACAAGCAGCATTAAAAACTAGAGCACTTATTTCACCTAGCATCATGTAATGTCCATACCATCTTTCTTCAGCTCAAGAGCAATCAAACGAGCATCCTGCCTGTCACACTTCTGGACAATACTGAAGTTAATAATGAAGGAAGTTTTCTGTTAAAAAGCTAACTCTTACAGCCAGAGGATCATACCTAAACTCATCACACTATATCTCAGTCGTCTGATTCCATACAAGGGCTGAGAAGGCACAGAACATGTCTTTTATACAATCAGCAACATAACACAAGATCACTGCATTGTCCTCTGTATGAGCTTTCTGGTTCCACTCCAGTAGCTATCCTATTTTCCTAGCATTGTCACCTCCAAAGCTTTAATTTTGACGATACAGTTGCAGCTTTGGTAAAAACCTATCATCTGCAAGAGAAATTAGGAACCACGGTTAAGAGTCTGTATTTAGAGTCATAGAATCATTAAGGTTGGAAAAAGACCTCTAAGATCATAGATTCCAACCACCAATACAATTCAGCAGTGGTCTCTTTTCCAGTTTCTCAGTTGGACAGCATCATGACATTAGCACTTCGGGGGTTTTGTTTTCAAAGGGATTGCAAGATATCACATGGAAATTACAGTGTACCAGGAAATTCAAAACTCCAGACACAAGATGGTGCAAAACAAAGATGTAAACAAGCTTTACAAGCCCAGAGCAGTACTGGCCTGCTATCAGGTGCTCAATTTCCTGGAAGGACTAATGAGCTCAAGACAGCCAGCCAAGTATGCCCCACTTTGACGTCAGAAGTGATCAGAGCAGATCACCAAAATCTGGGTATGAATCCAGAGCATAAGCCACTCTAAAGCTGAGAGTGCCTCATAAATGCCCCTTCCCTTTGCCAGCACTGGTGTGTGTCTGAGCCCATGAGAAGGCAGGTCACACATTTAAGCCAACTGAAAATCAGTCCATGTCTGAGGAATGGGTAAACCCAGGACAAAAAAAGGACTTAAATGTGTGTACATATATGTTTCCATATGCACAAACCTACATGTGTAAAAGCAATCAACCCCAGTAACATGTTTGATGATTTCTTTTTAAAATGTTAGATGCTTTCCTGTTTTCCTAACTGTTAGCCATCAAAAAATGGCATCTGCTTAATCACATCCATATTCCATAAGCACCAAGGATCAGGATTAGTCCCTTGGCCTGTTCCAGAAAGACTGTTGTGGTTTAACCCCAGGTGGGCAGCTGGATCCATCACATGTAATAGTTACTCGGGAAGACAAACACCATCACTTCAAAGCTCCCACCACTATCTTCTTCTTTCTCCAGCTTTTATTGCTAAGCATGGCATCATATGGTATGGAATATCCCTTTGGCCAGTTGGAGTCAGCTGTCCAGGCTGTGTCCCCTTCAAATTACTTGTGCAACCCCTGCCTGCTCACTGGCAAGGAAGCGTGAGAAATAGAAAAGAACTTGACACTGTATAAGCACTCACCAGCAATAACTAAAACATCTGTCTTATCACCACTGTTTTGGTCACAAATCTATACGTAGTATCATAAAATCTTGTATGAAGGAAGTTAATTCTATCCTAGCAAAACCCGGTACAAACACAAAATAAACATTTAGAAAACAGAGTTCTCTGTGGGAAAGAATAATAGGTTTACGATGTTCACTGAAGACAACTAGCATACCTGAACACTAAGCACAAATAAAAAGAAATAAATTCATTTTTTTCTGTCTGGTCAGCCTTAATATTTAGAAGCATTTACCTTACTATAAAAAAATTAAAAAGAAATCAGCCTGTGCCAGCATTTCCTGCAATGGTGGAGGTGAGAAAAAAACACTCTATTTATTTTTCTTGAATAAACTTAAAATTTCCTCATCCAGCAGTAAGAAGGTTATATGCCTTTGTCTCCACCATCAGACATTACTATAATCCACATCATTTATAACACAAGTTCCTCAGTGGAGACGCTACTCTTGAAATGGCTGGGTGCAACTAGAAGGCACTACAAGAAGTTAACTTCTGCTGTCTCAGCCTATGACAAGGGAAAAATAATGGCCCACCCACATGGGGAAATAATTTTTAACTAGTATTTCTGTCAAATGGATCACAGTCTATAATTGTCTTCGGTGACAGAAATGGAATTCTTTAAGTACCAAAATACCTGCAGTTGGAGAGTTTGCATGGTGGGACTTTTTGGGCAGGTTGAAGATCTGTTCACCAGGATCTGGTGGGGGAAGAGCATCTTGGCCTTGTCGAGCTTCCACAGGATCATACTCCTTCCCATCGTAGTTAGCATCAAAGAACTTCTTAAACCATTGAATGAAATCTAAGTTGTCTTGGAAGCGCCCTTTGACCAGTTTTTCCACGGGAATTACCTGAAAGGTAGAATAAAAGTTTCTAATAATATATCGTTGCCATTTCTAAATGTAAAAATTAGAACTCACTTGAAAAAAAATAAATCTAACTGTATCAGCATATATTCCTCTGCCACTGCTTCCTTACTAAAATAAAGGAAATTATGGTGGATTTGGATTTTTGCTCTTAATAAGAAATAAAACCAAAATAAAACAAAGATTCAGCCTTTGAAGTGGCTATCCTGTTGGGTATATGTAAGCCCGTACAGCTTCTCTTCCACAGAGTTACTCCCATCTTACTGTGGTGACAGCCATGATGAATGAAGCTGTTCTGGGAGTAACACTATATTCAACTAACTAGGGATTTCTGGTTTTAATGGACACGCTGCAGTTGGGCATACTAAAAATGTGCAATTCTTCAAAAGCTCCAGACGGGAGTTTCTTGATCTCTGTCCTACTATTTGAACTACAAAAAAACCCAGCAGCTTTTCCAAGACATGCCAAAGTTCAAACCAACCTACATTTTGGCAGTACATGTTCATAATATGAACTAACCCTGAGGTTTTTAACCTTGTAATTTTTTTCCATTCCATATATAGTTATACATAGAACAACTGGTGGATATGCAGAAGTTGACTAAAATAACTACAAAACTTTCAGTAAAACAAAACAAATGCAATGAGGATGTCTCGATATGCTGCAAATTTTTCACACAAATGAAACCTCCAAAATGTGTCAATCTTACAGTAGTGCTCCAGCTTTCCAGACACTGTGGGCAGACAGGGACTACAACTGCAGGAGAGTTGTGCTGCCTTGCTTAAGTCATGCAGCTGATTAAAGAGCCAAGTTAAATGGATCTTTATGCCTCCTGAATGCATTCAACCTTCAGCTGGAAAAAGGGTACATAAAACCATTATAAATTTTATTTCTTATTCAAGGTTAAGCCAATGGTCCAACATTTTATAAGACTATGATACCCCTGCAAGGATTAATTTGCCTTCAGGTTGTTCCATTTGTATCTTAATTTTGCACTGATAATGTATTGCAAGTTTGCTCCCTACAGAAAAATTCACAATGTAAAGTTTATTAGGCTTTCCAATTTTTTTTTTAACAAGTCACACTGTAAATAAAAGCATCTACAACATTTCAGGATACAATGAAGGTTTTCCAGTATCTTCAGTGTTAAGACTGTTTAAACTTCAGCTCTCACATTCAAGCAATACTTTTTGGTTGATCAAGACATTTTCTAAGAGACTTCCATTCTAAACTTCCAAAGATCAAATGTGCTGTCTAACCTATTGAATCTCTGGGTAAATTATTCCAGCTCTTGAATACTTTAAATTCCTTAAACCCCATTTTGGATGAGAAACATAGAACACTTACATATTTCCAAGTTATTTTGTTGAAAATTCAGGTCACCAGTATATTTGCTAATCTAAAATTAAGGTTCACTGATGGTAAGGGATTTCCAATACACGGTATTTTATCAAAAGGATCGCTGGCATTAAGATATAACAGATTAGGCTGCACAATTCTTCACTTTGTACCTGAATGGGGCATGCCAGATTTCTTTCTTCATGCCTAAATACTCTTTTCAAATGATGAAAGGTCAAGAAGAACATGTTTACATTCAACTTGTAACTCCACTTCTCAGTCAAAAAGTTAAAGAAGTCAACTTCTAAGTATTCTGAAGTATTTTGTTTCCCCTATTTATTGTTTTTATCCAGTTTATACAACTTTTGAAACTTGCAGAGATTAAATACAAACACAGAATGCCTACCTTATCCACATTCATTCTTTTAAATGATGCCTGCAGAAGCTTGAAGTTGTGAATGTATTCATGCTCCAGCTTTGCTTGAAACTTTACTTTCTTCAAACTAATGCACCCGGGGAACAACATGTCCATGAACTGGCAGTAAGCTGCTCCTACAACAAGAGAATTCATTGACATTAATCCAGACACACCCATCTAAAACCAAATGGTGTTTATGTCTTTAGAAAAAAGCATGAGCAGAAAGCAACCGTGCAGAATACATCTCTGCTGCAATTCAACCTAACACTATGCATCCAAAATCTACTTGTCTACTGGATATTGAGCAGTGTAGCATATTAGTATGTTTTTCTTCCACTGAATTGGGATGCACAATGCACTGTTGTGTGGCATCTGAAGAATCACCATGACTAATGCAAAGTAAAACTTTCTTCTATTTAAAATGAATGTTCTTGGGTGATTATACACAGTAGAACTGTCCATATAGTTAGATCAGAGTAAAAATGGAAATCTCTTAATAACCTCCCTCAATATTCACAGCCTGCCAGATTCAATCAGGCCAAGATCATCTTTGTTATAGCACTTGTAGCTGAATGACAACCATCTGAGATTATATCAGACCATGATTAAAAAAATAAAATAGAATAGTAAGATTCCAGCTGATTAAAATATACTAGCCATTTCCCATCCATCTAAAACAAACATCCTTATTGATTTTCACCTCATAGAGAAAATTAAATAAGCAGGCTCTACCTTAGTCCACCCATAGATTTCAGAAGCTGGGCTGTCAGCTTCCACTTAAAACCATAAGATTTCTAAGTTCAACTTTGGGGGCTATCTGAACTTACACAGTAGGTAGGTAGGGGTGTGTGTAATCCAGCACAGGACAGCAAGTATAGAGAAAAACTTCTATATAGTGTACTGAGTACAGGCAATGGAGACAGCCATTTCTGGAATGCATGGAGCTTCCTCTTACAACATCATCGTGTCACTGTCAGTTGCAAAAGAAGTTTTTCCTGTTCACATATTCAACATTAAGGATTAAAATCTTTGAGGAAATTGGAGGAAACCCAATGCCAGTTCTTCTCCAGAAGAGGATTTTCTACAGAATGCTTTATCATCAGCTCAGACTCAGTGCTGTCCATTTCTGGAGCAGAGGGCTGTGGAGCATCCGGCCCCTGTGGCCTGAGCACAGAGGGCAGGGAAGCGATCGCCCAATTACTCCTGACAAGTTCCATTTTACTCCCACAGAAAGGATTTTTGTGCATTTAGTGCAGATCAGTTTCGACAAATAAGTGTCCAGATCTCATTAGCAGTTCAGCCAAGTATCAACAACAACTACTTCTCACAAAAAAGAATTCTGCTGAGTGCTCACACAGAAACCAAACTAACAAAGTGGACACCTGGCTTGCCCAGTTTTACAGAAAAGGCAATAATAACTTAAAGACATTTTTCTCCATGAGTATGCATATCTTTTGACAGGGCCAGCTTTATACATGAGACAGTTCTCACTCCCCATGGCCACCCAACCATTGTATGAAGGCTCAGAGAGCTCATAACTTCTCAAAAAGAGAAGCAGAGTTTAAGAGTGAAGTCAAAAAAAAGTTTCCCCAAGTACTGATACAAGTTGTGCTAAGGACAGAGACCAAGATTTAGTGCTGAAAAGCACTGCCATTAAAAAAAAAAAAAAAAAAATTCCTAGCTTTGTGGGGGAATACTCTTATTAAAAAATCCAATTTTCCAAGGACACCTTGTGCTTAGCTGTTTGCAATGGGTTGATACGATTAGGAATCAAAGTAAAATATTCCCTGAAGGAAAAGGAGCCTTTTAGCGAGTTATAAACATCAGATGACAAATTTGTATCTTCGTATAGCAAGGTATATAAATATAATTAGTTATTCAAAGCTCCTACTTAGCCAGAGAACTGGTAAATACGGGGCAACAGAAAATCGACATTACAATTAAAAGCATGGATATACAGATAATGCATGGCTTGACTACATTTATTACTATTTAATTTCATGCAAAAGGATTATTATGCAATCACTTCATGTTATAAATTGAATTTGTTCCTAACTCTGTCCTTTCATCCTCCCCATACCCCAATTATAAGCTTTACTCTGATATCTAAGTATTGCCTGGAGGCCTTGAAAATGCACTGTGCAACCTTTCATCTTGATCCTTTTAGAAAACCAGGAAACCCCAAGTGTTCACATGAGATTTTCTCCTTCTGCTGGTAATGCAAATTCCTCCTGCATGCCTTTAGACAGGGTCTTGCTAGGTTTAAGGCTCCAGTTAGGGTGTTTCCTTGTGTTTTCTTCCTGTCAGGCTGGCAGCTGTTTCTGTGGTTGCCAGCCAGGAGGTGGTCCCCAGTCTGCACAACCCTTCAGGGCAGAAAACCCTGCACTACATCCACATGACAGCACAAACCTGGTCTCTGACACACCACTGAAACAGGCTGCTGGTTCCCCAACAGGAGGATTTGATTACACTGACAAACACAATTCATTCAAATGCTCCTTCCTGAAGTCCAGAGGCAACATGCAACCACTGACTGAACTAAACACAAACTGCAGAGAAGAAACTCTTCCCAACTCCCAAAAAGCTGAGACCTGCTTATCACAGCAACAGGAGAAAGTAAAAAAATCATTACAGTCACCTAGGACTACCTGATTTTGGACATGGCAGTTATGTATGTATATAATTTTATATATTTATCTATAATTTAAAATTTTACCCTCTAAAGCTTGTAGCTGTCACATTGCATTTGAATGCTAAACAGCAAAATGGGGATGCTACTTCCTACACTGCTCATGGCCGTGATTTCCTGGAGGCAGCAGAAAGAGCATCTGTACTTAAGTGATACAAGATTATAATGTGTTTTCCTCACAGCCACAGCATATAAACATGTGGTCCCCTGCATACAGAGCATCACTTCAGACCTGTTCAGTTTACTATACCACTGATGCTTCAATGAGGGTGCATTGGAAAGAGTATAAATAAAATGGGAGTAGAGATGACATCATGACTTCTGACATACTTCTTGCATAATTTATGTGAACAAAAGGATTTTCATGTCACTATATTTTATTGAAGATTTAAAAACTTCCCTACATTGTCTGCAAAAATGCCTCAACCCTGAATACCAAAAACAACCCCAAAACCTTAACAAATCTATACAGAGAAATGAAAACTTACCACCTACCCAGAATGGCTCTCAAAATATATCTGTCTATGACCAAAAAAAATTTAATATGCATAATCATGCACATACATACACACAAACAACCCAGAATAATTTAAAATCTGCTCAAATTAAAGATGAAAACTACTGCTGGTGGCACTCCAGAAGAGGGAATCAACGTTAAAAACCTCACATCCTGCATTAGATAACAAGCAATTCACAATCACTGGCTAAAAATCCTTTTGTATTTTGATCTGGAATATTGATGCAAACATTAGTAAAAAAAAAATAAAAATATTCACAGGTCAGACTCCAAAACAAAACTACAAACATGGCTGGGGTGATTATATCCCCAGCAGCCACTGCTTTTGGCAGGATTAATAAGCAGAAAGAGCCCAGCAGCATAATGGAGTTTGATGGTGTTTGCTGAGCTCCCTGCACCAGGCTCAGGGCAGGCAGGCAGCTGCCAGAGGAGGGGAAGGGATGATGGGGCAGAATTAAGACATGAAAGAATAAATCAAGAATTGAAAAGGTTTAAAGTTGTTACAGTTGAAGAGTTTTGCCACATGCAGTGGTGATGCTGGAAGCTTCTACCAAATCCGTAAAATTGCAGCATTTTTACAACATTTTTGGCATTGTAGATAACCTTACATTGACATGCCTTAAAGTAAGCAATACTGAACTCATTCTAGCTTTTGTCCCATGTTTTTCTTTTCCTACTTCTGTGTTTCCTTCCCAGGCTGTCCATCCTGATTTACAGTTTACTCTGAAGCATATGCACTCTGCATCATTACAGATTTTCTGTTTTCCTATCTCATCTTCCATCTGGAGGTTGATGAGGAAACAAGTGCTAACAAGTGTTTTCTTGATGATTAAAAAAAAAAAATTCTGCATCTGACTATTGAAAGCACAAGAAAATTGAAAGAGATACTGACAAAGCAAAGAGAATCCGGTTTGCTATGTGGCTTTGCTGCTCAATAAACTTCCCAGATTCCATCTGGAAAGCAAGATCAGATCCTTAGGTTTTATTAACATTTATGTTTATAAACATATATGGGAAAAGGAAAACATAATTTGCAAACTAACTTCTTTAAATATACTATAGCTAGTACTTGATATACTAATAAAGTATTTAGTAGAAACACTATAATATAAGCTCTGGTATTGCCAAGTCAGTATTTGTCCCGTATAGTGGGAGTCAGGTCAATCCTTCACATAAATGCCAGGAGATTCTGTCCCTCTCTGCTCATCCCTGCAACATGTGGGAGTAAGATGCCAGAAATTCCCATAAAACCACACCAGACAACATGGGAACATAAAAAGGACCATGAAAACACAGGGCCTGTCTGTGTGTGGGGTTGCTTTATTTTAATTCTAATGTCCAAACCACAGCAATAGTAGCTAAGTACTACACTATAAATTTGTTACAAATGCTTAGTAAGAATTTTGCTCTAAAATGGCATGCAATTCGAGTTTAAAGCATTTAACCAGGCCTGTTTGATTTTTACATACTCAATTTTTGAGAAAAACAAACAAAAAACCAAACAAACACACTTTGGGGAAAAAGCTGACTCTAATTTTTTTCTGTAATTAGAATTTTTTGCTCACTTGCTTTAAGGAAATATTTTTCAGATAGTCTAAAAACATATATCTCATCATATTACATAGAAATTCCTTCAAATTATTCATTCTCTCCAAAGCTGCAACAACCTGACCACGCATTTGGAAAACATGGGATGATTTGTATGCACATTAGTCATCCGTTCTTCAGTTTACTAGAGCAATGGTTGCTAACACTGATGGGAAACTGCACACACCCGGGATTTTTGTTGCTGGGACAACAGCAACAAAAAGGAGCATGCAATGAGCATGTGAGTTTTGATAAGAAAGGGGGGGAAAAAAAAACCAACACAAAGGCCAACAATCGCTGTTTACAGTACTACAGCTTTTGGGGCTTGTCTTTTACCTCAGGCTTACTGGAATTGCTTCTGTGGGAGTGATGCTAAGAGAGGTTTTTGGCTGTGCTGTATCACAGTATAGGTTTTCACATTTCAAATATGGGTGCTATACTCTGTCACTTGAGTCTTTTTAAACTGGGCATGTCTGTGAGTATAAAGGTGTGTTACATATATCCACGTGTATGAAGTAGCATGCTGACCACTCCATTGGAAACCAAGGTCTCCAAATTCTTCTTTGCAGCACCTGTATGACCTAGGATATAGGTCAACACGATTCTATTTCTCTGACCCCCACAAAATAAATTATTTAAGAGGTTTCCTGGTGAATGTTCAAGACCACATCTGTTTTCTTGCTTAGGTTGTAGAGAAGTAAGCGTTCATGGGGCTGCACATTAATGAAGCCATTCTGGCCTAAGCTTCATCCTACCCAGCAAAAAGCCTTAGGATAACACTTACACAAACGAACAAACAAAAAATTAAATTATGCAGATTAGAGTTCAGCCCTGTGCTCCTGCACATGGTTGCATGAGCACAGCTGCCTCAATGAGGCCTGAGAGAGCCTGCATATAAATGGATGGGAGCTTCTAGAGACAAGCACAGAAAACAGTTCACAGACCTAGTACCTCCTACAACCCTACCAGTGATCTACCAGTGGTCACTGAGATACAGTGATACACACTCATCTAATTGGCACCTGCTTCAGGAAGTCATGTTCCACACAGGTGAGGCATTTGTATGACACAATTTCAAATATTCACTGATAATTCCCAAAAATGCATCTGGGAGGGAGGTTAACTTGTATCCTCTTCTTTTTAAGTATGTAAATTGTTAAGCTGCTCATAAATTATGCATAACAGAGTTTTTGATACTTAGTTTTTATCAATGATTTATTTTGGATTTCATTGGTTTTTAAATTGGAAAACCAGAATAATTTCAAAAAATGCAGTTCCCATTTCATTTAAAATAGCTACGTAACTAACCATGCCTGAAAAAAACCCAACCAATACACAAAAACTAGAACGCTCTTTCAAAAGTGAGATCAAGCAACTGAGTGCTATAAGTAATAAAATAATAATGTTTAAAAGTGAAAAGCCTTTACAAAAGTTCTACTCCTCCTAAATTCTTAATGGAAGACAACTAGAAAAACATTTTTTTGGCTGAAAATCTCATGATTCTGCTTTGCAAGCTTCCTCAGAAAGTTTTGGAAACTATCTCAAATCCAATCATTAACATCCATTGTATCCCTCTAATCCTAAACATCATATGGAAGACATTAGAGAGTCATTCACACTAGGCATCCTCTGTGTTTCATGACCTCAGGACAACATGCCAGTTCCTTGAAACATGACTTGGTTACACAGTGCAAATGGGATCAAGCTATGTTTTAATCATGTTTCCAAGCTGCTTTAGAGACCCAGCCTTTGCAAGGCTGTAAAAGCTGGAAAAAAAACCCAAACCCAAACCACCAGTGTTGAAACATGCTTTAACTTCATAGTCACCAAATTCTTCAACAGGGTCCTGTAGTGTAGTTGTTAGTAATACACATGTAGGAATTTAGGTGTTGATGTGGGCACTGAGAAAATTGCAGCTCCTGAGACAGGTAAGAAACAAATTCTATGCAGCTAAGCCACAGAATACACACTGTTTGGATGGACATATACACAAATGACATGCAGAAGAAAAAAAAACCCTTCTCACCATCTCTCTGGCCAGTACCCTTTTTCTTCAGTCACCTGAGCCCTGCTCAGCAGGAGCATCTCTGGCTGTCACACAGCACTGCTGAGGAGCCAGCAGTGCCTGCCACACTGCTTCCCACTGCTACCAAGGATGGTCCCTGGGTAGCCCTGCTGCTAAAGGTGCCAAAGGCATGACAGCCACCCTCCCAAGGCACACTGCCAGGCCTAGGGGATGGTGACCAGCCCCATGGCACAGCCCCCAGCATGCAGCCTCTGGAAGCAGAGCACTTGGGACACCCTCCCCAAGCCAGGATTCTTGGGAAATTGAGGATTCCCCAGGATTTGCGCCGGTCTGGTCACAAATGGACAACAGCCTGCAGAGGCTATGATGGAGCTCTCACCCAAATCCTGAGCTGGAGAGGCAACACAAAATCAAACAGAAACCAGTATCTTCCCTGTCATCATCCCCTGGTCTGCCTTCCTCCGAGATCAAGAAACAACAAAATGTATGTATAAAGGGACTGTATATTTTCTCAGGAGCAATGCCAACCGAGATATGGTATTAGCTACAGCAATCATCAAACGAAAAGTTCCTTCTGGCAACACCTAGGGCTTCTGTAGAGAAAGCATCAGAGTCTAAAATTTGAAAATACCAAACCACACACTCTCTTTATAATACGGTTACGTATTAAAAGCCAGGAAAAAAACAAACAAACAAACAAACAGCACCCTGTATTTAATCCTTGATCCTTGGATACAAATCCTGAAAGACAGAAGGTCTCTATGCACTGAAGGCCAGACTATTTGCAAGCTTATAATTCTACTGAGAATTTTAAAATGCAGAAAGGGAGGAGGGGAAAGATTCTGTGTCTCTTTAACCTCAAAGGATCACACAGGTATGGCTAAATCAGAAATTGTACATTAAATCAAACTGCATTTTCCTTCCTATATACATTTACTATTTCTATCTGCCTTGCTCATAACCTGTATGTCCTGTACACTTTGTATTTTCTTTTTAATTCAGATGCAAACCCTGTGTAGTCTCCTGCCTGACTCTTATTTTGAATATACTCTCATGTAGCAGTCACTTATGAAAAGCTCTGTAACATATTCACTTGGTATTCCCTATAGATGAAGAACAGCCCTAGTAAAGAAAATTCAGTTATAAGCTGTTTAGTAAGAATTCTTTTTAAGAAGCCACTGTGTATTCATTACAAAAATAGCATGACTCCTAAGAAACAAGTAGTATCAATTCATTGGAAACTTCTATTCTGCAGGCCTGTGGGTGTTGCACATTAAACCCACTCATTTTTTCTCAATTATTTTTCATTCGTCTTTCAAATGAAATGCTCTCAAGCCTAATGCACTATGCCTTCAATTAAAACCACAGGTAATAAATTTCATGTTCTGATTAACAACCTCACAGGAAGTAAAACAGAGAAAACAAAACCAGACAAAATTACAGTCAACTAAAGCAAAGAGAATTCTGTTGCTTCAAGATGCCCAGTGAAATTTTCTTTCTTGAGTTGTCAGAACTAAATTACCAGAGGAACTTCAGTCTAAATTTAGACTCTCCAGGGCTGCATCCATCCATAACCTGGCCTTTTTGGCACATCACTGCTACAGCAGGCATTCAAAAATCTCAGGGGACACTGCACTTTGCTCGGCCTACTTAGCAGAGACAAAAACACATGTAAGACTCCCAGAGAATACAAATACTTTATGACTAAGCCAGCCCCTTCCTTTGCTGCTCCTTATCCTAGCAGCTTTGTTCCTGTAACAGGCAACTGGGGAATAGGCTGGTATTGGTACCACGTGTGCTTTATCAAAGCTACTTCTCCACAGCAATGAGAAAAATAAAGTCTGATTGCTCTTTCTGTCAGTATTAGGCTGACAGACTAACTAACTGCCACATTAGGCTTTAGGTATGCTCTGAATAAAGCCTTTAGCAAAAGCAGAATGTCACATTATTCCTTCTTGCTTATGCTCAGAACATCCAAAATTTTTGCCAAGTTGGCTGCAAAACATAGTTATCCATGAGGTTTCACAACTTGGGGCTGAACTCAAGTGTACGCCACATCTAAGTAGCTCATGCCTCCCAGAAGTAACGCCTTTGAGTTTTTCATTTAGACTTAACTTTCTCCCTTTCTCTCCCCCACATTTAGGATTATTTTTGCCTTTTGATTACTCCTTATTAAGAAAAATGAACGACAACTGAATTGTCATACAAAAGCATGACAAATCTTGGTGGTTTTCTACTAAAAAAAAAGATTAAAATATTTATACGATTTTACAGTTCATTATAAAAATTCAGTTACAGTGGTTCTGCAGCTCCCTCTTAATGCTGTGAAATGCTTCATAGTTGCAAAGAGTTTCCCACATATTCCTTCCCTTTGAAGTCCTGAAGAAATGCTCCTGTTTTATGGAAATCAATATTAAGCTGCAAATTCTTCAAGAAACATCAGCCAAAGGAATGCCAGAGCCACTCTCAAACTATGGTCTGTACAGTGCCTGCTGGTGGCTCTGCCGGCTACTCGGCCGCTCACCTGTGCTACTGTTCCCCTACTTTCCATTCTGTAAATTGCACTAGAAGTGCTCTAAATTAACTCTATGTACATTAAATAAACTACTCTGAGCTTACACAGTAAATGATATTAAATACAGAAAGGTTCCCAAAGCTTCTTGTCTATTTACCTTCAGTCCCTACACATCCATGTACTGCATGTGAGGAACGGATTATGCAGCCTCAAAGGGAAAGAAGTGCCAAGTCTGTGAGACTACTGTGCTCCAGTGCCTGCAATAACCCAGCAGGGTTTAAATTCATCAGTTCAGAGAGGACAGTCCTGTGAATGACAGGAAAGACTGTGCTACAAGGCTGCCTCAGCTAAAGAACTATTAAAGCCCCTCCTGGGACTGTAACAAACATTAGCTCAAAAATAAAAACGTCTAAGTATCAAGGCTCAACTAGCAAACCAAACAGGGAAGTTAAAGTTTACAGCCTTGAGCTGTAAAGATATGAATGTAAAAGTATCAGGTAACAGTAGCTATCAATACAATCCAGGAAGTTCTAAAGGAAGAAAAGGTTTAATTTTATACAAGGTGGAGTAAGAGCTCTAATAAGATGACGCTTTTTCAGTTTTTCCCTTGTGGTGTGTCCCAAAATCCTCACTGGAGGTCACAGAGTAAGTTGTATAAGAAGCTGTGTAACAAAATGGAACAGTGGGTTTGTGAACAATTTTCATGCTTTTCTCCTGCTTGTCCAACGCAGCTGAAGTCTGTCAATCTGATCTTCTCAAATGTCTTTAATTCATTGTATTTTCCAAAAGAAAATTTTCTTAGATCACCTTTCCCCTATTTTGGAAAAGGGTTTGGGGTTAGTTATTTTGGTCTTTGTTTTCTGTTTGCAAGCCCACACACATTTAACTTGATGGAGAGAATTCACTTCAAAAGCTTCCTTTCAACTATTTATGAGCATATAAATAGCTATGCAGGAACAAGTCAATAACTTGTCTCGTATGCTTCCTGTCGCAAACAATGGCAAACGTTGGGTATTTTTGGATGAATATGCCCATTTTCTTGTATCTTTATATCTCCTCCTAAGTGTGTGTGCACGTGTTTATCTACATATATCTAGATATAGCTACACCTACATTTATACACATGTGCACACACATCCTCCCGTGAATATTTTCTTTATGTATAATTCACCAAAATAAAATACTTAAGCTAACTTCCGGAGACATAAATATAACAACAGCTAAATATATAATTTCAAGTTTAACTGTTAAAAAGGTTACTTCCCATGTTCTGTACCTTTAGTGATTTAGTTTATTTCAGTTACTTACATGCACTTTAACCTACACTTTTTCAACCTCAATTGTATACAGTTATTGTGCAAGGCTGCAAGCATGCAAGCCTCCTTCTGCAGCTGAGATTTAAGTTTTGAAGAGAAGACAATGAGGCTGTCATCCTCAAGGATTTTCTCTGCCTTTCAGGGAACATCCCTGACACAAAATATTTAGCCAGAATGGTACATAAATTAAAATCTATGACTATAAGGTCCCACTTACATATGACTATAAGGTCCCGTTTATGCATTTCAGCTGGACCAGTAAATAGCTGAAATGTGGTATTGTGGTTTGGTTCTATGTACTTAAAACACTGTTTTCATAAGCAAGGTATTCCCAGCATGTCAGTTGTCTAGAAGTAGTGATCTAAGTTAGACCCTCCAACACAAACATCTTCAAATTTAAAAATCACAGTAGGGAACCAGATAAAAATCACTCCCCGGGGGCATCTGTGCTCTCAGTGAAATATCAGCTTTTATCTGTGTCATTTCTAGTCATCATCTAGTTACAGTTACAGACCCTGTTGTTTAACATGTAACTTGTAATTGCCACTCTGATTAGCGAAAATGTCCAAACTATTCAAACTATTACCCCTCTTTCCAGGGCTCATTACAAAATTCACTTGCAAGAGTTCAGTAACAACTGAAGAGAAACAGGCAGAATTTCTTGACAAACTTCTTAAGCCCTTAGGGCAGCTAAAAGGCTCATTCCCTCAAATTCCTGTTTTTCTTCACAGACACACTCATGGTATTTTCCTGCAAACAGACTAGATTTGAGGACCCTTACCAGGAAGTAAAAGGTGCTGGAGAATTTTGTTCATCCAGGGTGTTGGTTCTCTCTTTGTCTATTTTCTGGCTATATCCACTCTTCGTTTGAAAAGGTACCATGCCAGCAGATACAAACCACAAAATCTTATCACAGCATTCTTTTCTTGCTCAGTCAATCATTTTATTACTTCAGTGTACCCTCTGCTACACTCATTCCATTCACCTCTGCATTTATTATGCCTTCTCAAGGTACCTTATCTTTCCACGATTACAACTGATGCAAAAATGCTTACTTTGCACATACAATAGTCTTTTTCTCCACTCTTTTATGTCAAAGTTAAAAGTTATCTATTTTCAACAAATCAGACTTTTAAAGTGGTTTTAAAATAAACATTTATAGAGCATACCATGCTTTCTTACCTGAACAGAGTTGTTCGACTTTTGTGTAGTTTAAAGCTAATATATCATTAACCCATGCGATGATGTCATGTCTGCTCATAGTCTCTTGGGTTATAGAGGTAGAGTACACGTTGACCGCCATTCCCCAACTAGGAAAAAAAAAAAAAAAAAAAAGGATAAAAAATATTTTTGACAATTTAATAATTGCTTTCTGTATAGAATGAATTTGCACTTCTTGATCAAAAGAAAGGAAGAAAAAAAAAAAAAAGAAATAAAAGTTGTATCACTGCACAATCTTCTCTTATTTATTGAGAAAGGAAGCTTAACTTTTATCCGTTATTGATATATCACCTTCTGAATGTCCTCTTGGAGTATATGAACATATATGGCTGTCGTGGACCTAAAGAACTTAGAAACCTCCATCATTCTGCTATATGGTAATAAGGTATGAAAGAAGGATCAGACACAGCCTAAGGATACACAGATAGGATCAAATTTCATCACATAGTGCTGCACAATCAAAATGGTCTGGTATCTCTCTAAGTTTTTTGCCACTGCAGGATGATCAGATGGCCTAAAATAGTATTTAATTTTCAGATAACTTCTAGAAGATGTAGCTCTATTAAGTACTTAAATGCTAATTTCTTACTGCAACAGGGCTCTTTTGTATCATTCAATTCAGTTCCTAACAACCACAGAGTGAATACCAGATAATGTTTTTTATCAATTTACCAACCTTTATCCTGAAAGTAACTGAAAATTGCACGCCCAGTCATCTGGTTGGAAAGCAGCTGTGAAGTCTGACTCCTCTAAATCATTAGGAATCCTTCCTCTCCGTTTAGACCCATTTGTTCTTCTGCCAACATTATCCTGCAGCTCTAATGACTTTTTCTTCCCTGGAGCTGATTTCATAATGCATTAGGGACAGCACTCAAGAGCCTGTCCCAGTGCCCAGGTAGGCAAGATTAAACAAATCAGTCCTCTCTCTGAGTTTTCCTAGAAACTCAGACCTTTACTTGCTGGTCATGCCAGCAATCCTTCTTGAACACAGCCAAACAGTTTCAGACTGTGTCAACATAAAATTTCACCAAGACCTTGGAAAATGGAACTTTGTGCTGAAAATTTTCATAGTCACATCATCTTAAACAGACCTTTCTAATTAGCTAGGTCTTCCCCTGCAACGATGTCTAAATCATAGCACCATTTGTCATCATTCCACAAGTTCAAAGACTGGAAATGCATACTACTAGATTTTATTCCCTTTTACTCTATACTTGTCACATCTTTCTGCTGCAAGACACTGTCAAGAGAAAAGGTGAGCACACTGAAGTTCCTCATAAATTGGTCTGAAAAGCAGAGCCAAGATCATTCATGGAAAGAATATATAATGTTTCCAAGACCAGCAGACGTCAGGAAGTCTACTAGTAGCAATCCAAGAATGAGGTGTCTCAGAAATGATCAAACAGTCAAACAAGTTGTGTGATTTTTCTTGGAAAGAAAGGGTTTGGTGAGGACTGCACACCTTTGCCTCTAGTGAGACCTTGTAGCTAACACTTCACTGCAGATTTGGCTGCAGTGTTACCACCACAGACTTGGACCTCAACCTTCTCCTTCCAAGAAAATGAGTAGGATCTCCTCTGCAGGATCACAGGTCTGCATGGAGTATTTCCATTGCAAAGATAAAGCTGTTTGAAACTTGACAAATAATTCTGCAGAGAACACAAAGACTGCAGGTTGACTCCATCCATGTTTTTAGGTGTCCTGGAGCAATCCAGACAAAAAAAATTTTAAAAACCCACCAGCAAGAAACCAGACACAGTTACAAGGAGAAGCTGAGGGAAGTGGGGTTGTTAAGCCTAAGGAAAAGGAGGCTGAGGGGAGACCTTCTCACTCTGCAACTCAAAAGAAGGTTGTTGTGAGGTGAGTTCTTCTCCTCTAATAACAAGCAATAGGATAGGAGGAAATGGCCTCAAGTTGTGCCAGGGGAGGTTTAGATTAGATATTAGAAGAAACTCCTTCACTGAATGGGTTGTCCAGCACTGAAACAGGCTACTCAGGGAGGTGGTTTAGTTACCATTCCCGGAGGTATTAAAAAGACTTGCAGATGTGGTGCTTAGGGATGTGATTTAGTGGTGGACTTGGCAGTGCTAGGTTAATAGTTGGACTTGATGATCTTAAGGGTCTCTTACAACCAAAACAATTCTATGATTCTTTAAGTGTCTCAGTCTGTACAGCAGGGAATGCAAAATAGAAGATGACAGGGTTCATAACATAGATCACCTCCTATGAAACAAATTTTGCGAACACAGAAGATTGTTCAAATTGTCCCCGTCTACTGGCATTAAGATACAAACCATAAAATCCTCAGATTTGTCTGCCGAGAAGGAAAAAAGTTAAAAAAGAAGAAGACAGACCAGGAAGAGAAAGCAGGCTCAAAAAATTCATGCTCTGATAAGCAGGCTACTACTGCCAGCACTTACTTCAGAACCAGGCTGGGCTGCCCCTCTACCCAATTCTGTACAGGCATCTCTGAAGTAGAGAAGAATCAGCCTGTCCTCAGTCTGCTCAGTTCTCCCTGCAGGCTCCCAGGCAGCAGAGCTAACAGTATGAATATAGCCCTGCACTCACTCCAACAGTTTAGCAAAGGTCATTTTCTTGGCACACACTAAGGGCTCGGATTGAACGGAGTGCTAGGAACAAAGTTTTATAAGTAGAGAAGTGCCCTTTTACTCTCAAAGCCACGCCACAACAGCTGACCTCATGGTCAGCTTAGCTGCAACATCAGGATGGAAGAGATGAGCACAACAAAGGCAAACAGCACCTTTGTTACTAATGGCATCTGAAATTTAAGCCATCATGGTTAACATTGGTTTTACTTCATTATTGCTGGCCTTTTAAATATAGATAAGAAACTAACAGGAAGATACTACCACTGCCACTATTAAACTAACATGCTCAGTATTGTAAGATCAGTGCAAGTAACAGCTTAGTAGTGACTTTAATATTCACTTCAGATTCAGAATAGTAAGTTTAATATTAAACCAAGAGATGAATATGGAACAGTCCACTCACTTCTAAAGAGCCTAAAGATGTTTAGGTGCTAACACTTGAAATAAAGCTACTCTGTTTTGCAATTGCCATTAGTTCATACAAATTTTAATTTTCCTGTCAGGGCTAGGCAGAACTCAGAAGAGCCATCAGCTACCAGTAGCAAAAGCAGCGTGTCTACTCTGTGAAAAAGGCCAAGAAAATCTACACACAGAAAGGAAGTAGAAATCCCCTCATCATCCCCTTTGAAAAGCAACTGCAAAGGCAAATACCCATCCTTCTGCAAGCAACAGGAGAGCAACCTTTGCTCCAGAGCATGGGATGGAGAACTCTGCTTCAGGAAACAGTGAGCAAATGAACAGCTTTGAGTTTTACAATGATACCCTGAAGGATACCTTTAATCTAACTTATGCTGTGTCTGCAGATTAATTATGGTCTATGGGTCAAATGAAAGTTCAGTTATTTGTTAGAAACAATAGCTGCACATTTACACACACAGATAAGCATCAGGTGTATTAATACAATTTTCAACAAATGTATGCAAAACTAATCAGATTTTTAAAAAAATATCAAAACCATGGTCGTTTATTTTCAGTGACTTGTTAACATATACCTCTTCTCTGGAAAGAGTTCACCATGTCTTTGCTTCTTCTGTCCACCACCCTCTTAATGGTTTCATTCTAAATAAACTCACAGCTGGGAAAGGTTTTCTTTCCAGTAAGCATGTTCTAATTTGGCATTCAGATACACACATATCCTGTTTGCCCCACAGACAGACCTTGGGGGGGGGGGGGGGNGGGGGGGGGGGGGAGGGGAAATGAAAAGAAAAGAAAGAGAAGTAAAAAATAACAGCCAGGCACAGGTAGTGGAGCTGCCAAGGTTGGCAACAGACAAGAGTCCCTAAGCCCAACATCCACAGCTGGGCCCAAGTTTTTTCCAGGACTCTGTTCCCCAAGTGCTCGATTGCTTGTAAAAATGTGATCCAGATTCAAAACACATATTAATAAACATCTGCAAGGTGACGCAAGAGAACAGCTGGACAGGTGGAGCCTCACAAGCTGTACTCTGTGAGCAGCCAAGTAGCTAACCACTTATTTGTATGTCCTAATACACTGGTTATTCCCAATAAAATTATTTACATTTTTGATTTGTTACATTTTTCCTTGTTTAGGCTAAAAGCTCTGAAGCATAAGCCTCGATGAAGCTTATATAAGACTGAAAATCAGTATCTACCTCACTGAGATCTTCAAGCTTCCACCTTCCAGAGAGGTGCCTGGCAATTCTACAGCAACTGAAAGCAGATTGAAGACAGCAAATCACATCCCCCACTCCAGAGCACACAGGTGGAGATTAGAAACCTCTGGCTGTTACACCATTGCCTAACCACAAAGGCTTCTGCCTTGTTTTACTTATAAGAAACTTAAATTCAAACCCCCTATGGACAAGAACAAGCCATAGGAGAAGCCAGGCCATTTCAGAAGAACACTTCCCACATTCATGGCCAAGCACCACAGACCTGACTTCAGAGGATTAGTTAGGTGCTGAAAATCATGTATATGTTTAAGCAGTCAGAAACACACTAGCTGAGCATGGCAAATGGTAAACATGACACCCAAAGGAGCATTAGTTTTTTAAGGCATTACATGAAGCACTGAGGTTTCAGCTATTAGGCATTTTCCAGTGCTCTTGCTATAGATAAGTGCAGCTGTTACAAGGTGTTATCCAGCTGAGTTTAAGGACAATTTTGCAAGAGGCATATTTATTTTTTTCTGGGGAGAGACTAGCAGTTGTTGACAGCAGAAGCTGCATTATGCCAAACCAGTAATAACAGCAAGCCTGGAAGGATTACAGCAATGAATCTATCTGCAGTATAAAAACCCATCACATGTGCCATCACCTCTGAACCTGCAAGGCCTTCCTCTTTAGTGGACAATTAGGCACAGCATATTAATTTTTAAAGGCAGTAGAAAGCCTGAGTGGCAATACAAAGAGGAGCCTTCTGGAAGCTGGCATCTGATAGCATCAGGAGAGATACTGCCAGTAAAATGCAAGATCTCACAGCAGAAATTACTGCAGTAGAAGGTACAGCTGAAAGATTAAAATGTGGCTGAGTGAGACTGCTGTAGCTCCCGTTGGAAAGGCTCTCTAGGTGAAAGGTACTGCAAAACAAAAAACCTTGAAGGGAGAAACCTGCCAGCCTCAGTGGCCGCATCCCTGCAGAAGGAAAATTCATCCTTTCATGTCATCCTGAAAGGGCAGGCGATTTGCAGCTGGACTTTGCCTGCTTCTTTACTATTCACTGCATACAGCCACAGCCATAGTCATTAGAGGCCAAGGTTGTCTTTACTGAAAGGAATCCTGAGGACAGAAAAACAACACAAGAAGCTCCAGCACAGTGCTGACAAGGCTGCTCTAAGCCCTCCCTTTTGACATACGCTGTACTCCCGCATCAAATGCAATGGCCATGGCCAGAGCCCTCATGTCAGGGCACTGCAACTGAAAGCATACTTGAAGCAAACTTGAAGCAAAAAAAAATAAAGGCTCTACCTAGTCAAAAACAGTTCAAGATGAATCATAATGAGGTATTTCCACAGAAAAAAAAATCCTCTGGTATTAATACTGGGAGAAATTAATACCTTTTAAAATACCTAATGTCAGATCTCTTCTTCACTGATCTCATGTTACTAAACGGCCCTGAAACGGTGAAAATCTTTTGTTATCCTTGTATCTTACTCACGTCAGAATGTTCTTTGAGCTTCACAACATGGATCTGACTTGAAGACCTAAAATAATTTGTGAAGCATGCTGCCGTGTCTAGACAAGACTGAGGCAATCCATGCACATTTTGATTGCTTGAATGTTGCAGCATTACCATTTAACACAGCAAACAGCGTGTTTTCTGTTGTTCTCATTGCAGTTCCCTGTTTAAATGCAAGTGAGGTTACAGTACTAGAGATCTGCTTTGACTGGATTAGGGCATGTTTTAAGTTTTGTTCTTTTAAATTAGAGGCTGCCTGTCAACACTGGGATGCTTTGACCTACATGTTCAGATGTTTGGTTTATGATTAGTTCCTGTTTATGATGGGTCTCAAGGCCTGATTTAGACTCAAATCTGAGTAAATCTCAAAAAAGACTGGTGGTAATTCTGCTTTGTGGTACATACAGCTTTAGAAAAATTTTAAACCCCTAAAAACCTATTATCTGAGAGACAGAAAAATACTGGTTCTTTTCCAGACATTCAGCTCCCTCAAATCTAAAAAATACAATCACAACTATTTGAACAACATGCACAGTTTGAGCCACAACCTCTGGCATGGCCCAATAACTAGCAATGCATTACACTATCTACTGTATACTTTTAAAAAAATAAAGTTTATTCACTAAATAGTTACAAAATTAGGGTAAATCATTGAACTCAGAAGAAAGGTTACAAATTCCAAGAAAATTATTTAGTGTTTGGAATATTTAGGGCACCTGAGGAGGACAAGCCGTATTTACTGACTGACTTGAATTTGATTTGTTTTGACCTGCCTCTCATATTTGTGTATCATAGGATTATTTTGTTTTCCCTGACCGCCTTCTCATTCCTTCTGCTGCCACTGAAACTGTATGGCAATGTAATACATAATGCCATGTCTGCACAACAATATTAACTTCTTTTTTTTCCTTCAGGGTTCACCTTCGCCTCCAAAAGTACAATGCAATATTAACACTTAACTATGTGGTATCTTATTGCAGCCAAAAGTATTTGCAAATCCAGAAAGGCTCCTTATCTGTTTCTACGAGTAAACAAATCCCAACCAAAAAACACATTCTAGACAAAGGACAGAGGCTCAAGAAAGGCGGGCATCAACAGCTTACACAAAATGGAAGCAATCCAGACTCTTTGGCCACCACCATTTCTACAAGGGTATTTTTACCCTGCTTAGGAGCACACCACAGCAGTGCACAGCACCCTCAAACTGCTGCAAAGTCAAACAAAGCAAGAGCAGTGCTCGGTGCTGAATAGGCACTCATTAACATTGGGAAAGGATGCATAAATTTCAGCATAAAATGAACATTACTACAAATTAAGAATTTATTTTATTAATGGAGAACCACAAAAACCTTTGAAGTGGGCTGAATGAGAGGAAGGTAAGTGTGGCAAGGCTGCAATGTTAAAGAAATAAACTGCTTTTACTTGCAGTTATTACCCTCCCCATCAAAACTTTCAACTCCAAGATCTTAAGCTTGAGCTGCTGCTCTTATGCCCTGAAGGCAGACATTCAACCTGTAAAATTTTCACAATAGATACTGGCAACTATTCTACCTTTCACAACAGACAAGGGGATTGTGGGGAAAAAAGAACCCAAACAAAACCCCTATGGTTCAGAGAAAAATGAGTCTCAGACATAATAAACCCAAGTCAATTGAAACACCTACATTTCAGAAAAGAGAAGAGGATCTATTACCACTTTATAACTAGAAAACCTTGAAAAAGCTTGATAAACCAATATCTAATCTTCTAAGAAACAAGTTTCAATTCACCAAGACAAACATGGGTGCTTTAATTCTCCTTTTATTAACTTTTTCGCTTAGGGAAAATGAAAGATTACTAAACATACATGCTAAAGAAATTCTAAGAGGTTAAAAACATGCCACAAAGCAAGGTAACAGCAGTGCTGAATATACTCATCATAGTGGAAAAAGGGTGCCTTGATAGGCAGCACGTTTTAGCAAGCCTCTGTTCTCAGCCTGGGTTCCGCAAGGGAATAACAAGGGAACCTCCTATCTTTTTATATCCCACTAGATGATGGATGAGTAGTCATATTTTCAGACTGATTCCCAAGTGCTTTAGCAAATGCAGATTTACTGGAAAATGAAGACAGCATCGGAGGACAGCTTGTCCCAAAAGCCACCTTCCCACACGAGTGCATTGTGCAAACTCCCAGGCAAAACGATGCAGATACAGCCACACACCTCAGCGGTCACCTGCATCTACACCAGGGAAATATCTGCCCTCAGTAAAGAAGGGATAAAACTAATCAGAAACCCTGATTAGGAATAACTAGAGCTGCCGGGTACCCGAGGCACTGTGTCAGTGGCAGAACCCACCAGCACAGCAGCCACGCTGCGGCCCAGCAGCAGCTCTGGCAGGGCAGCCTGGCAGCCTGCTGCTCCGACTCCTGCTATTTCCGCCTTTTAAGTCCAGAAAACACTGTGGGCAGGCTTGGGAGTTTCAGCAGGGATGAGATCCAACTAACCAGAGTCAGATGAAGTCACCAAACGAATTTAGTTTTGACCTATCCGGAGTTTTGCCACCCCCCCCCCTCTCTCTCTCCTCCCCCTGACATGTATCCATCGGGAGGTGAAAGGCTAAAGCAACACACTGATTTACTCCAAGCATAACGTCATGTCAAATGAGATGTTGTAATATTACACAGCCCTCCTGACTGGGGGCCTGAGCAGCCGCCAAACCCCTCACACCCCCTGCCCAGAGCCAGGCGAGCGAGGCAGTGACTCAGCAGGAGACAGACACTGAGCATCCACGGGTTTCAGGGAAGGACCAGTTTGGGAAGAAGGGAAAACCAGGAGGATTACACAAGGGGAAACCCAATGCCTCTCTCCTAACACGTAGCTGCTGTTTCTTAACAGGAGACTGCAATACACTTCATAAAGCTTGGTTGTTCAAGGCATACAAAATTAACCCACAGAGCACTCTCATGGGAAAAGTCTGGAGCTTGCCAAAGAGGGTCTACAATACACCTTTTCTACTCACAAATGATGTAATATGATTGCAAAAAAATGGACTACACCATGCATCAACTTTTCTTTTACAGTAAAAACAAATGGAGATACACATTAAATAATTCACTGCAACATTTATTATAACCTTGATATATATGTATGTTTGAATCACAAAGTATCCTGAGCTGAAAGGGGCCCACAATGATCAGAACCCAACTCCCTGGTAGTGCAGAGAGTAAAACCCTTTGAAAGTGGCCTCCTAAGTAGGCATTTTGGAGGTGTGTGGTGTGACACCCGGGAAAGGCCAAGAAACAGCACAGTGACTGCCCATGCAACCATCCCTGGAGCCATGAGCAAAGGGGCCAGAGCAGAGGCTCCTTGACAGAGCCACCCATCTGCCAGGCAGGCACCCAGCCTCCCTCCATCCCTGATCGAGTCACCATGGCAGGAAGGTGACGACACTGAGCAAGGGTATAAGACAACATTTATTTTCAGCCACCTTTACTCTGCAGTTGTAAACAAGCATGTGACAACAGATGAAGCAACAGGCAACCATGCTGGCTGTTTTCATGGGTGCATCACTCCCTAAAACATGGCTGTACTTTTTTGTAATGCAAAATATTAAGCTCTAGTCCTGTTGGCCAGGCTTCCCACTGCCACCACACTCTGCTGCCACTTGGGGTTCAAAGTACAAGTGTCAGGCTTTCTGCTGGGTACGCAAACCACACAGTAGGAAGCTTTCTAGGACCAAGCTCTCCAGCAGATGGCTGCAACCTGAACCATGATCCCAAATCAGCACTGCCTCTGCAGCCCACTGCGCCAAAACACTATACAGCTGCCTATTAGGCTCTGCATTCAACCTTTCTTCCACTTCTCCTTCTACCACTGGTGCAAGCCAGAACAAAAATATTAACAATCTCGGTTCTAAGCATTCCTGAGTTTGTTGAAATAGATCCAAATAAATACCCCTGCCTTTGGCTTATACAAATTCCCTACAGATCTTCATTAATATTGTAAAGATTTCAAGTGTCAACACTACCAGCCACAAGACTTAATTTTGGGTTTGGATAAAAAGTAACTTGACTTCTTCCCTCATTCTCGTGAGTTAATACTATAACAGACAAGGAGACACTCTTAAATTATTTTGGTGCTCAAGATATTATCAGTAAATGACTCGCACTTAAGAATTAATCTTACCAAGGACTATCAAGAATAGGGATGGACTTTTAAGTGCAATTACTAAACTGCTAAAATAATTTTGGATCAACTAGAATTCACTAATCCTTCATGGACTAAATTGCCCTTTATGAACACTCTAGCTCAACCATCTGTGATTTATGTAATGTGTTATTCTCACTGCGTGCCAGTAACCACAAACTTATTTTACCATTATTGCACTACCAAACCAATTGCTGAGATTACCAGAACCAAGTAAAGCTGATTTTTTTTAAAACAATGCTTGTCTTTGGCAGTCCATGAAGTCGGTGTCTTCTTTTGGATTTTAGCTTTTAAAATCTCCTGCTTATCTAAAGGGGGAATTCCGAGAAGCTTTGTTTTCCTAAATAAAGTTCTTTAGATGGCGTTTACTACTTTGACACAACTGTGATTGTAAGAAAAGAATTACTGGCAGTTACAACAGTTGTTATCTACAAACACCAGTACCGCCTTGTACCTTAAGCTAAGAGAAACATAGATGTCCTGTTTAATAGGACTTGGCCTCCTTTCATGTAATGTCTTGAGGTCAATTCCTAAAGTCTTCCTAAAGTCTACTGCTTCCAGCTGGCAAATGGTGACATTACCAAGTTCAATACCCACAATAAACAATGCAGAAAGAGAGAGAAAAAAAAAGTATATTGCTTGAATTACCTTCAAATACATATAAGTGCAGTTAAAAAGGTAATGACCTGGGCAATGCAATGTGCATATTCGGTTTCTTCAACCCTTTCAGTGTTTCTGTAGGTCATGTAACAAGGCAGGTCTGCAGTGCTCTCTGCAAAGGCATGTCAAACTAAGCACACACCTGACATAGTAAAAGGGCTGTGTGTATAGTTAAACATTTTCTGCAGATTAAACTTACGAATAATGCTAACATTGTCTGCATGAAAAAAATCGTGAAGAGGAAGTAATTTATCAGCTTTTAACTTCAAGATATGATCTTTAATTGCAAAGTACATAATTAATTTTACAACATAGCAAAACCAGCCCTTTATTCTACTGTGTCTATGAACTTTTGTTCATTCCTGGCTTCTAAACTGCAGAAGTTGCTCCTAGTGATTTAGAGAGTGTAATATGAAGTAATCAATATGCTGCAGCAGCAGCAGCAGTATAGCTTTTACAAGAATTAAGCCAGATAATAGTTGAAATTGATGCAAACTGAGACTGCATAAACACATTTTTCTTTTCCATTTGAAACTTCGATGATGTCACCTTGGTGGCAGTACTACATTTGTTGCCATATGATATTCCTTTCACTCTTCTAGCACCTGACTTCATCACTTTGGTTTTTGTGCTGCATTTTGAACTCAAGAGCCATTTATGTCTGTTAGAGTTACAGAATAGGGTCATGAAGTGACTTGGGTAGGCGGGGAACTCCAGAGAGCCAACAAGAAAAGGCTGCCAACAGTCCCATCTAGATGACTTGTGTGTCTCTCCAAGGACAGAGACACACAATTCTCTGCAGCCTCCCTGGGAAACCTGTCTCGGTGTTTGACCATCCTCACTGTGAAGCTTTTCACCCAGTATCTAAAGCCATCAGACAGCTAAAGACTGCCATAGATCTTCCTTTCCCTCTCCTGAGCTCTCTTCTCCAGGCTGACCAAATCCACATCACATGCTCCAGCCCTCTGGCCATCCTGGTGGCCCTCTGCATCACTAGCAAATCACTGTCTTCCTCAAATTGGAGAGGCCAAATTCAGACACAGTATGCAAGATATGGTCCCAGAAGCACCAGAGGGAAATAATCACTTCCCTGGAGCTGCTGGCTACATGCCTGCTAATGCATCCCAGCATGGGCTTGGCCTTCTTCCCTGTAAGAGCACACTGCTGACTCATGTTCATCTTGTTCATCAGCACCAGCAAGTCCATATTGTGCAGCATTTCAGGAAAAGTTTTGTGTGTATGTGTGTGTGCTAAAGGTGGAAAAAAAACCACCTCAATGTATCGAGCTGATTAAGATACAAAGGCATTCCTACTGCATCCCCATTGCCATGAAACGCATTTCACACTTGGGGACCAGAGATTAAAAATGTATGTTGGAGAGTCAAACTTCAGCAGGAAGAAATATATAATTAAAGGGGAAAAAAAAAAAAAAAGGAAACTTCTCCTTATGCCTCCTTGAGTCTGACAACTGGCACGACATGAATGTGTTGAGTGAAAGCAGTGTTTGCAGATCCTGATTCAGAATCCACATCTTGCATAACTTTGAAACGTTTACATGGGCAAGGAGTGATATGGACCTCAAACAAATATTCCGTACATTAGAATCATAGAATCACAGAATAGTTTGGGCTGAAAAGGACCTTAAAGACAATCTAGTCCCAGCTCCCTGAAAGGGACCTTAAACACAACATAGTCCCAACTCCCCCACATGGGCAGGGACACCTCCCACTAGACCAGGTTTCTAGAAGCCCCATCCACCTGGCTTTGAACACAAGCAGGGAGGGGGCATCCACAACCTCCCTGAGCAACCTGTGCCAGCGTCTCACCACGCTTGAACTGAAGTATTAACAGCACTCTGCATAATGAGGTTTCCAAGAGAACAGCAACGTACATGTGAATGTTATCCTTTCAGGAAAATACATCCCTTCTACTCAACCAATTATCATTTCACTGCCTGCATGTTCTCAGCACTCCCATGAATTGCAGTCTTTATGTATAGGAAATCTGCTGTGGGACTTTCACATATCACAGGGTTTTGTACTCCACTTACATATAAGCAATCACTCACAGGTTCCATAGTTATTTTAAAAAACTATGATTTTTGTAAGACTCAATCCATAAGTAAAGCAAACGCATAGTCTCCTTCAAATATTTCAGTACTCCCAATTCATGATAGTACTGGACTAACTCCACAGATACTAATCTTAAGAAGCAAAGCATAACAACCATGTAAAAAATGCCTAAAATGAATTTTCATTCCTCCAAAATTGTTTAATACATATTGCCAGCAAGCCATTCTGAGCATCAACACTGAATTCCAGAGTGACAGGCAAGAATTTGCATTCATCTGCATCTCTGAATAATTACAGCTGCTTGGGTAGGAAATGTGTCCAGTACTAAGGAACCCTGTGATAGGGGTGATATTCATTTGAGTTACTCCTAAAAGAAAGGAACAAAGTCCACATATCTCTCATGGTTCCAAATTGCCAAGAAACACAATACTGAAAATTAAAGCTCTGAAGCAATACATACAACCATATGGAAAACCAGGAACATACAGTACTGCTTTACCATTAGAGCAAAATAAGCTATTCCTTTACTCTGTCAACTGCCACACTGGAAAAGGGCACAATTTACACAGAAGAAATCCCAAACAATTGTCAAACCAAGAAGTTTTCAGTTTGTGTAGCTTGTTTAAATGTTGTTCCAGACCACTCTAAGTTTCTGTATAAATTCACTCAAGCTCACACTCATTGTCTTTGTCCCTCCATCCGTGCAGGACCTAGATTCAGAGGCTTCATCTTCCACCACCTCAGCCATATTTCAAACCCCTTCCCTCCCCCCCATTGATGCACACAAGCCATGGAAGGTGGCCATAACACAAGGCCAAAAGATCAATATCACAACCTGTATGGCATGTGAATGGCAGAACAACTTGGCACAGGATTTCCTACGGAAGCTACATCCTTACCTCTGGACTCACTGATGAATGTTTACATTTCCTGTTTGGATAGCATATAAAAAAACAAAAAATAGACTTAACACAAAAGCACCCTTCACTAAGCATGGAGCTCTATGGGAAAGAAGAAACAATTTCAGAGTGGTTAACCTGAGACCATTTAATGGGTGTGCTTTCAGTATAGAGAGCCTTCTCTATCAATTATTAAATAACTTGATATACCATTAGAAAACTAGATGTGTTTCTGGTCAAGACAATGCAGGCAAGATTTTAATTTTTATTTATGTATGCAATAGCATGAAGATTACAGAATCTCATTAAAAATAAAATTACCACTTTTAGAAACAAAACAACTAAAGACAGGTTCAGTTAACTTTTCTAGCTGATACTCCCTTTGCCCTCCCACCTAATTACAACAAAACAGTACGAAGAAGATGCTTTATTGGTGAGCCAGGCAGCAGAGATCCAAACAAGACCCAAAGAGGTACGCAGTGCTTGGCTAACACCATCGACAAAAGAAACAGGGATGTTTTCCATTTACATTCCCTAACGCCAATACTGGAAGCCAGCGATTGGTGCTGCTAGCTGGAGGTCAGGACTGAGGGAACAAGGATGATGGAAGCATCCAAACACTGTCCTTGTGTCAGTGTCTCTGCTGCTGCAGCCACCACCACCACCATCACGCTTACGCCGCGCTCCAGCCTTTGTGCCATCCCACTCAGTGGTTTTCCCTGATTGAGAACAGATGTGGCGAGACCACTCGTTTTCAATTATCAAACAAAGGCTGAAAGTTGCATCTCCAAAATGAAAAGCTGGCACACGATTTATCTTCCTCCTTACCAAACCTTTGCTATAATTAGCTTTGGGCATGAGGAAGGAGAAGAGCCTGTCAAATTAAACCAGCCTCCCCCCCCCCCAAGCCCCAAAGCCAAAACCTCTGTAGATATTTTTAAAATGCCACTTGTTCAAATGCCAATGCTTGAACTGTAGACCTTACTACACTTATTCTTTCTGACTGCCTCCCAAGACAAGTTTTATATCTCAAAAGGTTACACCAGGTATGCCACCTGGGAGAACATTCCTGTGGTCCAGCCTGCCTATCATGAGGTAGCTGGATCTCCCTCAAACTAGCCATTTGTGCAGCATGGGAAAAACACAAATAAACAGCTTTAATCAGGCTCTTCTGGTCCCCAGTCCTACCTCCAAATAACCTTTCTTTCACAACACAACATATTTTTCAGTGCCTGTTCTCCAGGGAGGCTAGATCGAAGAAGTTAGGCAGAAGCCAAATGTCTATTTCTCAAACTGACAGCATCAGGTTCAGTTTTTGCATATCCTAAATTCGCTGCTTTTTTTTTTTTCTTAGTAAGCCAGAAACACAGCTCTGTTGCTATGCTGCTCTACAAGGTAGTTTTAAAAAAAACCACACCACGCAATGAAAAGCAGAACACAGCCTCCCACCTACAGGATGTTTCTGAAGCCCAGAGAGGTTGGGTGCAAGTGAGCTGCACTCAGACCATTTTAGCAAGAGCACTCGAGTGCTAACTGAGAAGACTGTGCTGTCTGAATGTTACTTTCATCTCCTTCCACAAACTGGGTTGTTTGTGGAGTGGTTTTCTCCCCTCTCTACATCTCATCCCTAAGGATACCTCCCAGTCCCTGATTTTAACAAATACCCCCAACTCCCAAAATAACATGAAGATATGTTCTTCAAGGAAGACCTAAATCTAGGTCAGGAACGGAGGCAGGCCAAAATGCAGGCAACAGACTATCTAGACCAATGCAGTATTGAGCAGAGTCATCCTCATAACCCTCCGAGACATTTACATGTACTCACATGTGATTCCCAGTTACCTTGAAACAGTTTCATCCTGTATTTTTTTAAGAGCTGGACCTGCCCAGCAAAGGAGACTCATAAAACAGCTCTCCCTAGCCAAAGTACTCCGTAATCAGAAAACGAGATTACAGAAGAGCAGCAGCGGCAGGAAGTCAGCTTTATGAAAGTGAAAGAAAACAAAAGGTTCCAAAGCTCACAGGAACCCAGGAAAGATTTCTGCACAGTACCTCTCATTCTGGCTAGTAGCTGCTAGCTGTAAGTCATCAGAGTGGTGTTTCCTCAGATAAGTAATTATTTTGCAGCAATCCAGATGTTTGACAGACAAGGGGGTTATCACAAACACCACTTTTAAAAAAGCTCAAGCCAAATGTATGAGGTGTAATTTATGTCTTTAAAACAACAAGAACAACCACCAAAACAAACAACAACAAAACCAAACGTTTCTTATTGCCCTTTTCTTCCTTCCAGTGAAATCCAGGGCAAAAATCTCTAATCTGCAATACTAGCTGTTAGGCCAAGAGGAAATGCCTCTGGAAACAATGTTTCACTTACTAACATATTTAGTAGCATTTGCTTTGACTATCATTTACAGTTTCAGCGGATGAAGACTGTGCTATCAAGCTAAAAGACAACTCATTAATTGTACTCTGTATCCTCTTCCCAGGTCTCAGCAAGAGAAATTTGGGCCTTAATCTATTAATTTTAACAACGCAAATGGTCTTTTTGTACTTCAGTGGAATTACCTGCTTATCCTATTCAATGGCACCTAATTTTACAGCAAGAAAAACACCTTCTGCCTGAGTAAGGCAAAGCAGCAAGTCTCTCTTTGTACCCTGAGTGAAGCTGCACACGTGTGGAAGGCACAAAGCCACCAAAGACAGCAGCAGCAAGGGAAGGATGCTCTTTGCCATGGGGCCTGATAATTCATCAGGAGCTGAGAAGGCCAAGACCAAGACAGATGTTGCTAGAATGTAAATCTCGACTCCGTGTGGAAGTTCTCAGCTCCCACTGCAGTAAACTAAGGCACCAGATATGGTCAGTTTCACCCCACAGTTTATTACAGCAGAGAGCAAGGAAAGCACCCCCTTCCTCCAGCTTTCATTAACATGCACTGCACTGCTGCAGAGTGGTGCCTTAGTGATTTCTAAAAGAAGGGCAACACTTAGGAAAACTAAATATTCAGAAAAAGATACCATAAGAAAGGTACCTGTTACAGGAAAGAGGATTGGGTTGTTGTTTGTTTGTTTCTTTTTTCCTTTGTTTTTCTTCAAATGGCTAAGCTAAAAGAAACTGGTCAGGAAATTAGTCCCTGGAAACTCAGGGGGAAAAAACAAAAGCAAAAAACAAACAATCAGGTAATTATTTCTGGATATAAAACCAAATATAGCCAGTGTACATTTCTCTAGCAGCACACAGATAAACCAAAAGTCACAATGTGCCCCTATTAGACCAGTGTGGCTTAGGATAGGTATACCATTCAGCCTGAAAATATTAAAACTCTTTGTAGAGATAGCTTTTAAAAACATGATGAACTGATGAACCACACAAGGTGCCTAGAGTCTGGCAAAAAAGTGCTGCAGACTTGCCCTGCCTAAAAAACTCTCCACACAGCTGCTGATTTGGTTTCTCATCGGATTTTTTTAGTCTTCTTTGAACATAGAAGCAAAACTGTAATTAAATGTAACGTCGTTCTCAGAAATATGCCCAAACCTATTTTGGGCCAACAAAATGACACCTCAGTTCCAACTAAAATTTCCAAGTCAGCCTCCTGATCTGGAGTGCCTGAAAGAGCATTTCGCTAGAGAAGCACAGATTGATTACAGTTATTTGCTCTGAAAGGTAACATCTCCCTGTGACTGAATTTTATGTCAAAGCGTCTGGTTTCCATTTGCCAGCTCAGTAAGGCTGCATGAGAAACTTAACACCTCAGGCCTGTATGCCCCAGTCCACAAAATATAATATGTCCTTTGGAAGACTTGGGAAAACTATTTGTGGCTTTGCATACAGAGCACATGGTTGGGACTCATGTGGTATAGGTTCAGTTCCCTGCTGCGTCCTTAACTTGGCGGGTAACTCAGGGCAACTCCTCTCATTGTCAGCTTCCTGTTCTGAAAAATGTTATAAACTTGACCTGTCTTTAAATCTGCTTTGGAAGACAGATACCAAATCTTTGGTATTTGAAACCATAAAGCACCTTTTTTTTTTTTTTTTTTTTTTTTTTTTTTTTTTTTAAACACAAATTAATCCTGATCAACAAACACTAATTTTCATGAAACATGGTGTGTGAAAAGTAAAAGCACTTCTGATCTTACAGGAGAGATAAATAAAAAGCAAATATGGAATGCTTATACATATGGTAAGTGCAATTTAACTTAGGAGTTAAAGCTGCAGTACGCAGAAGTCTATTGCAAGCAAAGTACCTACTTCTAGATCTGTACAACTGCTGAGCTAATGTCACGCTTCAGGCTGTGTTTAATGACATATTTATTCCGTATCTCTAGATTCACATGGAACAAGCCAGCCCAACAATCAAAGGCATAGCAACTTGATGTGTCATACGGGGAAGTTGTAGAGGCTGCTCCAAATTCAGCATGGCACCAACAGTCCCACGTGGCAGTAGGCACAGCACTAATGGTATTAATCTGTTACATTTAGCAATCTCTTCCTTAAACTAAAGCTTAGCAAGGACCAAACTTGCTTAGCTATTAAATACTTCTATGGAAGCTAAAAGCAGATTGTGTTCCAGAATCAAGGAGAAGTTCCACTGGTTTTAACATTTCCTGTACGGTTTCTTTCTCTTACAGTTGACATTTACTTCAGAAAGTGCTTAGAGATACAGATTAAAACAAATCATTCTCTCCTCTGGAGAAAGGGGGATTCAACAGATTAGGTTGCCATGACTCGGCAGATGAGGGTAGGTTTCCACAAGGAAAAGAGATCATAAATAGAATTCCCCAGTGGAAATTTCATTTATGCATTAAAGGCTTATTTAAAAAAAAAAATAAAAAATGAATTGGATTATTTATTTAGTGCCCCACAATAACATGCAGAATTATCATCAGTAGTTCTGCATTTCTTTATTTATTTAGACAGGGATCCAAAGCTCCATAAAACTAAGGAGAACCCTCTGGATGAAAGGCTATTCAGATGCAGAATAACTTCACAGTTTGTGGAAAACTGGACCAGTGATATAATTATTTGTAATCATGTGCTTAACATAGCAGCCTTGCAAAATATCTTTTCTAGACATAATTCAGCATACGATATGATAGACAGAAGGACAAGCAAACCAACTTGTTGATGGCTGCAGAAAATGGCACACAAATATATTGCAAAAAGAGAGTGAAGAATCCCGTGCAACAGAGATTTTCCAAATAACTTTTCTGAAGCAAAGCTGTGAGATCAGCAGAGCCCACGACATGTCAGAATAACTACAGATAGATGCAGGACAACACATCTCAAATCTATTCCATACTTCTGCTTAGGTGCATGAAGAAAATAGAGCTCTCCTCCACACAGAACCTTGTACTGCTCAGCTGAAATTCAGAGAAGAGCTGCAATCCTTCTGCAAGTAGAAATGGGTCTTCTACAAGAGCAGTTTTGCTACTTTCTACTAAATGTGTGCATCCGGGTTTCATTACACAAAAACATCAACAGATTCAGAGAGAGAGAGACAAAATTTTGTGGTATTCAGACAAACCACACACTTAGAACTCCGAGGCATTTCCCCATCACCCGTCAGTGTGTGATCAACAACAAGGTTCACTGTTAAGGTTATTAATGCTCAGCTATGCCGGTAGGAGCTCTGTTATTCCTCAGCAGAAAAAAAAATATTGTGATTTTCTTCAGACAAACAAACCAAGTAACCCACATTTGTTTTCATCTAATCGAGCACACAACTCGGCCACTTTAGCCAGATTTTAAAAGCAGCATCATTTCCTGCTGTTTGGAAATCAGCTTTAAAGGGGCGTGTTCTCCGCAGAGGCACTGCTTGCTGTCACCCAGGGAGGATTTAAAATAACTGTGTATTAACATAAGGGGAGCTACCAGCCGTATTATCACCCTTCGAGTCGGCAGCGAGGAACACCTAAAACCAGATGCGTTCCGGCTGCGCCGCGACCCTTATCAAACAATGCAAACAATTTTAATGAGCTTATCTGCCGGAACATATTGTCAGAGATGTCAGTGCCGAAGCCATGCCAGCAGCGCACGCCAAGAAATTCATCAAAAATGCCTGTAACTGCGACAAAGGACGTGCCCCCCGCTCCCCACCCCCATCCTAAAAAAATCCCAAACCCCAACAACAACAACAAATCCCGATAGATAAATAAGTACAAGATGGGGCCGGTTCTGACCGCCGCGGAGGTGGCGGATGGAGCCGCACCCCCCTCCCCAAGCACCGGGGGGGGCTGTCACCCCGCCCCGGTGTGCGGGGGGTCGCGGTCACCCCGGAGCTGTGTGCTGGGGCGGGGGCGCGGCCGCCCC